>JARGCV010000003.1:34935000-35535000 GCA_034064705.1 Bothrops alternatus
AATCTTCAGTTAAAAGTGTATACAGTACAATAGCAAGAAGCTTCTTTGCACAATTACACTTAGTGTGGCAGTTGCAATTATTTCTGAGCTCTTCAGACCTGGCAATACAGACCCATACTTTGATTATCATAACTAAACAACTGCAGTGAGTTCAATGTGGTGATGCCTTGAAAGAGTACTTGAAAACTGGAATTGGAAGCTAGGCTGGTAACCAGTATATCTTAACAGCCAGAAATTGTTTGGAGCCTGGCTATCTGAAGGTTCCTTTTTTTTTTCCCAACAATTTTTTTTTAAGTTTTGCTTCCTGAAAAACTTTTGGTGATTATGATAAACCCTTCAAACTGAACACAAATATAATTCATAATGACTGTATCACATAGGACTCTTGAGAAATATGAAATTAAGTTTTAATTGCTATAATGTATTTAATCACATAACGTTTCCGACACACTGCATGAGTTCAATAGGACTAACAGTGTTTCGCTACAGATTTTCATTTGTACCGAATGTCCATCTTGCTGCAGCACCCAGTCAGCCAGCAATGATAGATTCCAGTTGTCCTGATATCGTTTTTTTTCCATTTTGGCAATGTCCTAGTAAAACATTTCACCATGTTTGTCCCTGATGTCACCTAACTTTTTGAGAAAGAAGTCCAAGTGTGGATGCAGGACTTCACGTGTTGCACTTCATGTTCTTGTATGTTGAAAGAAGGTTGTCAACCAACTGAATGTAATCTGGTGCTCTGTGGTTCCGAAGAAAATTTCAACAACGTCCTTGAGTGCTTTCCAGGCAATTTGCTCTGGCCACAGCAACAAATCTTTGAACTGCTTGTCATTGATGACCTATCTGTTCTGTGGACCAACAAAAATGCTTTCCTTAATTTTGGCATCAGTCATTCATGGAAAAATCTGTCTCTAATAATGAAATTATATCACCTCCCTCATTTCTTCGCTTTGAGATTTATGTGAAGTGGAAGCAAAAATATCTTTATTGGGTCAACAAGTGATTCATGTGCAACATTTTATTATCCTGGAACCAAATTCTTTCAGAATAGCCATTTCTGTTTAATGTAATGAAACTCTCTTACAGAATTGTCCCATTTGTATATGTAACAATAGTACTTGGTACATCCAAGCTATATTTCAAGCACCAGAGCCACCACTTTTAGATCTCCACAGATATTCCTGTCGTACATGGTGTACTGGATGTGCTTCAACAACAGTCCCATGTTTTGTATGTTTCTTTCATGTGCACAGCACAGCCAACAGGTTCTAAAGGGTGCATTTGCAAAAAAACAGATTTCTATAAAACAGTACATGATAGGTTAAATTATACAGCTTATTTTCATGATCAGCAGCCAAAAAACTATAAGATAGACCCAAAAGTGTTTAGGAAGCAAAACCTTTTTGTCCAGTGTTCCTGAATCTTAATATATGCAAGAAAATGTTTTTTAAAAAAAGTTATTGTGATTCTTTGAGGGGAAGGAACAAGAGCCAGTTTGGTGTAGTGAATAAAGCATGAGGCTAGACACCAGTAGACTATGAGTTCTAATCCCACTTTAGACATGAAAGCCGACTGGGTGACTTTGGGCCAGTCATTCTTTGTCAGCCTTAGGAAGCAGGCGATGGCAAATCACTTCCAAAATCTTCCTAAGAAAACAGCAGAGACTTGTCCAGGCAGTAATCAGGAGTCAATACTGATCTGAAGTCACCCCCCCCCAAAAAAGTGCTCTTCTGTGATGGAACATTCCTTTGGAGTTACTTTGATCCTTCTTCTCTCTCTCTCAGTCTCTGTTTTCTGAAGAGATAAAAATATAGCCTTTTCAACAGTTTTACAGATAGTTTCATTGTATATTGGGGTTTTTTTTGGAGAAATTTTTATTAATTTTATAATTATAAATATAACACAAAATCAATTTAAAAACAACTCAACTGAGTACAATCGTTTACAACTTTTTCCAAAAAAAAAAAGCATAAAAACTTAGCTAAAGTAATTAAAATAACTATAGGTATTGCTCTACGGCACCCCCCACCACCACATCCCCCTCTTCCTTCCTCCCTATCTCAAGTTGAGATATATTGTTGATGTAATCTGTAAATAATACCTATTATTTATGTAAATGTTTTAGTGTGTATTGTTTTTATTATACTTTAATTGCATTGTTCCTTTGCTTTTATATTTTTGCTATTGACTGCTTGGATAATGAAATAAAATGATAGAACATCAATTTAATATTTTTGAATAATTTTTTAAAAATTCTGACATAGAAAAGAATGAAAGAATGAACAAACAAACTAACAAAATTCTCATAGACCAAGAACAGATAGAATCACCTATCCTTATGTAAGTCTGTGCTTATTGTCAGTCTCAGATGGCAGTGCGGTACCCAAAAGAGAGCATCTTATATGGGGTATCCTTGAAAAAGGTCCAAAATTGCAAATGGTGCAAAATGCAATTGACAGACTGCTGGGTGATACAAGGTACTGTATAGGGATCATATGATGTCTGCATTAAAAAAATCTGTACTATTACCAGCTGCCTACCAAGCACCATTTAAGGTGCATCTTAACAAATGTCCATTACTATATTTAAATGTTCATTATCTGTGGGACCACCTTTCAATTAGCAACTTAAATTAGTAGGAAAAATCCTTCTGAAGTTGCCCTCAGCTATCAGAAACACAACTATTGATTTGGCTCTCATTCTTCCATGACTGGTTTTTATTAAGGTTGGTTGTAACAATTGCCTTTTGTTTTATACTGTATCTTTTTTTATTGTACTCAGATCCACCTGAGTGTTGGAATAAAGAAAAACATGAGGTATAAATTCAGTAATAAATAAGGTGAATAAATAAAACTTTTCCTCTCCAAGTATGCTGACCTGGAGAACTGCTCCCAATCTCCATTTCAAAATGAAATGCACCAAAGATACCTTTCTGTAACAAGAATGTAAATTGTAATTTATACTGATAATGAACTTGGCATATGAATGCTGTATTTTCCATTATAAAACCTGGACCTATAAAAGCAGGATAGCATTGGTACACAGCCTGTCAACCTGCATATATCAAACCTGAAGATGTGGTAAATATCTCAGCACAAATGTCCAGATAATAAGGTGGATAATAGTTTTTGAGGAGAGAAACCAAATTCTGAGAAATTTCAGTTGAACGATCTGTCTGCTGAACCCATAGTAGTTAAATATTTTATTTACTAAAAATCATATTTTGCAGATATGGAATGACTTGCAGGTGATCATTCTACCTGAAGTGACATGAAGGGTTTTCATTTGTTTGCTTTTCGAGGGGGAGTAGTAAAAAGAGGGAGATAATCATAGTTTTAAAAGTTATCATATTTATAGTTACCTTCCTCCTCTATAAGTCAATCTACATCCAAAGTTTGATTCAGATTGTGTGTGTGTGTGTGGAGAGCAGGGGAAGTGGATTCATGCTATTTAACTATATTGTAGAGTTATTTTTCTATTTCTGGTACTATGTAAGATTCGCGCCAATCATCTGCTTCTCTGATTCATTTATTCTCCTTTTATTATTTCTAGAGAGAAAAATAGTGTGCGCTGACCTCAAGTAGATTTGTGGCTGAAGATTCAATACCATTCCATCCTCAGTCTTGCTCCATCCATCATAGTCTCTTTGAATATCTATGGAGATTCTCAGTCTTCCAAGTCATGGTTGTCCCAAAAGTGCTTTTCAAAAGGCAACTGGATTTTTCTTGGGGGGGGGGTTCATTTTTTTGTTTCCTTGAAAATATTTAGCTTTTCATCTAAAAAGTTTCTTCAGTTCTGACTGAATGGTGTGGAATAGAAATGCAGTCTCAAGAAGCTTCCACACCCATTTGCACTCTTATTCAGGTGACCCTGAAGGTACAGATAAACCCCCAAAGTAGCCTCGACCACTCTCAGAGAGCTAATGACTGACCTTCAGAGTGCTAATGACCAGATGACTGCAAAGAATATAAATCCTTCTATTCCCCACCATTCAGTCAGGACTGAAGAAGCTTTAGGGATGAGAAGTGAAATGTTTTCAAGGAAAAACAAACCAAGAAAGTCCAGTTGCCTTTTGAAAAGACTCTTTGGGACCCTCTTTGAATCTTTCCTGAAGTTAAAAAAAAATGGTTCACAGAGAAAAATCAAGTTGGGGGAGAGGAGGATGGTTCTAAAATAGAATTATCCCTTCCAAGGTCAGAGTTGCTCTTCATGTCTTGAAAGAATGAAAATAATGGACCCTAGAGTTTCTGAGATGCCACATAAATGCTCAAAATGTTTAATCTATCCATTACAGCATTAGCACCACAATCTTCATAGCGTTATATGATGTTCTTACAAATAAAATCTTTTTTCTTCTTCAGATCTCTTGCTACTGTTCAAAGATTGAGTAAAATGTGAAAAGATGACAACCTAACTCTGTCATTAAAATGAACCACTTTATATATAGGTCTATTTCTGTAGCCAGGGTGGTTGAAAGACAGAGATGTAGAGTTTTATGTAAAGAAAAGTTATGTGTTTAAAAATTTGCTCCCACACTTTCTGTCTTTTTTCTTCATTCGGGGTGTGTGTGAACATGCCTAAAGTCCCCACCTCACCTCCCCCACACAGAAGAACATCAGTATCCTCTATGTATAATTTTTATTGTCACATATAGCGTGATAGTTGAGGGTAAGGAACTGAAACAATATTTTATGAAAGTATCATGTTGAAGTTTCTGCAGGTTTCAAAATATTTAAATATGTAGATTTCAATGAAGAGATTTCAGATATTTTTTGATAGCCTAATGATTTTAAGCATCTCATTTCTAGTCAAACACTGACAAAAGATGTGCAGATTGCAGTGTGAGATGGTTTCTATGGTTACCGTTGTTTCCTAGCAGTTTAGTGACATCTTTTGTGAACATTGGCTGCTTCACTTATTTGTCACTAATGTATGTGTAGAACTATAGTTAATAGCCTTGGGCGGACAATTTTTTTCTCCCCTCCAGAATGGTTGTATTGTTTTTTAGCAGCATTTTTCAATAAGGTGACAATGAAGCAGAATACTAATGGTATGTATGGTATTTTAAGATGTCAACTTTTCAATAAAATGGTGACGAAAATTTTGCATTTCAGTTAATAGTTAAATATTCATGAATTTTCACAGCACGATCAAGCAGGCGAAAAATAAACTGTATAATGTGTAACACTAAACATCATAAATTCAAGCTCTTTACAGAAAATCTATTCACAACTGTTCAATAAAAAAACCCTTTTTGGGTTTAAACCAACTTGTGATAAATTAAAGGTATATAAAGTCATTTTCAATCAGTCAGAAATAATTCAGCCCAGCAAGTTTACAATGTAAAGAAAAATACACCTGGGAAATAAATGGTACTTTTTGTCATTATAATTTATAATGACCATTGAGGGAAGAATGTAATAATATTTTGGCCTTTGTATCTGAAGGCATGCACAAATGTGTACACTTACAGATACAGAGACATAGACACAGAGGAAATATTTTTATTCAATCAACATAGTGCTTTGGCAATCATTCTTTATATTTAGAAATGACAGAATTAAGCAATGGAAAGCACAGGGGCAATGTCAGACCACCTGATATATCTGTATCAGCCACTTCCAATCTGATGTCCTTCATATGTGTTGATTGGAAAACTATGGAATTTATATTTCAGCACATGTGGAAAGTTGTTGAAGGATCCTTGGTGCTCTCTGAGCTTGGTTGTTTTCTTGCAGATATTTCATTACCCAAACAAGGTAACATCATCAGTGCTAGGTAACATCATCAGTGATCATCTAGCACTGATGAGGTTACCTAGTTTGGGTCATGAAATGTCTGCAAGAAAACAACCAAGCTGAGAGAGCATTAAGGACCCCTCATTTCAATCCTGAGCTACAAATATTCTCCTTTATTGGTACATCAGTGGTTGGAAAAACATAGGCCAAACCGCTGGAAGTGCACTGTTTATACACTGCTTTGAAACTAGTACTCCACTATGGGTTTACAGGAAAGCAAGGATTTCATATGATCAATATTCTATTTTTGCTCTGCTTTTGGTATTTATTATTGATAACAATTACTTAAATCCTACCTTAAAGATAAATATTATCCATAAGTGGCTGGTAAGTAATATAAATCAGACAATCAGTAATTATTTATAATGAAATGCAGAAGCAAATTTCCAGGATCCTTCCCATGGTGAGGAAGAGAAATGTCCAGCTCAGGAAGCTTCGGTCGTATTTGCCACTTGTTTTTCTTCATCTCATTGAGGTATCCTTCCCACAGGGAGAGAAAAGGAAAGAGAGGGAGAGCAATTTAAAAATGCTTACAGGGTGAAGAAACATCAGTTAAAACTTCTGCATTTTTCCTGGATGCAGATATTAAGAGACAAAGCAATCCTAACAAATCCAACAAAAAAAGTGTGAGAGAGCAGCTCCTACTACTGTCTCCAAACCCTCTCAGGGATTTGCAAGATTGCAACCAAGCAAGTCTTAAAAGAAGTCAACTGTTCTCCAAATTTTTTTGACAATCATTAACTGCAGCCAATGGCAACAAAATGTGAAAGTGTCATTCAAAACGTGTAGAGCATGCCCCTGCTTTGCAAGATGTACTGTTTCCCTTGCAATATAAGCACTTGCATCTCAACAGAAATAATGGAATATATTACTGCTGTTTCCAAGCTGGCAGTGCCAGGAGCTAAAGCTTAGTACATCTGGAAGATACAAAATCTGGAAAGACTACTAGGTATGAATTGCTGAAACCCCCCCCCCTCCAAAGCTTCTTCTGTACTTTGATTGTGAAGAGTCAAGATCATCAGATTCACTCTGGATCAACTCCATCGTTGCTTGATCAATCACATCAGCAAAACATTTGTAATCACTTGTATTATTTTTCAATTCTATGGGTGCTTTTTAAGCATCAACTGAAAAAGTACCTATTTTAAAGCAATTGGCCTTATAACTTTTATAAACTGCAACATCCTATGTCAAGATAGCCTATCCTCTCATCAGTGAGTGAACAGTCTTCACTGGGACTCCATATTCTGCAATGTAAAAGTCACATCAGGTGAGTGATTGCTGGGAGAGCCAAGATTGGAAGAAAATAGATTTTCTAAGTACTTGCATCCTTTCTTTCCTTTCAGGGTGGGAAGATAGATAAAGAATATATGGAATATAAAATGAGAGCACATGTTTCATAGCAGAGGTACCCAGCTCAAAGCTCTGGCATCAAGTGTGGCCTCTCCAAGTCTTGATAGGACTCAACTGTCTCTTCAAAGAACTGTTAGAACTGCTGAGTTCTAATTTTTCATTTTTCATTTGGCAGAATGGAAAAATGATTAAACACATGTTATAAAAGTATAATTATTGTTAAAGTATAGCTACAAAATGTTAATTATTAACCATATTGATGGAGCAATTAACTTGACTTTTAATTTCTTTCTCATGACCCCCTCCAGTTTTTGGAGTACAGCTTTTGACATGTCACTTATGAGCCCACGGTCTGTAGAAAATCCTTACAGAATTTTTTTTTTAATGTTACATGCAGTATTTTATTACCTTGTAATTTAGTTAATTAACTGCAGCCTCTCTAGTTTTCCATGTCTGAGATACCAAAGGAAGATATCATAAGGGGACATGGACCCTGGGACATAGGAAGCCAGAAAAGGTGATTTGTGTGAGCTACTAGATCTCAAGATTTTTTTTAAAAAAAATAGCACTTTTGCATATCAAATCTATATATTAAATAGCCAATTAACCATAATTTGTAAAACAAAATAGTGTAATGTTTTATTCACTAGGCCTTAACGATCTCAGGCTCTTTCAGTTTGATTATTTCTTGCTTTCAGCCATATGCAGTACTCCTTTTTTTAAAAAAAACAAACAAACACCATTTCCTCTCTTTGTATGGTAAATAATATAAACCCAATCTTGACCAACTGAAGTTGGGTAGTAATCCCAAAGTGTCAAAGTAAGCATGGTCTTATCAGCTCTGGTTACAATAACCTTGCTTCTCACGCTAGGTTTAATGTTGTTATGTCTAGTTGGACTCTTGTTCACATCCCCCCTCCCAGCATTATCTAACCCTAAAAGCAAAAGGTAAAAGATGGCTACATTTCTATCTGTTGTCAGTGCAAAAACATCCTATATTAGCAGTGTTGACAGTATGTTGCTTACACATAAAAGGTGGAGGGATTACCTTGCTAAAAAAAGAAACAGCTGAATCTTCAAATAGTAATAACTTTGCTGTTTTGAGAAAAAAGCACATTTCTTTCAGCGATAATTTTTTAATGATGAGAACTGAAGTGCATTTTGTTTATTCATACTATTTCAATAGCCACCCAAATCAAACAAGTGTCCCTGGGTGGCTATAGAAATTGAAAGTGACTCTTTGCATCAGAAATCTTTTATGGCCAGGACCCTAAAATAAAATGAAAATTAAAATGACAAAATTCCTAAAATCACCAATGTCAGCAATCTAATCCCCAACAGTTCATGAAATAGAGGCATTTCATGACTGGACATTTCATGATTTCATTATTTTTGTGTATTCCAAATATGCACAAGCCATGGACTTTATCTGGAGGTACAAAATGTTAATAGCAGGTTCCCAGCTACTCGGCTGATTTAAACAGCAGGGAAAATGAACGGCCCCCTTCTGGAAGCCATGGTTTTCCTACTTGTGATGTGTAGTATCCTATAATGTTTATATGAATGAAAAATGCAATGTTCATAAATGCCCATAGAAATTCTCCACAGTCTTCTCTCTCTGAAGTCTCTATTTATTTCTAGCAGCTTTTATTATTACTACATGTTTTTAACAGTTAATGCCTGTTTTTTTAAAAAAAATATTCTTTCAAAATAGCAGGCAGGCATATTTCATAAATAATAACACATTTGTATCATCAGTCTTTAAAGGATTTCAAAATATAAAACTAGCATAAAGGGAAAATGCCTAAATGTGATCTGGAAAGAGTGGTTTAATACAAAGAGTGGTTCATCATCCAAATGGAATTGGGGATTGATGGTTTTAAATGCCATCAGGGAATGGATTGCTGAGTTACTCTTTTTTCTATTTGATGGATGCATAACATAAGGATGGAGGGAATTCCAGGCCCACAAGCTGAGGACCTTAACTGAATTAATGGCACTATTGTAGATCAGAAATTAAGGCTGTACAACCCAGCTGGTTCCAGATTATATTTATGAAATCATGGAGTTGAAAGAAACCTCTGAGTTCTTCTGGTCCGACCTAATGTAGAATCCTAAGAAATATATTCTTCTGGTGAAGAACAGCAATCCTTCCATTTAAAATTTATCTACTTATTTTCTTTTTTGAAGATAGGGGTAATACCTGCTCTCACCTTGTCTCAGGATGTTTTGCTGGTAACCTAGTATCTAGCCCTGGAGATTAACATTCCTTTAAATTAGCTAAACTTTCCTTAGCCTCTCCTTGTCTGTTCCTAGCTGCAGATGCTTCCTACCACTAGTGGCACAAGACTAACGCTGTTTTTCACAAGTCATACTTAAAATACTATTGACATTCTTCCCTCTCACCCTCTCCTATTCCCAATTACTTCCATTCCCTTTGCCATAGGTTATAGCCTTTTCGCTTTTCCTTTTGTTTCTAGCTTACCTGAAAAGCCTTTGTTGTTGTTTGGGGCACTTCTCACAAGCCTCATCTTTGTTTTCTGACACAATCCCCCTAAGTATTTGGTGACAGCCTTATATCATTTGTCCTTTATCCAAATAGGCAGAAATCAAATCAATCTTTATTATGGCCATAAACCAGCATAATGAAGTTGGGACACAGTCATTTAAAAAGTATAGAACATTAACCAGAGTCTTTAAAAAAAAACTATGAGACATTACAAAATGTTAAAAGAGAAAATATATATAAATGTCTATAAGACTCATAAAGAAGGGATAGGACCTTTAGATTGATGTAAGGGAACATAAAAGGTTAGTATGTGGAAGATTAAAGCAGAAATCAAAGGTTTTTTTTAAGCTCATAGAGGTCTTGATAACCCCACTGATCTTACCAAATAACCATCAAGCTCAATATCCTGTTTCTCATAGAGCCTGACTTGTTTGTCTCACAAGAGGAGAATAAAGGCATATCCCAAAGGTGCTTTTCAAAAGGCAATTGGACTTTGCTTTTCCTGGAAGAAGTTTCACTTCTTATCCAAGAAGCTTCTTCATTTCTGACTAAATGGTGAAAGATGGAAGGATTTATATTTGTTGCAGTCATCTGGTCATTAGTACTCTCCTTGAGAACTCTGGAGGCCACTTGGAGGTTTATCTGTGCCCTCAGGGCCACCTGAATAGTGCAAAGGGGGATGGAAACTTCTTGGAACTGCTGAAAGGACTATGTTGTAAACAGGAGGTAGGTAATGTTGTATTCCTTCCCCACTGCTGAGACAGCACTGTTAATGTAGATGGCCAGTTGCCTTTTGAAAAAGCATCTTTGGAACAACCATGACCTGGATGACTGAGAATCTCCATAGACAATAAAGGCATACATTGCAAGCAGTATTAGTGCTTCTTACTGTGAAACATTTGGATGATTTCTTCCTTGCTCCCCACACTTAACACCTCTTCAGTTCTCCAAGATCCCATTCCCTTGTCTACTTCAACTCAAATTCTTAACAGAAAGTCTTACAGCTTAGTTTCACTAGAGCACAGTTGTCAAACTCGCCACGTCATGTGACATGTCACAACATATCATGACTCTTTTTGCATTGCCTGCAATGGGGTGGGCGTGGCTTCAGTATGATAAAACCGACCCGTGGGCCAGCAGTTTGACACTTCTGCACTACACAAACCTTCCCCAACCATATGCCCTCCAAATCATATTGGATCAATTTCCGTGAGTTCTCAACTGGTATACAATATAAGGTTTTACACATCATGCAAAACCACCATATACTTTGATTGATTTGGGGAGAATAAGCTTTTGGCACCCAGCAGTTATTGAATAAACTAAATAATAAACTATTAAATAAAAAGATAAACTTATTAATGAACTTAAAGCTATTCAATACAATTGTTAAGCAAACCTCAGCTTATTGTGATGTTTGATGGGTTCACACATCACATTTGATTAACCCCAATTTATTGAGCTAATTCTAATTAGCTGGCTTCAGACAACATATCCAGTCAGAAATTTACAAGTCACAATTGTTTGATTTACACACCACACAAGCCACCCTTATGTTGTTCTTACAATTCATGGCTACAAAGCATTTGCCCAGAGGGTAATGTAAGAATAGAGCTGATCGGAGTAATTTACATAGCAGTGTGAGGGGGAGGGAGGGTTCCCCTTCCTTCCTAGCTAATATTTTTCTTTGCTTAGCACTGCATTCACAAGTTAGAGAGAGAGGAGTAATTAATATTTCCAGAACTAGGAGATAAGTAGTGGTTTATCCTTGGAAAAAAAACTTGCAAAGCAGTCAGCATTTTGAAATCAAAGAAAATATAAGAATAATTTAACATAATGGGAAGCAAAAGACCAGTGTGCTTCTTTATCATCACAAATTTCTCTCTTGCTCCACCCCTTTCAGATGAGATAGTTTTTTTTCTTTCTTCCCCCCCCCCACCCTTAATGCTATGTTACAGAAGATGGCATCCCAGTTTGAGCTGCAAGTTGTTAAATACATTTGATTTGCCAAAACACAAGAGAGCTAATTAACTTGTGCTGAAGAAGCATAATTTATTATAACAAATTAAAGGCATTGTTTTTTTAAAAAAAATGTTCTTCCACAGTGAATTTCAATGATCACTCATTCAAAATGAGGAGGTACAACATTCCTTGTGTTTTTAGTACCATATTAGCAATCTAAACTGTAAATATAGCAGTATGGTGAGGGCAACCAACACAGAAAAGGCATATTTATATAGCAGGATTTTTTTCCTCAAACAATTCCCTTTGTATTGCTTCTTTAAAAAAAAATAGTCCAGCTCGGTTACTAATTTAGCTTTTTCCATTTGTCTTCCTTATTATTATACCATACCAATAATGTTTAAACTATAATATTTTAACACAGGCACAAAATGACAATTAATAAAAAACAGGTTTAAAAATATTACAAGCATCTTTAAAAGGCCTTAAGTGATCAAGCACAAAAATAGCTTTTTAAAGATGAATATATTGTTCTCTACTTCCTTGTCCAGATATAAACATTAGGATATTTTTCACATTCTATACAGGTCTTCAGAGCTCACTTACTGCTGGGAATGAAAGGCTCACATAAAAGTAGAGAGAAAGATTGTTTGGAAAGTCGAAATAAAATGGATTTATTCTCCTAGAATCCCCTAATCAACATGGCCAATGAAGATGATATTACAGTATCTGTAACATACCAAGGTGGGGACATCAGGTATGATTCTTCCCTTACTCTGTTTTTTTCCCTTTCTGATATCCTACCTCGGTTTTCTTCTAGAGAAAATTCAAGTTTGTCACAGAAATACAGATCCCTGCAGAGAAAAATGCAGCTAGGGGAGTTAGAGGATGAGGGATTTTGCCTTAATTAAACCTAGTTGAATATATACACAAATGCTTCTCGTTCTGAATGACCATTACAATGGGTTGGGATTCTGCCAATCTCTCTGCATGGCCCACAATAACACTGTCCAAATGTTTCTCCTTCTAAATTGTTATTAGAATGCACCAAAATAGTCATTCCAAATGCAGGGGAATGTGAATCCATTCATATGCATGTATGCTATTGCTTTTCTGAAATATGCAAGGCAGGAAACAGAGTTTGATTCCAATGGATTTGTATTGCCATCTGATCATGCAATTCAAATGTGCTGAGCTCAAAGTCCATATCTATAATATGAGGAAAAAATGATCTTAATCTATCTCACAAGTTGTTGTAAAGATTATTAACATCATGTTTTTCAACAACTAGGAAAAATACCAATTTCTTGCCAGATCCAAGGATACTAAGAATAAGTAGTATTAAGATATAATAAGCAGAAATATAATCCTACAAATCAACCAAAACATGAACCCACAAAACTCTGTAAATTAACAAATCTACATTGCCAAGTTGTATGTGCAGACATGCACACACACATCCCGCAGAAAGATAATGCTCTTTAAATGCATAGTCTTTAAAATTTATGCCAATGACAATTATCCTTCATTAGCATAATCTACTCGTATTCAGAAATGTTTTAATAGGCATTTCATGGCAAACTTTTTGATATTTTAATTTATTTTTATATTTTGTTTTCTATGGTTTTCATGTAGGACTTCAATTCTATATAACTTTTGTATTAAAAAGGGGGAAACTTGGTTTATTTTGGCTGCTTTGATTTGTTTTGGCATACAGAATATCTCTTCCACTTATTGATAATTTTACTCATCACATTTTACCTTTGACCGTCCATGCTGCCACATACTTCATCACTATTTTATACTTACAGAGTAATGTACAAAATAAGTGAATGAGACTTCATTTATGTAATTTGCTCAAATTTCCATTTATTGGTTCCTATAAAAGCAACTAAACAAATAAGCCTGGTGTAACATTGTTTATTATAACATACTATATTATAATATATTCAGAATAAATTTTATTTCCAATTGTGCTTCTTTGGAATTTTTGGACTTTGTCGCAGAACTCAAGTAGATGTTCTATTTATTTATAATGGCACAATGATTGTACCAGAATTGTGTAAGATAATTTTCAGATGCAATATATGTCTAGATACAGTACATTTTCATGGTGAAGGATCATACCTTTATCTCATGGCACCGAATGACAATCTCTCCTAACCCACAGATATTCATTCAGATGTCAGGAACAAGCAACATATAGACTATAAGCTATACACCCTAGAAATACTTGGTGACTGTATATTCTCTACACATCTATCTGAATGCTGGGGATCTATAAAAAGAGTCTAAAGAATCTGCAAAGGTGATGCAAACCAACCACCATGATCAAGTGCCCATCTTCTGCTTGTTCACTGAACATATTAAGCATGGGTGAATAGGCGTATGGGTTAAATGGCATTTCCCAGAGATTAATATCAGAAAAATGTCAATTTAACACAATTCTAATGCATGGTTAAATAAGACAAAGATGCTTGAGTGGTGCAAATAGAAAACAGGTTACCCCAAAGTCTTAATCAACCATTAATCATGTATATGGTGTGCTCACTTAACGATCCTTATCTAAATTGGAGATTTTTGATATCAGAAGTCAATCAAACATTGGCAAGTTTTATTCTTCAAATTCTGGTTTTTGTCAGTGATTTTTGTCTTCAGAGCTAACAGCAACAATTGTGGGCCAGGTGTCGAAATCCTGACCGATAATGCCTTGTATTTTTCAATAGGTCACACCATGTTCTGATAAAGATGTCCCAGTAGGAAACACATCTGAGAATGGGCATAATGAAATGGCTTTTATTTATAGGGAACATTGCCTGTAATGTGCAGTTCCCAGCACTGAGATGTACAATGTAAACCTCAAAATTGCTGATTCTTTTTTGCAAATTTTGAGTGATTCCAAGGTGTGTTGATCTACTGTTTGGAGTAATTAATGCATGCTAACAAGGCAAAGTGGTTATGCTCTCCTGGCATATTCATCGAAAATCAATGGCAATAGCTTCTCTGACAACACTTCTCATCTAGACTATGAGAAGGCAAATGGTGATAAAGAAGTCTCCCAATTAAAAAGATAACAAAGGAAGAACAATTTTCTTTTCAGTTACTGACTGTGCTATAGCTGCATTTCAGATATCATGAGAGTTGTAATTTAGTGACAAGATATTTTCTTTCCGATCATAGGAAAAAGAAAACAAAGTTGATCAAAGAGATATGAGTGAAATAAATGATAATAGAATTTTAAAAAGAGTGGGTCATTTACTAATGATTTTTAAAATTGTGTCATACGCTATCTGAATAACAATTTTTGGTTGCTTTATCCATCAGAAGAGACAGGCAAGCAGAAAACTGGATTTATAACAGCCTCTTTCTTTTAGATTAATTACAGAGGTCTTACTTTGGTGGAGAATGCAGTAGACAATATTAAAATAATTATTTTTGTACTATTCTATTCCTACTGATCTATTTAACATATTGACACCTAAAGCTGGTCCTCAAATATACCTGATTAGTCTACACATCTTCTCAGATGACATGAAACTAAATCACTGAAAGGAAAGATAGCCTATTGGCATTTTTTCTCAGAGATGCAAGGGATAGTATTGTGCTGTCTGTAATCATTTATCATGACATAATAACCCCTTAATTTCTATAGCATCAAATGGGCAACATATCCAGAGGGGTTGGAGTTAGATAAAAGCAGGGAAAGGAATTCTGAACAGCAGAAAGAAAACCGGTTAATTTTGACCTCAAACACATTCCAAGTGTTTTTTGACCTTTGTAAATTTTTTCCACTGGTAATAAGAAACTTAGATATGATATTTTAGGCATGGAAATGCTAAACATGGGTAGGGGAATATGTATGCAAAAAAAGTATATTTCATCATGACACAGTTGAACAGATTATCCTAAATCAGGGGTTCTCAACCTCAGCTTTGCTGAGGAATTCTGGGAGTTAAAGTCCACAAGTCTTAAAGTTGCCAAGGTTGAGAACCCCTGTCTAAATATACAATCCACTTAGTTCAGTAATAATATTTGGGAGATGGTTAGGCCTAATTCTAAAAGGTATCTGGGATTCTGAAGAGGGAGGGAAGAAGGGATTTTGACATATGAGAAGAGAAAGTGAACGAGAAAAGTACTTAAGGAAAGAAAGCTCTCAATGCTCAGCTAAATAAGAGAAGAAATAGAAAAGCAAGATTGCAACAGTTCTTAGCATTTCACAGTGCTTTATAGCCCTCTCTAAGTGGTTTACAGAGTTAGCATAGTGCTCCCAACAATCTGGGTCCTCATTTTACTGACCTCAGAAGGATGAAAGGCTGAGTCAACCTTGAGTCGGTGAGAATCAAACTGCCGAACTACTGGCAACCAGCAATCAGCAGAAGTAGCCTGTAGTACTGCATTCTAACCACTGCGCCACCACAGCTCAGTTCTTAGTATAATGGGTTTCCTAAATTATCTCAACATAATCACCTCAACTTAGATCTTGAAAACAGATTATATTTATTATATCAACCTTCAATAAAATAAAATTTTAATGTTATGGCTATTGAAAAATTTCAATGAAAAAAGATGTTTTCCAGAAATGTTTTATAAGGATGTCTATATTTTATTATTATTATTATTGTTTATAGAGGACATTTATGTTTAATGGCATACAAGATTACTCTTTATTTTCTTCACACTTTCAATGTACAAATGTACAATGTACAAAAAAATTGGTGGGCCACTGTGTGACACAGAATGCTGGACTCGATGGGCTTCGGCCTGATTCAGCATGGCTCTTCTTATGTTCTTATGTTAAAAACAATTTAGCATGGCAGTCCTCAGGCTAATGAACTGGTAGTTTTATTATTCATGATAATATAATTTGAAACTCCTACTAGTCAATTCCTCTTTAATACAGAATTATCTATTTTCTCATTAGGTGTCAAGCCTGAATCATAGAATATCATCTGCGGTCATCATTTGCAATAATTCCTTCCATAGAGCTAGATCTAGAAGTCCCCACCCATCAGAACATATTCCACTCCCATTTCTTTAGCTGGAGGTCGTGGTCCAATAATAGAGAAGAAAATATGTCTTATCAACTAAGCACAACAGGAGATCCAGAATTTAGAGCAAAACTTTATCTCTTCTAAGCTGCTTTCACCCCCAACTCTTGGAAAATTAAACAAAAGCCATCCCAAAGTTCATTATCGACTCAATTTAGGAGAATATAAAAGGAGAATTTGGAAAAGCTCATATATCCAGATTATTGGTAGAAATAAGCAGAAATGTAGCTGGAATTTAAATATTGATTGGAATTTGGAATTTTAGCCTCAGGCTATTAAACAGCTCCCACCTCTGCAGTTTCTGGATTTATCAGAAAACTACTTTTTCATGAAAAAAAAGTACCTAGTTCATCCATAAATCTGAGTCCTAGTGTCAGCTAACTGAGACTGAAAGGAGGTAGGAGGTCTGGGAGAAGAAAGCATTAGCTGTGCGATGGGCATTACTAACTTTTGGAGACATTTACTGGAAAAGGCTAAGCAACCCTTGAGGTGTGGACGGATCACAAAAACCTGGAAGCCTTAAAAACCCCAAGGGAATTATTACCTAAGCAAGTCTGATGAGCACAGTACTTTAATTGTTTTGATTTTGTGCTGAGTTACATCCCTGGGGGGGGGGGGGACTTCATGGCTGATGCTTTATCCAGATTGCCTCAGTATAAGAATGCTAGACCTGAAGAATCCAGATAGTTATCCCTTTTAAGCAGTTGGCTGCTCCAGTGACTACTAGGGCTCAAAATAAATAAATAAATTGGAGCCTACCGGTAGCTACCACTGTGTTGTGCATGGAATTGAAGGGGGTGTTAAAAGGCGATGAGTGGTTTTTGTCCCACACAAATGATTGCTCTATGTGAGATGGCCTGTCATGGGTTGGAGCCAAATTATATGTGCCTGCCTGTCTAAGGGGCCCTGTTCTCCAGAGGGCTCATGATTCCAAAACTGCTGGTCACTTTGGTTTTGTAAAGATTTTGCATTGATCAAGGGGCAGTTTTGGTAGCCTTCATTGAAAAAAGACATTGAGACTTCTGTTGCTAGCTGTTCCATCTGTGCAGCTGCTAAGCAGCCTCCAGAGAAGCCCGCTGGACTCTTATACAGTGTGGCTAGCCCTGTGGCCCTATGGAAGGAAATCTTTGTGGACTTTATAGCAGAGCTGCCTGAGAGTGGGGGGGACAGGGTTATTTGGGTTGTTACAGATGTCTTTTCCAAACAAGTGCATTTTGTTCCCTTCTCTAAGATACTACCAGCTAAAACACTTGCTAAACTTTTTATTCAACATGTATATAGGTTACACAGGGTTCCTGACTGTATCATCTCAGATAGGGGGGGTGCAGTTCACTTCCCAGTTTTGGTGGGAATTTCTTAAGTTGTTAGGCTCTGCCAAGGGGTTATGCTCAGCCCATCATCCACAAACTTTTTTTATTACTTTTATCCATTTATAACATAAAATGTGAAATTACAAAAGCCGATAGTATGGGACAACAGTAGAAAAAAGGAAAACAAAAAGGGTGTGAAGAAAGGGAGGGGAAGAAACAAAAGGCATTGACTTCCAACTCTCTGTTGCAGTAAAATCAGACATTAAAATCAAATCTCAACTTTTTACATTTCTACAGTAGTATGTACTAGCCATTTCTGTATTGGCAAATCAGTCTAATCGATAAAACACAAAATCATAATATCATTTTTCCCACCTCAAGACAAAGTCTAGAAGTGGTTTCCAAGTAGAAACAAAGGTACTTATGTTCTTTTCTTTTATCAGCACAGTCAATTTGGCCATCTCTGCTAATTCCATCAGCTTTTGTAACCATTTGCCCACAGTAGGAATTGAGGCATCCTTCCACTTTTGTGCATAGAACAATTGTGCTGCCATCACCATATATAAAATCAGAGTTCCAAATTTTTTTCCAGTTCTCTTTCCATTAGACCCAGAAGGAAAGTTTCTGGTTTATTCTTTACGTTCCTTTTAAGAATTTTCTGCTTTAATGTATCAATCCTACTCCAATATTTCTTTGCCTTATTGCATGTCCATTATAAAATGATAAAAAGTCCCTTCTTTACATTTACATTTCCAACATTCATTTGAAATACCTTTATACATTCTAGATAACTTATCTGGTGTTAAATACCAGCGATATATCATTTTGTAAAAATTTCTTTTAAGTTATAATTTAATGTGAATTTTAAGCCTTTTATCCATTTATTCTCTCATTGTTCAAGCATCACATTATACCCAAAATTCCTTGCCCACTGAATCATACAGTGTTTTACATGTTTATTTCCAAATTCAATTTTAATAACGTTTTATAGACCTTGGCAATTATATGATCATCACTATCACATTTCCAATTCACTTTTAGCAAACTCAAAACCATGGCCTTTTTTGTCTGGTTTAGATATTTCCTTCATTTTCTTCCCTAGACTTGAGGATGGGATCTCCAGAACTGAAAGATACTATTTTACCTTATGTCCACCAGTCCAGCTTCACCACCATTTCTTTTCTTTAAAAAAGCTTCTTGGGGGAACACCTAAAGGGGCAATTTCGTAAAAAAAAGCCTTTGTTTTATATTTATTCCAAATTCATAATATGATGCGTCTAATAAAATGATTATTAAAAGCAACATTTACTTTAACTTTATCGAACCATAAATACCCATGCCATCCAAACTTTAATTCATGGCCTTCCAAATCAAGCAGCCTCTTATTCTGGAGGTTCACCCACTCTTTTAACCAAACCAAACAGCATGCATCAAAATACAATTTCAAATCTGGTAATCCCAGACCCCCTCTTTCCTTGGCATCTTGCAATAACTTGTATTTGATTCTTGCTTTCTTTCCTTGCCACATAAATTTAGAGATATCCCTCTGCCATTGTTTAAATGGCATATCCATTGCAAGTATTGGTATTATCTGGAACAGAAAGAGCATCTTTGGTAAAACATTCATTTTAATTACTGAAATTCTGCCCAGTAATGATAAATGTAGTTTGTCCCATCTTTGTAAATTATTTTTGATATCATTCCAAAGAGGTACATAATTATTTTGAAACAGTTTTGTATTTGTGTTTGTCAACATAATCCCCAAATATCTCACCTTTTTCTCAACCTTGAAACCTGACCTTTTACTCAGTACATCACCATCCTGGGAGGACATATTCTTGGTCAATATTGTTGTTTTCTGTTTATTTATTTTAAAACCTGCTAGAACCCCAAACTTATTTAATTTCCTCAACAATATATTCTATCTTATTTTTTGGGTACTGCATGAATATAACCAAATCATCAGCAAATGCCCTCAATTTATAAAATTCTTTCTTAATATTTATATCCATTATTCTCTCATCTTGCCTAATATCTCTATTTGAAACTCCCAACACCAAAATAAAGAACAAGGGAGACAAGGGGCATCCTTGTCTCGTACCCTTTTGAATGTCACATGGATCAATTAAATCACCATTAATAACAATTTTTGCTTGCTGTGATGTGTAAATAGTTTTAATCCTTGAATAAAGCTCTCTCCAAAGTCCATTTCTTCCAGGACTTTAAACATAAATGTCCAATTTAAATTGTCAAAGGCCTTCTCTGCATCTAGGAATATTAAAGCTGCCTGTTTCTCATTGTGGTATTGTAAATATTCAATGATATTCAGAACAATCATCACATTATCCTTTAACTGTCTTTTTGGCAGAAAGCATATAGTCTTTCTGCCAGAATTGCAGCAAAGAGTTTGTCTTGTAGGATCAACCACAAACTAATGGGGCACGTGAACGTACTAACTCAGTTCTGGAACAGTACCTTATGTGCTATGTGAATTATGAGCAAGATAATTGGACTGACCTACTGCCTCCCATAGAAATTTTTACTGTTCCAAATTTAATCCCAAATCAGTTTTTCCTTGATGCAGCATTAAGAATCCATGAGGCAGGAGTGGAAATGAGAAAGGATAGATAGAGATGCTGAACTGAGTTCTCTTTCTGTCCATTTTTCCAGTCCTGACAGCCTTTCTAGTAATAATATCAGAGTAATGTTTTCTTCATCGTCATTTTGACCTATGGTTTTTTGGGGTGATCGGGGTGTATCTGGCTAGTTAAACATGGAAAAGTAAAGATAAAAAGACATCTGTTCCTATTATCACTCTTACATTTGCCAAGAATATATTGGGGTGCTAGGACCCAACCCTAAATTCATTGCTTATTAATACTTTTTATCTAATTAACTATATTTAGAAAGGTCTTTGGTGCTCTCTGAGCTTGATTATTTTCTTGCAGATATTTCATTACCCAAACTAGGTAACATCATGAGCGCATTGTCTAGCAATGATGTCTAGTTTGGGTAATGAAACATCTATAGGAAAACAATCAAGCTCAGAGAGCACCAAGGACCCCTCATTTCAACCCTGAATTACAAATATTCTCCTTTCTTGGTAACTATACTTTAAACCTTAATCTCCCTTTTTATGACCCAGTAATCCTTTAATATTAGCCTATTTCCCTTTTTTAAAATACATGAGAAAATTATATGCCAGGAAACGGGTACTTTAAAAAAAAATCCAAACTATTTAAGGAGCAGTAATGGACATTGTTATCTCTTTCATCATCTGGCATTTATTTTACATTATCATTTCAGTCTTTTAAACAGTATCTTAATAAGAGATTGAGCTTCATTATCAATACACTTATTTGCCCTTTTGGGAAAAAGAAAAACTGTAAGGATTGCTTGTTTATTGCTGAAATATATCTTCTGATTGCTCCCCTCATTTTTTAAATCAAAATCTATCTTTTGTATAGAAAATTATTAAACCAAAGAGAAGTTTCTCTTTTACTGAGTGTTATAGTTTAATAACACAAAATGTGAATTTTCAATATCCCTATGGCAGACATGTCAAACTCATGATGTCACATGACGTCGCGCAACGTATTGGAGCTTTTTCCACATTGCCAGCAATAGAGTGGGCGTGGTTTCCTGGTGACGTGTCCAGCCCGCGGGCCGGCAGTTTGACACCCCTGCCCTATGATATGAATCAGTACAGACACAATCCATGGAGTGCAGAGTGAAAAGTTTGGTTTGATCTAGTAAATTTAGTGCTAACTAGCCAAGATCCCAAAGATGCTTTTTCACAAGGCAACTGGACTTTCTTGGGTTTTTTGTTTGTTTTTTGTTTTTGAACTAGCCAAGAGGACCTTCAAGCCAAAAGTCTTTTGTGTGGCCTTCTCTGTAGGCACACACACTGTCTCCCCAGCCCCGCCTCCTCCCATGGCCCCTTCCTCACCAACAGCCCCCCCGGAGAGTTGCCCCTGGGTGAGGCCCACACGAAGCAATGGAGCCAAGGACATGGTAGCTGGGCAGCGGGGACAAGACTCCTCCCTTGCGCCCCGTTGTGCGCAGATGATGCTGCGGGGCACAGGCAGAGAGCATGGTTGCCATGGCATTACTGGGCTACCTGGGTGATCTGTGGTGGTCCGTGGAGGTGGTGGGTGACGCACTGGGCAGGGCAGAGCGGGGATGGGGGTGGGGGGCAGTTTTTGGGCACTCAGTCTCTAAAAGGTTTGCCATAACTGTCCTAGATTCTTGAGCAACCTATACTGCTCTCCATTTTTGGACTTCAGCTTTCATCAATCCCAATCACCATAGTCAAAATCAAAGTGTATAGCAGAAACCTCTTTGAATAACCTAACTATAATTTTTTTCTTTGATGTACTCACATAGATAACTTTTCAAAATATGAATAGTTGGGGCACAATGAATATGCATTCAAAATAAAGTCTATACCTTAATCAGGTTTTATGTCTTACTCTGGCATTATTCAGGGTAATGATCTACTGAGAGCCAATTGGGCACAGCGATTAAGACATCAAGGCAGAAACCAGGAGGTAGTGAGTTATAGTCTCACCTCAAGCATGAAACCAGCTAGATGACCTTAGGTTAGTTATTTTTTCTCAACCCCAGGAAGGAGCAAATGGTAAACTACTTCTTTCTTGCCAAGGAAACTGCAGGAACATATCCAGGCAATTTCCAAGAACCAGACATGATTGAATGGAAGAAAAAAATCTACTATTAAATGATCATTAATATTACTGTACAATAGTCTTTTTCTGAAAAAGGTTAAAACCTTTTTACAAACCTGACTCCTAGTGACTTTATAGATGTGTCTTGTATTGCTTTCTTGGCAATACTACAGAAATTATTGTTTCTGCCTTCTTCCAGATTGATTAATTTATCACCAACTGTAACCTAGATTCTCAATTACAGCAGCAAGGAATAAATCATTGGAAGACTTGAAGGGCCAGATTTGGGAACAGATCATCCTAGAGAAAATTTATTTATGTAGTTGCTCAAAACCAATACTGAGTACATGGTATGGAAATAAATGTTTCAACCCAACTAGGAAGACTAGGAAGACCAGACCAGGAATTACCACCAGTGCTTTTTTGTAAAAAAAAAAAAAAAAAAAAAAAAAGTGCCAGAACTCACACACGTCATACAACCCGCCTTGCCTACCCTACAAGGTTCCATCCAAAAAAGGTGCCGGAACTCCGTTCTGGGCGTTCTATTTCCAAAAAAAGCCCTGATTACCACACAAAGAGACTAAAGCTAATTTTATTGAAATGGGTTGTAAAAGCATAATCTTGCAAATTTGATTTTATTATACTGTCCCTCCTTTTTTATAGGCCTCACTTCCAGATGTTATCTGGACATTCTGGACTTAAAATGTTTAACCTTTGTCACCTTGGCAACAAAATTTGCATATCTCCATCAAGGTCGTCTTCCTGACTCTACACAAACAAAACTAGAGTTCTAGTATAATATCCGAAATACTAGTGGCCTCCAAGATTCCTTCCAACTCTATTATTATTATTATTATTATTTCCTGGTTGTTTCTTATGAAAGAACTAACAAGGGCAAAGCTTATCAGTCTGATGGTATTTGAACTGGTATCATCTAGAAATCCATTCCCCTATCCTTGCAAAAAGAAATCTGTGGTGGGTTTCTATTAAAATGTTCCTGAATATTAATGTATAGCTCAGCTGCATCAAAACTTGTTTCATGGCTCCATGAGGTGTAATAATTACAATAAATATGGAACTATGGACATATTTCAATAAATATGGTCTGATACAGATAATCTCCTTCAATACTGGGAAGATGGACTAGTGAGGGAGGAATAGACAGAAGGCAATATATTAATTAATTGCATGTGCACCTACTAATAGGTATGCCTAAATAGACGCTCTAACAATCACTTCAAAGGGGACTAAAGAAAAGTGAGATCGAGTATTTACAAAAGTTCAAGGCCTAGAAAAGATTGTCTATCACACTAACTTTAGTAGGCAGCATTAAGGAGCTCAGTGGTATTATGACAGATTAGTCTCTCTAATCTGAAAGATATCTAGAAAGATCCTGAAGTTAGCAGTACACTGAATGTTTGCATACAAACACAATCATTTCAAATAATGGAAAATATTTATAACAGATTTTGAAGCATATGGCCTATGGTTAATGTTATTCTATGACCCTGCTGATTTGGACATATTATTTTCATTTAAATACCATATCTTTTCATATAGGCATCTTGCACTAGCACATATGTTAGAATTCACTTGTTGCCTCTAATGTATATGCAGAATGTCTGTTTTGTAGCAAGTCTATGTTTGTCTGCAAATATGTACATTCGCATCTAATGCACAAGTTCTAATCTAGATACCCTTAATTCATCCACATGTAATGCAATAGACATATGTTCATACAGAGAACTTGGGTGAACTTTAGCCCATTGAATGGTATTTCTGTACCTGATAAATCATGAGACAACATGTTATAATTCTTACATTTCTGCTAAAATATTAATATTTTACGCTACCAAATCAAAATAGACTAAGGATTAGTCTTACATTAGTCTTACATTCAAAAGAAAATATCAATTATGGTAATATGCAAGAGTCGGACATGACTGAATGGATAATATCATCATCACATAAAAAATATACAGTCAACAACAAATACTTAATAATTGCTTAAATGTTAACAGTAATCATCTATAGTAAACTCAAAATAGTAAATGAAACTCTATCAAAATCCTCATCAAGACTGCCATCAGCCAACAAAGGCCCTGCAGAACAATTCTGGCTTTGCTGTTTTTTGAGAGACCAGTACTCTTGCAGACTATCAATACAATGGAAAGCTATTCCATAAAATGCCATTTCACATAATCCTCAGTTTACAATCAGTCCCTTAGTGGCCATTTGAAGTTATGACGCCCTCCCCAAAGTACTGACAATCAGGTTCCAAAGTTTTGACAGCTGTCCTTCCTCTGTGGTCACATAACTACATTATGGGCACTCAACTGGCCCACATTTATGGCTATTTGCAGTGTCCCATAATCATGTGTCAGTATTAGAAGACTAGACTAGACGAGTTCAAATCACCAGGACCAGAAAGATTACACCCCAAGGTTCTGAAGGAACTGGCAGATGTGATCTCAGAACCACTTTCAAAGATCCTGGAGCACTGGGGAACTACCAGCGAACTGGAAAAGAGCTGATCTTCAAAAAAGGGAAAAAATGGATCCAGGAAACTGCAGATCTATCAGACTGACCTTAACACCTGGAAGATTCTGGAAAAGATAATCAAGCAATGAATCAGCGAACACCTAGAAACAAACAAAGTCATTACCAAAAGCCAACATGGATTTCTCAAAAACAGATCATGCCAGATAAATCTTATTGCATTCTTTGACCAGGTGACAAAATTAGTGGACCAGAGGAATGCTGTGGATATAATTTACTTGGACTTCAGTAAGGCATTTGATAAAGTAGACCACAACCTACTGCTTGATAAGATAGAAAAATGTGGGTTAGACAGCATCACCACAAGATGGATTCGTAGCTGGCTGACCAACCATACTCAGCATGTGGTCCTCAATGGAATTGCATCTACATGGAGTGAAGTTTGTAGTGGGGTGCCCCTGGCTCTGTTTTGGGCCAAGTGCTCTGCAACATCTTCATCAATGATTTGGATGAGAGGATAGATGGGGAATCATCAAATTTGCAGACGACACCAAGCTGGCAGGAATAGCCAAAACTCCAGAAGATAGACTTAAAATATAGCAGGATCTTGACAGACTTGAAAATTGGGCACTATCTAACAAAATGAAATTCAATGGTAAGGTTCTACATTTAGGCAAGAAAAACCAAATGCACAGGTACAGTATAGGTGATACCTATACTGTAGGTATAGTAATAGTAGTAACTGTGAGAGGGATTTCGGAGTTCTAGTGGATAACCACTTAAATATGAGCCAGCAGTGTGCTGCAGCTGCCAAAAAAGTCAACACAGTGCTAAGCTGCATTAACAGAGGGATAGCATCAAGATCACGTGAAGTGTTAATGCCACTTTATAATGCCTTGGTAGGCCACACTTGGTCACCACGATGTAAAAAAGATATTGTGGCTCTAGAAAGAGTACAGAGAAGAGCAACAAAGATGATCAGAGGACTGGAGGCTAAAACATATTAAGAATGGTTGCTGAAGTTGGGTATGTCTAGTTTAATGAAGAGAAGGGCATGATAGCAGTATTCCAATATCTCAGGGGCTGCCACAAAGAAAAGGGAGTCAAGCTATTCTCCAAAACACCTGAAGGCAGGACAAGAAGCAACGGATGGAAACTAATCAAAGAGAGAAGCAACCTAGAACTAAGGAGAAATTTCCTGACAGTTAGAAAAATTAATCAGTGGCACAACTTGCCTCCAGAAGTTGTGAATGTTCCAACACTGGAAGTTTTTAAGAAAAGACTGGACAGCCATTTGTCTGAAATGGTATAGGGTTTCCTGCCTGAGCAGGGGATTGGACTAGAAGACCTCCAAGATCCTTCCAACATCATCACTATCATCGTCGTCATCATCATCATCATCATCATCATCATCATCATCATCATTATTATTATTATTATTATTATTATTATTATTATTATTATTATTGCTGAAAACTGCCCCAATAGCAAACAACCAGTTTGTTTAACAGCTGTGGTGGTTGCTTAATAACCTCCACATTCACTTTATGACAGCTTCATTCTCTTTTAACAACTGCCACAAAAAGAGGTCATAAAAATAGATCCAGTCACGTGGTAACCTGCTTTACAATGATAGCAATTTCTGTAGAAATTCTATTAGCAAGTAACATAATTCATCTTTGGAGAAAAATTCATAAAAGTGTTTTTTTCATCTACTCTAAATCAAACATTTAGGTACAGTATGCCCCAAACCAATGGCAGGCTTCACAAAATAATGAAGCTACTCATTTGAGAAAAGGAGTATTTTTCCAAAAGCATCTAAAAGTTTATCCTCTTAAGTGCTAAAACCGCTACATATAAGAGAAGTCTTCATTTGAACAACACTTCTTTTGCACATTCAGAAGACTATGTTGAACTTCATGTTCAAGAACAGATGCTGAAGCCAACACCACATACCAGGGGTTTGCATGCTTCAAAACTGATTTGGAAGTTATTTGGAACTTCTTTAAAACAGCTGTGTCTTTTTTCAGGTTTCCATGACCTGGCTGTTTTAAAAAGTGTTGTGTTTGTGTATTTCAAAAAGCATGCAAAGTTATAGAAACTTTGAAATTGAAATATATTGCATATATGTAAATACTTTTTCTAATTGTTAGCTAGTTATGTTATTACAGCAACCAACGAACTCACAAAATGTTGTTGAGGATACATTTCTTTTGCATTCCATTTGCATTTCCTCAAGACTATTCCAGGGATCTCTCAGTCATCTGGAATAAATCATTGATGTACATAGGGAACTGAAGAGACAATCGGTTTCACCACTAGGTGAAAGGAAGAGCCATTCCTTTTACTCAGTGATGGGCAACTTCTATTAGCCAAGAGCCACTTTACTTATATACTTATGTAAATACTATACAATAAAAATTGAAAGAACGGAATCTCTTTGGTAGGGATGGGAGGAAAGAGGAATTTAAGAGTATAGGGATTTTTAAATTCTGCACTTGTGCAAATTGTAATTGTAGCTTAATCACCGCCCCTAACCTCCCAGAAATTCATGAAAAAGGTATCATTCTGGGAGATCAGGGGAGTCTCAAAGGGGATGTTAGTAGGTCCCATGCATCCCTCAACCAAACTTTTCTTGCTGCTATCTCAGCAGATAAAGACTTGCTGTTTAGTAGCTGGTGAGCCCTGGGGTCTTGATATTTTAATTAATGTTTGTAGGACATATGCCAAGAAAGCATACATCCACATTAGTGGCCAAAATTGTGGAAACCTTTTAGGAAAAGTGTACAGTAGAAATGCCAGCTTTGGTTAAGTTTCCACCAATTTTTCTTCTAATTTCTTTATAACTGTAGCCTTGTTCACTTAATAACACTATTTTACATCATTTTCTGGGTGACCAGTCAACTCTTTGTACCATTACTTTAATTTTATTATGTTTTACAAGCTCACTAAATGAAAGGGGGAAAAAACAACCAACTTGATAGCGATCACATACACACTGACAAATGTCCTCCTCTCAGCTTCAATACATGACATCAATAACTGAACCCTACTGTGATCTGATTGGCTCATTGACAAAACAAGAGGACACCTGATTGGCTCTCTAAACACTCATGCTCATTGGCTACAATCAGATGAAGGAAAGCTACCTGATATCAATCTAAGCAAGTTGTGCTTCCTTTTTCTGGTTATTTGGCTATAACTTTTCATAGAATACAGTACAGATAATTGAATAAACTTTGTTGCATTACATTCTTGATTATTTTTCCATTGATATATAATTTTATGGCACTACTCCAAAAGAAAAGTGGTGTTATTAGCCATCAAACCTCCAAAATACACTTTTCCCAAAAGATTTCCACAATTTTGGTCACTACTTTATACATAAGCAAATCATGTGGCTTTGGCCTACACACATTACGCTTTGTAATTTGCATAAATACTTTCCTAATATACCATACCTGCCCAGATATCTGTTAGAACCAGAAATTTGCCACATCAAATGAGAACACAAGCACTGTCCTAGTCTATCCCAAGATGTTAGTCTTCAACCATCTGAATTGGACAGCAATTATATCAATATTCCTACTATAATGAAGTCTTTAATAGATGGAACCCAATTACAAAAGGATAAAACCTGAGGTTTCCTGGAAAAGGGCCCATAATTTTTCAGTGTGCTGCAACCTATTATACAGTAGTATTGTTGAAAGCTAAAGTGCAAACTCTAATAGATGCAGCCTCATTGTCTTCACTGAGAATCAATGTAATGTAGTAGTTAAGGTTTCAAGACGTCACTCAGTTATGAAGCTTACTAATTGACATTCAAACAGTATCGTGTCACCCAACTCACCACACAAAGTTGCTGTTGCAGGGATAAAAGGAAGAGAGAGACCTTCCACTATGCCACCTTGAGTCTTAAAGAAAAGGCAGGCTATAAGCACCATGATAAATTAATAAATAAACAAACCTACCCCATGCATGTTTGGAATTGAAGGAAAGCGTAGTAGGGTTTGAAATAAAATATATCAACCTCCATTGCTTCTGTGGTGCTTCAGGGAGGGCAGCTTAACTTAAACAAGTTGCTCCCTTATGTTGCAAGCTTTTAACATAGCAAACATCTCGAGCTGAATGGCACCTGGAGGTCAATAGGCTGCCTGAAAAGCACAGATGTGCTTGCTTTGACCCTCCCCAATGTGAGTGAGGTCCAATGTATTATGTACCAGCTGGAGTTTTTGCAGCCTTCTGATAGGCCTTCAGAAGATTACAATTCCCCAGCCTCCAGGCTGCCTACGGTATATCTCTATAGGCTGACTGTTTCCTCCAGCAGAGCTTGAAAATTTTTCTGCTGCAGAAAGAGTTAAAAAAAATCCCCTTGGAAAAGCTAATTATTGCATGCAGATACTTCTTTGTGCGATCAAGGAGGGGACAATTTAATAGGCTCTGTAATACAACCAAGAACAAAATTGCTTTAAAGGAAGTCTCTTGTTGAGTGACAACTCTGTTGCCTGAGCCAATTAGGTCCCAATAAAGAGTGTTGAATTGGCTCCTGCTTTCTCATTAATTATGTTCTGTCACAGACATGGGGCTTGATTTAGCAATTTTGTATTACATTAAGATACTGAAAGGCATGGAACAAATGGCTCACTCTGATAATAGGCATTCTATACACGGTGTGACATTTACTATCCAGCTGTCCATAAGGCAGCCTAGCACTTCAGTTCAGGGGTTTATTTGTCATTGCTTCAAAGGGACACTCAGCTTTTCACAAAAAAGAAACAGAGAGGCTAATAGATAGGACAAAATGTACTGCTGATATGCTTTATTAGAGATAGGATACTAGGGTTTTGCTAACAAGCTCATCCCTTGGGACTAAGCCGAGTTTGCTGTCAATCATCCTCCACACAAAAGCACACTAGTTAACAAGGAGAAATGAATTACAGACGCTTATTCCTGCCTGTGGGATCACAAATACACCAATCTGTGAAAGAGGCACAAACTCGGGAGACAAGCTACATATTTGTCAATAACCTCCTAGAAAGAACCCTAGTAATTCTTTGAAGACCTTTGATTTAGTTTCCCTCTAAAATACAAGGATAGGAAATGTTTTAGTTACCATGACATTTTTCTCTTTGTTACTTGTGCAAATTTTCATCACATTAAAAACAGAACCAAGGAGGTCTGCAAATGTTGTAGTAGGTATACAAACTACTTTTTATTCCAACCCACAGGAGGCGGCTGTTGTTGAAATATTCATTAAAAGAGACAGAAAAATTAAATCTCTAAACTTTAGGTTCAAGGCGACACTTGTCAATATGTGGAACATAAGCCTTATAACTTATATGGCAATTAAAGTATCAGGTTTTTTTTTTCTAAGCTAGTACTCCATTTCAGTGGTGTTTGCGAAAGGCTGTAATGTTCTCTATATTTCCTGAACTAATATTACAGGTGTGGACTAGATAAACGCATTAGAGTGTTTTTGTATTTGCTTGATAAATAGATTTTGATATAAATGTTAAAGAGTGAATGCAGCTGATTACAAGGAGGCATGGTAAACACCTTGAATGATTAGGAGTGCCAAATTAGGAAATATCTTTCTCCTGTATTTGGGTAGAGGGGAAAGAGATACATTATAAACATCATCTTTTCAAGTTGAACCTTTGAGTGAATCAGTGCAGAAAGCATTCAAAACAAGAACATTCTTAAATGACCGAATTATAAAGATAATCAATGACCCGAAACAACTGGAATAAATTTTTGTCAAAACTGAACCTAAAAGTAACTTATCATATAAAAGTGAACCTTGGATTCCACAGTGGTCAGAAATTAATGTTAGCGTTTGTATTGTTTCTGTAATAAATTCAGGATTTAAGAACTGAAAACTTGAAGAAATTGAATGAAAAAATGGTGTTCTTGCTAGAGTTCAGGCTCACCAACTGAGTTATCTTATACTCAGCAGAAAACTATGAGACAGATTGTGTAAAATCCAAATTTAATTTCCCAAATATCCTGGAATTGTATTATTTTAACTTGCCAGGGTTTTTTTTACATGGATTTTTAGAAAACTCTGAAAGCTCAGAAAAATGAATATACTGTTTCTGCTGTAGTCGTCTATCATTTATTTTATCCTCTTTTGTTCTCTAAATTTTCCCTATTTGATTCAGGATCAAAATCATTAAAAAAATCTGGCATTATCAGAGAAGTCCCCATGGAATCAGTCTGCAATTAAATCTTCATAGCATGCCTACAGACAATGGGGATGCTTGGAGCAATATATTTTTGAAATATCAATCTCATGTCCATATTGATCACCATTATGGCTTCCAAATTTGGTTTAGTTGATTGAAAACCACTAGAATGGTATCCTCGAGGATGGCATAATGCTTTTGATTTCATTAAATTATCCCTTCAAATCAAATCACTGTATCAGTTCAGTCCATGGCATCAAATTAGTGACCTCCAAACCAGTCTGAAGTTTTGATGGATTTTTGCTCGTGTGCACAAGCACACTTTAATCAAATTAAATAAAAAACTGAAAACATAAAACATAAAAAACAGAATTATTCTATTCTACTATTTGAATCACAAATGTGAACTAAATCTACCCCTCAAGTTAAATCACATATTCAGAATAACAGATAGGGAAATAGGGAAAATTTAGAACACAAAGGAGGATAAAATAAATGATAGACGACTACAGCAGAAACAGTATATTCATTTTTCTGAGCTTTCAGAGTTGGAAGGGACGTTGGGGATCCTCTTGTTCAACCCCCTGCTCAGACAAATGGTTGTCCAGTCTCTTCTTAAAAACCTCCAGTGTTTCAAATTCAAGTTACGTTTTGGCTGATTCAGACATCTCTAGTACTGTATACATTTACTAAATGATAATATATCCTAACAACTGAATTTAAGGTTGCTTTGGGACTGTCAGGATCACCATGGTGCATCTTTGCCTCAGCTTTGGTGCATCCATGGCAGGGGGGAGGAGGAAAACAATGTTTTCTTTCTTTCTTTCTTTCTTTCTTTCTTTCTTTCTTTCTTTCTTTCTTTCTTTCTTTCTTGTTACTTGAGCACTTTCTTAATGTTGGATATAGTTTAGGGTGTTTTTAAACATTCAGTTCTGCATTATTTTCAAGCGTACTGCAAATCCACCAGAGCTATTTAATAACTTGATTTATTTTCAACAAGGGGGAAAAAAACCTTACACACTACAGACCCTCACAATTCTCCAGTAATTCCCGGAAATCTGCCTATCCAGAGCAGCCTGTTAGCTAAGCCTCTCTCAGACTTGCTTTCTTCCCCTCTAAACTGTAGCATTCAGTTCCTAGAACTCTGAACCATGCTGAAGACATATGCATCATGCAAGTTATAATGTACCGTCTGGGGATAGGTTATTTAATGATTTTTGTTTAAATGCCAGCTTCCATCCTTCCTCGGTATTTTGCACAAATTGCCACCTACACAAATTCCTAAGTAAAAATTGCATATTTATAAACATCTCAACTCACAGTAAATAAACTATCAGGCCCTTATTGAAAAACATGCAAATCGAGTAACAGCAGCCGCAGTTAATTCCAACATCTTTTGCATACAGGTGGTGCCATTGCTACATTCACTGCAAGACTGCACATGCTCCCTTTGGACCTGCTGCAAAACAAATGTAATCAGTTACTCTGGAATGAAGAACGGATGTCAGTCGATAGGAAGATGCAGACATGTCGAATAAAATACAACAGCTATGATAAAACTAAAAATAGTTCTCTTTGTAAATATGTAAGTTTAGCTTCATCTCAAATCAAGGGCCCAACAACATGGTATCTGTTGTCACCTCAGCTTCCAATGCTGCTTTTTTTAAGTAGGCTTAATAGCAGCTATGATCATAGATTAAAGATGGTATGAACAGATATATATGGAAAAAATTAGAATACCTGAGATCCTTAGAAATGGCTACATAGCATGGGAGGATGTAATGCTAATGCTAAAATTAGAGATGGAAAGATTAGTTCTGGGAGGTTTCAGCTTGTGCATCACATGAGGAAATGAAGATTTAAAGACAGGTAACGAACAGTATCCAGCAATGGCATTCAATAAGAAACATACAAAGAAACATAAGAAGAATGCCAAGCTAAGTCTGGGCAAGCATCATTGGAAATCGTAACAGTGGATATTATAGCATTTCAGAGATATTGCATAGAATGAAGCTGCATATTCAGTGAACTTCTCAACAGGAGTCTCCTGGCACTCAAACCAGCACTTGTCAAGTAGACAGAACTGGCTCAGTATGGACAGGTAGATATAAATGAAGCTTTTTATGTCAGAAAGTGAGCAACAAAACTTAAAGATCTGCATTTGCTTTTCTTTATCTCTTTATTTGCTTCTATGTCTCTCATGTGACATAGCAAAATGGCTGTGCCTATTTTAATTTTCCACAAAGTTCTTGATCATTATAAAAAAAGTGAAAATGGCAGTTCCCACGAGTTAGCCATCAGAAGGGAAGGGATAATGGCATGTAAGGTGTGGACTTTACCAAGCAGATGGCTAAAGATTTTATACAGTGACAAGTGGCCTATATATCAGTATCATTTTAGACTATGTTATGAGATCAGGGTTATTCTTTCTGGACTGCAAAAACTTAAATTACCGGTACCACTACATGGCAATAAAGAAATACAAAAAATATATGCCCTTTCCCTTTAGCTAGAGATCACTCGGATAGTTGCAACATGGTTATAATCACTCTTCTGAGATAGCCTAGTGTCAATCAGGATTTGTCAATGAAAATATTAGTAACAATGAACACATTTTTTGAAAAGGCAGCTTGCCCACCCCTATTTTCATTAATGTCTAAGGCACAGTGTCAGAAAAGAGTTGAGTGTGCTCTGCTTTTTAAAGAAAGCAGCTATAAAATCCAGTTATTGGAAGACACTGTACATTCACATTTGTTTTAAAATCAAAATAGTCAAAAAAGGTTTCCAGAAGGTAGACCCTGTTTGAGTTCTGATTGGCCACATGTTATACCAAAGTATAATTTTGATTTACAACTACACATTTTCAATTATTAAGAAAAAATTAGCTTCTTATGTTTGTATGGGACTATGAGCTAAAGCAGAACAATAGTGTGTTTCCAAATTATAATGAGGACTAGAATTTTAAAACAGTAATAATATTCTTATAATATAGGCTTAGAACCGTTAGCAATCCAACAAAAAAAACAGGTTTGTATCTCAGCCATTGAGTGTTGGCAATCTCTACCATCCCTACATCACACAACAAGCCACTCTATTCACTATTTTATTTTTACAGCCTGAGGGTATGATCCAATCCTTGCAGCCATCTGTCTTTGCCAATGTAGGACAATAAACCTCTGACACATATTCATTCTATCTTCCATACTGGCCATACAGGAAGTGCCAGAAGGAGAAACTAAAACTGGGAATATTTAGTTAGCCAACTGTCCTTATGGTGATAATTGAGTAAGGCAACCAATTCAATTTTTTTAAAAAAAAATATATGTTATGTAAACAGTAGCCATGACAAGTGCAAAGGAGCCAGGGACAATTTTGTTCAAACATAGAACATGAGGACAAATGTCTAGATTTACTTTAGCCAAGTTGTCCATCTGTTCATTTAATCAGTCACTAAAAGATTTGCTCTCCACATTTCATCGATTTTCTTGGAAGCCAAAACATCACTCATAGGCACCGAGGTTTAGAAATTTACATGACTCTGACGGCACCAAACGGTGCAGAAGCTCAGCACAAAATGTGACAACTATGGCAAAACTCAGCTTGCAATGTTGCTTATATTTTAATATACATTTTTGGAATAATAAGTTGCCTCTTTCAGTGTAGTAATAAACAGAGATTGGTTAATGGGTAGCTTTTTTCTAAGACTGAAGGGGGTATATACTATGGATATAAATAATTCTGCTAGTGCACAGTCCATCCTGCCTGACATCAAAGATCCCCTCTGCATTCAATAAAATTTTGTAATTCCCACTTTCCTTCTGTTCTTTTACCTACTGTGCTCACCCTGCAGCATGCCTACCCTTATTTAAATGGGAGTTTCATGTCTGTCCTTTATCAAAAATGCCTTTATGCATGTTTATTTGAAACTAAGATCCACTGTATTCAGTGCAGGCTTTTCCCAGGTAAAAAGCACAAGGGACTGCAGAATCTTTGAATGCATGATAGTTTTACATCATAATAAGACAATGCTTACCTTGCAAAATACTGCAAAACCAGACACAGCCAATAAGCTGGCCAGCTAGGCCACTATGAAAAGTTTGAAGAAGTTTGGAGACATTTTTTTTTAAATCAAGTCTGCAAACTGAAACAAGCATTTATAGGCATTGCAGAGATTACATGAAAAGAGATTAGCTTGTGGTTGGCATGGTTTTAAACAAGTGCCAAAAGTTTTGGGAGGAAAAGCGTCTTTGTATAAGCAAAACAGAATATTCCAGGCACGTGGAACTGCTTGCATCAAAACAAATATTAGAGAAAACCAAATATATATATTTTATTCATAAATATCGCAGGCAGAATTCAAAATGGACTACAAGAAACAACCTTGATAGAAACTAAGGTAATACACAAGTATACTTTTGTGATAGAATAATTGGGACAGAAAAAATAGAAGTCATGCAATTGTTACTTATTTATTTTTATCCTTCCTTTATTGTTTTTATAAATAACTCAAGGCAGCATACATGCCTTATACTCTTTGCTCTTTCTATTTTCCCTACAACAACAACCCTGTGAGGTGGATTGGGCTGACAATGACTAGCCCAAAGTTACTCAGTCGACTTCCATAGCTAAGGTAAAACTAGAACTCGCAGTCTCCTGATTTCTAGCCTGGGGCCTTAAACACTAGACCAAGCTAGCTTTGAACTGACTGATATATACATTCCTATACAATACATTTTAGCTAACCAAATGATAACACATTTTTTTTCTTCCTAGATCTTTATTCATACAGGGTAAATTCCTCACTAAACTGTCAAGCTCCTAGATCAGTGGTTCTCAACCTTTTTCAGGTTGAGACCCCACTTGCGCCGCCCATGCGTGCCGCGACCCTGACCCGGGTGCGCACGGGCGCGCGCAACGGTGCGCGCGTGACAAAAAAAATAAAAAAACAAATAAAAAACAAATTAAAAAACAAAATGGCGGACCACGACGGGCCGATCTGCGCATGCGCGGCACGTGTGCGCGACGGGCCGAACTGCACATGCGCGGTGCGCGCGCGACAAAAAAAATAAAAAAAATTAAAAAAAATTAAAAAAACAAAATGGCGGACCGCGGCGGCCCGAATCACGCATGCGCGGCACGCGCGACGAAAAAAAATTAAAAGTAAAATAAAATTTAAAAAATTTAAAAAAATTAAATGGCGGACCGCGGTGTCCAGCGACCCCCGCAAAACGGTCGTTCGACCCCAAATGGGGTCGCGACCCATAGGTTGAGAACCGCTGTCCTAGATACTGTAAGCACTGAGAATTCATCAATCAGAAAACACACATAAACCTTGCAAATCACCAAATAAATCTGAATGATTATTGAATTGGAAGAATCATCCTTTAATATCCTTAACAAAATGTTTCATTTATCTGCTTACGTATATTAAAGTTGTTCGTAAGATGAAATGCCACCATTCCATTTTCAAGTTTTAAATATAGGCATTTAGAATCATAGAAACATAGAGCTGGAAGGGACCTTGGTGGTCTTCCAGTCCAATTCCCTGCCCATGGCAGGAGTCGTTATTCCATCCCTTGCAAATGGTTCTCCAATCTTTTCTTGAAAACCTAGAGATTGAAGACATACAACTTTGGGAAGCAAGTTGTTCCATTAACTATTTTTTCTTATTGTCAGGAAATTTCTCCTCCGTTCCAGATTGGATCTCTCTCTGATGAGATTCCATCCATTGTTTCTTGCCCTACCTTCAGGTACTTTGGAGAATAAATCAACCCCCTCTCCTCTGTGACAGCCTTTCAAATATTGGATGGTGGCTATCACCCCTAAGCCTTCTCTTTGTTAGGTTAAACATATCTAATTCCCTTAGCCATTCATCATATGGATATTTAGCCTACATACCACTTATCATCTTTGTTGCTTTTTTCTGTACTCTTTCTATGGCCTCAGCATCTGTTTTGTATCATGGTGATCAGAATTGGACCCAGTATTCCAATTGTGGCCTTGCTAGTGCAATATAGAGCAGAACTATCTCTTCTCATGCTCATGATGCTACCCCAATATTGATGCAGCCTAGAACTGTATTGGCTTTTTTGGAAGCTGGAGCACTGCTGACATACATAACTGGTGGTCCACAGAACACCTATATCCCTCTCACAAGCATTACTGTTGAGCCAAGTATTGCCTAGTCTATACATGTGCATTTGGTTTTTCCTACCTAAATGCAAGACCTTACTTTTCTTACTTTTCTTATTTATCTTACTGACTAATGCTAATTGTCAAATCTGTCAAGATCCTTCTGAACTGTGAGTTAGTATCATTCACAAATTTGATGACTGCCCCTTCAGTCTCCTCATCTTAAGTCATTTATGAAGATACTGAAGAACATTGGGCCTAAGATATAACCTTGAATAGCCCACTGCATGCTTCTCCAGCATGATTGGATGGAGAATGCCTATATTTAAAACTTGTCTTAATCTTCCTGCTCCAATAAGACTAAGTCTGGAAAGTCGCCACGCCTCTGCTTTGCAAGAAACCCCCAGTTTACAACTTAGTCTCTTGCTCATCAGATGCGTATTTCGTGCTTCCTTCCAGGATTAGCAGCAGGTTGTATTATCCCTAGTGGATTTTCCTTATTAACTTATTTTACAATAATGATTACAAAATTTATACTGGATGATTGGATTACCTTACAAGGGGCTGAGGGGGATTCCCTTCCCAATTCAGGACTCTACCTGAAGTCAATAAGGGTGGATTAGCTTGAGCGCGAGCCCCCTCAATGATCCAAAATGAATCAGCTGAGCGGCGCCGGGATGGGAAGCCCAGCGCAAGCTCCCCAGTGACCTAGATTGAAGCAGCTGATCGGCACCGGATTGTAAAGAACCTTGAATGCTGCCGATCTTCCCCTCGTTCTGATGGAGCATGCCACAGCTGAAGGCAAGCTAATTTAGCGATCGTGGGATGACCCTTTGGAGCCTCGTGGCCATTTTTCATCTCCATCAAGCACTGCCTTGGCACAGCACCAGGAGAAAGCAGGTCACCTCTTGAAATGATGCAGGTTTCCCTTTTTTTTTTGCTTCTCTCAGCTTTTCGGAGCTTCGTAGCAGTGCCAATATCACCGTGCCATACGGAACTTGCTCAGCCACCCAATTTTAAAAAACGTGCGGTGGCCATTTTGGAAGCCACATGGCTTAATTTGTATATTGGATGGTCCCCATTTGGGATGGCCACATGGCTTAATTACCGTAGTGAGGCAGTCGCCATTTTGAGAGACATGGCCGATTTGCATAATTGGGCAGCAGCCGCGGAGGCCTACTTTCAGGGCGACTCACATTGCATTGGTTTCTGGGGAGGGCAATCCGGCTCTGTCAGGGCTGCATTGCCTGTGGATTGGGCACACCTTCCCCACCCCTCCAGTTGATTTTGGGAGAGGGCAATCCAGCCCAGTAGGGCCGCATTGCCTGAGAACCTGCCTCCTAATCCCCACCCCACCCAGCAGAGGGAGTCCTTTACAGGAGCCTATAGTCTGGGGGAGGGGACTGGTCAACCGTCTCTAATAACATTGAGGACACTAAGTTACTTCAGATGACTTAGGATAGCAACAAATGCTATCAGCCACTGGACTAGAGAGAAAATTATGGGGATCTCTAAGGTCCAATTGAACACAGCATAGTAATCGAACCATTTCTGTTCTTATAATAGGATGGTCAATAATTCTGAGACTCAAGCCCAGGGCATTCCTGAATCCCCCGCCAGGAAGAAACAAAGAACTTTCACAATGGAGACAGCGGGGAAGGCAAAAGCAAAGGCCAGGGGCCAGCCCAATAAAAAGACCTTAAAAACAACAGGCACAGAGGCCAGCAAACATCAGGCCCTAGGAAAGGAACTGACGATAACAGGTCAGCTGGCTCCAGGAGACGCGGAAAATTACAAGTGTTCTCCAGCTGTGACATCACTATTTGAGCCCCAGATAGTTCCCTCTAGTATGGCCCCAGAGGCCTGGTCCCCTCTAAGGGAGGCCGTGCAACTAGAACCCATCGTACTTAACCAGGGTCTAGAACCACAGAGGGCTACCATTACACAACCAGGGGCACAGGTTACCTTTACGCCAACCACAGCAGGCCTCCGTCCCTCTGAGCCACAGGCAGTGTGGCCTGATCAGTTCCAGGCCATGATGGCTCAGGCCTTCGCTTAGTTTATGATCTTCTCAGTTGGTCAGCAGTCCCATCAGGTTCCAGCAGCATCTTCACAGCCAGCGCATCAGATGGATAATCCGAAGCTCCTCCAAGATGCTTCCTCGGAATCGGACCCTGAGAATTGCGATCCCTCCGGACTGATCCTGTCAGATGATGAGGACGTCTCCCCACCGGACCCGACACCTCTCACAGGCCTGTTTGACCAATCCTTGTTTAGCTCACTGCTACTCAAGGCATGTTCCTCAGCTAATATTGCTCCAGAAAAGAAAACTCAGCCGACCCCGTCTACATCTCAGGACCCGAACCCATTGTACTCTGAACTGGTGGTAACACGGATGCATATTCCCTGTCCCCCCTTCTTCTGCAATATGGTACAGAAGCAGTGGGCGAAGCTGGGATCTCTCTCCACTCCGGGGGTTTCAGAGAGAACTCTATTCAATGTGGCTCCCTCCTTCGCATTCTTGCTAGAGGTTCCCTCGATAGATGAACCATTAAACTCCTTGTTTTCTAATTCCACTATTCCAGGGGACTTGGCAGAAGTGCTCAAAGCAGAGGACAAGAAATTTGAATCTGCACTTCACAGATCTCACCAGGCTTCGGCTTGGACAGTCAAGGCGTCTACTTCTCTGGCCTTCTTCGCCTGGGCTTCCATCATATGGCTGCGTGAGCTCCAGGATCTGGTGCCACCTGACCAAGTTCGTGCCCATCAGAACCTGGGTAAGTTGGTGGCCACATCATAATACATGGCTGGCGTTTCACTCCATGCTGCCATGTATTCCTCATGGGCAATAGCAGCAGATATCTCAGCACGCAGACTTCTGTGGCTCAAGAACTGGCGTGCAGACCTAAAGGCCAAGTGGTAGCTGGCTACTGAGCCTTATAATGGGGGTCATCTCTTTGGGGAGGTCCTCAATCCATACCTAGTAGAGGGCAAGGACAAACATAAGACCATGATAAACATGAATAAGAAGGGAGATAGACATACAGGCAGTGGCACTTCACACCATTATTTTTGCAGGCAGTCCTTTCGATCAGCCTCAAATTGGGACTGGCCTCAAACCACCCATATCTTTAACCAGAGACCAGGCCATTAGCAGGACCATCCCACAGCCAGGGACAGAACACAATTCCAGGCCAAGCGGCCCTTTCGAGGCTCAGGAGGCATCCCTTTCAGAAGATTCAAGTGACTCCAGAGATATTTCACCCATAAGTGGTCGACTGTCACTATACGCCAACCTATGGGAGGACACACCACAGACTCTTGGGTATTAAACACCGTCACCCAAGGTCTAGCTCTGGAATTCTGGTCCAGCCCTCCGGAACATTTCCGGCCTTGCCCCACCCCTAGAATACAAGCAAAGCACAGCTCATGTCAGAAGCCATCTCACATTTATCGCAGATAAGGGCAAAAGAACCTGTCCTGGAGGACCAGAAGGGGCGGGGGTTTTACTCCAATCTCTTTGTTGTCCCGAAGTCCTCAGGGGGCTGGAGGGCAATTTTGGACTTTAAAAGACTCAATTACTACCTAGAATACAGGAAATTCAAGATGCAGTCACTTCAGTCAATCCTAGCCAGCATCAGGAAAGGGGATTTCCTGACGTCAATAGACTTAACAGAGGCATATTTACACATACCCATCCTCCCAGGGCATCGCAAGTTCCTCAGATTCTGCTATGCCCACCAGCATTTCCAATACAGAGCCCTGCCATTTGGGCTCTCCTCAGCTCCACGAGTATTCACAAAGATATTGGCAGTACTGGCAGCCCACTTGAGACAAATTCCAATCCATGTCCAATGTTACCTGGACTATATTCTAATTCAATCTCCATCCCTCCAGCAGGCTCAGTCGGACCTAGCCCACACCATAAAAACCCTCCAGACTCATGGATTTTCAGTCCACTTTCAGAAAAGCCAGACAGTCCCATCAACTCGTCTCCTTCATTTGGGGGCGGTTATCGACACAAACACTTGCACAGTTTCTCTGTCACAGGACCGATGGGACAGCATATGGACACTGGTCCTACAAGTATGGAGGGAGTGGGTAGTATCCCTGGCATTGTTGTCTCAACTCCTGGGGAAGATGGTGTCTTGTATAGCAATCGTACCTTGGGCATGCCTTACTCCAGGGAATTACAGTGGGTCTTGCTTCCATTCCAGAAGCTACAAATCACCAATTCCAACCAGAAAGTCAGAGTTCCCCGCCAGGTGTTGAGCTCCCTTCGGTGGTGGACTTCCCCAGCAATGGCAAAGGGCATCCTGTTCAAAGAACTGGTCAGGATTACCCTGACAACAGATGCCAGCCTCTTTGGCTGGGGAGCACACCTTCAGTCAGAATTAGCTCAGGGGTGGTGGTCCCAGACAGACTTATAGAACAATATAAACTGGTTGGAGCTCAGGGCGATACATCTAGCCTTATGCCACTTCAGCAGCAGGGTGGTGGGACAACATGTCCTAGTGCTCACAGACAATATTGCTGCAAAGGCCCATGTGAACAGGCAGTGGGGGGACCAGGTCCTGGCCTCTCATGAAAGAGGCCCAATTGCTGGGGACTTGGGCAGAAGACAATCTGGCCTCCATCACAGCGGAACACATCTCTGGAGAGGTAAGTCAACAGGCAGATTCCCTGAGCAGGATCACAGTGAATCACTTAGAGTGGCAACTGGAACCTGGTTTGTTCAGGGAGATCGCGGACAGGTTTGGCCTTCCAGAGTTAGACCTTTTTGCCTCTCCAACCAACTCTCAACTCCCAAGGTTTTTTTCCAGGTTTCCATCTCAGGGAGTGGAGGGGATGGTTGTCCTCCGCAGCTCCTGGCCCAGGGAGCTGTTATACGCCTTCCCTCCTCTTCCTCTGCTTCCAGTGACAACCCGCAAGATACTACACGGTCGTCCTAATTGCCCCACACTGGCCGAGGCATCCGTGGTTTGCCAACCTGGTGGAGCTTTCCATCTCTCAACCATGGAGGATCTCTTCAGATCGCATCAGCCTCAGTCAGGAAGTACTCCAGCATCTGGATCCCCAGTGGCTCCAGCTAACCGCTTGGCATTTCAGTGGCAGGTCTTGACCAGGGGATCATATTCATCAAGGGTGATTACAATGATTCAGCAATCCAGATGATTTTCCACAAATAGGATTTACGATATCACATGGAGGAGTTTCTGCACCTGGTGTTCAGATTACAAAGTGGATCTTTCAGGCATTACTCTTCCACTTATTCTGGAATTCCTGATGGGTGGGTTGGACAAGGGGTTAGCACCTAACACCATACGCAGACAGGTTTCAGCCCTCTCCATGGTGATTGTGTGTGACAATTCCACCCCCTTGGGACAACACCCCACGGTGCGTTCCTTCCTAAAAGGGGCTACCAATGCCAGGCCTCCGGCAGTCCGCCATTAGCCATCCTGGGACTTACCCCAGGTATTGCAGGCCTTCACATCGGCACCCTTTGAGCCCATTACCACGTGTTCTTTGAAACTGTTATCCATGAAGGTGGCCTTCCTGGTAGCGGTCACTTCAGCCAGACGGATTTCAGAGTTGGCTGCCCTCTCCATCAGAGAGGACCTGTGCGTGTTCCACACAGACAGGGTGACCCTGCGCCTGGACCCTTCCTTTGTTCCCAAGGTTAATTCCTTGTACCATAGATCACAGGAGGTAGTGCTTCCTAACTTCTGTCCTAACCCGACTCACGAGCTAGAGAAGCGATGGCATACACTGGACGTTTGCAGGGCCCTGTGACGTTACATCAAGAGGACTTCTGCCTTCCACAAATCCAAGGCACTATTCATCTCCTTTCAGCTGTCATCCATGGGTCGGAAGGTTTCCTCATCAACTGTCAGCAGGTGGATCCGGGCTTGCATCTCCCAAGCCTATCGGTCACAATTGCTGACCATCCCCAGCCACATCACTGCCCATTCCACATGCAGTGTGGCCACATCAGCGGCCTGGGACACCCAGGCACCTATTGGGGAGATCTGCAGGGCAGCGATGTGGTCTTCGCCATCTTCATTTGTCAAGCATTATAGAATTGACAAATTTGCATCTGCGGAGGCTGTATTCGGTCAGAGGGTGTTACAGCAGGTAGTAGTTGCCAGTGTAACTCAGGCCCAAACTTCTTTCCCCCCCCCTTAGGGACAACAGGGCTTTGGTATGTCCCACTAGTGGATTTTCCATCCAATCATGCTGGAGAAGGGGCGTTGTCTTATCTGAATGCCTTTTCTCAGCATGATGATGGAGAATCCACACCCTTCCACTTTTAATATCTGGTTGGTCAGAGGATCTGTATAGAATGAGCACACACGTCAGACTAATGTCTGTGCTTTGCCTTCGTCGCAAACTGGGGGGTTCTTACAAAGCAGAGGTGTGGCAACTTTCCAAACTTAGTCTTATTGGAGCAGGAAGATTAAGACAACCCACTAGTGGATTCTCCATCATCATGCTGAGAAAAAGCGTTCAGGTAAGACAACGCCCCTTCTCTCCATGTAGATGTAGTTCCATTAACAACCACACACTGGGTGCAGTTGTTCAGGCAATTGCAATTCCATCAGGTGGTAGTGTTCTACCCTAAATAGTTCTGTCTTACCAAGAATGTCTTTACCAAAGTCCAAGTATACTATCTCCACAGAATTTCTTTGATCCACTAATTTAGTCACTTTATCAAAGAAGGCAATAAGGTTTATTTATTTTAACAAACCCATTCTGGCTTCTAGAAATCACCTTGTTCATTTCTATGTGGAGAATCATCAGTCCTTGTCAAATGAAAAAAGACATGTTGTCATGTAACACCGATGTCTGAACACAAATCTTATCCTCTCTGAATGTTTCTCATTAAACAAATTGTGTAACATGTTTTGAATGAACATAAAAACCAACTATGTTTTTTCTACCATATTGAGAACTAGAATTCTAAAAGGAACATTAATCCTAATAAGGAAAATTAATATTTTTCTTCTTTAGGATTAGACCATCTTATTTATTATTAGTCTAGTCACCTTGTTGCAGAAAAAGGTGGCATAAAAATAACAACAACAATAATAATGGACTCATTGAGTTGTTGGGTCTTTGTTTATTGTATTCTTCCAAAACAACATACAGAGAGGTAATCTGGGGATTTTTCCCAGCAATGATTAGTTGTAAGTCAGAGCCACTAGACAGGAATATTAAATAATCCTTCTATCATAATCCATTCACCATAGGTTATTTTCCTGTGCAGGGTATTTTTTTTAAAAAAGCACATTTGCTACAGAAAATGACCTAACTTGTTAAAAATGACCTAATTATGGTTATGTCTTCTGATGACAATTTCTCAAACAAACATTTCCAGTGATTTGAGATTTGTGTTTTTTTTATATTCAATCTGCTTAATCATAAATTTTCAAGGAGGAAAAAGAGACCCAAGAATACGAAAAGGACCACTTCAGCATCGTTAAAATGCCTGCTCTGATAGAAATGAGTCTACATTAACATTGATCAAGATGTCATTAGTGCTAACTACAAAAAAGCCAGGATCTTCTGCTATTGATTTCAAGAAGCCATTGCTTGATTGCTATACAAGCCACTTCTTGAGTTGGAGTCATGGTTGGGATATGTAAATCAGCTTTCGGGCAAACTCGTTGATATTATGACTGCTAAACCACTAGTGCACAGCTGGATTTTTGACACTAAATTCCATGGCAGAATTTCACTGCTGTAGTCACACAAAATTAATTGTAATAGTACAACCCAGAATTAAGTTGGGCTTTTGAATGTACAATGCCAATATTATTCTTTCCATGAGATATTACTTCATATGTTGAAAAGAGTTATAAAACTGCATCAATAATTATTTCTGAAACCCTGTCAGTCCCTTTTTTTTCCCCACCCTCCTCTTTTATCTGCAAAGGTTTTTTCTGGAATTTCTTAAAGACATTCACTGCAAAATGGTCTTGAATTGCCAAATGGAGAGCCAAACAAAGGATAAGAGGTAAAGAGAATTGCATCGACAGGGAAGATAGAGGCTATCTGCCACAAAGCCATCACACAAATAATGCACTTGTATACTTGCATCATGAGATTTGTCATGAAATCATGCAAGTTGAATCATTTGCATGATAACATCCTGAGGCACATGTAATCATTTTGACAACACTGTCACTCATAATGGGTGCCTATGGGTACACATTAATTGTAGATGATCAAATACAGTTTGGGGAGGCACGATGGTTCAGCAGTTAAAGATGCTGAGCTTGTCAGCTGGAGAGTTGACAGCCTGGGCTTGAGACCCAAGCTCCATGCAATGGGTGAGCTCCCGTTACTTGCCCCAGATCCTGCCCACCTAGCAGTTCAAAAGCATGCAAATGTGAGTAGATAAATAGGTACCATTTTGGTGGGAAGAAAACAACATTCCATTCACCATGACCATGGAAATTATCTTCGGACACTGGCTCCTTCGGCCAAAAAATGGAGATGAGCATCGTGCCTTAGAGTCAGACACAACTGTTAGAGAAACCTTTACCTTTAAACACAGTTTCAGACACATTTCATCAAAGTGAGACCCCAAACCCATCAAGCAAAGCAAAATGCCTTGAGACTCTTTTACCAGTTGCCTTTATCATTACCTTTTCTATTAAAAGCAAGATTACACCATGATTCAAGTGGGTTCCAATGGCAGGTACAAGTACTCCTTGATTTACAATCCCAACTGGGACCAGACCTTCTGTCACCAATGATGTGAGTCACACACCTAATTTTACAATCTCTTTGTCATGGTTGTTAAGTAAATCACATGGTCAACAACCACACATCTACCTACTACAGGACCTAGAAATTACTCTGAGAGAAAGTCAGACATATTAATCCCAGGGTTTAAATTCCAGTCCTTTTTCTCCTGGCCTTTTGACCTTGAAAGTCAAGTTGACCTGTTCCATGTTTACATAACACTTCTATCTTATTTGTTGGTTGTTGGTTCCTGCCACATTGGTATCTGTCTTTACACTTTATGAGAGGATCTAAAAGCCCCTTTATACAGTGGGCAAGAAGAAAGACAGTGGAGAAGAGAAATGCCAATAATTGTTTTAGTTTGCACCTAGGATCATCACCATTGTTAGTGGCACAAAGAGAAGAAGCTCTTTCATAAGGAAAGCGTTAGGGAGGAAAATCATTATAGAATGAACTGTATGCTGTTCTTGGGAGATTTTTTTGGCACTGGCCTTCTAATGGCTCATTTAACTCTCTTGCCCATGAAAAGCTGAATTAGCATTTTTGGAAGCAGTAAGTTTGGTTTGGTCTGGTTTTACATATAAAGTTGATATTTTAGCCAAGTATGATGTTCAGGTATTCAACCTTACAAAGAGCAATGGTAGACTTAGGATTCAGATAGGATTGTGTAGATCAGTGTAATATCTGCACAACTCTGGCACATGATAACTTTTTCCTATCTCTGTTAGTCTCCATGTCTCTGCTGATTGCACACTGTGAATCAATTGCAATGCCCTACCAACTTCTAAAACCTCTGATTCTTTGTAGTCTTAGAAAAATCAGTTTTCATTTCCACCTTTACTTCAGAGACGGATACAACTGTGGTCCCAATGAGTTCATCCAATATTTGAGAATATTGTTTCCCACAGCCCACAATACACACATGTACGCATACTCCTTGGTTTGCACTTCATTTATGCCAGCTTGGGCAAAAGCCCTTAAATACAATGTTGCTGATTTCAGTTTTTAAGCTATGGAATAGTTAGCATTTTCTAGGCAACACATGTCTCATGCCATGCAGAAATAAAGAGTTTTGTGGACACAGTCTACTAATTTCAAAAGCCATTCCTCCCTTACAACCTCTCCCCTGCCAGGCTAGCAAGAAGATATTTTTGGAAACCAACACATGGACTACAAAAAGTGTGTCACATAAATGCAGTACATGTAGTACATAGATTTTATCTGTATGTCTATGAGAGCTAGAAATGTACTGGTTCTTTGGTTGATTAACTAATAAAACACTAAAGCTCCCATGCTATATGCATGAGAACCGGCAAATTTGAAGCAGAGACTCACAACTGACCAGCTCAAGCAACAACGGTTCAGTGAAAATGGTCTTTGAGACCACCATGAGCATATGGGCAACACCATGCTGAAAGCATTTTTGGTCTGCAGATGGTGGAGACAAAAACGGGGAATCACAGGTTAGTTTTAAAATGCTTTAGAAAGTATTTTCAAATGGGAAGGCTGATGATATGGTAGAGCTCACAGTCTGTTTTTTGGGACAGATTTCCACTCCAGCAGGGTTCCCCCCCACCCAGATTTTTAATTTTATCAAGATTTTTAATAAAACCAAGGAAAAAATAGTTGGTCCATCTTTTACTGTATTTTTATTGTATATCATTTCCCCTCTACTCATGACAATTGAAATTGACTTGTTTCCGAGGGGTAAAGGCCAATTGGACTTAATTTTGACGTTTGGGATTGTCTGCAGAAACTATTTTCTGTTTTCAATATTTCCTGGTCATTCCACATGTCTGTTTGCCTGATGATATAACTTCGATCTTACTACATTTCTGATAAGATGCCTTACATATAGCATCCCACCATAAGGATTCTCCTTTTTCTCACCAATAATCTTGTGTTTTATTGGTCCGTAGCTTTATAGCTCTACTGAATCAGAATAGAGCTGGAAGGGACCTTGGAGGTCTTCTAGTCCAGCCCCCTGCTCAAGCAGGAGACCCTATACTATTTCAGACAAGTGGCTGTCCAGTCTGTTCTTAAAAACCCACAACGTCTGAAGGCAAGCTATTCCACTGGTTAATTGTCCTCAGTGTTAGGAAATTTCTCTTTAATTCCAGGTTGCTTCTCTCCTTGATTAGTTTCCATCGTTTCTTGTCCTGCCCTCTGGTACTTTGGAAAATAAATTGATCCCCTTCTCTTTGTGGCAGCCTCTCAAATACTGGAATACTGCTATCATGTCACCCCTGTTTCTTCTTTTCTTTAGACTAGGCAAACCCAAATCCTACAGCTGTTCTTCATATGCTTTAGTCTCCAGGCCTTTAATCGTCTTAGTTTTGAAATGTATGAAAGTTCTTATGTACACTATGGGATTTAACAGTCTGCATTCCAAGCTGGCACTTCACCTGCTAAATTGTTACATTTATCATCTTTCTTTTTCATACTTAAAAAAAAACACAATTCCCTGATCTTTTCAATGTTTGTTTAAATGTTTGTTTTCATACATTTACTGTTTTTATTGTGTTGTGAGCCACCTTGAGTTTTCTAATAGAAAGGCACAATGAAAATAATTTTATCATAAATACTGTAGAGCTGAAGTCTTTTTTTAAAATACAGATCAATTACAAGACCAGTTTCAGAGTATTAATATACTGTGTCTTGGAGAAATTGGGAAACATTTAAGAGTGCTTTTAGAAGGTCTCAGTTTTTTGTTGAAGAAGCTGAAATCATCTGCTTTATTGACCATTTTATTTTTGTTTAGTGTTTTATTTAGGTTCAATTGGTGTTGTTTTAATGTATATATTAAGATTGTATTTATTTAATTCTTACTTACTTCCTAAAGAATCAGTAGTCTTTTATCAACGTACTTTTTCAAATTGTTTATCTGATTGTTAGATTAGCTAAACATTTTATTCAATATAATTTTATCCATTACTGTGCCTGATGATCATGCTGTCAAAACTTGATGGCAAACCACTGAACAATGGCTGCATGTTTTTCTACCCTGAATTGTCATGGAGAGAATAAGCTGTAAGTAGTTTACTTTTTAAAAAAGATAGGAGAAAAAAAATACTGTTTCTGCCTCTCCAACAATATTCAAACATTCCTGCCAAGCCTTTTGTAGGCTACCATCACTCCTCTCAAAATTTCATTTCCACCCAAACACATTGCTTTTCTTTACATTTCTGTTTGAAACTTTTCTAGCATAACCAGTGAGTTATAGAATAAATCTTCCCATTCTAGCAGGCCTAGTTTTAAATCTAGAGACTTTAATTTGCCAGAATTGCTATAATATTCATATGCAATTACTGAGCTTCATCAAGGTTAGTGAGTGGAATCATTTTGCTAAAGTAATCATCACTGTCCATAGTGCAAATTAGAGCTCTTGGATGGAGAGATTTTCACAATTGCAAATCTGTCGTGTTAAATATCACTATTCAGTAATTCATCTTGATAGCTAATTTTCATAAGGGTATATGTGTTAATTGAAAAGGAAAAAAGACATCCTGTATAAAGGCATCTGGAAGGGGATTATAATGCATGAAATGCATCTAACTGTTTCTGTATCTAAAACAATGTAACTGCAATATCATACAGTTAACCTTATGGGACTATTGACTTTTAGAAAGACATAACACTCTACCTTGTCCTACATACCACTCATTTCTTTGTTTTTGAGCTTTATACTGGGTTATAAAGGGTATTTATTCTTTATAACCAGCAAAGTTAAATTGCATTGCTGCCTCCTCCCAGTCAGTGTCCCAATGGCTGCAGCTTGGCCATATCTCAGTCTGTATCTTCTGCAGACTAGACTCTCAAGATCCCTTCATCCGGTAGTGAGTACGAAAGGTCCAGGCCACCCTTTGAAATTCCTAAAATTCTTATGTAATGATATGGTGATGTAACCAGGCCTTTGGCTACATCTCCAAATGCCAGTGACCTTTTGGTGATATATTTTTTATTACTCAGAGGCCACTGTAGTTCTAGCCTGCCCAATGACCCATGGGAAATAACTTTTCTTGCAATGTTTTCCAAGGAAGTTTATAAATGTATGAGTCGCAATCAGACATTAATAAACTCAATTAATATATCTACATTCCCTTTCTATTTGGCATCAGGAGGGATCTGAGCACTTTACAGTATTTAGCTTTTAGAAAATATACAGTTTGCAGCAGATTTGGGCTGGCAAACTTTGAAAATCTTCACACAATATGTGTACTGCTATTTCTTATTATATCTCAGTTTAAATATACTGTTTTTCAGAATAACATAAGCAGAGGGTTATTGTATGATCATTGCTTTTGACTATTTGTTCATAATATAGTCCTATTATGAACGTAATACAGGCTTTGCATAACCTTATAAGCCAAAGACTACATCATCAGATGCATCTTAATTGTGACATATTATCCACATGGATTATGCACTAGAAACGTTAGATATATTAATCCAAATCCCCCCTAACATTTTCCAATCTTATATTTTGATAATGCAGAATAAGACTTCATTTTAGCATCCAGGTCAAGATATTGCACATTTCCTTTTTGACAACTGATGCAGCAGCAACTATTTTTTTTCTTATTGCTCAAGATATTTCAGTAATTAAAGACTGAAGTGCAAAACAATGCAACTAATCTTTCCTAAGATATTATTCTACCACTGGAATATGCAACCTTCTACAGCTTTAGAACCTTAAATTGTTCTCAAAGTCCCCTGAACCCTTTCACAAGTTGTTGCTCAATTGTAATGTTTAATTACTCTTTAAAAGGAAATATTAAATACATGGGGAGCAATAATAATAACTATTATTCAATTCATTTCATTTCATTTCGTTCTCCCCACCCATTCTGGGAAGTTTATATTATACTCTAAAATGTTACCCCAAATCCAAGTGAGGCTAGAGGTCTAAACAACCTCAATATTGGGCATCATTGCTCTATATCTTAATTATCCAAACAAACTAGGAGAATGTAACCATTTTATTCACCATATGTTCAGATTGTGGGAACAATATTTTCTTTGAATTACACAGATGTGCATGTTACATGTGTGTATACTGTGCTGCACAGTCTCTTCTAGCATATCTGGTAATGGGCACAGGCACAAATGTATTCAAATTAGTCAGAAAAGGTGTCAGTACATTGAGTATCACTGTCGTTAGTCAAAGTAATGTTTCTATTTAAATGCTTCAATATGCACACTATAGTCTAAATTATAAAATATTGTTAATAAAATGTGAAGACACACTGAGAAAATGTGAGAAAATACAAGATATATTTGCAAAAATGATCAGTTTTATCCCTAACGAGTCTATTTGGAAAAATATGTAATTGAACGAACAATGTGTTCACAGTTACCAATAAATGTGCTAAATTCACCTTATGAGTTTACAGAACATTGGGGACATCCTAGGACATTGCCTGGCTCGAAATGTTTGTTTCAATCTTCATTCAGCCTGACTGACCAATGGCTAGGGGGACAATTTTTCCTAATCTATAAAAATAAATCCTTTTTTAAAGCATTTGAAGCATTTGATTAAGCGCCTGCAAGAAAAACCAAACAAAGAGTTCTGAACTAAATAAAGGCTGATTGTTCTCTTGAGACAATCATTTGCAGGCACTCAGATACTAGCAGATGATGGACTGGATAAAGTTACTATGTTGTGGAAGATTGAGGGAACTTGAAGAAAGGAAACACAACAGATAAGATATGTTAAATGGGATTTTATTTTACCCTATGTATATAAATTAGAACATGAAAATCTGCTCCTTTTTGGGGCCCCATGTGGCTACTTTACCAAATGTATTTGTCTTTAGAAAAGAAATCAGGTGATGGCAATGGTGATGATGATGTTGATGGTGGTGGTGGTGGTGGTCCTGCACAAACACTGTACATTCTCTTGGAGATTATCTTCAGTAGGACCACTGCATTTTGTAAAATTACTTGTTATAGTGCAGCTTCAGGATGGCAATTTCTGCTAGATTACATACTGTTAGACTATTCTTATAATTCTGAAAACAGAAAACAGACTTTTACCATAAGCAAAGTACAGTCTAAATGTGCTTATCAGTTGCAAGCACCAGTCTGATTGCTGTGCACAACAGTGACATGAATATAAAGACTCCCTAAGGTTAAATTAGGCTCCTACACTGAAATTCTAATTAGGAATACAAGTGCCCCAACTCTGAGAAAATACATGTGTTTAATTACTCTGTTTTCAGTGTCTCTCGTCTGTTATTCCATGCCACTCTTCTTCCTCTTTTCTTGCTGTTTTCAAGCAACCCATGCTCCTCACTTAATCTAAGTGTAGGGCCTTTTTTAGGCTGGCATTAATTGACAAGCAGTGTTTAATTATTATTTTTCATTCTTGAAGAGACCTTCTATTAACTCACCATGGTTCTGTGGCAGCAGGCCTGCCCCACTGGATCTGGTGGCACAGCTCTGCCATCTTCTGTCACTTCTCAACACTTGTCAGAAAGGCAGGTATTTTACTGCTCTAAAGTTCCAGTTGTTATTTCTGTCAGTATTTGTCACTGCATATTATCTGTAGAAGTTCTCAGACTGCTGGACTCTTTAGGCAAGCAGCTAAATGAATTTCAGCCAATGCCTAAGATCATAAGAACAATGGCAGGCCAAGACAGGTTGAACTAGCTCTGCTTTCTAACCTCAATACATAATTCTTTAGATGAATGACCTAAGAATTAAGAGAGCTAGAACAGACATATTTGTGGATGCCCAATGAATATCTGGAGCAAAGGTTCATATAGCACAGATGACCTCCATCCCAAACATGAAGGTGTCCACCCATTCATGCTTACACAAATAGCTCTCCATCACAAAACATTGCAATGGGGTATAAAAGAGAAATCTAAACAAGTTGAGTTTATTCAATCTGGAGTTTCCTTTCAAGTAGTTACCAGTGAACTCCAATAATGATTCAGTTTAAGAATATTTTTTGGGAATGAATCACCTTTTCAGGAAGCTTCACAAATGATAAAATTCTGTCATGACTCAAATATGAGTCAGCTAAAACCCCAATACAAGAAAGGATGTGAGTAGAGGAAGAGGAACTATAACTTTGTATCATCTCCAACCTCATATTATTTTAGCTGCAAATGAAGGTAAGTATGAGGAATATCAGTCAGGTTGCAACTAGGCTCCAGCATTTTAGAATCCAGGTCATTTCCCCTCTGTGTTTACCTTATTCCCTTGGAGACAACAAGAAGATATACATGCATTTCAGTGAAATAGGTAATACTGTACAGAATGGAAGAAAATAGAAGCTGCTATCATTGTTAGTCCCTTATTTGTGTGAATTTTCTCTCATGCAGTTACTGGCATGTTCTGTGATGCTGTGTAGTCTATAGGCTTCCTGTTCCTCCAGTTACAATGTAAGGTAGGCTTTCAGCTTTCTTGAACATAAGGATGGGAGAGAGTCATATTTTTTTAATAATATAAAGATGGACTAAGGAATCAAAGTGAAACTAAATCTTGTTATATTATTTGGGATTCTTCTGATCTGTTCACTTTCTCAAATGTAGAGAAAGTGAACAGAGATATTCAAGGCATGAATTATGTTACCTTTCACTGAGAGCCATGGCCTTCTAGCTTCTTTTTGCAATCAGGTTGGGCGTGAGTTGCTAGGTTGTAGAATTATCCTTGTGGAAAGGAATAATGATGCAATTTAAAAAGGAGTGTGTGGGTCCAGAAACAGATCCTAGATCCAGCAGATTTTGATAAATCATGCCCTACTTCTAATCTTCTCTTTTGGGAATATGTTGTTGAGAAAATGATGGCAGTTCGTTTCAGAAAGTTCTAGAAAAAATACATTATCTGGACACTTGTCAGTCAGGATTCAAAACTGGTCATGGGATAAAAACTACATAGTTACCCAATCGTCCTAACAAATCTTTTTCTTCATTTCCACACGTATCAGTTGAAACTGAAAATTTCTACTATAGATTTTGCATTCCTGCATGGTTCTGGATAGAATCAACAGAAATTGGTCAAGATGATAATTAAGGATCAACTTCCAATGGCCACAGATTGGCCCAAAGATTAAAAAAAAAGTAAATTGAACTTTGCAACAAATCAGTCTGCAGAAAGATAATTTTACAGATACAATAAAGACTCCCCAGCTTTTTTGGAAAGATTGCTCATGATACTTTCCTCTTGGCTGAACTGTATTGACAGGAACAAAGAGATCCCCTTCATTTCCCATGCATACCAGCTGAGCACAAACTGATTTTTACAAGTTCTTTTACAGCCAGGGTGGAACAAAAGAAAACGAGATTTACTTGTTGGAAGTGAGAAATGTTATTTCATATGGTGCATACAGAGGAGGAGGATAAAGAGGAGCTGCAGTAATTTGAATGCTGATTCTATTTATTTCTATAAAATGTTATTCCAGATTTATTTTTGAATCAATTTAGTGACATTCACTTCATGTCAAAATTTGAAGTGAGAACATAACGGAAAAAATATTTATTTATTCATTCTGCTCTTATCTCAAAATGCTAAACTAAATTCTGAATTGTGCACCAAAAAACCAACAACCATAGTTCTCTCTTTCCTGAGATGGAGTTACCGGTTGTTCAAAAACTAAAAATAACATTAATCTGGCCTAGGATGGGTATTATTATTATTATTATTATTATTATTATTATTATTATTATTATTATTATTATTATTATTATTTACAATTTTTATACCGCCCCCCTCCCGAAGGACTCGGGGCGGTGTACAGCCCAATTAAAACAACAACACACAAAAATTAAAATTATTAAAAATAAATTAAACAATTTGGCCTAATATTTAAAAACCCAACTAAAAACACAATCCCCTAAGAACAGTTATGGCCATTGTTGGAGTTGGAGCTATCATCCCAGGCCGGCTTGTCGGAATAAGTATGTTTTTAATTCTCGACGGAAGGAACGCAGTTCCGTCATCGTACGGAGTTCGGGGGGGAGCTCGTTCCAAAGCGTTGGAGCTCCCAAAGAGAAGGCCCTCCCCCTGGGGGTCGCCAGCCGACATTGTTTGGCCGACGGCACCCCGAGGAGACCCTCTCTGTGGGAGCATACCGGACGGCGGGAGGTATTTGCTGGCAGAAGGTGGTCCTGTAGATATCCGGGTCCGATGCCATGGAGCGTTTTAAAAATGGTCACTAACACCTTGAAACGCACCCGAAAGGCCACCGGCAACCAGTGCAGCTCACGCAGGAGCGATGTTACATGGGAACGCCATGGCGCCCCGGTCACTACCCGTGCGGCCGCATTCTGGGCCAGCTGAAGCCTCCGGGTGCACCTCAAGGGGAGCCCCATGTAGAGAGCATTACAGTAGTCCAGCCTGGAAGTGACGAAGGCATGAGTAACTGTGCATAGCGAGTCCCGGTCTAGGAAGGGACGCAACTGGCGTACCAGGCGAACCTGATAGAACATCCTCCCGGCCACGGCCGTCAAATGGTCCTCTAAAGACAGCCGTGAATCCAGGAGGACTCCCAAATTGCGAACCCTTTCCATGGGGGCCACTGTTTCACCCCCAATGGACAACGAAGGAGTCAATTGACTAAACCGGGACGACGGTAGCCACAGCCACTCGGTCTTGGAAGGGTTGAGCTTGAGTCCGTTCTTCCCCATCCAAACCCGGATGGCCTCCAGGCACCGGGTCAGCACGGCAAGAGCATCGTTGGGGTGGTTCAGGGTGGAAATGTACAGCTGAGTATCATCAGCGTACAGATGGTACTCCACACCAAAACCACAGATGATCTCACCCAGTGGTTTTACATAAATGTTGAACAGTAGGGGCGAGAGGACCGACCCCTGAGATACCCCACATACAAGGGGTCTCGGGGTCGACCTCTGGCCCCCTGTCAACACAGACTGCATCCGGCCGGAGAGGAAGGAGGAGAACCACCGCAAAACAGTGCCCCCCATACCTAACCCCTCCAACCGTTGCAGCATGATACCATGATTGATGGTATCAAAAGCCGCTGAGAGGTCCAATAGCACCAGAGCAGAGGAACAACCTCTGTCCCGGGCCCGCCAGAGATCATCCACCAACGCAACCAATGCTGTTTCCGTGCTGTAACCAGGCCTGAAGCCCGATTGGTATGGATCCAAGTATAACGATTCCTCCAGGTGTCGCGGGAACTGTCGGGCAACCACACTCTTGACAACCTTTGCAAGAAAGCAAAGGTTGGAGACAGGACGATAATTTGATAAAACGGCTGGATCCAGGGTAGGCTTCTTGAGGAGGGGCCTCACTACCGCCTCTTTCAAGGCGGCAGGGAAGACACCCTCACTCAACGAAGCATTAATAATTGCCTGGAACCAGCCTCGTACCACCTCCCGGGATGCCAACACCAGCCAGGAGGGGCACGGGTCCAATAAACAAGTGGTCGCCCTAAGTCCCCCAAACAACCTGTCCACGTCCTCGGGAGTCACGGGGTCAAACTCAGCCCAGATAGCAGTCTCAAGACCAGACTCCGTCTCTCCCACTGGACATACCCAGTTGAAATCAAAGCCTTCCCGTATCTGAGCGATTTTATCATACAGATATTTTCCAAAATCCTCAGCTCTACCCTCTAAGGGGTCTCCCCTCACCTCCTGCTGAAGGAGGGAGTGGGTCACCCTAAACAAGGAGGCTGGGTGGTTATCTGATGACGCGATAAGAGCAGTGAGGTAAGAACGCTTCTCTGCTTTTATCGCCGCTAAGTAGGACCTAATATGGTCTCTTACTAGTGTTCGGTCAGATTCGGCACGGCTCGATCTCCAACTGCTCTCTAGGCATCTTTTCCGGCGTTTCATCTCTGTCAGCCCCTCAATGAACCAAGGGGCCGATCGGGACGCACGTCGAATCAGAGGCCGCAAAGGCACGACCCGATCTAGAGCACTGGCCGCAGCCCTATCCCAGGCTGCCACCAACTCTTCGACCGAGTCGTGTATCCGAGCCTCAGGAATTGGCCCAAGCTCCATCTGGAACCGCTCGGGTTCCATTAGCCGCCTGGGGCAGTACCATCTCACTGGTTCCGCCTCTTTGCGGTGGGGTGCAGCGGTCAGAAAGTCCAAGCGAAGGAGAGAGTGGTCAGACCATGGCAGGGGCTCAATAACTATATCCCCTATATTCTGACCACTCATCCACTGTCCAGAGACAAAAACCAGGTCAAGCATGTTCCCCCCTGTATGTGTGGGGCCTTGAATTACCTGGGTCAGGTCCATGGCTGCCATGGAAGCCATGAACTCTCGAGCTCCCCCGGACGTCCCGCCCACAGACGGCAGGTTGAAGTCACCCATGACTATTAGCCTGGGGACCTCAACCGCCACTGCGGCGACAACGTCCAGGAACTCGAGCAGGGCAGTTGACACATGGCAGGGAGCCAGGTACGTAATCAACACCGCCCTCGGACCCCCAAGGTCCCACTTCACCAGGAGAGATTCACAGCCTGCCGTCTGAGGAACAGTGACCTCCCTCGGCCTGTAATCTTCCCTAATCACGACTGCCACTCCCCCACCCCTGCCCTGTGCTCTCGGCTGATGGAATGCAAGGAAACCATTCAGAGCATGGCAGGGCCTAAATCAAAAAGGAAATGAGGTGAAAACAGTTAAGATGGACTGCAGAACATCAGCTTGAAATCCATGGTAGGCTTTGGGCTTTACATTGCCCTATTCACTCTAATGAGGTAAGAGGAGCCATAAAAATGTTGACAAATCAGAGCCATTTTTGCACCCCTGTGGTGCCAATTGCATGATTATTCTACGTTTACAAATCACCTGCCACCAACCAATATGTCTATTTAGAGTAGAAGGCAAATAATACATATTAATCATTCTGAGTCAATATCACAAATGTAAATGAAGAATTAACAGGATAAGGATGGGAAACAAAGAAGTTCAAAGTGTCTAGTCTTGTGTCTTTTATTCATTTATCTGGGAACATGATCTAATGAGCTGGAAGGGCTTTTTGACACAAATAGATTATTGTAAAATACTTCATTCCAAAGAACTATGGACAGTGCACACACCTGAACACACAGACATTTTCATTAAGATATAATAATACATCCATAGGCAAAACTCTCTTTAGAATTACTGTACAAATTAAATTCATTATTTCCAAATATATATTTTAGAACATTTTACAGTCCAGCATTAACTCAAGTCCAAATATCTAAACTCTATGACATTTTTGTTCATTTTGTGATATAATCCCAGGTATTTGTTTATATATTTACTTTGCATTCTGTCCCATTCTCAACAATTTTGGGAGATTACAAATAAAAATGTTTAAAACAAGGGAGAAAATATGATAGACAAAAATGAAGGGTAAACATGGCAATGATGACATAAGATGGATGGGAGACTTTTCATCTCACTACATTTTGACAATCAAATGAACTGAAGATTTTTTTTTGACCTTTCATAGCTATTATTTATCCCTTGACTTTCTGAAGTTTATCTTTCTTAATGCTATTTTAAAACACTTTCCTTTGTATATGCTTAAAATTGCTAGGTTTTTTTACATATACATAATAAGAAGAATCTATACTACTTCCAATTAAGCATCACAGGGGACAGGGAGAAAATTGTACATCTGCAGAAGTCTCATATTTTTCACAACTTTCAGGAGTTTACATCCTCATTTAGCTTGAAACCTACAACATTATCATTTGCAAAAAAAAACCCATAATGTTTGGGGAAATGACAGCTTGATATAAGCAAAGCACAAACCAACAATAACCACAAAAATCAACTAATAATAAGAATAAAAAATATAATTGTAATACTGTGGAAATAACAATAAAACTATTGTATGCTGCCCAGAGTTGCTTTTTTGTGAGACGGACAGTTATAAAAATGTTATTAATAAATAAATAAAGCAAACAGTAGCTTAAAAATCTAAAATTAGCTAGACAAGTCAAGGGCGTATTCTGAAGAGCAATAGTAATAAGCCCAGCAACATTATTTTCTACAAACATAACGTTTTGGAGTTTTTTAACTATCGGTTCCAAACATTTACCTATCTAGTATATGCCTGCATAAACAGACATGCTTCTGAGGTTTGGGAAACTACTAACCACAGGAAAGGCTATTCACTGTTAGGTATGAGGGATGCCCAACCAGGTGCAAAATGGCACCAACTGTCTCCTTTGTACTTCTAATCTACAATCTTTCAAGGTGTGGGCTCAGTTGTATCTTTATGGAATGCAAGGAACAAATCCTTTTTTTATAACAAATTACAGGCAAGTGGAGTTTGCTTTCCTTACAGGAGACTTCTCATTAACAGAGGTCATATCCTCATGAAATAAGACCCCTGGAAGGAAGAAGATGACTATGATTCATTTGGTGGATCCTTAGGGTAACCATTATCCAAAGAATTGGCATGTTTGTTGCCTTGGTTGACTATGGTTTGGTTTAAGCTAAGGGCTGCTCTTGCTTCCAATTCCTGGCACCAAACAAGGAACACCTTCCTTTTTCTTGTAAAGTCCTTCTCCTTAGAAGAAATTCTGGGAATCAGCCCTAACAAACAGAGGAAGATAAGTGGCTTCCCAGTGTTTCTGTAGGAGTTGTCATAAAGAGGTGAAATTCACAATTCCAGGTTCTAAGCTGTTTGATCAGCCCACCAAACCACACGGCACACAGCCTGTTTAAATCTGTCAAAACAATGCTCCTCAGGGGTGTTGTTTTGATATCAAGCAGACACATTCAGATGTCACCCTCGATGTGTGAATTCTAACTCAGTGTTTAGTATTAATAGTGACAGCATCAATATTTAAAAATAAACAGAGTTGTGTAGTTTTTATGTTTGTCGAAATAATCACTGTCTTGAAAAAAAAATCTCTTAAAACATTTGTTACACTCCAAATGTAAATGCCTTCTTTTGTCATTTAGAATGGTTTCATTTGCAAAATAATTGTCTTCCACACTGCCAGGCGTATGGCTATAAACCAAACTATTGCAATAAAACGTCCCCCCCACCCCCACAGCACTCTCAGTTTGAGACAAATGGTTTCCCATATAGCATTACTGAATATTAGGAATTACCATTGCTGTCCCATTCACCCATGTAGCAATTCAGAAATACATAAGGAAGATAATCTGCAGTTTGATGTTGAACTTGGTCTTTTTTGTGTGTCTTCTGTGGACTAAAACCAGCCCAGCTAAAACTTGATTCTCCTGACAGTAGATTCCCACAGCTTAGGTTGATGTTCTATAGCACTATAGGAGGTCTCCAATGAAATCAAGTAGAACAGCCCTCATTCTCTATCAGGAGAAATAATTGTGGTGATCACAACACTACATCCTGAATAGCAACTACAACACAAAGCTACAGCACTGGAAAAAAAATGACTGCCAATGGTTTAACTTTCATAAGAAGATGGAATCCGAAGGTTTTTTTGATCACCCATTTAGTTTTGTTGTTTATAATAAGATATAATAAGAGATGCCATGAGACTGGCAAAATATTAAGAAAGCTCCATATAATATTTTCTTGATAGCATAATAAGAGGAGGAATAATTCCCTATTTTCCAAGTGTTGGAAAGTATAAAATAAAGCTTATTGCAAGAGAGACCATGAGGATAAATTCCATAGCAAAGGTTGCCATTCAATAACCCCAAGGGGAAGGGGACATTTACCTGTATGGTATATGTGTAAATCTAGAAGGTCTCCTCTAATTGATAACTGAAGTTTTCAGAGGAAGAAGAGTTTCCCCAAATAACCCTCTAGTAAGTAGAAGAGAAATGCATAGAGAGCATGTGTGATATAAATGATATTCATTTATAAATATTAATTTTATTTAAACAAGATCCATTTATCCAAATCTAATAATAATAATAATAAAGCTGGAAGAGACCTTGGAGGTCATCTAGTCCAACCCCCTGCTCAGGCAGGAAACCCTATACCATTTCAGACAAATGGCTGTCCAGTCTCTTCTTAAAAACTTCCAATGTTGGAGCATTCACAGCTTCTGGAGGCAGGTTGTTCCACTGGTTAATTGTTCTAACTGTCAGGTAGTTTCTCCTTAGTTCTAGGTTGCTTCTCTCTTTGGTTAGTTTCCATCTGTTGCTTCTTGTCCTGCCTTCAGGTGCTTTGGAGATCTGTTTCAGTTGCTACTTCCAAGTTATTAAATAGATATTTAATAGATATTCTAATAAACTATTGCTTCTGTGCACCATCAAAAGTGTTGAGAAAAAATGAAAATTAATAGCCTCCAAATGCAACATTTAGATTTAGATCAACCAATATTGAACCTTCAAAGAATTCCAAAATGATAAGTTGTTTTTTTATTAGTTTTTGCCTGGGAGAATAAAATTTAACAATAGATATCAATATATTATCTGCAAACAGGACTACACGTATCAAACTAGGAATCAAACTATCCTATTTAATCATGTCTACTAAAGGAAACAAGCACAAATCAAACAATAAAAGAGTTAGAGGATAATCTCCCCATACTTTCTCCAATAAAAAGGGGCTTAAAGAAAGTCTTATCAGTCATCCTTTGTGTTTTGGAGTAAGAATAAAAAGCTGCAATCAATTTTAAAAGTTTTTGGGGCAAAGAAAGTTTCAGAAAAATTACAAGATGCATATTACCCTTGGATGATTTATTAAAAGATTTCATTAAAAATCCAATGAAATTATTACAGCAGGAACATTCTTAGGGTTACAATGATTTATTTACCATTGCAAATTATCAGCCCCTTGTGTACAATTATATCAAGCTCATTAGTTGTTTCTTGGTTCAGCAAAAGTTCTACATTATAATTTAAAATTAACATTAATCAAGTCAGTCTATAATTAAAACAATATATAGGATTTTTATCTGACTTCTACTATAGAGTATGTAAGTATGTATTTATTTATTTATTTGTTTGTTTGTTTATAACATTTATATACTCCATCTTATATCAAACACTGGAAGGCTAACAATAAAGAATCAAAACAAAGTAAAGACTATTAAAACTATAAGCATTAAATACCCAGTTAAAACAGCAACAAGCCTAACATTTTATTTCAATGATCCAGACTATTATAAAACACATAAACTGAATGAAAACAGAAGGTTTTAACAAATGTACTTAGAGCTTAAGAAAAATTATAAAAAGCTTGATAGAAAACTTGGGGTATCATTATTATATTTTTATCTCAGTTACCTAATCTCACAAGCAGAGTTAGCCTCTCTGAAGGCATTTATCAACAAAAACTTATAACAAAGTTTTATTCAGCCCCCTTTATTTTCTCAAGAAAGATGGCTTCCTTACATATAGCCCATAATTGCTAGTTTGTGAATTCTATAACTATTAGGATCACATTTCTGAACTCATGCAGAAAATTAATTCATATGAAAGATATGAATATTTAACTGTCTTTGATTTCCCTGACAGAAATCTGAATACTTTCTGTACTTAGAAATAGCCCATTGGCCTTCATGAAATTTATGAATCATATTTTTCATGATTTTCTAGACAAATCTTTGATTGTTTATCTTGATGATTTCTTAATTAACTCTGAGGATCCTCCTCTACATATTTATGTTCATAATGTAATACAAATACTATGTCTGTCATGGAGTAGTAACTGAGGTTTATTTCTTCTATTCAACATGACAAGCAAACTGAGATGCTAGTATAAAATATAATACATTTTTTAAAGTTAATTTCCATTTAAGCTGCTGGCACAAAATAAATCATTGTGTTTAGATAGGCACAAATTCCTATTCATAGCTATATTTGTTTTCAGATACTTACTATGGGCTGTTAGTTTGATTTACTATATGTATCTGTCAGGCTAAACTCAAGAGTGACATGGAACAATTGAGTCAGAGTTCAGTTCTTTATTTGCTTACACACAAGAGAGAATACTAATCAGTTGTTGTTGTTCTGTCACTAAGTCATGTCCAACTCTTTGCAACCTCATAAACCAATCTCTCTTGTCCTCCACTGTCTCCTGGAGTTAGTCCAAATTCTTGTTCATTGTGTCTATGACACTATCTAATCATCTCATCCTTTTCCACCTCCTCCTCCTTTTGCCTTCAATCTTTCCCAGCATCAGGGTCTTTTCCAATCAATACTAATCAGACTGAGCCCTTATTACTCTCACTCTAACAGATATACTCTGGGAGATTCAAGGCAGATAAAAGTACAGACATGGGAGATTGCAAAATGGTAGGATATATAAACATGACTGTGCTATTTGAAAAGCTGCTTTCTCTGGACATTTCCACAGCGGAAAGACTATGTTGTTGTAAACATACCAGAGTCACTTAGGTGAGATGTGGGGTGTAGAATTTAATAAATAAATGAATGAGTGGAAATTATGAACAGCAAAATGAAAGATATTTGAGGAAAGCTGACTAAGAGAATACATACTATTGGAAATATGAATTCAGTCACATGGCCTTATCAGCCCTCATAACCTACTGACCAAAAGGAGGCAAAAAGGTGTTGACAGAGAATTTAAGAATTACTCCATGTATCCTTTTTTGTCTGTCAATCTGCCTGTTCTGTCTTTAAAACATAGATCATATTAGGCCACTTCCTTCTATCTTTGTTTTCACAAAGCAGAGAACACATCATCCTTGATTCTTTTGGTAGAATATAGCTAGATAGATGCTAGGCATTTGATATTCATATAATGTATTTCTTGTAAATAAATCTCTTTTCTGTTACAATTAAAATGTATGCTTTACTAATCATTGTTCAGATCAGATTCTCACCCTCAAGAACACTCAGACTGAAAGAAAGAACACTTCACATTCCTAACTAAATGATTCTCCCACATCAAACAAAATATGCAGCTAATTATTAGCTATATTAGCTCATTATTTCTCACATGTTGTATCTATCATCCATACAGCTGACAACACTCTCCTCACCTTTAAACTGTAGAAACTTTTATGGCTTTAATTATTATGTGGCAATTACTCTGATTTCATTTTTCTATCATTCTAGTGGTCATACACAAGGAGTTTCTGATGTTGCTAAACAAGCATCGCTAGTCAAACATAAAATCGCTTTCCTAGTCAGCTGGAGGGCCTTCTTGTAATATTTAGCAAAGCAGTTGCACATCAATATTCTGACCAGTAACTTGTATAATTAACCTCTATAATTGCCCTTTAATAAGAACCTAGCTTGGTAATTTTGGGGAGAAGTTATGGTGTCTGCTACTAGTCATTCACCAGTCAGTAAAAGGAAGAAGTTCTTATTATTAAAGTATATTTTGCTTTGCTTTTTGAAATGACTAGCCAACTTTACAGTTGAATATCAATGCCTAGAGCTGACATTTTACATATTTCAATAAGATAGTTGAGTAATACGCATAATCATGATAACAAATGGAGCATGAATTAAGCAGCATGGGGGGAGGGTACCAAACTTGTGCATTCAGCCACTTCAGTGTAATCAGCATAAAATCATCTACAATTTCTCCCTAAATTGCATATTATGCCTGGAAAAGTCAAACCTGATTACAAAGAATACAGCATATTCAATTTCTTGCCAAGAATATCATTCATAAAAGCAACTGTTTTGTAAATATTCTCAATGTCATGGTTCCGACAGACAGAGACAAATAAAGCAGAACTCCGAGGCTTGGAAATTCCTCAAAGAACATGTTTATTAGTTACAAAGTATCGCGACGTCAAAAGTGAAACCAAGTCTGAAGACACACACAATTCCCCAATACAAAGTTAAGAAATCCCATCTCTAAAGCTATACAAGCAACTATGTTCCCCAATACATCTTCTTGGAGGGCTTTGCATGAAATGCCCACCCAGCAGTCTCGGGAGCAGCCAATGACCTTGGTTCCCATGGGACAAAAGATTATTTTGACTAGCGAAGCACCTGGTAATCCCCCCTCCCATCTTCAAAGTGTCAACCGAAAATGAATAGGGAAAATGGGCAAAGCCATGCTCATTTTCAAAGTTGACCCCCTCATTCCATTCCTTTATGATGTATTCAGTGGCATTTTTGCAGTCAACTGCACCGTTGAATGTTGGTGGCAAATTCAGTACTAGATGTAAAGGGAGTTTAGGCAGTCACACTAGGATTTCAGTGAGGGAGGGAGACTTTGTTAGCTGCGGATTACTCATCTCTGTTATAGAGATATACTGTTTTCAATTTCTGTGCAGTAGCAGCCACAAAGATACCATGATTTCTAAATAAGAACATTTGAGGCTTGAAGTGAAGGTTGTGGAAATAGTGTAGCTCATCCTGGGCAATCCAGGGCAAGGTTGTACCAACTAGCTTTCAAAACCTAAATAGATTTGGGGTGGGGGTGGAGCAGTATTTTACTCCTACTGATCCCTTTAGGAATATGTTTCTCTTCTCTTCAATTGAGCAACTAGTTGGACACTAGATGTTGAGTTACAAAATGGCTGCTTCTTCTACCTTTCCTCTTCCCTTTAGGCTTTCCTCTCCTCTCTCTTCCAGGACAAACAGGGCTCCTCTATAAGAGCTCTGAACAAAGACAAAGAATGAGCAAGCTACCAAGGAAGAAACTTTTAAAGAATATTAGTCCTGAGAACAAGGAAAGCATGAGAAAGACATTCAAAATAACCCTGTGTTCTGTCCCAGCCTATAGCTGTCCTTGTTAAATGCACAAGGACAAAGCCCCTTTTGAGAAATAGGCTGGAGACTCAGAAAAAAACAAAACCCCTTTTAATATTGGTAACAAACCTGCCAAATGGTCCAAAAACAAAAGCAACAAAACACAATCCAAATGGAGGAAATTGTCCACATGAAACACAATGCAAAACAAGGAATTAGTCACCGGCAATACCAACAGAACATGATCCCATAAAGTACTTTGCCTTCAGCAACCAGCACCGCCCACACCTTCCCTTTTTATTAAGCAGCCCCAAGGCGTGGCTTCTCCTCTTCCCTTGAAGTTGCCGTATTGACTCCCTCTGACCTGCTCTAGTTAACTGCCTTCATTTACGAGCATCTCTAATGACTTTCAGCTGTGAGTCCTCAGAGTCTGACTCATCTTCCCCACACAGCTGTGTCTCATCCTGATCACGATTGGAGGGGCCAGGCTCTTCATCAGATTGTGACTCTTGTAACTCATCAGAGCCTCCCTCCTCCTCTGACGGCTCTCCAAACCCCTCTTCCTCCTCCTCCTCTGATTCCCTGGACTCAGCTGCCGGGTCCACTGGCTTGCATGGACTCACAACACCCTGCCTTGATTTTCTTTAATATAAGGTGAGGAAGAGAAACTGTGACAGGCTTTCAAAGTTTTACCCTACCAGAACAAAGTACATTTCTGGTATCCCTTCCATGTCTGCTTCTTCACCTTCTCCCTGAGAAAGGGCTGACAATAGCTAACAATTTCCAAGAAAATAGGAACAAGAATGTCATTGTGATTTTTCAGATGAACATCTAGTGCCCAATCAGTGCCCACGCTACCATGACCCCAAAATCTCTCTATCCATCCAAGGCACTGTAGTTGGGGCAATTCGTGGTTTAGCCAAATCTCAAGAGTTGTTACAATTTGGAAAGCCAAGACTGGTCTGACTTGCAAGAGTCACTCAAATTGAAAATCAGGCCTCCTTCTTCTCTTCCTTTTCCACCATTACATAAGAACATAAGAACATAAGAAGAGCCATGCTGAATCAGGCCAAAGCCCATCAAGTCCAGCATTCTGTGTCACACAGTGGCCCACCAATTGTACATGGGGATCTTGAGCAGAAAGAGAAGGCAAAACCCTCCCTTTCCCTTGACCCCCAACAAATGGTACTCAAGGGAATCCTGCCTGCCTCAACCAACATAGAGGCGGCACATGGACATCCGTTTTAATAACCACCGATACACTTTGCATCCATGAATCTATCTAGCCCTGCCTTGAAGCTGTCCAGGCTGACAGCTGTCACGACCCCTTCTGGAAGTGAATTCCATAAATCAACGACCCTCTGGGTGAAGAAATATTTCCCTTTATTTGTCCTCACTTTCTTAGCTATGAGCTTTAGGGAGTGCCCCCTTGTCCTGGTATTGTGTGATAGAGAAAAGAATTTTTCTCTATCCACCTTTTCTATCCCATGCATGATTTTATACACTTCGATCAAGTCACCCCTTAAACGCCGTCTTTCAAGGCTGAAGAGACCAAGGCATTGCAATCTGGTTTCATAAGGGAGGCGCTCCATTTCCTTGATCATTCTTGTTGCCCTTTTTTGCACCTTTTCCAGTTCCATTATATCCTTCTTGAGGTGCGGTGACCAGAACTGTACACAGTACTCCAAGTGTGGTCTCACCATCGATTTGTACAGAGGCAATACAACACTTCCTGACTTATTTTCGATTCCCTTCCTAATCATGCCAAGCATGGAATTTGCTTTTTTTACTGCTGCTGCACATTGGGTTGACATCTTAATTGAGCTGTCCACCAAAACCCCAAGATCCCTTTCTTGGGTTGTCTCAGAAAGTTTGGTCCCCATCAGTTGGTAAGTATAATTGGGGTTCTTTGCCCCGATGTGCATAACTTTGCACCATTATGATTTACACCACCAGCAAAAGCTTTTTATTTGAAACTGTAGTTTCATTACATAATTATTTGTAATATTGCAGAACTCCAGAGAAGTAGATCAAAACTGGAGGTTACAGGGCTTTGATTTTTAACAGTATGGATTAGAACCATCCGTTCCAAATTATCCCATATGATTATGGAATATGGGGTTCATCTGGCTTTTGACTATATCACTGTGCTAATGAAAAAAAGATATAATTCTGTGCATATTTACTTATGCATAGTGATTCTCATACAAATGGGTCACAAATTCACTTATAATGCCTAAACAGATGAGACAGTTTGGTGCAGCAGTTAAAGGCATCAATATAGAAACCAGGGGACAGTAAGTTCTAGTTTTGTCTTAGGCACAACCTAGCTGGGGAAGTTTTTTAGCCCAAGAAAGAAGGTACTGGCAAAATACTTCTGGAAATTCTGCCAAGAAAACTGCATTTATATGAAAGATACCACACTTATTTTATTATTTTATTATACTTAATACTTAATCAATTTAATTTCATTCTTGCCACTATTTCAGTCATGCTAGTTTTTTTTAATCTTCTTTCCAGCAAAAATCTTGTTTTTATATTCTTATATTCTGAGCAAACTGTTGTCTAAGCAATCTGCCTTATGTTTTGACCTTAAGATGTTTATCTGCCTAATTGGAGGAAGCCAATGGAAAGGCCACCACAGATAATTTTCAAGATGAAAGCAAGCCTTTGAGAGTCAATAAAAGATCTAAGTTGCTAACTAACAAAATAGCTCAGGGACAATGTAGGTCAAAGAGAAGAATATATGAGTTCCGAGGTCAAGAGTTTTGTTTTTTTAACTAAAATGCTGAAAAAGATAATATTTTAGGTCATACTATGAAATAAAAATACTCAATTGCTGAAAACTGCAGTTCACATTACTTTTAAATTATAATGATTCTGCATCCACCTTGGTACCTCCCTCCATATGGGCAGCTTACTTCTCCTACTCCATTTGTCTTCTTTTTCTTCATTTCTCCTCACGGGGCAAATAATATCCTGTGTTTATAATTTAAAGACAAATTCATTAAAATGGCAATATTTAAAACAATAGGGATTAAACCCATTGGATACAAATGGGAGTTTTTTCCACTGGATTTTTCACTGGATTGACTCTATGAAGTTTTTGAAATGCATTCTTCATATCACCAGAAAGCTCTTTAATATCTTTTAATTGAACATCATGCAAATATCCAGTGAAAATATTGCCAATTTAATTTTAAGAATGTTTTATTCAGCATTTTAACATATCCTCACAAAATCTTTTCTTTTGTGGGGCAGTAGTTAGAATGGTGTATTGTAGGCTAATTCTGCCAACTGCCAACATTTTAATCCTGACTAGCTCAAGGTTGACTCAGCCTTCTATCTTTCCGAGGTCAGTAAAATGAGGATCCAGATTGTTGGGGGCAATATTCTGACTACCGGTACCTAAACTGCTTAGAGAGGACTGTAATGCACTGTGAAGGGGTATAAAAGTCTAAGTGCTAGTATTAGTGCTATTTTTCTGGATCTTGGATTAAAAAAATTATTTTCAGTACAATCCTACCAAACTCACAAAACAAGGAGTCCTGGCTAGATTTGGACATGGATTTAGACATATGGATTTAGACATAATATGATTGGTTTATTTTTAAATTAGTATGATGTATGTGTCCATCTACTGTGGCTTACCAAGATGTGTGAACTAGGCCACTACAGCTTATTCAACAAGTTATGATTTTTAAAAACTCTGTATTAATTTTATATATGAACTGAGCTACTGTTTTCATGGAGATATTTTATAGTAGGTCAGTTAATTACAATTTATGATTTCAAAATACCAGGTGGCAAAAACCTGAACTCTTAAGAAACAACAATTCTGTGCAAAAAATTGGACAATCCATCCTGTAATTTGAGGAGATACATTTCAGAGAAATGTTTTCTCTGAGTAGAATTTTATTTATTGTTCAATTTCTAAAAAAATAAAAAACAAACCAACAAGAGCTTGATGCAATGCTTGAAAACTAGCAGCATATTTTTCTTGGTTGTCTAGGCAACTCAACCCAAGAAAAAGTCAATGTAACTTTTATCTACATATGCCATGGTGATTGGGTTGGCTGCACCATTTATTGTTTTCTAAACAACCAAGAGCCTTGAGACTCCTTAGGGTCCTTACATTAAAACGATGCATGGTAAGTTGAATTTAGGTTTCATTGCTAAAATTTACAAGCCAATCAAAGTGTCTTCATATCCTTCTCCTATTGTTATTCATTTGCAGAAGAAGAAGAAAAACATTATGTAGTGGCGTGGTAGATTGTCAATAGATATTGACTATATACTTAAGGGTTATGGAAACTGAAGTGTGGAAAACACCAATTTAAGAGAGTCAGATTGATGTAGAGGTTAAGGCATCAAGCTAGAAACTGGGAGGCTCTGATTTCTAGTCCTGCCTTGGGCAGAAAGCCACCTGGCTGACCTTGGGCCAGTCACTTTTACTCAGCCCTAGGAATGAGGCAATGGCAAACCATTTTAGGAAAGCCTTACCAAGAAAACTGCAGGAACTTGTCCAGTAAGTCTCTAAGAATCTGACATGATTAAACAAAAGGGGGGGAAAGTTTAAAAATGATACAGGAACAAAATTGAAGAAGGATGTTGTAGAGAGGGATGTAGGACTGGAAGTGGACAGCATTCAAGAGGATGCTTCATCATGAAGCACTAGTTAGCAAATTATTATTGATTTTATTTATATACCATTCCTCACATGCCACTATTATAATAAAACATAGAATTAACATTAGTAGCAGTTTTCTTGCATAAACAGAATTAATTAGAGTTGTCAAAAATACACAGGCAACACACAAATTACTTAAGTCATACATGCAACTTAAATGAGATTTCAAAGAAATTAGTTTTCTTAATTAAAAATTGGTATTTATCAGCCTGCAACTGAGACCTATAAGAATGTGTTGTGAGATACTGTGTTCTTCCTAAATCATGCTGTCTTTGATAATATGTCATTATTTCTAGCTCTCTGGCTTTCTTCTTTTCTCCACAACACACATCTAGAATTCCATGGCCAAGGAGCATGTGAAAAAACTACTTAGTTTTTATATTGTGAATTAGTAATTTTAATTGTTTTTATTTTATGTTATTTTTTATACTTGTATTCTTGTTGTGAGCCGCCCTGAGTCTTGGGAGAAGGGCGGCATATAAGTTTAATTAATTAATTAATTAATAATAATAATAATAATAATAATAATAATAATAATAATAATAATAATAATAATAATAATAATAATAATAATAATAATAATAATAATAATAATAATAATAATAATAATAATAATAATAATAATAATAATAATAATACTATTCTCACAATTCCTTGCTTGTCTCTCCATCCCTGCCCCAGTCATGGAAAGATTTCGTGCACAATGAGTAGAACAGGCCAACAGGCAAGTAAACAATTTTATTTAGCAGAGATCATTGGATCTATTATATAAAATAGTATTTGCACTGGGATTGTTACAGTACTGATGAGATAGTGAAAATCATAATGGCTATATTTGCAGTAGATTTTACTTCAAAAGGTTTGTGTTGTACCTAGGATGCCAGTCATATCTATACCATCTGCAACAACCCTATGCCCTTTAGAGGCAGGTAAGGAGATGGTGAGATGGTAACTTAGAATGCCAACATTGTATGTATGTATACATGAGAAAAGTGATAAGATGACAACTTTTACTGCTGATTGTGCAGTTAAAAGAATTTGGAAAAGCTCCATGAGGCTTAAGAAAGTACCTTACCCAAATCCAGTTCTTCCAGGTTGAGAAGATACAGAAAGAAGTAAGAGAGAGAGAGAGAGAGAGAGAGAGAGAGAGAGAGATAAACAATCCCCTGCATAAAAATTTTGGGTGAGTAGTGTTTAGCAGTCAAGAATCAGGAAATTCATTGCCAGACAAATGAGAATGACCATTTACTTTCATAATGGCAACAAGAGGAGACAGAATAATACTATCAGATCAGTGAGAAAAATTCTGAATTTAAGAACCAGAAGACATAAGAAGTCATAACTTCAGTAAAGTTGGCTGATCATGTACAGCTTCAAAATAATAATGCCTGTCAGTACAAATATTAGCAAAGTTACCAGAGACTAAAAGACAAACTCAAATCACAATGTATAACTCAACAACTGGGATAGAGACAGAAGGGGAGACAGATTCAACATATTTAAAAGGAGCACATGCTATATATCCTGAAACATGTTTCACATCAGCGGTATGGTGAGAAGGCCCATTGATATAAAATTCAAAAGTTGCTTTTGCAATCAGAATTTTCTGAATATGCCGCATGTTTTTTTGTCCTTTAGGGTCCTTGTTCAATTTAGCAGCAGCTATTAAAAGGGGACTATCATGGCAGAGAAGAGAATCTTACTGATTTAAGAATCGAATCTAAGAAACAAAGTCAATAGTCCAGAGAAAACAAAAGCCAACCATGCTTAAAAAAAAGAAGACATTTTTCCATTGGTAGGAGGTGATAGCTATTAAGTATCCTACACTCACCTTGATGCAATAGATAATTATGATAATCAGTGCTTGAGATAATTGATGCTCACCTGTGAAATCAAGTGACCCAAATAGTGAAGGTGAGATTTACAAAATTGCAAGTACTGCACTTTAGTTTTATGTCTATGGTCTAAAAGTAAAATAGAGTCTTCAACATCCACAACTAGGAGAAGATCATTTACTTATTGTAAAATGACAAATTTACGTAGGAGCAAAAGAGTGGCTAGATCAGCATGGAATACTGATGGTCACAGCATAGGAATATTTATGTAGACCTAGGGATTTTGGTCATTAATGGGTGATTGTTGTTAACATTTAAAGCAAAAAGATACTGAGAACTGAGAAAACAAAACACGGGTTTATGTAAAACGAATCTGTAGGACAAATGCACTCAACATAGTAGCTATGTTGCGACTAATTAAAAACTTGGGTCAGATAATAACAGTGATATGTCTTGGTTATTGAACCAAATAGTATTGAACTGGACCCCTTTCATGACAAATTTTATGATAGCAGAGAGAAGCGTGATAGGTGCTGGAAGTAGGTGTCAAAATACTTATGGAAGAAGGCAAAGATAATATTGGTGATGAAATACAGGATAAAAGAGACAGTAAATTACATCTCTCAGCACTGGGAAAAGTGGGAGTATGATGAACACACTCAAAATAAAAAAAACCTATATTCTATTTGTACAGGAAGACCTGGAGGAAAACTCTAGCGGGTTTTTTTTTTAAATTATAAAAATTCTTTTATTAAAACAATCAACATTGAGCATAAAAAACCTATTATGCAGCAATCATCATGACACCTGGTATACAATACTAAGTATTAGTCTTTGAAAACGTCTGAGTTAGTAAGCCTTTTTCCCCACTCCTCGCGTCTAGCCTCAACTATACTCCTGTTACATTTTATTTTGATTGGTGTTTCCCCTATCCGTTTCAATATTAATGTGATCAACATTAAACATAAGATCCTATTGCTAAGCAATCATCCTAGAACATAGCATACAACATTAGGTATTAATCTTTGTAAACATCTGTTTTAGTAAACGTTCTCCCCTCCTCCCTTACATCTTCAAGTATACTCCGAATACATTTTGTTTGATTGGTGTTTCTCTTATATATGGTCTATCTACTGTATCTAGTCTATCCCATATTGTGCGTTTGCGCTTCTGAGTTGACTTCATCCCATTACTAGTGTAATCTTTTATGGTCCCCAACCCGAGATCCTGAGGTAAAAGTTTCATATCCTGAGGTAGAGATTCAGTCTACTTTAACAATATTAAAGCAAACAACCTTAGTCCTAAGGTTATGTTAAGAGGCATTAGTTATAGAACATATACATTCAACGTTGGGTGTTAGTTTTTGTAAACATTTGATTTGTTAGCCCTTCATCCCTCCTCCCATCGATCCTTAGCTGAACGCCAGCTGCATTCTGTTTGATTGGTGTCTCTCTTGGATATAGTCTATCCACTGTTTCCAGTCAGTCACAAATTGTTCATTGGAGCGGTTTTTCAAGTATGCTGATATTTTTGCCATTTCCGCCAAATTTGTTACTTTCACAGTCCATTCTTCAATAGGCGGTATTTCTGGATTCTTCCAGTACTGTCCCACCAACAATCTTGCTGCTGTAATTAAGTTCAAAAATAAATTTGTCTCTGAGGTAGTGATATCCTTTGTGATCCCTAACAGAAAAGCCTGAGGTAGAAATTCTATACGCTTTTTGAAAATAGTTTGGAGTGTCCACCATATCTTCCTCCAGAATGCTTTGATTTTTCTGCATGTCCACCATATATGAAAGTAAGTAGCCTCCCCGTCCCCGCACCTCCAGCATTTGGGCTGGGAGTCTGGGTAGATGAGTGATATTTTTTTCGGGTCTAGGTGCCATCTATAGAACATCTTGTAGAAGTTTTCCCTTAAGTGTTGCGAATTCGTGAATTCTACATTCCTCACCCAGATTTTCTCCCACGTGTCCATGGTGATAGGGTGTCTGAAGTCTTGTGCCCACTTTATCATACAGTTCTTGACTAGCTCGGTTTCAGAGTCCATTTCTATCAGAATGCTGTACACTCGTTTGATGTGCATAATCCCCTGTTCTCTAATCTGTTTAATTAGAATCTCGTCGGTCTGGGAGAAGCCCTTCTTCTTGTCTTTACGCCACCTTGATTATAGTTGTATATATGATAGCCAGTTACTTCCTATTCCTCTGTTTGCTAGCGTTGCTTGAGATTTCAAGAGGAACCCGTTTTCTTCTCCCAGTACAAGTTCACTGTAGGGCACCACTTCTTGCCCTTGGGATGTGTTCATATCCCCTGTTGCGTGTCCAGGGATCGTCCAGATGGGAATCTTGTCATGTAGGAGGTGCTTATATTTCTTCCAGACCCATAGCAATGGGATTCGTAGTGGGTTCTCCTTGAAGTTCCTATCTGCCTTTTTGTCGTATACTAGGTATGCGTGCCAGCCGAATCGTAGACCATGCCCCTCAACATTCAGAACTCTATCATTTGTCATGTTGATCCAGTGACTAACCGCCACCAACGTTGCTGCATAGTAATATAGCTTTAGATTAGGCATTTTGAGTCCCCCTCTCTCCCTTGCGTCTTGGATGATTTTTAGTTTCACCCTCGGTCTCTTGTCGTCCCAAATAAATCTGTTGATGCCTTTCTGCCAATTGTCTAAGTCCGCATCCTTCTTGAGTATGGGTAGCATTTGGAAGAGAAATAAAAATCTGGGTAATACATTCATCTTTACTGTCACTATCCTGCCGAGCAGGGACAGACGTAGTGATTTCCACCTTTCCAGGTCTGCTTGTATCTTATTCCACAGGACCTCGTAGTTATTCTTGTATAATTTCGCATTTGTTGATTCTATCTCCACTCCTAAGTATTTGACTTTCTTGACTATTTCACAACCCGTTATTCTTTCCAGGTTCCGTTTTGCTTTGTTGTCTAGGTTTTTGACTAGCATCTTTGTTTTTGATATATTTACTTTGAAGCCTGACACCCTACCATAGTCCTCCATTATCTCCATCAATTTCCTTGCTGATTGTGCTGGTTGCGACATTGTCACCAGCAGGTCATCCGCAAAGGCACATAGTTTGTATTCTTGCTGTTTAATCTGTATGCCCTGTACATCCTCTGCCGCTCTTATTCTGTTCAGTAAAATTTCCAGTGTTAGGACAAATAGCAGGGGGGACAGCGGGCAGCCCTGTCTCGTGCCTCTCTCTATATTAAATGAGTCCGTTAAGTCTCCATTGACAATGATCTGACCTGTTTGTTTCTGGTAAATTGCCGTTATGGAGTTGAGAAACTGTACTCCCATTTTCATCTTCCGGACCAAGTTCGTCAGGAACGGCCAGTGCAGTCTGTCGAAAGCTTTTTCTGCATCCACAAACATAAGAGCGGCGGGTATCCGGTTGTGCTTTTGCAGGTATTCTATTATGTTCAGCAGCTGTCTCACGTTGGTTTTCATCTGGCGTCCTTGTATAAATCCCCTTTGGTCCGGGTGTATTGTTTTTTGTAGTACAGTCATTAGTCTATTGGCCAAAATTTTTGTGAAGATTTTGTAGTCTGTGTTTAGTAGTGAGATGGGCCTGTAGTTTGCGGGCTGTGTGTTGTCTTTCCCCTCCTTTGGGATTAATGAGATGTAGGCTGTTTTCCAGGATGGTGGGACCTGGCCTCCTTCTTGAATGTTGGCAAATAGTTTTCTGAGGGGTTCTAGCATCTCCTCTTGGAGGTGTTTGTAGTAGGTCGCTGTTATCCCATCCGTCCCGGGCGATTTTCCTGCTTTCAGTTGTGTGATCGCTGAGTGTATTTCCTCTTTTGTGATTAAGGCATTCAGGGCTTCTCTTTGTGTGTCGGTAATCGCCTGTATCTTTTCGTTTTGTAGGAACTCATCTATCTCTTTGTCTTGTATCTTATCCTCGGCATATAGTTTCGAGTAGAACTCCGTGAAGGTTTTCTTGATGGTTTTTTGTCGGAATTCTTCCTTGCCTTTGTATTCTATCTTTTCAATTATGCGGGATTTCTGTTTCTTTCTTATAGTGTAGGCTAGCCAGCGGCCCGGTTTGTTGGCCTTGCAGAATGTCTTATGTTTTGCATATTGTATATTCCTTGCAACTTGGTCAGCCATCAACATGTCAAATTGCTTTCTTAAGATCTTGAGTCCTTCTTTGGTGACTTTGTCCTCTGGCCTTTTTATTAGCAGCCGCTCCCTTTTACTTATCTCATTTTCTAACTCTTTTCTTTTTTGTTCTTGTTTGCGACGGTGCCTGCTATTCATGGCTATGAGGATCCCGCACATGTACACCTTGCTGCCTTCCCAGATCGTTTCTATCGGTGTTTCGTTGTTCATATTTGTGTCGAAGAATTCCTCCATAGCTTTTTTGCATTCCGCCACATTGTTTTCATGTCTAAACAAGTTTTCATTGATTCTCCAGGACCTCCTCTGTTTCGGGCCATGTCTTAATTCCATCCTCACAGGGTTGTGGTCTGTCAGTGTCTTAGGTAGGATTCTCACCGCGTTTAGACAAGTTAGCAAGTCACTAGAAGTTAATATAAAGTCGATTCTGGAGAATGATTGATGTCTGCCAGAGAAGAAGGTGAATTCTTGTTCTTTGCCATGCCTTTTCCGCCATACGTCTGTCAGTTCGAGGTCCTCCTTCATGTCGAAGAAGGATTTAGGCAACTTGGAGTGTTTTTGCGGGTTCGGTGCAGTTCTTTTTTTGTCTAGAGCAGTCTCTATGACCCCGTTCCAGTCGCCCATGATGATGTAAGATCTGTAGTTAAGTTGTGTTATTTTCTTGTGTAGCTTTTTGTAGAATTTGCCTTGTTGCTGATGTGGTGCATATACGCCCATTACTAGAATCTTCTTGTCTTCTTGTGTTATTTCAATTGCCAGGTATCTACCTTGGGGGTCAGACTCTATTAGCTTAGCCATTACATGTTTCTTTACGTATATAACAATCCCATTCTTTTTTCTTGGCGCCGCTGCCACAAAGTGCGCGCCTAGTTTGTAGTTGATCAGATATTTCTGGTCTGCTGCTCTGATGTGTGTTTCTTGTAAGCAGATTATATCGCTTTTACCTTGGTTTAGGTAGTGGAGAATTTTTCTTCTTTTCTGGGGGGAGTTCAGTCCGTTCACATTCCAAGTCAAATAATTAGTAGCCATCATCTGTTGCAGGATATTTTTGCGAGACCATTTCTGTTGTTTCTCCTGTTGTCTCCTTTGGTCTCGTTCCCACGATATCCGGATTGGTGCTCATTTTGGTTTGTGAGGTCTTGCCTTGCTGGTCTGTTCGTTTGGTAGTGAAGCCTGGTAGCCTGCCCTCTGTAGACTGTCCTGCCTCCTTGTTTTTGTTGCTCTCTGCTCTCTGCGCCCTCGCCCCTAGAGGTAGTCCATTCATTTCCTCTGCCACTGCCCTGATCTGTGCTTCTGCGCGGCTTGCTCGTTGGCCTCGATCCCTCCCGCTTTCCCTTGGTCCATCTGCATCTTCTCCCGCGGTGGGTTGAGGGCCTCCCGACTTCAGTTCCATTTCGAGGAAGTCTTTGGCTTTCTGGACCGAGGTCAAGTAATGTCTCTTGTTTTTATAAGAAAGTGACACTCCTGTTGGGGTTTCCCACCGGTATTGCAGTGCACGCGATCTCAGTTCTGTGGTCAGGAATTTGTAGTTCTTTCTGTCTCTCAGCATCGCCTGGGGGATCTCTTTCAGAACCTTCACCTCCTGCTCCTCTATGTAGAATGCCTTGTTATAGGAAGTGGCAGAGACGTGGTTCCGGAACCTCTGTGTTGTGAAGTGGATGACCACATCCCTTGGTTGGTGTTTGTTCACTTCCCTCCAGGCGCCCACTCTCTGGATTTTTTCGACATGCCACTCAATCTCATTGGTGCTCGTGCCCAGGAATGTTGCCAGGGCCTCTACAAAGGTCCTGCGCAGTCTTCCCTGGGGTTCGTATGTTGTCTCGTTCCACCCTCTGATCCTGATTGCTAATGCCATTTGCCAGAATTGTATCATGGTGGACTGGTCTTGAACCTCTCTTTTCACCTCTGCAAGCTGACCCTCTACGCGGTTTTCCACTTCCTTCATCATCTTTTCCGTATTCTCCCTTGTTTCTTGGAGGTTTTTGTAATGTGTTTGCAATGCCTCCTTCATCTGTTCCAAATCAGTGGCCGTCGCTTTGCGCTGTTCTTCCCACTTTTTCTCCAGGTCTCCACCTTGGTCCGCCAGCATCCTCTTCATGTCTTTGTATCTTTCCTCCGTCTTCCGTTCTGTTTCTAGGCGTCCTTTCTCCGTCTTCGCGCCCATTTCTGCCAATTTTCTATCCATGCCATCCATCCGTACCACCATCGTCGCTATCGTCTCATTTAGTGTCTCAATCGTCTCTTTTAGTTCTTGGATCATGCGTGCTGTTGCGGAGTCGTGGGTTGGCGTGTGGGTCTGAGGGCATGCAGTTGGGTGGGGGTGTGTGTGGTTGGGTGGGGTGTTCCCTAGCAGATTAGAGGGCTGGGCCGGGGAGGGTGCAGCTCCCTTCAGGTCTCGCAGTTTGATTTGTTTTGTCCGTCTGGCAGCCATTTTGAGCTTCTCCTCCTGTTGGCCTGTCCACCCTTAAAGCCACCCCTTGATGCAAAGAATTGTGGGGGAGTTGTTCCTGTGCAAGATTGTCAAGTTGCTAGGATGGGTTGGATCAAATTTTTCTGTTACAAGTTAGCAAGTGTTCATGTCTCATGTCTCACAGTTAGTATTTTAACAGCAAAGTGGTAGGTCACTAGGGGGTGTAGCTTGTTTTCAATTAAGCTTTTCTGTACTGGCAGGGGTGATACAAAGATGGGAGGATCTGAGACTTGGGATTTTTAATGATGGCCTTTTTCTCAAGATGCAGTACAACACTAGGTTGTGGTCTGGTGAAGATCCAGAAATCTGGTCCTTCCAAAAGGGGAGGGGGTGCCTTCAGGGTTTAGGCAGTGTAGGGGTAGGAGCCTGTATTCTGGCAGCTCTATGTTCAGGGAGCCAGTTCAGTACCTTTGCCTTGGGTTCCTCTTCGCTCCCCTCTGCCAGCCTGTTTCTTCTCTTTGCTCTTTTCTGGCTCCTTCTTGCCCCTCTTTCTCTGCCTTCTTGCCCAGGTCACTTCCTCCTGTCTTCTGTCCCCCTGTGTTTACAGATCCCCTCTACCTTTCCCTTATTGCGCTCCAGGTTGCTTTCCAGCTTTCTTCTTCCTCCCACCTTCTTCCCTGGTAAGTCCTGCCCTCTTCAGGGTCCCTGGGGCTCCCTTTCTGGTGGGTCCGGGGCGCAGCGTGGGTTAACACTCACCAGTCCCTCTGCCTGAGCCTTCCCCCTCTGTCTGCTTCTTTGTCGCCTCCTCCTTTTCAATACTGCTCCCTGCCAGCTCTACTTGCCTCCTTTGTTCTCAGCTCCCGGCTCTCTCTTCTCACGTAGGTAGTCTTTGCTGCTGTTACTCGCGCCGCTCGCCTCCTCTCCTGTCCAACTCTAGCGGGTTTTTAAGGTTCTGTTATTATCCCCTATAATTATAAAATTCCAGTAGTTTCTATGGCATGCTTTTCCTGACCTGGTTTATCTCAAAGATTTGGCAATGCCTTGTTATGTTAGTTTAGTAATGATATGTTGAGTTTCCTTCAAGACAGTTTTAATTAGGGAATATTGAGGAATTCAAGGAAGAAATGACAACAAAATGATGATTTAACCAAACCACATTCTGTTTTTGAGGTGGCACAGAGGCAAGAGTGGGATGTGGTCAATTAGGAGATAAAACATGAGAGAATTAGGAGATAAAACATGAGAGAAAAGAAATAGAGATTTGTGTGACTGTCATTCTTATATCATTCAGAAGATTGGTGAAGATCTGGTGGTTTTCCCAAGCCTTGGGGACAGGGTGGTTGTTTAGTTTTGCTTTATTTTGGTTTGATTTGATTTGGTTTTATTTTGTGTACTTTGCTCCTTTAGTATGTTGTATTTTTCTTTTAATGAATTATTTTCTATTTATAAATTATTCAGAATAATTTGGGAGCCAAGATGCCTATAAATTAACTTAAATAAAGAATACTTTGTTCAACAATGAGATCCATGCAAATTTTGCATATATTGGGCTACGATTTCCTTTGAAAAACTGGAGCTACCCAATCCCATTTTACTAGATGAAGAACTAAGCTGGATCCAAGGAATTCAGTAGCTCCAGATCCTGTTTCTTCAACTACTTACCAACATCCTCTTCTGATCCCACAGATGACACCAAGTTGTTCTGGAATAACCATGCTATATTCAATTAATAGAGGAGAGCAACAATAAAGAGAATTTTTTTCAGGAACTATTATTAGAATGTTCTTAGAGGAACTATCACAACTCTTACAAATATGCATAGCCTTACGTGTTCATTTCTCATTATTTTAATCCTATACATTACTTGTTTCCTATAAGATTTTTAAAAATGCTAACTTTCCCATCCTAGAATATCATTCTACTAATTTGTTCATTTCTGACATTCATACCAATTTATTACCTTGCTTTCCTTGTACAGATCTGTATGTTTAGAAATAATGGTATTTATCTCTAACCCTCATTCAAGTTTTTCTAAATGGAATTTTTATGTGAATGAAGGTAAATATATGTGTTCCAGGATAATGTTGCAGGATCCAATCTGAGTTGGTCATTGGAACCAAAAATTTATTCTTTTGGGTTGGATGGACTCTGTCACAAGCCCAAAAGCAGAATTTTTAGGCTTTGCAAATCTTGAATCTCCTATTGATACCTCTGCCTTGTTCATGCATGGTACCATTTTAACTGTAAAGGTATCCATACTCAGATTAGGCCCACATTTTGTATATAATATCCTTCTCTAGTTTAGTATTCTTCAGCTGAATTGGGATCACATCTGTAATATTCTCAGCTAATGTTAACATTAGCAACTCTGGACTATCCCACTCGACTCTGAGTAGGTTCAGGGGGTACACTCCAAAAATAAGTGGATGAAATCAAAACACATCAAAAACATGTTATTGCCTGAAATTAAGATTCCAAGTGGGAAGCTAAATGGACTGACACTTGATATTTGAACCACTTGTTATATCTAAAAAAAGTACCAAGTAATAACCCCCAGCTCTGTCCTCTAATATTTCAGCTCTTTCTGAGATACCCACTTCATTTTGCCTAAGACTAATCTTGAGGGAGGATATTTTCCCCCAAATTTGGAACTATCGATGTTCCAGTTGATAACCTATTATTACCATGGAAATTCAAAAGTTTCAATGTTAATTTTTGATAAGCAACTTAAGGCCCTTGCTGTCTTTTGATTTTTAACTAGACCGTACAGCCCTTCAAAAAGAAGATGTCTTTTCTAAAGTACCACCATGTTTAGTTCAAGGGTCTCTTGTCTGTATCATATAAATCTAGTAAGTTTACAAAAGGATGGGCTGCTTAGGAGTAAATATTAGTTTATGAAAAAGAAACTGCTGGTTAAGATCTGTCTAGTTCACTAGACTTGAACAGGTTTATGACATGAAACTTATAAAAATGTATTTTAGGAAACAAAAGCTTTGAGAAGGGAGGAGAAATATTCCAAGAGGAAATTAAAAGGATTAAATATAATTGTTCCAGGATCTGAAGCTGTGAACACATTTGAAGCACAGTAGGATTCATTTGCGTAAATGTTTGGTTTATTTAGTCTCTTAATTTCATGTGAAAACAAGTAGGTCATAGTACTTTTAACATCTGCAAATGTAGTTTCCCACATGCATATATGCATAATACAATTGAACAATCAATATTTACAGATAGTCCTTGACTTACAACCATAGTTGAGCCCAAAAATTCCATTGCTAGGCAGTGCAGTTGTTGAGTGAGTTGTGCCCAATTTTATGGCCATTTTTGCCACAGTTGTTAAATGCATCACTGCAGTTGTTAAGCAAATCGTGTAGTTATTAAGCAAATCCCCATTTACTTTGCTTGTCAGAAACCAGCTGAGAAGGTTACAGCTCAATTATAATAAATACATGTCAGTTGCCCAGTGCTCAAGTTTTGATCATGTGACCTGCATGATCTGTAAACTTCTGTAAACAGCCTCAGTACAGCTTTGACTCCAACATAACATTTAGAGCTTGGATAATTTGGTTTGTAGAGACAGGAAACTGGAACACATCACAGTAGTCTCCTCCTCTAGGTCAGACTGATTCAGGATGTGGGTGACTCTTCAGGCTTTCATGCACCAGGCTTTCTTAGGCCTTCTTCAGTTTCTGCTACCTATGTTACATCTAGGCTACTTTACATTGTAAAGAATGAGTTCTACTACCGCATTATGATCGATCAGCATAAAATCAGACTACAGTATAACCTCAATTTATTGGACATCAGTACAGTGGGATTTGCATACAGGGGACTATCCCTTATCATTTTGCATGAATAGTTTAATGCTGTTTTTAATTTGTTGCTATCATCACACAAATGATGAAAATTATATCTTTTGCACCAATTTGCATCTTTTGCATAATCATATCATTATACAAAATATAAATATGGTACATAAAATATTTTTTTTGTATTTAATAGACTGGTGAAAAACAAGGACTGGTTTCTCCTCAGTTCATTAGCATGAGATTTCACTGTATCTAGATAAGGCAGCATATTTGGAAGAGCAGAACAGAATATAGGATATAGGTCGGGGTCATGATTTATATGTCTTTTTTCTTACCCCCAAAACTTGGAAATCTAGGGAGAAACTGGGAAATAGAACCCATGCCTTCTATTTTAAATGGATAAGCAAAATGTTTTTAAGGCAAGATTTCCCTGTGTTCTTTTAAGTGTCTAATTCCTTCTAAGTGGTTCTAACAATGCACATAACCTATCTATAATATTATACCATTAAAATTGAAGTATGCAGCAATTCCTTCTCTTTGCTTCCTTCCAATATATCTTCTGCAGCATGGAACAAAAGTTGTTCTGGGTTAAGGAATATATTTTGCAATCACACGACTTCTATATCTCATAGATCTGCCCCAGATATGTGAATTTATGGTTGTGGGAAAAAATGGTTAGACTGGTTCAAATTGTTTTGACAAGTTTAGCAGGGTTGTTTTGAGATCTGTGAATGAGAGGCTTTTCCTTGTTCTCCTCTCTTTTCCAGAAAGAATGTAGTAACTGCATCTGAGGAGAAACAAAAAGAGACAGAATTACCTGAATAAAAGACAAATTATCCTTTTGTCCTATAGTTAAAAAGAGAGAATAAAAGAGAAGTTTGTGCCTAACTGAACATCAGCCTGGGTGGTCCTTGTGAGAAAACCTAGGACCAAACGAATTTCGTTGGAGATCAGATACAGAACAGAAATCAGTTGCTGTAATACTGAAGCTTTCATCATATATTCATCCTGTATCCATGTAAAAATAAACTTGCATCACAAAATACCATTAAGATACCTGTTCCAGCCCCCCTGGTAAAGTTCCAAAATCCTGGAAGCCTTCCCACTGATCAGAAATGAGGGGTATCAACATAATATATGGTATTCAAGAAACACACAGTTAAATAACAATAAATATGAGTAAACCATTACATCTCCAAAGTAAAGGGAAATAAAGATGAGCATTCAGAATGTAAAATTATTGATCTGAAAGAAATAGTCATTCGATCAGAGAAAGAAGTTGACATGATTGTTGAGTTCTCCGTTCACATGCGAAGGATGAAGACACATGGTGACAACTAACAATGCTTTATTCTCCTACTCCAACTCCAAGCAAAAGCAAAAGGCACGCAGGCCTTTTTATAGGGCTTGAACCTCTGACAGAGTGAACCAATAAGAGTTCTTCTTTCTTCGCGCCTTGCGCATGCGCACAAGGCTGGTGCCACTCTGTCTGGTCCCGGGCAGCATTTAGAATGCCCAGGACCATTTGCAACAATTCTGGGCCTGCTGAGTTTCCTCATCAGGCCCAGGACACAACACCCCTCCCCCCTGGATAGAACACACACAATTCCAATTTCTTTACAAACATAATAAAATAAATTAAAAGAAAATAATAGTCTGCTCACATGCAGACACCTTTCTTATAACTAACAGAGTTAGCCAACCAACCCACTCTCTAATGTGGACTTCGTGTGTCTATTTTCTACCCCACATAGGTCCCATCTTCTCAACCTAGACCTGTAAAGTCCCTTGTACTGAAAAGAACCTCACATATTCGCCTAGATGCTTAGGAGGGGCCTTAGCCCATTGTGACCTACGCAAGGTTAGGGAGGGTGCCTGGCCTGTCAGCTCACCTGTCCGGCTAGGCAGACCAGGATTTGTTTTTAAGGGCGCCTGGCCTACCGGCCCGTTGGGCTCGCTAGACCAGGACTTTTATGCACACATTTTACAGGTGACCCCTGATGAGGCGTGCTGGCAGAATTGCCAGAGCTCTCCCCAGGCTCCGTGAGAGCAGCTGAAATTCCCCAACCCTCTGAATTGGCTAAGGATTCCCCAACTACTCTGGATGGCTCCAGAGAACTTAGTCCCTCGAGCCCGCGACCAGTCTCGGATGTGACCTGCATTGCAGGTGTGCACCAATACTCCCCGTCTCCTGTGGCCGAGGTGCCAGAGTCAGGAGCTACCTTAATGGCAAACCCCACCTCAGGTGAATTCCTGTTTGGAGCTCTTGCAGATATGCATGACTCCCTGTTCGGCACAAGAGCTGAACTCTGAGGATGTCCTTGCACCTCCCCTGGGAAATCCCTAGCGACCTGCAGTACATCCCAGGAACAGTGAGATTGTATCTCATAAGGTTGAACTGAAGTGTGAGATTGTGTCTCAGGAGGTTGACCTGAAGTGTGACTTAATTCCTGGATCCCTCCCCCCTGAGAGCAGAGGCAGGGGCGGAATCCACAGGGGACAACCGCCAACGCAGTTGATCGATGTGATGCTGCAGGACGCGGCCATCTCCCAAGGTCACTTCATATGATAGAGGTCCAGAGATCTTACAGATGACAGCAGGAACCCACAGATGACCAGGAGCGTAGTTCCTAGCCCAGACTGGATCACCCAACTGTAGTCTCCTGGGTGCCCTCGGTTGTGTCACCTGTGAAGCCACCCGGACTGGGTGCAACCTGTCCAATTTAGTAATGAGTCTGCAACCCCAGTGGAGTTCAGCTGGGCTCTTCCCAGTCATCGTGCAAGGTGTGGTGCGGTGTGCAAGAAGAAAGTCAGCTTATCTGTGATGCCAGTTACCGTAAGTCAGTTTCTTGAGGGCATCTTTGGTGGTGTGCACCATTCTCTCTGCCAGTTCATTGGAGGATGGATGGAAGGGAGCTGATACCGGATCAGTTTGGCATGAAGAAAAGCCTGGAACTCAGAAGACGTAAATTGAGGGCCATTATCAGAAACCAGTACATCTGGAAGACCATGTGAAGAATTGCCCCTTAAAGGGCCCAGCATAATCTATATGCACCCTAGACCATGGGGTTTGAGTTTCCTCTCACCTATGTACTGGGGCCTGAGACATTTCAGGCCGAGACTGTTGGCACACTTGGCACCTGTGCACCTGGGCCTCGATGGATTTATCGAGCCCAGGCCACCAAAGATGGCTGCGTGCAAGCGCTTTCATCCTGACTATCCCAGGATGTCCCTCATGCAGAGAGATCAAGATTCTAGACCTCAATGAGGCTGGGATAACTACCCTGCTACCCCATAAAAGGCACCCATTAAAGATAGACAGTGCATGTCCCCTTTGCGAAAAGCTTTGAAATGTCGCATCTGGACACGAGTCAGGCCATCCTGACACACCCATGTCAGCACGCATGTAAGCGTGTGATCAGTGGCAGTTTCAGCGGCCACGTCCCTAGCATTGAGGGGAGATTCAGGCAACTCCTGAATAGAAAGAATATTTATGGCAGGAGCAGGGTCTGCTTCTACCTGAGTTAAAGGAAATTTGCTTAGGCCATCTGCATTTCTTTTCTTTTCCAGGTTTGTGAAATAGAGTGTAATCATATGCTGACAGGAAAATGGACCATCTCAGCATATGAGGAGAAATGATATGTGGTGTCTGTTTGTTAGTAGTAAACAACTCTAACAGAGGCTTATGGTCTGTATAGACCGTGAAGTGGCGGCCATATAAGAAATCATGAAATTTCTTAATGCCAGCCACTATAGCTAAGACTTCTCTGTCAATCTGAGTGTAATTCTGCTCTGCAGATGACAGAGTCCTTGAATAATAGGCCACAGGGACTTGTGTCCCATCAGCCTTCAGATGGCTAAGTACTGCTCCCACCCCATAAGGAGATGCATCACATGCGATGCAAACAGGCAGTTGCTCATTGAAATGCGCTAAAACAGCATTAGAAGTGAGCAAGGCCTTAACCTCATTGAAACTCTTGTCATGGTCTTTAGTCCACTGCCAAGGAGCCTGCTTGTCTAAGAACCTATGTAACGACTCCGCCACTGCAGCTTTGTGTGGGAGAAATGCATGGTAAAAATTTAAGAGCCTCAAGAAGGCTTGCAACTCACTCTTGGACTTGGGGCTTGGGGCCTGTTGAATAGCTTGTAGTTTAGCTTCAGCAGGGTGAATGCCTTGGGCATCAATCCTGAAACCTAAGACGTCAGTGGAAGTGACTCCTAACTTGCATTTATCCTGCTTTAGCTTAAGGCCTGCTTTTCGAAACCGAAGCAAGACAGCCCTTAATCTTTTTGCTAAATTTTGAGATGACTCCCCAGGAATGAGGACGTCATCGAAGTAGGGACAGACCCCAGGAATACCTCGAAGTGTGCTCTCCATGACACTTTGAAATATGCCAAAGTGTCCCTGTTCTTAGAATGCTCCTGCACAATGTGCAGAAACCCACCCTGTTTTGGCTGGGGACCCTGGTACCTTTCTGAAGCAATTCTTCCCGAGGTTGAACCTTCTGGCGACCCAAGCAGACGGATGCAATGTGGCCCTGCCTGCCACACGCCCTGCAAATGGTGGAGTGAAACCTGCAGTCAGCTCACTTGTGGCGTCCTCCGCACCCGAAGCATTGAAGAGATGCTGGGGCCTTGATCGGACATCCCTTCTGCCTCCTCTCAGCTGGCTGGTGAAGTCTGTCGACCTCCTCTTCAGGATCCACTTCTGATCCTTCTCAAGTGACCTCTTGATGGACAGTAGCTGTTTCTATAGGATTCCTGGTGAGGCACAAGGCCTTCACAGCCCCGCCTGCTGCTTCCTCAGCTGCCACCTCTCTCAACGCATCTTGGAAGGAGACATCTTCTTTTGCAAAAAATTTTTGTTGTAAGTCTCTGCTCCTTAAGCCGCAGACAAAGCGATCTCGCAGCTTCTCTTCCAGATCCTTGAACTCACAAGGTCTGGCTGCTTGCCTTAAGGCCGCAATAAAGTCCACAGCAGATTCACCTGGCCTCTGGTCTCTCTGCTCGAATGCGTGCCTCCAAGCAATGACGGATAACTTTGGCTGGAAGTATTCTTTCAACATTTTCTTCAAGTCAGCATATGTTACTGACTCCAGAGGTGCAGGGGCCACCAGATTTTATGCGATGTCAAAAGCTTCTTGTCCACAGGCACACAAAAGGTTTGCTGCCTTCAGGCCATCTTCTCCAATCTGATTTACTCTGAAGTAATTCTCCACCCGTGCAACGTAGGAAATCCATCTCTCTGGGTGGGAGACATCGAAATCAGTCAAGCGGCCAAACTTTGACATCGTAACTTTACGACCTTCACCACTCGCTTCCTCTACAAGCTGCTGTTTGGAGAAAGGGTCCTTTAGCCAAGCTCACCCTCCAGCGATGCTGTACTGGCAGGATGGGACGCTGATTCAGACGCCATCTTCCCCTCTTCAGGACTTCCTGGGTAAGTCCTTAAAGCTTTTTCTTCAGCTTGCGAAGAATCCCACCTTTGTCGCCAGTGTTGAGTTCTCTGTTCGCGTGTGAATGATGAAGACACATGGTGACAACTAACAATGCTTTATTCTCCTACTCCAACTCCAAGCAAAAGCAAAAGGCACTTTTTATAGGGCTTGAACCCCGACAGAGTGAACCAATAAGAGTTCTTCTTTCTTCACACCTTGCGCGTGCACACAAGGCTGGCGCCGCTCTGTCTGGTCCCGGGCAGCATTTAGAATGCCCGGGACCATTTGCACCAATTCTGGGCCTGCTGAGTTGCCTCATCAGGCCCAGGACACAACAATGACACTAATTGCTGAAATATAATGACATGATAATATGTTCCTATGGCTAATTTTACTCATAATTACTCTGCAATGGCATGTGGATGATATTGCATATTATTGAAGATCTGAGTTTAACTCAGTATTCAAATATACTGATACGGTGATATTTTGGGCACCATGAAGACACTAAGGGCTAAACTAGAAATAATGTGGGGTCTACGTGAAAATTTTAATAACTGTAGGGAGACTTCAGTAGTTCCATCATAGTAGAGAGTGGATGGGTAAAGGAAGTTTCATTCTTTTCCCCCAGCTGTGTTCCTAAAACATATTCCATTTCTGATGTTGTCAGGTATGCTTGCAAAAGGCTTTTCCATGGCTGCCAAATTTAAACAGATTACTTTTTAAAGAAAGAGTTAATTTTCTGTGATTGCTTAGGCAGTTTTGGTTACGTATCAGACCCTATGGAAATCATTCAGTAGGGAACTTTGCTTGTAAGCAAAATGGAATTCCTCTGTATGTGGGATCATGTATGTCAGATAGGCATCTATACAAATCAAATAAATAAATAAATAAATAATCCTGTCCTTAAAATGGCCATTGCTCATGCCCAGAAGATCTTGAAAGACCCTGAATTTTCACATATTTACAGCTCCTTCAAAGCTTTGAGGAGTGGATCCACAAGTTCTCTTTGAATGATTTGTACAGCCCTACTTTTAAATAACAATTACAATAAAATGCATGTATGCAGTTCAAGCAGAAGGTGTCATTTAGGTTTTAGGTTGCTGGTTCAGAAAACTAGATCACTGCTTCATAACAGATAGGGCAAAGCATTATAATCATAGCTTCATAACTAATTGGAAATAGCATTACAAGAACAAAAATGTTGGGAAAAGTAGACAACAGAATGACCAAAATTTGACCTTAGAGAAGAAGGTATATATGTACAGGAAAAAGCAAATTGAAGAGATAAGAAACTCAGTAAACAGAAGATATGAAAGTTAACTGTCATTCAGCAAGTCAAGTCTGACTCAGCAATATAACAGGTCAATGAAAGGACAGCCAGGATGATGTGTGATGGAAAAACGTGAGCAAAGGATAAAAAGAAAGACTGCGCAGGTTAGTGGTTAGAAGACTCTCTATTCATGCGTGCAACTATCATCTACAAAGTGCTCTTACCTTTTCCAATCCCCAGATGTCAGCAGGGCAAGTGAAGAGAGGGGTAGAGGGCTATATAATGGTTAAGCAATTGTACAGTAATTAATAAATCTATTGTAGGTTAACAGAGATTCTCCATATGCTGTGTGTTCCTTTGAGTATTTCATTACTGCATAAGATCTTGAAGTTCAACTGTGTAATAGTAATTGGAAGAGGAAGTTTATATTATAAACTCATAAGTACTAGTATCACTTTTTGATAAACAGGCCTTGAAGAGTTCTGTACTTTTTTTGTATGTAGTTCTGGTTTCTGGATAAGCCTGATTAATAAGTCTAGAATATGTTATATCAGATCATATGATGTTTCTGTGTATCTTACAATATGAATTCACATTGTTCATGTTCAATACCCTGTATTTTCTCAAATGGGAAAATAAAAATATACATAGAGATATATTGTATTTCTTTTTTTGTTATTGTTGACTATAATAATATTAAATTTTAAATGTAAGTGTAATTATGCTTAAATCAAGAAATCAAAGGGATCCAGAAGTGATTGGATTTCAATTCCATTGTTCTTCACCATTAGTCATATTGGGTACAAATGAAGAGTATTGAAGTTCAACAGGTGAGGCCAGCTGCCCTTCCTTGTGGGACAGATTTTTCAGGGCTGCAAAAGCTTATGTTCACATCTCTTGTATTCTGCAGTGTGTTACAGAGTGAAATCTTTATGGAAGTATTTAAATCTTTAAAATCAGTTATGATTTTAAATGTCTAGATGAAAAACTTCCAAACATAACAAGAAGGGCTATGTGGATGATTACTAGAATTACTTTCTGTGTAGAGAGACTAAAGCATTTGGGGAGATATAAACTTAACAAGAGAAAATTGATTAGATATAGGATAGCACTCATCAAATATCTGAAAGAATTAACATACAGGGAGTTCATGTTCTTTATCATTCCATGGTGCAGGGAAGAAAATAATCCACGGGACAGGTGAACTGGTGAGGTGGTTCCATGACTATTAACATCCCTTTGCTTACTAACTTTGTTTTAGCTTCTTTTACAGTTTTGTAATGTTTTAATATTTGTTAGTGATAATGATTTTAGATATTTGTTGCTTTAGTTTTGTTGTACACTGCCCAGAGTCTTATGAGATGGGCAGCTATATAAATTAGATAAATAAATAAGTAAAACTCAATAGTGAAACCTCCCAATTATCTAGAAAAGAGATAGGCCTTTCCATCTTTATCATTCTAAAATCCCAGACCTTCCAAGGTGTATAAAGAAACATCTGCAAATGGTTTGTCTCACAAAAAGATGCATACAATAAGTCTTGATACCAAGGGACCCATTTAATCTTTCGTTTTATTTAATGAAATAAAATATTTCAGTCATTTCAAGGGAATAAAGTACCTATGCCTTTGATCAGGAATAGTGCCTAGAGTTTGAAAAGTCCACTCTTTCCTGAGTTTATATTTTAAGCTGTTTCTTGCCTAATTTGTCTCACCATATTTATCTTTATTAGACCATCTAAAGGTTATGAAATATCATGCAGGTTTATGAGTCTCCAAGAACAATTTATTGGGCAAATTACACTCAGATATATCTCCATTCAGGCAGGTATAGCTGGAATATAGGAATATCTACAAACATAAAACTAGAGCCTATGGTGGTATCCATTCATCTGTATTTCTCTTCCTTCCCCCACATAGAAAATGCTGTTTTGTTAGGCACTAAGCAAGATATTACATAGAAGTCTTATGATTAATGTTTTGATTTTGTTTGTTTTTATTAAAAGCAGCCACTAGAATCACAGTAAAGTGCAGAAGATAAGCATGAGTACACTCTGCTTATTTTTTTTATTTTCTCACCGATTGTTCAAAAATCAACCTTTTCTTTTTACATATTGTAGGAAACATATATCAAATCTCATTATTTTTTCTTGCTGAGAGAAAATCTAAATATGGGAAAGATTTTGATGCTCGGAGAGGTGAGTTAAGCCACCTTTCTCCTGCTATAGTTTCATTCAAATTAATAACTTTCTATGCCTTCTTTTCAAATTAAAAATGTGAGATTATCCATTTGCCTGCTATGTAATTTTAGTGTTTGGTCCTGAGAGGATAAAACAAATTTTAATTTTAGCCACATGTAATAAAGGATAGCATCAAAAGAGAAGAAAATTCAAAGTTAATGGAAATAACCATTAATCCCTAAAGATTTGCTCTGGACATTAAGTTATAATTACAAATACTCTAGATGTGACACAATTTATAGGAATAATAGAAGAACTTATAAATAATTTCAAGTGCTTGCTAAGTATTATGTTGGAATTATTCCTATTTAAGATTAAAATAAATACACATTCTTTTACTGATTAAAATTGTGACAGTATATATTTACAAGGATTTCTAAGGCCCTGGGAGTGTATTTTTTCTATTTATTTTATGCTCTGCATTTTGACTTTTTTCTGGGATACCTTATGAAATGGATGTAACTTACTCTGATCTATTTTTTCTAGCATATGATAGTATGCAAATGTACTTTTCACTCCTATCTAGTATTATTATGAGCACAGATGGTGCTGTTATCAGTAGTCATCTTCCTAACAGCTCCAATCTATACAATGTCAGTGGCAATGCTTCTGTAGCTGCTGTCATTTAATATTTAGATTATGACAAAGGAAAGTGCAATAGTCCAATGTCATAAAAATTAAGATGCCTGATGAGTTGCATGGCATTATATTGTTACTAAAAAACACCAATCCTGCATGTTGACTTTCATGAGGCACTTTCATATGATACTGTTCTTTCTTCCCAATTTCTCCAAATGACTTGAAGCTGGGAGTGCAATTATCTTCACCACTTCAGTCCTCAGAAAGCAAGAACAGATGGGAATATCACAAACCAATAGCATTCCTCTCCAAGTTGACCAATGAGACAGTGCAAAACCATCACTAAAAAAAATGTCCTACCCCAAGCGAGCATGGGTCCTGAACCAACAGGACAAAAAGAAAATATAATGACTTAAGCATTTGCAAAAGACATCCAAGCTTTTAAAAGCTTCCAGACAGCCCATGCCCCACTGGGTCATCATTTCAAAGATAACCTTACTTAAACAGGGAAACAGAATGATCACAGATGGGCAAAAGACCAGTGAGATCAGCAGTGGGGGGTTTGACTTCCTGCCAGTTTCCCCATTAGGTTTCCTTGTGGGAAGTTGGCAGAGATCATAAAAAAAACTTACTTACTTACTTACTCCCTCCCTCCCTCCCTCCCTCCCTCCCTTCCTTCTTCCTTTATTCATTTATTCCTCCATTCCTTCCTTGCTTTCTTCTCTCTGTGTCTCCCTCTCTCTCTCCCTTCCCTCACTAAGGGCACAAGAGATGTGCCACATGGGTTGGGAAAGTGTGGATATGCATCAGAGATGCCAAACAGGTTGGGGAGGGGGCAAAGGTGGGCAGTATATGTCAGGAAGGCTGTCTGATAGTGTGCAGGAGAAGCTTCCTTCATCCCAGTAGGGGATGAACCCTGGTAAAAGGCAACTTTTCAACAAAAAAAAAATACAAGTGTTTGCTCTAAAGAGGGGAACCTATGACACCATCAAACTATCTTTCCCTTTAAGGGCTTGTAAATAGATGCAATCTCAGCTGAAACCCAAGAGCTGGAAGGCTGATTGAGGCATAAATTCTTGCCAATGAGAAATGACATTGCCCATATGCCCTTCATTTGTAGTGTTGTACTGTTGTAAATGAACTGACGGGCTGCTCCCCACCCCCACCCAGTTTGGGATATACTGCAGCTAAGCTAGAATTTAAACAACTCAGCAGCCCAGCAAAATGGAAACACACAGCTTCAGAACCATTTTAAGGTGGAACAAAGGTCCACCTGGAAGTGTCCTTAGCTGATTATATTAATTGCATCCATACAAATGTCAATTTTACAGAAAGACATTATGATGATTATTATTATCATGGTCTCGGTCTCAATAACATTTTGCGCAGAGCAGTTGGTTGGTGCCAGAAAAGCTCAGTACTTGGTTCATATAATACTGAGCAACATATGAAATTCCTCCCCTCTGTCTTGAACCCTGTCCTGCAATCTGAAGAAGTACATAGATATTATCATCTCCTTCCAACCAGGCAGGCTGTAAAATAGAAGGAATGCTATTTTACTGGAAGAAAAACTCAGATGAATATGCATCACCTTTGTGCTAAAGAAAATAAAAAAACTTAACAGCTTTTTCTTCTGGTTTCCACACCAGCCCCTCCACTACATACACATTTGCAGACACACAGAAAAACACAAACACACTTGATTCATCTGCTTCTTAGCTTTTCATCACAAATTTTTGCTTGGGTAGATGGGATGAGAGATAGCATGCTACTGTATAAACCAATGCTTCTCAACCTTAGCAACTTTAAGAAGTGTGGACTTCAAGTCCCAGAATTCCCCAGCCAGCATGCTTAAAATTGCTGAGAAACATTCCTATAAACTGTACTATATAATATTCCCTAGGGAACAGGAATAAGCCACTGAATGATCACAGAAGACCATGGAAGATAGAAATAATGGTAAGTACTGAATTATAGCAAAGGTAAATGAACACTAATGAAAGAAGTGAATGGTCCAACTTTCACAGAGGAACTGTTCTTTAGAAAGAGAGAAGCATTTTTGAAAATTTTGAATGATGCCACAAAATCTAACTGACAAGAAACCAAGTATTTTTCCAGCACTGAAAGAAAGGGGAGAGGAAAATGTTTGGGGGGAGTTGGGACATGGCTTGTTCTTTGCTCTAATCCATGGGTATCAAATTCGATCATGTCACATGATGTATCGTGACATTTTTTTGCCTTTGTGGAGCCGGGTAGGCATGGCCTGCACGTGACGCATCTGGCCCTTGGGCCGCCAGTTTGACAGCAAGAGGAAAAGGAGATCATGGCGTTCTCTGTTTCAAGGTTGATGGAAATGAAGACAATGGCACATTAATTTCAAACTGTTGTATTGTGGTATAGGAATGCAGATGGCATGCAAAAGGAAAAAAAGCTTTAAAAGATGTTTGGGGGATTACTGGATAGAAGTTATTTTAGCTTTAACCTTTTGTTTATTTCTTGCACTATTTTACTCCATAATTTATGTTCATATTGATTATCGGGTACCGCCTTGGGATGGTGTTCTTTTCATCCTTAAGTACTGTCTGTAATTAAACATCAGTTACAAGTCATAATATACTTCCTTGCACATGCAGATAAAATCACACAGATTGCTATAGTCATTTGAATTAAGGCCAAAGGACAGTGAAAAAGAGAAAGTGCTACTTTGGGAAAATAATTGCAAAGATAATCAAGAAAACTAATGAGGATCAAGCATTAACATTCTGCACATGCTTAGGAAAATTAAAATTGACTGATGATTTATCTAGCTACAGTATATTAAATCAGTGGATTTCTGTACCAAATTAGAGCCTATTGGGCACAAGACAAATTGAAAATACTTTCTATTCCCTTATTTTACATAAGAGAAATTGATGACTCCCATACATATTACAGAGTTTGTGAGGGTAGTCCAGCCCAACTGACCCCATACCCAACAGTCATCCTTTCATATCTGGTGGGTTATTGAAAGGAGTTCTGTGTTTCATGGGCATAGATGATATGTGTGCAGATCTTTTTCCAACACACTTCAAAGATACCTGGGGCTTTAATCCATTCATACTTTATTTCAAAACATGGAAGAATCAAAACATGAATCACACATTTAGGATATCTAGCAATAACGAAAGATCTCATGTATTTAATTTGTGTTTTCTAGTCATTCTAATGACTCACAATTGAAATGGCAGTTTTAAATAATGAACAAACATAAAATAGCTTTAAGTACCCTTCCAGAATACAAATAATCCACATTAAGTGACCACTATTTGGAATGGCAACTCAATCATTAAATAAAGCGGCAGTTAAGCAAAATCACATCTGTACTTATGATCCTTCTTCATCTATCCTTTGCTTTACATACTTGCAAGGATCATAAATGTGATCATTGGTTACAAAGTTATTTTTTCATCACTATCATAACTGTAAATGGTCACTCTGTAAACAAAGGCTCTCTGTATTGCCAGATTTTTCTCTTTATACAAGTTTTGCAGATCATGTTTAACCTGACATCTGGATGGATCTTTTCTGGCTTATAAATGCAAGGACCAGTCATAAAGTTACTTTTTCAGCACTGTCATAACTTTGAACGGTCTCTAAACAGGTTAGATTAAGTAAGGTCTATCTGTATTTTCACTGAAGATTTTACATACATTGTAGCAAAGCCATTAATAAATTCATTTAGCTTTGATATTCTGCCAACACTGAAAAATCAGACAAACCTAATGCCAATTGCAAACTGCTACAGAGACTTCATGTACAAATATGGTAGCCTCTGTCTACCATTTCCATTACATAGCACATCATCATAACACATCACCATCCATAGTGAGCAAGACTATTAAGAGAACTATAATTTGTGAGTGGTTGTTGCATGGTTATACGATAGCCACCTCTGGTGAGGTTCTAAATCTAAAATGACCTTATTGACCAAATTTTATTGAAGACCCAGGTAGCATAATGACCCGCTTGTAACACTTCCAAGTTTTCATTCTACATCCTTCATTTTTCAAACACACAAGCACATGCATGCATTAAGGCTGAAACAAATAACTTTCTTCTTCTGAAGCACTTCTTGTCTAAAATCTTATAGGTAGGTTTTTATGTCAGTGATTGTAATTTAATTAAATGACGTTTGCTTGCGTGTAGCAATATCCTGGAAAAGAGCATCTCACATTTTATAGCTACAGTTACTGTAACTTGAGTCAATTGATGTAGCATATTTAAGAACAAGAAAAAAACAAGATAATTAAGTTAGAACATTAAAAACCAATTGTATATTACTGATAGTAATATCTGCAGCCCATAGCCAAGATTTTCTTAGAGTTTGGAGGCAGCAAATTTGACCATAGGGGTAAATGAGAAGCTGAGGCCATGAGTAATAGAATTACAATGCTGGAAGTGAACCTATAGGTTATCTAGTCCAGTCCCCTGTTCCATTCATGAAAGTCTCTGATAAATTACCATCTAGTCTTTGTTTGAAGATTTCTGATGGAAAAGCCACCATTTCATGTGATAGCCTGTTCCACTGGCTGACAGCTCATACAGTCAGAAAGTTCTTCATATCTAACATGAAACTGATTCCTTTTCATTTTACTCCTTGGTCCTACTCTCTGGAGCAATAGAATAAGTGTGACAACACTTTAAATGATTGAAAACTGCTATCATAACTCCCCTGAGTCATGTTTTTTGTAAACTAAGCGTATCCAGATTTTTCAACCATTACTCCTATAGCTTAGTTTCCAACCTTTTACCAGTCCAATTTGTCACTCTCCTTTTGAATGGTGGTACTCAAATGGGGTCTGGTTAGGCCAGAATAAAATAGAACAATTGCTCCTTGTGGTCTGGAAGGGTGGTGGGATTCAGCAGTTCGTACCACTTCAGCAGAACCAGTAGCTGATTTTTTGTTGCCCAGGCCCAGAATGGACTTCTGGAAGTGGCATCCACACAGAAAACCAGTTGTTCCCATATTTGAATCCCACCACTGGTCTGGACTCTGTACTTCGCAATATTACATTTGCTCTTTTAACAAGTACTGACTCTTTTAACAAATTGCAATCCACTGCTGGCTCTTTTGTTGAGCAAGAGGATTGATTTAATTGCACTTAACTGTTTAAAAAAATACCAGGGTGGCAGCATTGTTCCAATGTTAATAAAATTATATTAACTTCACAATTTCAGGATTTTGTATCTTCATATATGATCTCTTGGGAATTTTTCTTCTGTGTAAAAATGTGCATCCCATTTTTATGTTTTCATTGGTGTCAAGACCTTGGATTAAAAACAATACTAGCACAGTACTAATTTACTCATGGTTTCCTGTGTCTTCCTTTGCTTCTCTCCTTGAAAAACTGGCATAGCTGCAGGACTGTTTACTCCATGGGTTATTTCTCCTTTATCTTTGATGTCCCAAGATGTCAACAGCAGTGAATTTATTATTGATTTTATAAGTACTTTTACTGTAACAAGTCAGTCAGGATTAGCTTCAAGCTCAAAGAAGCTCAGGCACTGAGCTGGATTTGCACGCAATGTGGCTCTTTGATTCTCAGACTCTTTAGCCAAGCCAATGCTTTATTTATAAGGATGACATGTGCTGTGAAAGCAGGGACAGCCTCCAGCTAGCTCTGTGTCTTGTATACACAACATCAGTGCCCTGTGTATAAATTTGGCTTGAAAAAGTAAGTGGATCAGAAAGATGTATCGTTTGCTGGTATGTAAACAGACAGATGAGTTTATAGATTGCATTAAACCCCAGTGGCAGTTAGTAGTGAGGGGAAAAGGCGCACTTGTGGAGACTCTCCAACCCCCTCTTTCTTCTTGCTCCTCTTCCTGTCTGTTCTTTTTGTGCCACTTTAACCATGATGTGTAATATACCCTACCATATGGCCATCTTTTCCCTGCTTGTGACCTCTGTGCAGGAAAACCACATGGAAACTGCCTGCACTCCTTCACCTGTAGCACAACGACAGGGCCAATTGGCCAAGGCTTCTCTGCGATTGCACACGTGGCAGAAATAGCCATGTGCACAGCCACAGTCTAAATGCAGTCTCCATGCCGATTGCCAGCAAGGAAGTGAGATCCATGTAGGAAATGTGACATTTTGATTCTGGCTTTCTCAGCATTGAATGTTATACTTTCGAAGGAAATAGCATATTGAGCTAACATTCAGAGTCTTGGCTAGTATCTAATCACTCAGTTAGTCTTCATAAATGAAGCTGCTGTTTGATTTAAAGAAATATGGAGGTTAAACAGTAAAACCTCATATCCAGGCCAGCTACAGAACTAAAGTGTTATCCACCCATCCCTGAGTCAGCAGAAAAGTATCCTAGCATGATATTTGCTCCCCTCAGTGCTCATCCCTACCCTGCCCTCTGTCTTCACTACGTCACTACATCCCCACGTTCATAGTGCACAATAAGAATAGGGTGAGTGAGAGGACACAACACAGCCAAGTGTCTCTAGGCCTCTTGTGCTCCTGCTCCCACATCTCCATTTTATAACAACACAAGCTGAATAGTGTTTTTAAAAGCCAAGTAGGAACCATGAAGAGAATTAAATCTTTTGAAGCGTTGCCTTAACCCCATTATTTCACTGACCACTATTCTAGCTTTGTACAAAACTGGCAAGAGTAATAAAGAAAGAATTCTTAATAATCCCAGCAGGATCATGGGATTATCAAGCACTATGGCACAATTCCACTCAACCCCTCACACTGCAGTGGGCCTTATACCTGACCTCATTATACCTCATTCAGAAATAACTTGCAAGTCTCTTTTAGATCAAGTTTGTCTACTGAGGTTGACAAAGCTCATATTCATGTGGTTTTCTTGCTGGTTTTCTTGTGACAGCATATTGATGTTTAAAATAATTATGCTCAGTTTTTACAAAGCAGTAGCATAGAAAGTGCTGATCAGGATGAAAGGAAAGGGGAAAACATCAACTGATACTCTACAGATCATTCCCTCTGCTTATTACCAGACCTCACCTCCAAAATCACCTTGAGGCTGCCTCTGGATAGCATTAGAATAAGGGAGGAAAACCTTACTTTAATACCAGAACAATTAAGGACAAGTTAAGTCTGTCTGATGACAAGTTGAAGGCAAGGGTACAAATTATTGCATCAATACAGCTTTAATACTGACTCTTCTGTTAAGGTAAACTTAGCCAAAAAGGCTACTTTCTTTTCTTCTTCTTCTCTCTTTTGAAATTTTCATCAATGTATCTCCTTTTTGCTCTTGTTATTGTATTATTAACAATCATAATATCTAAACTATTAAGATAGTAAAGTATCTGAACATATTGACAGGAAGAATTTGATAAATACAAAAAAAAGCCTATTGGACTGAGAAAAGGCAGTGGACTGTTAAATAATTTACTGCAATTTAATTCTTTCCAATGATATATGAAAACAATGGGGGTTTTCTCCCAGAAAAATATGACAGCTTTTCCATAGCCAGCCTTAGCTCGCTCTTTGGATAATTCTAGAATATTGAACAATGGATGCCAACTGATTTCACCATCTTCGGGTATGATTATTTAATGGACAAGCTTTTTGTAGCTCCACTAAACAGCTGTGCTCTTGCCCAAGCTCTGGGATTCCTTCTTGTAATATGTAATTTCTCCAAGCCTGGCAGTTGCCTGGAGCTTGTGTCTCTGATTCAGCTGTGACTTTGAACCATCTACATCTCTGGGGCACAGCAGAAATAATTTATGAATAGTTGTGTTTTTAAAACCTAGGTTATGGTGCTTTATTAAAAAAATAGATTAATAGATGATTATGATTATTGTATTGTAGTTGATTAGTTTTTTCCTATTTAAAGTAAGTTGCACCCAAGTAGGAAGAAAAAAGACTGGTTTTTATAATAAAAGAAAAGGATGAGAAAAATGCATAAATTAAAACTTCCTTTCTTTTATATTCATCTGTTTAGCAAAAATAAATCTGTGTGATGTGCATATCCTGAAAGCCATAGTTCAGTATATGGATTCTCAAACTTTTCAGCATCACACCACATTTTTTCACTGTTCATCAACTCTCTCACCTTTCCATCCAAGCATCTGTTAAATCTGCTTTCCATTTGGTATATGTATAAAAATATGCATAAGGTATATGTCATCCTAATGAACTGTTCCAATCAGACAGCCCAGCCCTTGATCCACCAACTACACAACCATGTAATCTTTCCAGTTCTTCCTCCCCTCCCTTTCTTCAACCTGCCACTTCCAATTATCTTTGTTTGAAATGTATTATATTTGTTACCTGGATAACTTTTCTTTAAACATTCATGTCTTTGTGGTGCCTCTTGTAATCTTTTTTTCACACCTATTTTGTTTAGGGAATCTCTTGTTTAGTATCATAAATATTATGTGCATTATGAAAAATACATTGTTGGCTTTTTGTTGTTTTTGCAAATAAATAAATAAAATGCATGATCTAGAACGAGCCTACAATGTATCTTTTATTTTGATTGCTTACTTGCTTACTATAAATCCTTTATCTGTCTCACAATGAGAGAGATAAAGGCAGTGGTGGGATTCAAATATGTGAACAACAGGTTCTCTGTGTGGATGCTGCTTCCAGAAGTCCATTCTGGGCCTGGGCAACAAAAAATTAGCTACCGGTTTTGCCAAACTGGTGTGAACTGGCTGAATCCCATCACTGGATAAAGGATTTATATAGAATGCAACTGAAAAAAGAATTTTATTTGTATTTGTATTTGCATTAGTTTGAATTAAAGAATCCAGCTTTGCTGTGCATAATTTCTGTTCTACTCTTAAACAGGCTAAGTACATTTCAAAGCATGAATAACAACGATTTCTTGTTTGACTGAATACTTTAAGCCACAGTTTCAGTTTTGTACATAATAAGCTACCATTGTCTTTTTTGCAAAGCTGCTTCACAGAGAATAAGTTTCCAAATGCATAACTAAAGCCAACCCTGAAAGCTTCTGCATCTCATATCTATCTGTTACATCACGATTGCATCATGTGATGTATCGTGACTTTTTTTTGCCTTTGCGGAGTCAGAGTGGGTGTGGCCTGCACGTGACACATCTGGACCACAGGCCACTAGCTTGACACCCCTGTCTTACATGTTTGCATTTCAGAAAGTACAGCATACAATCTCATGCAGATCTGCCTATGAAGGAACCACATTAAGATATTGCTCACTGAATATATTTTATGTGAAGGAATTTGTTTATTTGTTTTTAAATAATTTGTGGCCAACTCATTCACTCTGGCAATAGAATAATCATCCAATGAAATGATAGCTCATTCTTTAATTAACTTATTTATTTACTTGTTGGATTTATATCCTGCTGAAATATCTTCTGTCTAAAGCCACATAGCCTTCAATCATAAAGGAAGTTCTGATTCCAGTCTCTTTATCTATTCAATTGATGTGGAAAAGAGCAATGAATAAAAGGGAGAGGCAAAACTCCAGGGGATTAGGATGCAATTCTTCCTCTGAGAGGCACTATTTATTTTATAAGTCATTCGGGAAGCTTTTGATTAAAGTTATGTGTGAAACAAATGACTGTAGCTTGGACAACAATTAAGCATTTGACAACAATTTTGCATTTGCAGATGGTGTGGCAACTGAGCAATTATGTTTAATGCAAGTTTGCTCTGTTGTTTCATAATTGGAGTGGTATAAATGAGCATTTTAAAAATCATCTGATACTCCAAACACTTCTGATATGAAGTGTCTATTTTTGTGAGTCAAATAGCATTAGATTATATCAGATTCTTGTTATTAAATGTAGGTCTGTTCCTATCAGATATGAAGCAAATGATAAGAGTATTGGGGATATACCATGGTACTCAATATTTCCCTACATCTAATTTTGTTCCTGACACATTTTTTTCAGCTGTAGTTCCCTTCCAGAATCCAGCTGGATAAAGTAGCACAGGTAGTCCTCGACTTTTCATTTAGTAACTGTTCAAAGTTACAATGGCACTGAAGGAAGTGACTTGACCATTTTTCACAGTTACAACCTTTGTAACATCCCCATGTTCATGTGATCAAAATTCAGATGCTTAGCAACCGATTCCTACTTATGGCCATTGTTGTGTCCCAAAGTAATGTGATCCCCTTTTGCAACCTTTTGACAAGAAAGTCAACGGGGAAGCCAGATTCACTTAACATCCAGGTTACTAACTTATCAACTCCAGTGGTTGACTTAACCACTATGGCAAGAAAGGTTGTAAAAGAGGGGCAAAACTCACTTAACAAATGTCTCACTTAACAACAGAAATTTTGAACTCAATTGTGGTCATAGGTCGAGGACCACCTATAATAGGATTCAGCACCTTAAACTGCTTTATATATGATGAACATTAGGTCCTGTCTTAAAGACTTAGATATTGATTTGGTGTAAAGAGAAGAAGAAACTCAGTGGAAATATTTTCTGGATTTTTACTTTCTTTCTCTCTAACTGGCGTTCTCTATGATGCTCATTTAAGGCGAGTCTAGATTTCAGTCACAGATAGGTGTTAAACTTTTTTAATGAAAAAAAAATCTAATCCCATCTAATCACATTATATGTACCTTCTTTCTCTTCTAAAATAAACACAGTGTAATTTTAATGTGTGTATCTGTCTTGCTGCATTAGAAATGTCTGGCCAGATTGAAATCAGATTAGGGTAATTTACAAATTTTAGAAAAATCATTTTTTTACCACAGATAGTCACAGCAATTCAAAGCACACAACTGAGGTATTTTAACAGACAAGCATAACAGGGCACCGTAGACAAGAATTCTAATTGCTCTACTAAAATATGAACAGAGAAAATATTTATCTCCTTTAAAATCATATATAAAGCCCCTTTCAAATCTATCTTCTAATGATCTGATTAAACTTTTCCCGACTGTCTTTGCTAATTTATTTCCTGTAAGTAAAGGCTATTCTCCTGAATATAATTTAATATGTGCTAAATTTAAGAATATATAAATATATATTAAAGTAAATATAGCAACATTGAATTGAATTTGAAGAGGACATTTAGACCATCAAGTCCAACCCCCTATTTTGTACAGAAATCCACAGCCCAGCCACTGCTTGAACACTTCAAGTGAAAGGGAGCCAATCACCTCTCAAAGTAATTTGCTCCTTTGCTGAACTGCTCTTAGTATTAGGGAGTAATTTTTAACATTCATTTGGAATCTGTCCTCTTATAATTTCAATTCACTGTTCTATCTTTGGAACAAGAAATGATGGGTCTTGACTTTCTTCAAGGTCTTTGACAGCAGTTTCTTTAAACTAAAATTTCCTTTGACCGCCTTGCAACTACTTCTTACTGAGAAGAATTCTAGGAATTGAAGTCCTCAAGTCATAAAGTTGCCAAGGTTGGAGACCCCTGGGTTAGATGTGCTCCTTCCTGAATGTGGTAGGAGACTGACAGATGTGGTATGCTTAGGTTAGAATCTGTATTGCAGATGGGAATGAAAGCACATACAACAGTATGCAAGAGTTTTAAACTTCCAGTTCTTTAGGCAAATACCCTTCATCCATAATTAATTATTAGCTTGTCTGCACATGGTGCCTTGAAATTGTGGGATATTAGATAATGTTAGAGAAAAGAAGAGAAAGAAGAAAAGAAACCTATTATAATAACCTCCAAAGAACCATAACTATAGAACAAAACTTAGCGATTCTTCTATACATGTACGGGTATAAATTAGCTTCTAAATGTTTTTCAGATCTACACTATAAAGATATCAGAAGTGTGGTTCTGTGTAACACACTTTGCAAACATTTCAGAGAAACTGAACTAGGTCAGAGAAGGGCAATAGCATTTTTCAAAGGATTAGACGACACTAATCCGTCTGAAGAAAGACTGAAGGAGTTTATATGTTTAAGCTTAAGAAAATGTGATTGCCAGAATATGTGATAGTGCTTCTTATCATCAAAGATCATGGAAAAGAAAGTCAAGTACCATTGTGTCTACCAATGGTAGAATAGTTATTTTTTATTATTAATATTATTCTGAAAACTGCCTTTCCCTTTTCTCTTTTCTCCTACCAAAAAAACCCTTTCCATTTCTGGGTAAATAACATTCTCTTCCGGCCTTCTCATGCCAGAAGTGAGGAGAGAGAAAAATACATCCTCAGAAAGGAAGGGTCAGTGTGTCCGAATTAGGATGAGTTTGTAGAACAATCATTCTCAACACAATGGAAACAAGCAAGGAAGTTAAATAAAATAGCAAAGTTTTCTGTGAAAGCAAAGTGAACAGAATATTCCTTAATAAGGCTACAGTAGAATGTAGAAGCCTTTCATCTATGATCTGTACATGCATAAGGGCTTAATTTATATGGCAGGCAAGGTAAATTTTTGCAGTGTAGTCTTGTCCATAATCTTGACTGTACAGCCAAATCCAAGAGGGCCAAAAATGAATATTAGAACCTGCCAAAGAATTCAATATTACCAACAGGATAAAATGGTATTGTCTTGTTTTATGTTCTGTTTAATTGCCAGATGATCTCCTTTCTGGGCTCTTGAAAGGGAATCAGATTTCACTTCCTCCATCTTGGAATTATTTAGGCATTTCTTAGCAAAATATTGTCTTACTCCCCAAGTTTAGCAGTTAGCATGAATACTGTGGCAGAGAAGTTTCTTCCTCCAGTTTTAATATCACCCTCATCTTCTTCCAGTATGGTCTTCTTTGATTGCATTGTAACTACATATTATCCTTGCTATACTCTCCTGTGAAAAGACTATTTATTATTTATTTATTTATTTATATTTATTTTCCTGAAGATTAAATAGTGTGGTCTTCTGACTGGAAATTGCCTAATTCCAGTTCACCTCAATTCACTGATACCTAAGATGTCAATGTATAGTCAATTCATTTCATCTTTCACTGTGTTGAGCTATCCCATGTTCATGCTTCTGATATTCCATGTTCTCACTTTAATGCTGTCATTGCAATTTCAGATTTTCCTGGCAACTGAATGGCAATTTCAGCAACTAACATAGCCTGAAGGCTTTAATTTAGTATTAAATATTCCACAATAATTTAAATATATCTTAGTATGGTAACATGTTGAATTCCATGACACTACCATGTTTCCCCGAAAGTAAACCCACCCCTGAAAGTAATCCCTAGGTGATTTTGGGGAGCTGGGCCTAATATTAGGCCTCCCCCTGAAAGTAAGCCCTACTTAAGGGACTGCTTGGATCTGGGTGGGGGCAGGTGCAGCAACCTTATCCTGTGCAGCTTTGGAAGCTGTCTGGCAGGCAGGGTTAGGTTGCCCCCACACACGGCAGCCTTACACTGCGCGGCTTCGGCAGGTGTCTGGCAGGTGGAGTAAAGCAACTCCACCATCTCCCAGCAACCTTACACTGCACAGCTTCAGCAGGTGTCTGGCAGGCGGAGGGAAGCAACTGGTCCGCCACCATGCTCTCGTCGCCGTGTTGCTTCTCCACCCCATGCACAGGCCCCGCCCACCCCTGCACACTCACGGCCTACTGGTGCCAGTACCGGCAAAAAGTAAGCCCTCCCCGAAAGTAAAATCTAGTGCTTACTTGAGAGCCCAAAAGAAAGTAAGACAGGGTCTTACTTTCAGGGAAACACGATATAATATTGATCATGTTATATTTTTTATCCATGAGGTTTTCTTTTTAAAGTACAGAATATCTCCCATGAAAATGAGATGATTGTCTTTGCCATAGTCAATAAAGTGACCATCCGCCTCCAGCTTCTTCCTATTAACTGCTGCCCGATGTATATGTCTGCATGCTTTCGCTGGGCAGTTGGTATGACCTTCAATTTTTGGTTGACCATACTGGGATTATATACTCCTGGTATTCTTCATTCATCCCTCCCAGCAACAACACCACCCCTGCCACAATGAGGCAGCACAAAATGAGGGGGGTGAGATGCAATTCCCCCCTGTTATTTTTAACTTACTTCTTAACTCAGCATAAAATATTTGCCAATATTTGTTGGGAAAAGTTGCAGATTAGCAGTATGGCATATGTATGCCAAATTTTAAAGTCTCAACAAAATGGAATGCTTTTTCTTGAAGTTCTAGGGTCAAATATGCTAGATAGTATCAGGCATAGTCTTATTCAATATAAGCAGTTTCATATGTCAACATAGTCATCAGTTTATTTGCATGTCCCTTTTAAACAAACCAAAGCCAAAATCAGGTGCTATTATTGTTGGCATCATCATCATCGCCATCATCATCATCATCATTCAAATAATCATATTATCAATAAGATTCTCCAAACTTTTCCTTACATACTGGTTAAAATCACACCTCTGGAAACGCAAATATAGTTCAACCAATCAAGGTGACCTTCCTTCCTTTTGCTTCAGATTGAAAAGCCAGCAATAAAATAGCAGGTGGTTTTTTCCCTTTCCTTCAACTATGTCTGAGTCTCAGAGACTGCCTGGACAAGTCCCTAAAGTTTTCTTGGCAAGCTTTTTCCAATATGGTTTACCATGGCCTCCTTCCTAGGGCTGAAAGAAAGTGACTGGCCCAAGGACATTCAACTGGCTTTGTGCCTAGGGCAGGACTAGAATTCATAGTCTCCCAGTTTCAAGTCTGATGCTTTAACTACTAATAGAAGTAACAGTGGCAGCATAAAATCCTTTGGTATTCCAATTCCCCATTCCCGCTATAGCCCTATTTTATTATAATTCCATTGAAACAGCAATTAGACACATACTTATCTGGAAGTACTCCTGAATGAATTCAGTGGTGCATACTTTTGAATGGATGCACATAGACTTGCAGATAGGACACATATCCTAGGAGCATTGGTGTAAAAAAAGAAAAATAGTGTTACTGTATGCTTAATATTTTTTAGCAATGCATGAGAAATTGAAACACTTCCAAGTACAATGCATTCTCTCTTAATTTTGGCTTAGGCATAGCTGCTGGATTCCAAACAACATGATGCAAGATAGAAACAGCAATCTCTGCAGGCTGTTTATACCAACCTCTCAACATAATTCTACTGTGCTCCATATTTTGGTATAGATGCTTTGTTTTGAAGGCCTGTAGCTTAGTGTCAGTAAGGAAAAGGCCCCTCTTTGAAAGCCCTCATTCATGGATGTTGTGTAGGATTAAAGTCAATCTTTCATATAATGATAAGTACTATAATCAGAAGGATTTGTACTAATTCCATCCATGTTGTGAATATTTGATTTTTTTTAATTCTTATAAAGGGATTCCCCTCCCATTTGCTTTACAAAAATTTGGATTCATACCAAAGCCTAATGACTCTACTTTATAATAATCTTTTCTAAGCTAAACTTGAAAACTGAAAGGAGGGGGAAAATCCTGTTAATTTATTTTAGAAAAAAGGTGTCATAATTTGAGTGAAAAACAGCAAGCAGAAGGATAAGAAGTTAAGAAAAGGCTCAGGCATACAGTAATGTGCTTTGTACCTAGAGGCTGTGAGAGAAGCTTCAATATGTTTTAATGTTCTCACAATCATTTATTTTCACTTTGATAATAGGTGCCAGTGTAACTGATGTGTAAATCTGAACATTCAGCCCAGATTTCATATCTTAATAAGCTATACCATATGTTAGTTCTGTGTATAAAATTGGGAAAGTATAAATGTTGCTCTACTTTTAAACAGAAACCAAACTTTTTCAAAATGGCGAGATATGCAGAATCTGTTCCTACCTAGAGTAAATTTTCATTAATGTGAAATGACAAGCAGGAAGTAATGCTGAACCTGACAAGAAATCAGGAATGACTAGACTGGTTTTCTTGTAATTTCTGAGGAACTTCAGATGGGGAAAAAATGCTATAAAGGAAAGGTGTAGATTTGTCACTGGGATGCTTGGTTGTGATGATTCTTATGTATATATTTTGTTGGCATTTAACTCATTATTTAAAATGTCTTTTGTTCTGGAGAAGCTGTATTATAGGATCATAATGTGTCTCATTGTAGCTGAAACTTGTCATCTGTTATGACCTCTAATATAAGTTAGCTAATAAGGCAAAAGGGTCAAATGATCTTCTCATGTGGAATATACTTCTCAGGTGTGAACAGATTTACGCAGCTGTTAATTGAAGGGATTTGCTGCCAGAAAGTAGGAAACTAACAGGCATGCCGAAGAAATGCACAAAATCCCAAGATTCCAGGTTATTGCTCTACTTGAGAATTTGTGGCAGTAAGTAGCTTAAATTGCTCAGTTCTCACCTCTAAGTGGATGAGCAGATTAAAGCAAGGGCCCAGTGTGTTTTCTTGTGTTGTTTCCTAAAGTGTAGATTAGTAAAATTAATTGCCCAACTCCAATTCATTCAATAATCCAGTAGCAAAAAGAAAGATCTCTAATTTCAGTTTGATTAACCCTAGCTGAACATATTTAGTATATGTTTCTTGGCATGACTGCTTCCTTTTTGCTTTTCATCAGGATTTTGGAACTACTTTAAAACCTGTTGCTTGGATTAACATAAAGAAGATTACTACATTTTATGTCCCATTACTAATAGCCTTTTTTTAAGCAGCAGCTCCAGATGTTTGGGAAGGAAACATTTGACTTGCATTCATTTCCTGCCTGAGATTAGTCACATTTATAAATAATCTGCATCAGAAGAGATTCAAGAGAAGCACAAGTGTCTTGAGAGCCTTGAACTTTGATTTCTGTCTTGCCTTTAATATCGTAGCCCAGTGATGGCGAAACATTTAGAGACCGAGTGCCCAAAAACTAGTCCCGCCCTGCTTCACCCCCCCTACCCTGCCCTGCCCCCACTCTGGCCCCCCCATCCCCTGCCCCACCTGCCCACAGACCACTCACTGTCTCCAGGGCCCACAAATCGCCCAGGCAGCCCAGCAGCGCTATGGTGGCCACATCCTCTGCCCGCGTCCTGCAGCATCAACTGCATGATGGGGCATGAGGGCAGAGTCTTGTCTATGCTGCCTGGCTGCCATGTCCTTGGTTGCACTGCTCCGTGTGGGCCATGCTCGGGGGCGACTGTCCTTCAGGGGGGCTGATGGAGAGGAGGGGGTCACGGGGGAAGGCAAGGCTGGGGCAACAGCACATGTGCCCACAGAGAGGGCTCCGAGTGCCGCCTCTGGCATCCATGCCATAGGTTCGCCACCACTGTCGTAGCCTATAGTACTTCACTAAACTGGCTCTGAAATTGTATATTGGAGACATGTTAAAAAGATTATTGTGAACACTTCATCTTGCACAAATGGCATTTGAGCTGTGGGATCTCACAAAAGCTCATTTGATCCTCCATATTTTTCTATTTATAAATATTCTATTCTGTTCTGTTCTGTTCAATAAATAGCTATAGCATGAGGTTATTAGAAGATTTCAAATAAAATATGCTTCCTTTTCTTATTGCCATCTGAGACATGAAGCTATCTCAATGTAGTAATGCTGGGGTGTCAAACTGCCAGCCCGCAGGCCGGACGCGTCACCGGGAAACCGCGCCCATCCCATTGCCGGCAATGGGGAAAAAGCTCCGATATGTCACGTGACGTCCCGTGACGTCGCGAGTTTGACATGTCTGTAGTAATGGAAGAATTGTAGGTAAACTGAAACTGAATTCCAACAATCCAGAGACCACATGAATAGGCAATTCTCATGAGTGGAAATTGATTATGTAACCAGTTCTACTACGTAGAAGCTATATAGACTCACTTTCATTCACTTTTTCACATAATCTCAGATATGTTATAATCATTCCTGGGCATAGCTTGCCAATCTACAATTGTTAAAAAATGTGTATGTCCTGCTTTATATATTGATGGTATTTTTCTTTGTTCATGTGTTGCCATTCTGGTGGTATTCAAAACTATTTTATATACACCAAAAAAAACCCTATAAAGGTTCAGCTTTTAGACTGCCAAGTAAGCCTATATTTTGTTTTGTTTATGAAGATTGTATCTACTTCACAGCTATTCAAGCTTGCCGGTATGCCAGACACCCCCTGTAGATACTTCCTGGTATGCGCTAATCAATTAGCCCTCTTACTTCTGCACATTGTCTATTCCTTTTTCTAATTTCCAAGTATCCAAAATATTTTGTACTGCTTCTAACTGATCCAATTTCTATGTTTGTTTGGGGTTTTTTTTAAAAAAAAACTACGTCTGGCAGCTTTTGGTTTTCAGTCCTACAAATGTACATAATTTGTTTTTCTTTGAATTCGACTGTATTTGTATACATAAATACTCTGAATCAAAAACAAATTGTTTAGGTTGTCTACAAACTATGCTGGGAATCTTGGCTTCTTGCTTCTGTGCTTTTTCAATCTGTTGGCTACAACAAAATGTCTTGTGACTTCAAGTTCTGATTCAACTTGACTTTGAAATAATACAAGAGAGCAGTCAGATCAAAAGCAACTTGCAAGATTCTGTTGGAAAATAGGTTTTGCTCATCTGGTCATGTTTTCTATATGGTCTATCTTGCAAGGCTGACATCAAGCTTGTAAGTCTAAAAGAATATTCCTCTTCCCCAGTCCCCTTTACAGCCCAAGAAACTAGGGAGTGTCCCTTTTGAGCTGCTTACTCACCCGCATTCCTTCTGCAGACTAAGTTGCCTTCTGACTGTTCCTCTGGCTGCAATTCTTTGCCCTGTCTCCCAAGGTCATTGCCACATCCCATTACAGTTGCAAACAAAAACAGATATGCTAAAGAAGCATGTTTCAAGAGTGTGCATGTTAGGAAAGAACATGAACAAAAATGTATTTATTGCATACAAAATACAAGATTTTAATCTATAGACTGAAGCAGAAATTGTGTGAAATAGATGAACGATCGAATACTGCTAAAGTGTCATTGTTCCCTGTTGTCTGTCTTCTTAATGCAAGGGTGAGTAACTTGTGAATTATATAAAAGCTCTAGCAGAGTCCCAAGAGTCCCCCAAGGTCTTGTCCATAAAATACAGCAACAAATAGCAACTTGGGGTGATATATTTTCTTTTTATTTATTAATCAAATGAGCTCCAAAATTAATATCTTAAGACCTGCTACTTCTTGTATACCATCCCAACACTCTTATACTTGGCCATTTAAAAATAATAATAAAATAATAATAATGTCATCCTGTAAAAATAATTATCTGTTGTTGTTTTTTGAAAGAAGTCACTCACGTAGGTTATACAAAAGATAGAATTTTTATACAGATAACTCCTAATGGCCTGGCCCATACAGAGTAAAACTTTATGGATAGCATTATTTATTTATTAACAATATTTATAAACTGCCCCAATTTAACCAATTTTGGGTAATAAGTTCATTTTATTTAAGTTTAACAAATCTATCAAAACACTCAGGGTTAATGTATTATTCATGCCACCAATGTTGCCATTTTCCATCAATTCAATAAGAAGTTGTGATTATGTTCCTTTCTCAATTTCAATATAGCAAAATCCTACATAATGGGCTGCTCTAAGAGTTGTATTTGGACTAACATCCTATGCCCGCTTTTCAGTTTAAATAGTTTAAATTGCCCCCAACTATACCTTAGGAAGAAAATTACAGTATCTGGATCTGTCTTGGCATTTTTCAAAAGTGTTTGCCATTGCTTACTTCCAATATGCTTTTTTTTAAACTCCCCAATCTAGACTCGAATTCCCTGAAAGTCTCCTAACCAAGTTTTAACTAGGGCAAATCTTCCTTGGGTTTTGAGATTAGTTATGGTCAGTTAAGTGTTGTTACCTACTGACAATTTTGCTATTCAGCTGCAGCCCATATTTGCCTTCAAAACCTGCTGTAGAAGATTTAAGAGTTCTCTGCAATTACATACATGAGTGCACATTGGAAAAAAAGGCATGATTCCACTGTAAGGATAGAAATCTTCATTATATTAAATTCCACAGAACTTTGGAAGAAATTAGCATTTTAAAAGGGCTACTTTTCCATAGTATTGAAAGAAAACTCTTTATCAGGGTCCAGTCCAAGCTGGGAATAAACAAACTGGAGACTGCTTTAGAAAGAAGGTTGCAGTTTATTGAAGAGGAGAGCCAGACAGAAAGATGGCTCTGGGAAACTGACCACATGTAGCAGGGAGTGGTGGGTTTTTATACCTTCTGGGGTTCTGGAGGTTATTTTCTGTATTTGTATTTCCTGTGTCATGTACTTTGACCTGAGTCTGAGTGTGCCTTTTTGGTATTGCTGGGTTAATCCTATTATGTTTCCTGTCCTTAGAATTTGGTGGGGCTATGTAGATTTTAGGTGTCTTTGTCTTCCTAATAGCTTCCTGGCTCCAACCTTCCTGAATGGATTATTACATTGCATTTCTAAAAGCTGGCCTCTGCCTAGTTTCTGCTTGGGGAAGAGGAGATGGGGCTGGTTTCTGGGGGCTGGTTTCTGTCTTTTTAAAGATCTTCTCCATTATTCATTTGGGGAAATATATTCTGCCTTTTTAATATTCCCCAAAATATTTCTTTCTCTGGATTCTTCCCACAATAGAAAGGGCAATCTCAGCAAAAGTGGTTTGCCAAGGAGTGTACAAAATATTTTATGCAAGAAAAGACAAGAAAGACATGGGGCAAGATATTTTGTATTTCTGTTTTAAACAATATTGTGTTGGGGAAATATACACACCTATAGTTAAGGAAACTGTTACATGGTAAAATTTACCGACTTTAAAAAAATTGGCAGAAAAAAAGGTTGGCTGAACTTCTCTTTCTAAAACTAGGAATCCATTCAAGCCTGAAGATATAATTTTTGTTTTAAAAGATGACCTTGAAAATAATTATAAGTCATGCATAAAACTCTGGTTTGGCAAAGCTGTTTGAAGTATAAAGAGGGTATAGAAGTATATAGAGGATATAGCTTTTGTCCTGTTTACAGGAAATTTTTAATGGAAGATTCATATCAGTTTGCAAGAATATTAACAGCTTTCATAGAATGAATACTGGGGGGAAATCCATCCAAATTTTGGCTGTCACATTTTGAAGTGATTCTGCATGGGGGGGAAAAAGACCTGTTTGTTGTTGTTGAAATGGATAGGAAAGAATCCAGGAGCATACACAGAGCTAAGGAGTGAAGTTAGCACTGTATATTACTTAAATGAATATAGTGCTTTATGTATACAAGTCTTATATGTACATATTTAATGACCTAGCTTAAATATGTAACTTAACACCTAGCTTAACTTAATACTTAGAACTTAACTAAATGATTTATGTTCCTCATACTTTGTTTTAAATGCAAATTGGTTCCTTGCTAGAAGTTTCCTCCTCCCACATTTACTTATCTGCAGATTTAGGAATACTAACACCTTCTCCCCTCAATATTCTCTTGCCCAGTTCTCTGGCGTCTGAAAAGTGTGGAGTTTGTTCAGCCACATCTACAATCTAAGGCTGAGTTTGCTTTCTGCAGATCATTTTTCACTTCAGTTGTCTCAGGGTCCTTCCCAGTTCTTCTCCCCAGCCATGAATCTTATGGCTCCTCACTTCTCCAGCCACAGTCTGCTTGCTTGCTTGCTTGCTTGCTTGCTTGCTCGCTCGCTCATTCGTTCATTCGTTCGTTCGTTCATTCGTTCGTTCGTTCGTTCGTTCATTCATTCAAACAGTCAGACTACTTCAAAGAAAATAAACACCATGACCTTGATAGTTTCAGAGCAGTTCATCTTTTCACACTGTTCTTCTCCATTTTAATTTAGTTGGAATCTAATAACACTTGACTTCTTTGTGTGGTTAGGAAAAAGAAGAAGTAGGTGAACAACCAGTTAGAACCTATGTTGGCCTTGCTCCAGATTAAGCACCAGGTCAATCCCATTACCAACTCACACAACCAAGAGTAATATTTCTGAAGTTGGCTTTAAAAAAAAACCTGGAGCAGCCTGGAAGATGAGCAGCTTAGGCTGCCATGTGGAAATGCCCTATAATTATCATGGTCTGACAAATATAATTACAACATACCGGTATGTATGAGAAAAGTCTTCAATTGTATAGACTAGTCTGTATTACACTGCAACTCAACACAGCATACACAATTACAGTGTTTAATACCAGGAAATCCAAGTAGTGCCCAAAACAATCACTGTCACATTGTATTGCAAGAACAGCTTTGATACAAGTAATTGCTTTTTCTAGTGAATTTATCTGAAGGTCTTATACTCTTGCTTAATTTTTAAAACATGAATAATTCCAAAATCAAAATGGGAAAATAATCAGAAATAAATAATAAATAGTAGACAAATAACACTGTTTAGTTTTATTGATACACTGAATAGGGAAATACCATTTAGGTAACATTCCCAATTAAGGAAGATTCTTAGTACTTTTGGTGAAAAGATAAAATAAATGAAGACACCATTTTTACATGAAACTATGCAAAAATGTTCATACAAATTCACAGAACCATTCAGGATAATAATAATAATTTAGTTAAAGCACTCTAACTTCAGTGAGGCCAATAGTGTTTTGGATTATTTTACTGTATTATTTTGTATTGTGCTGTTGTATTATTAATTGATGGGCCTGCAGGTATATGTTGCAATTAGTTATTATTTATTTATTCCTTTTATATGACTACCTCTCAGATTGTAACTTTGGGAGGCTAACAAAGGTTTCAAACTAGAAACAAAACCAGCAAATCAAAAACAGTGCAAAAGAAAATTCAACGTAAGCGAGGCCAACCCACAGTCACTTCATACCCAACCATTACAGATGGAACCATACAACCACCTGGTCCAGTGCCTAAGGGAAAAGCCAGATCTTCAAGGCCTTACAGAAGGCCAGGAGGTTGGGGCCATCCAAATCCAGGAGATATGCTCTTCCAGGGATCTGGTGTTTCACTGAAAAGGAAGACTTCCTGAGATTTGTGGCTCCTGTCCTCTGAAATATCCTCCCCCCCCCGAGGTGAGATTAGTTGCCACCCTCCTGACTTTCCATAAGAGCCTTAAGACTTGGCTCTGCCAGATGGCCTGGAGACCCAATGAGGAAACTTCATACTAAAAGTGGTTGACTAATTAAAATTTAACCCCACCTCCTCCCCCCCATGTATCTAGCTCCCTCCTTTGCCATCTTGCACTAATGATTTTATCTGTTAATGGTTTTATCTGCTGTGTATTTTATGATTGATGGTTTTAATGATTTAAATGTTTTTATGTTGAAAGCTGCCCATAGTTGTTGGATATAAGATGGGCGGCAAATAAATTTGTGCAGAAGCCCTTCTGGCCACACACAGCCACATGTTCTTTAAGCAGAAATCGAGAATCCCAATGGATTCCCAGATTGTTCTGTCTTGGGGAATACTACTCCATCCAGAACTAAGGGTGAAAAGTTATTCAGATCAGTCTTCTTAGTTCCTCACCATCCAGACCCTGTTCCAAACCCTGACCCTTCTTCATCCTGACCAGCACAGTCTCCAGATTCCCAAAAGAACTTTGAAGGTGTCACTTGGTCAGCCTGAGGTAAAGGTGTAATTTTTGAAGGCTCCAAAAGATTCAGTAAAGCAAACAATAAGGAAACCTATTCCTAAATCCAAGTTCTTTTATCTCCTCAACAGAAAATACATAAGATGAACTAGAATTTTCATGATTGTTTTCATGATAGTTTTATGAGAGATAATTTCTAATTTCATTGAGTGAAATTAGAGATGAACTACTCTGTGCTTAACAAGCAGATTTTACAAATGAAAATAACAGCTGGATATGTGTGTAATAATTATCAGGATCATGACAATGAAGATATAGCTCCTTTCCCTGCAGTTTTCCTGAGCAAAATCCACTCTTGTAACTGGCATTGGTAGCAAAAAGATATTTTCTTCACAATGAAAGAAAAAAAAATAGAAGAACCACTGTTGTGTTATAGAGAGCTGAACTTTCCCTTTCTCATACTACCTTCCCAGCCATTACGGGGAGTCCTCCCTTTCTGAGCGCAGTTGAGATTGGTAACTCTGCCACTAAGAGGTGCAGTCATTAAGTGAAACATTGTGTGGCCACACCAACTAACAACATTAGATCAGGTTCCAGTTATTAAGCAAAGCACATGGATCATTAAGTACAATGTCACATGATCGCAATGTGTAATTCCAGTCTTAGCTTGTCAGAAGTCAGCTGTGAAGGTCACAAATTGTGGTCACATGGCCACAGAATAGTGTGACCATTATAAATGCATGCCAGATGCTAAGTGCTCAAATCATGACCATGGGGATGTTGTGACAACTGCAATTTTGAGGACTGATTGTAATTCTCCTTTTTCAATCCTACCATAACTTCAAACATTCACTGAATGAATGGTTGGAAAGTGAGATCTACCTATATAACCAAGAGTTATTTTTATTTTAATTTTTTGTAATGAATTCTATATACAGAATGTGATATCAATCCCACTGTAGATAAACTTGAGCTGGAACTGCTCCAGATTTTGTCATGACTGAGCTGCAAGAAATACATACCCTATCAAGCAGGTAGTCCTTGACTTAAGACCACAGTTAGTACTGGAAATGCCATGGCTAAGTGATGCAGTCATAAAGCACAGCACCACATGACTGTATCACTTAGAGGTGGCAATCACTGCAGTTCCAGCTGCTGTCATAATTGTAGATGCACAGGCCATTAAACAGGAAGTGACAGGAGTCCCAGGCAAGAAGGATTAGGGGTGCAAGGGTGAAGTGAGGGGGCTGGCACTACAAAATACATGTGGGCCAGTGGAGGCTGCAGGTGGATTGGCAGAGCTGTGGGCAGATACTTCTGAGAATGGACAAGTGCTTCTGAACACAAATGGGCTGACAGGAGTTATAGGTGGGCACTATGGAGCACAGGCAAGCAGTGGGTGCTATGGAGAATGAGATCCCTGGGATTGCAAACTCCATAGCAGGACTCCTTGAGAGAAAAAGTAGCAGAAGCAACCTACAGGAGCTTCCCCATTGACTTTACTTGTGGGAAGTCAGTAGGGCAGGAGTTGGGCCCAGTCCAAGAACGGCATAAAACAATCCAGCCACAGTTCAGTTCTTTATCTGCTTACATCTAAATAAACAGAATCTTGCCAGACTAAACCTTTACCATTCTCAACCCAACAGATATATCCTGAGAGATTTCTAGGGAGTAGCTATCCTAAGTCTCTTCCTCTATCTCCTATCTAGCTCCAGGCTTTGTTTCCTCTTGTTTCTCCCCCTTCTTAGAATGTGCTCCCCCCTTTCTGTGAAACTGTCAGTTCACTGTATCTCACATCACTTCCCCCTCCAGAGACACCATCCCTCACAGAAGGTCATAAATGGTAATCACATAAGTGTTGCTTCCTGCCACATAATAATCATTAACTGGGCACTGGCTGCCCAGATCATGATCACATGACTTCAGGGACAATGCAACGACTGCAACTTTGTAGACTGGTTGATGTCCCCCTCATTCAGTACTGTTGTAATATAGAATGGTTGCTGAATGAGTGATTGTAACTTGAGGGCAACTTGTATTCTTATATGTAAGAATTTGAGGGGACAGAGGGGATAACCTTCTGGTAAATGGGTATTTTATGCCAAGGCATATGTATCATGACAGCCATTTTGTGAGCACATAAGTTCACAGAACAGGCAAAAAGCAAATTACATCCCTATGTAAACCATGATATCAATGCACAAGAGATGCACGTTAGGTAAGGTGCGTCAATTGATTGCAAATTACATAAATTGCACTAAGGGTGTGATTATGTCATGATGCACATGGCTACATAGTAACTTCTATGGACACCTACATTTATGAGAGCTTTCAAATTCTAGATATGTCCACAGGCTCTAAAAGAATTACTTATTCTATTTGTGAGATGCTAAATTTGATATGGGGAGAGATTGTACCATCTAATGATTAAGCATTATTTTTAAACAACATATTTTTATTTAACTATGTTAGGTGGTAAACAGGTTGTTTTCCAATGCCTTAATGATTTACTAAGAAATCTAACTGAGTTTATAAGAAAACTCTGTTTAAAGATTTGTACTCTGATCCTAAGGGCGCTTTGCTTTACACTACTCTTGGTTCCAAAATAGTTTCAACAAAATCTTCTGTTAAATGTTGAAAAGTACTTTCCTTCTTCCCACCCCCTCAAAAAAAGTTAAAGTACTATATTAAAAAGCTACCACACAGGGGATTATTTTCTGCTTTTAAAATAACATTTCACTGCAGCTAGAGGTGAATAATTAATAAATGTATAAGTGTTATTTAGATAGATATATTCTACTGTGAATTGCTATGCTTTTTTAAAAGGTGAAAGAGCTGCACATTCTGTAGAGAAATCAAAGTTATCAGAGAAATATTATGCCTTTTTAAAAGACAATTAATGTATGGCCATCCATAAGAAGATAGAATGGAAGGATGTGTAAATGTAAAAATATAGCAACACAAAAATAAACAGCAGCAAAATAATATTAATCAACCAGAACACATGCTTACAATTTTATTTGGGGGGACGTGTTGTTTTAAATAGTTTCTTCTGTACATTATTTTAATGGTGAAAAAATAATGGCTATCTCTGTTAAGAAAGAGCATTATCACTGGAATATGTATAATAGCAATACCATTTAGGCATATATACTGCCCCATCACACTTTACAGCCCTCTCTGGGCAGTTTACAATGTAGAAGCATTATTTGCATTTTTCTCCCAATAATCTGGTCCTCATTTTACCAATCTCGAAAGGACGGAAGGCTGAGTCAACCTTAAGCCCTGTCAGGACCGAACTCTAGGCTGTGGGCAAAGTTTTGTCCACAATACTGCATTTTAACCACTGCAGCAAAAGGGTTCTTAATTGAAGACCCATTTTTGTAGGCCTGGGCCATCCATTGCCATTCCCAAATGACTGGCAATTTCTCCTTGGAACTAGAAGGATTTGTAGTTAAGGAATGTCAAAAGGAAGAAGTACTTACTGTCTTTTTTAATCTCTCTGAGATTGAAATTAATCAATTCACAGAAAAATTACTTATATGAACAAGGCTGATAGATTGCTGAAATTGCTGGTATGTTTGAAGATAAACTCTCCGGATTTGTTCTTTAAGAGGGTAACATATAAATAGCTTAAATGCTAATGTCCTTTCTTTTAATTAATTTTAATCTGATGGATGAGGAAGAGACCTAGAGAGGGAGGGAATCTTTGTGGCTCATCTGAAAAGGCAACTGCAAATCAGACGGTGGCACAGAGTTACAGCAGGACAACAGATATCTTAATAATGAGAAATTATACTCTCCGGCTATCCGTAAGGGTCAGAGGAAGGGAATTATTTGATTTATGCTGGCAGCAATTTCCCTAAGCCACGTGAGATAACATATCTCAAGCTGTTGCAAACGTTAACAGAGTAACTGTAACTCCTTCCTTTAGGTTGGATCTAGATCTCCTGGGGAATCGTATATATTGGAAAAGGCTTCTAAATAGAAAATGATCACTTAATTTGATTCTCTGGATGGGAGTTCCACATAGGCTTCAATCTGTAAAACTTATTCACAGCTCCTTTGAGGCTAATGATCACTTTTTTTAATTTCAGAGGAAGGTTGATAAAATTAGTTTAGCTCTTGAAGGTTATGGTTTCAGAGAAATGTAACATCTGAAGTGTCAAACAGCAATTATACCATTCTCCCTATCTGCTTGAATTTTGTAACACAAGGAATTGCAATAAAAAGATTGGCCTTTAATTATCTGAACTTTATTTTTTGACAACATATTATAAAATTATTAACTTTGTAAGAGGGAAGGTTATGAAGCACGCGGGGGGGAATTAATCCAATTTACCAAAATAAACATCTGAACAGGTAACTTGTTTTCCTTTGATAAATTGCCTGTTATGATTTTTAATGCTATACTATCACAGTTTTAAATGCAAGAAAATGCTTAGTGTTTGTAAAAGCAGACAAGTGCACATGGACACACACACACACACAGTCTTTTTAATAAGGATATAAAGCAATATATTATATTAATGTTGCAATCCTCTGATATATTCAGGGTCATCAGATACAGTTCAAGAAGTCCTGGCTGAACCACCATAACTGGAACCAATATCTCTGTCCCTAAGCAATGCAGTCATTAAGTGAGATATCACGTGATCACCCCACTTAGCAATGGCAGTTCCAATAGTCTCTGTTGCTGTCAGGGATGGCAGAGCACAGGACAGCCAAGAGGTAACCCTCCTAGTCTCCAACATGAAAAGAAGGCATGCATCCTAGTCCTGGTGAGGATACACAAACATCTCTTCCATTGGTTACAATCAGAAGGAAGTAGTTCAAAACAAGAAGGAAGAATATTGCAATAGATTTATATACTGTTTCACAATGCTTTACAGCCCTCCCTAAGTAGTTTACAGAGTCAACATATTACCCCCAACAATCTAGGTCCTCATTTTACCAACCTCAGAAGGATGGAAGACTGAGTCAACCTTGAGCCGGTCAGGATCGAACTGCTGGCAGTTGGCAGAATTAGCCTGCAATACTGTATTCTAACCACTGTGTCACCTCAACTCTTTCCTATATTTTGGGTGAAATGGTTCATCTTATTATTCCCAGACTATTTAGATTTCAAGCTTAGTTATCATCGAGTTTTAAATAATCTAATAGTGTATAGCTTTCTTTAGTTCAGCTGAATGAGGAGAGTTTCAAATAGCGTAGAGAACTGCACACATTGCTCCACACACACTTTTTTTCCCCCAAATCCTCCACATATTCAACCAGACTTAAGAGAAGGAAAACTCTACTCACATTTGCATGAATATGATACAGCTAGTTATATGGTCTACATCCTGCTTTATGCAGCATCCAGATCACACATGAGGGAGATTCAAAATAAGTTGTCCTTCAGAACTCAGGATGAAGTTCAGGAAAAATAGGAGGCAGAATCACATGTTGGCCCCTGTTATCTATGCAGCTTGAAGCCCCTCCCTGAGTTCAGCTGAGTGTATGAACATTATACATTTTTTCAGATAAGTGGAAGAATTTCTGGTGCTGTTTGTTGGAAGAGGTACACATTACTAAAGCATTTGAAAACAGTCAGCATTGGCTGACTGAAAATGATCTAAAGAAAAAACATGTTTAGTTACAGGTATTAGAAAGTTTAATGCTATTTTACAGTTAATTATATGTATACTCCTATATAACTTCCCACGTAACATTCAGTCACCTGTTTTGTTTTTACTGTGTATTACCAGTGAACCAAAGATCAGAGTACGTTATTTAAGGTAAGATTTTAAATGCAATGGTAAAAGAAAACACATTTAAAGAGAACATAAGCTTGGGAAATTGTTTTCATAGTGTATGCAAACATGTACGATGATGCCTGCAATATTTTAGAAAAAAATGAATTATAGCAGCATAAATCTTCCACAGTTTGCTGGGTTTATTTAGCAGGCAACTCATCATAGACAGTTCATTTCAGAAATTATAAATGGCAATGTTTATTTATCTATAGTTTTCCATGTAAGTAGACTTTTAAAAGTGTAATTGGCTGTAGGAGTAATAGGTAGGAGGTACTAAAGTTTTTACAGTGGTACAACATGGTATCCTAAGACTTTATATTTGATTGATTGATTAATTTATTTGCCGCCTATCTCGCCATGGGGCTATTCTAGGCAGCTAGCAACCTCCTCCTCCTCTTCTTCTTCTTCTTCTTCTTCTTCTTCTTCTTCTTCTTCTTCTTCTTCTTCTTCTTCTTCTTCTTCTTCTTCTTCTTCTTCTTCTTCTTCTTCTTCTTCCTTCTTCAGTATTTTATATACTTACCAGTATGTCTACCATGTAGTTGATCTTGGTCCACCTCACTATCATAGGATTATACAAATGAGGAAAAAAGAAAGAAAACTCTAATTTATCATTATAAATATGATTCAATACTTAAGAGTTCAAAATTATATTTTTAAGTGAAATATTTTCACATTTTGCTCAGTTCAAATTTTAATAAAATGGACTGCATGAAATTCTCATCTATCTTACTTTCTCTTTGCTACCCATCCCATATCACTCTCCTTCTGCTTCTTATCTGGTTGAATTTCACAACTGGCCATCCATTTCTTTAGAACTATTTTTCACAGGAAGAAACATATGTACATCAATGCATTACTATGCAGGTGGATCTCTGGATCAAAGCCAGAATATGCTTTGGGGAAACTGATGCAACAAAAGTGAATTATTATGCATTTTAAATCTTCAAGCTGTGCCCAGTTTCCACTTCCTCAATTGTACTGCAGCCAGCTGCATTTCAAATAGTTTTTATTATAACAACTACCATATTCTGCCCTAACTCTAGCATTAAAATATCACTAGTTTGATAAAAAAAAAAAGCTTAACTGTGCATACCTTTCATTAGACTGATTTTAAATTACTAAGTTTGCAGTTCACATACCACCATAAATCATTTTTTTTAAATTGTGGATTACTGAACAATTCCAGTGCACACATGATACAAAGACATTGTAATAATTGCAATAATTGCAATTGCAATAATCAAGTTCACATAATGCACAATTATTTTTTTAAAAAAACATTATTTTTAATGCAATATGTGGACCCAGCCAATAGGGAACATGTTGGAAACTCTGTGTATATAGCTCACACAATTTAAATTCAGTGAATACTGAAATCCTGGATACCTTCATACTGTAATAATATTGGCGCCTGTCAGCATTTTGGTTTGACAAGCCAGCACAAAATTCCCAGCTAACCATTTACCATATTGACTTGAAGCTCCAGACTGGGCTTCCATGACATCTTTCAGTAAAGACTACAATGAACCTTTGCCTACCTACAACTACAGAAATCCTTTTTCTGTAACACTTTTCCTCTGTCTTTTTATGAAATAATCTACTGGTTGGCACTACATCATAGCTGACTTTCTCTTTCATTAGTTCAGTTTAAACTGAAGACTGGGTTATATCCCTTTATCACAAGTACATTCACACATACATATCTGAAAAACCAAAAGAAGCAATAAGATAAAAATGTAAGCTTTTACTAAGTTATGGCATGGTACATTCCCCCATCCCCAAAAAAACAGATTACACTGGATTTTCTCTAATTCACAGAGGGTACAAGGTGGTTTACTCCATCACAGCTGACTTGTTAGTTCTTACTTTTACTTTCTGAGAAAACACTGCTGTATTTTGGCATCATGAATATGCTGACTATAATTCATGTACCACACATATGCCCTTTCTGTAGAGTGCTAAAAGTTAAGCTTTGTACTTTAACCCAAATATATATCAAATAATAAAAAAATGTTATAAAAAAAAGACTTAGAAAATTATCAAGTTAATTTGGGGACCACTAAGCTATGCCTCTTCTGTTTAGAGGATTATAATGTAAAGCATGGGTGTCAAACTTGCTACGTCACATGACGTGTCACAATGTATCGCGACTTTTTTTGCATTGCTGGAGCTGGGATGGGTGCGGCCTCCGTATGATGCAACCAGCCCACGGGCCAGCAGTTTACACCCCTGATGTAAAGCATGCATGAAAGATACGGTAGCAAGTATATCTCCCAAAGCTAGATATTCTTCTCTCCTGTATCCTATTGTTTCTTCTTTTATATAAAATATGAAGCATACCTTTTCTTTCAATAAAATTGCCAGATTAGTTATGCAAACATAGCTTTAGCATTCATTACAAGGAGACATGTAAATTTGTTCAGTTGAAGTGTTAAACTAATCCAAATCCAAATAACAACAGCTGTATTCTATACCTCCAAAAGGTTTTCAGAGCTTTTTTAGGCAAGTGATTTATCATAACACCAGGATTCATATTAGCACATATTGTATAGTGTGCTTTCATGAGTTACCATCTGCAGTAAGCCCAAAATTTATGGGTTGTGGTTCCTTTATTATCTATACTGAGGAAGGTCTGACTTTATAGAGACGTATATCACATTATCACTGTTGTACCTAGGTGTGGAATTTCAACAAGGTCTTGAAATTCTTAATAATTGTGGTTTCTCCCGATCCTTTTGATTTCTGCGCTATCACCCTCCCTCTTTTATGTTACATACATTGTCATTTTATCATTTCATATTAATAAAATAAAGTATGCTGTTGATTTGTTGTTATTGTTTTGTTGACTGTTATGTAAACTATTCAATCAAATATAGGAATGCATAGTTTTCTCCTTTCAATGTTTCCCCCTTTAATGAACTTTATAAAAGAAAAATAATCCCCCCCAAATGTAAACACCCATTTCAGCATTTCTCAAATACTGCTAAACCATATGATCCAAATTAAGAAAACAATAAACAAAATATAAATGCTTTTTTTTTCAAGAATGTATTGAAATATGTAACAGTTGATCCCCCAAAATCAAGGAATCTTGATAAAATTACTTGAAGATCCAGAACTTTTCTCAAAAAATTGAGTTCAAATATTGGTGACATTGTTGTAAGTCAATTGTAGCTTTTTCTTTTCAGTGTGATATATTCAGTGTTAAAAAGAAATGCAGAATAGAAATTATAATACTTCAAAAACTTCAAGACATTCTTCAAAAATAAAACCAAAGAAAAAAAATCCCACCAAATATAACTACAAAGTTGCATGCCAGATGTTTGCTTTCTTTTTATCAATTATTCTTCCAAAACGGGATGTCTTCCCAATAGTTGGCAACCACAATATCAGTGGTAGATTGGAATACTGGGAGTTTGGCTACAACTCAGCTAGAGATACCAAGTTTGTAATAATAGATTGTCTGAGTTCATTTTAGTCTGATTATTAAAGGAGGATTTGGTACTGAAACAGCCTTGGCTTTTCTAAAGAGAAACTGCCCCACAAAAAAGAATATTGGGATTATATTCCTGGCCTCCCAAATCTCTAGTAGATTTTGAATGGTATCAAACATGATATCTACCAGCCCTTCAAATCAAGCCAGTTCAATGATTTCCAGGAATAACAAAATCTCGATAGCATGTTCCATTTTATACTTAACAGAATCAATGTAAGAATATTCTGAGCTTGTTTCTTACACTACCCTCTTTCTCAGGATTGTATAATCTCTTCTCAAAGTCCCCTTTCAATGGTTCATTCCTTCATTTCCCAAGGGCAGTTTTATCTTCCTTTACAGTATTATTCCAAAGCAAATGGAAATGGGAACAAGGCATTGGATCTGTGCCTTTGAAGTCAGACTAATAGACAAGTAGGCCATATCTATTATGCAGCCAACATTACACATTGTGCCTGTGATATCTATATGTGCATTATACATACAATAACTGTTTTCAAGAATTTTATGACATGCCCAAACTTTCATTCTAAATCTGTGCTCAAGTATCCATTGTCCATAGGCAAAAGATTCAGGGAAAAGATACAAAAATATATTTTGAAGACAGAGTAATAGCACAGAATAATTTTCAGTAACTGTCTTAATCTACAAAAAGTAACATTCTAACTTTGTGTTCAGAAAAAAAATAAAAAGAATTGCAATCCTATGCACGTTCATCTGGGATTAAATGTTATTAAACATGATGAAGTTTTCTTCTGAATAGGCACATATATAGTGTTGCATTATTAGTTCCTTCTTTTTCAAATATTTAAATGTAGAGTGATTTTTTTATGGTAACTTTACCAGTGAAAATTCTTACAGACCTTCATATTAAATAGCATCTTTGCTGATTTATATTGTAGACCAGTATAGTACAGTTGTCTTTGTTTCAGGAAAATTAATAGATAAGACACACGAATCCTGCCAATGCATTATTTTATAATCTCATCTTCAATTACTATTAATTGTTTAATCCAGGGTTGAATTGTTCATTACTCTGAATTGTTTAATCCAAAGTACATGTACAGGATAAAATGCAAAAGGAGAATTAATCCATCTATTTCATATTAGCAACAATCAACAGAATTCTTCCCTCTCAGCTATGAAAAGCCAACACTTTCACAGGCAAGTTCATTTGAGCAGAAGAAGGAACTATTATGGGAACTGTTTCAAGGCCTTTGCACACCTTAATCCAGCCATGAAGAAACCATTTAATTTTCCCAGAATTGTTAGACTTTCTCTTTTTCATTTTGTTCTTATTTTGTTTTTTTTTCTATCTTATTTTTATCTTAGATGCTGTTTTTATTGTTTCTTCCTATCAAGTATGTGTGTGTGTTTGTGTGTGTGTGTGCTTTTCAATACTGTTAAGTATGCTTTTACAAACATTGAACTATAACATAATAAGTAATATCTTCCACAAATAGTGAATGTATTTAGTCAATGATTTCTCGGCTTCTAATTTTAAGTCTATCAATTGCAGTGAAATGGCTACCGATTAACTTAGGGTATAGATTCAAAGAATTCAAAAGTCCCACTTTGGCTACATCTGATAAATTTATAATATTTCTTTCTTTCATAAACATTGTGGGTTTTAGCCCACAGAAAGAACCTAAACATGTTTAGCAAGTTTCCTCACTGAAACATTCACCAGCACATAAATAGCTTGAGGACAGAGCCACCAAGTATATGATGAGGCATTGCTAATTGTTATGATAGGGAAGCTTGTTAGCAAGCTAAACATTGCTTTATTGTACTGCTGAAAAAGTGGTCCTGAAACAGTAACAAAATGAATTGTCAAAGAAAATTTCTTTTTAACTTATGCAATATTCCTCTGCATTCTTAAGTGTTTTCATTAAATTTAGTTTAATTCTTTCATGGGCAAATTAAACTATTTTTCCAGATTTCTCACCTGCCCACCTTTTCTATAAAAAATATGCAGCATTCAAACTTTTCATTAATCACTAATGTGTCTGTTGATATTATAAAAGAGTGGGTCACTCAACATAACATGCTTACCATTGTTACAGAGTTATTACAAAGGAATAAATTCTGCTTCAGGTAGAAATGTAAGAAATGTGTTTCTATTGACAGATTGCATTGTATTTCAACAGGAGGCTGGGCGGTCCCAATATAGAGCATACAAACATAATAGCACAGCAACCTACTTAACCAGAAATAGAAGAAACTAAAAAAAAAAAAAAACATGAGAGAAGGAATTTTGGCAAAGAAGTTGAAATCTGTCTATGGCTCGTATGGTTGGTCAGTTGCTTTTCTCCATGACTGCAAACTATTTCATCCCTCCATCCTACTTTATATTGGTTATTATTTTAGCCAACGTACAAACATTACAATTTATAAGCTGCATGCTAACAAAGACAATTAATTGCTCTCAGCCTTTTTTAAAAAATGCTTTCCTTCCCTTGGTTGGGTTATAGAAACCCAGGCTTTTCTTTATTAAAACAAATTAAAGGTGCTAATTTAATTTAAATTAATTGATTATTAATTTTAAGTAATTTCTAAAATAAATTTTATTAATTCTGCTGTTCAAAAGAACAACATGTGGTTTCAAATATATGCTACAAGGATTCAATTTTTGCCAAAAGTATGCCAGCTTATAATAATATTATTTTATTTCTATAAAAACACGCATCACCTTGTTTATCAATGGATAATCTTCTTCCCCTTCATCTTTTCCTCTTTGTTGCCTGAAAAATAATAATAATAATAGTAAGGCTTTGAACAGAGAAAAGATCACTGTTTGGGATCTCAGGCAAAAAAATAGTTTATTATTTGGTGTAAAAATGTACTGCAAGATAATCAATGGAAATAACTAGAAAGATGCAAATGGTTTATACCAATCCATCGCGTCTCTGCATTTTTCTCCAGTTCCCTTTTGTTTTAAAGGCTATAATTTCGCTTTCAGATTCAAATGTGCTGAATGATAGGGTTAAAGAATACTACAGTCTATTTTTAAATTTATAGATCTAAGTAATTTTATTGATAGTTTGCTGACATCTAGTGGAAAAGGTATATATTGCAAGCTTCATGGTAGATGTTTCCTTGAAATGTCTTCTCTATCTTCTTCATTATTGAATCTGGCCAACTTTAAGCACTAAGGCAGCATGAACAATTTGAAAATCTATTTTCTTTCCTGCAACCTCAACACCCTCTTGTTCTCCTTTCCCAAAAGATCCTCCTTCTAAAGATCTACACTTGTTTCATTAAACCTAGTTCACAGACTTCTCCCTTCTCTTTCATTTTTGGAAGGTCAGCCGGAAGCTGAGTCCTATGAGGTTATCTGTCTGATTTCTGGCAGGAGAAGATGCTTTTTACCATGCTTGTAATTTATACAGATTTGGAACTTGAAAAATAGCACCTCTGCATTGAGGCAAAGATATATGTTGCAGCAGCACCTTATGTATTCTGCTATTTCTGCATGCTTCCCATTCCACACGTAGTTTCTGTCTGAGATGCCAAAAGGGCTCCTTAAGTGAAAGATATATTCTAAAACCATGACCAACCTGGATTTAAATGAATCTCAGCAAGCATAATTTGTGAAATGTCAAGTTCAAATTCTAAATCAGTATCTTTCTTACATTAAAATGCATCAACATCAACATGCATTTGAGACAGTAACAAGCAAAACCTGTTTCAATAGACTTAAACCTGAGAGTCTTCTCCTTAGGACTAGAAGAAAGCACTAGAATCTGACAGATGATAATCCCAGATTAATTTAGATTAGTCTATTTCAATCTGACATCCTGTACAAAACCGCCACTATCCATGCTGGCTAAAGGTGTTAAGAATTATTCATCCAAATATCTAAATTTAAGAAATCTGATTTAAAATTATCATCTTCATCAGAATTTATTCTGTTTCAGCAAAATGTAACTCTATCACTGTTTCAATCTGCTTCATTAGTTTCTTGTTTCTTCTAATGCCGTTTATAATTATTGTAGTATTATGCATTTTATGGGGTTAATTCTGTGGATTATTCTTTTCTAATACTAGTCATTTTGACTACTTCTGTTCATTTTTAATGGAGGAAAGACAGTTAAAAACTAAACACTATGCTAACAATACCAATCAGTTAAAAACTATCTTTCATAGAGCAGAAACCTAGATAATATAAATTCCCAAGAACAAGTACCAGAAGATAAAAATATTGGGCCCAAATTAGACAGGATCTACAAAGTCTGTTACAAACGCTTATGAATAGCAAGGAATAGGGGAACAGTGTGGATCAGGAACGTGATCCCAAAAGGAATTTAAATTCTTCTATACACACACACACCCAAAAGGGGGTTTTACTATTTACAAATGTGACACATAAAAATATTATTACATCTTCTCACAGGGCAATTAGCAATTCCAATAAGCCCTATCCTTATATAAAAGAGATATCTACCTTAGACAGCAGCAAACTGATTTTAATTTATTGTATTAGTTGGCACAGACAGCAAATTGTGAATCTCTAAAAATCATGTCTATTTATAAAATACAGCATGATTGACATATAGAATAGCATGAAAAAGAGGATGGAATTGTTCTTTAGAAATTATTGTGCCATACTTTTGCTATATAGTCTGACCTTTAGCCAACTTTTCCAGCAGGTTAATTAAGTCTGCACATTAGTCATCTCTGACAAAGTAGGCATATCCATAATTTTTACTGTCACAGATTTAATATAGTACGCATGTGATTAACCAAAGAGACTGACATTCTATAAAGCACATTTCACACAATTAGTATTAGACAGTACTCTTGATTTCCTGTGGAATTATTTTTTTCCCCTCACATCATTTAGAGAGGTCAAACAATTATAAATACAGGCCTGTTGTAAAATACTTTGTTTCTCCATATACTTTTAATTCAGCATCCCATTTTGAGAGGGTAAATAGCAAAGAGATAAAGTTAAGTGACTTCTTTTTCATTCCCATCAGTTGATTGTTTCCAATTTCTCAAGATTGTTTTCAGATGTTTGGGTGTTTTTTTTCCTAAATTCAAAGAATACTTGTGCTTTTATAACTGAAATCTAGTCCAGCAACCTTAATTTCCCAGCACATGTTTATTCTTAAACAAAGAATGAACATGGATATTTGTTGGGCAATAGAGATAATATCTTGTTTGTTTAAAAAAATGTGCAATTCAATAAAATAAAGTCTCCATGCTTTTCATTCAGAATGTATAATGTGTGTGAGAGAGAAAGAGAGAAAGAACAGAGAGAGTATGCGAGAGAGAAAGAGAGGTGGCAATGAGGTTGCTATGGCAATTACTTGTCACTAATGATAGGAGGGCAATTACTGCAGTAGATTCCCACATAGCTATTCAGAACACAACTTCAACTTATCTCTGCTGTTCATGTCTTACATTTACCAGATTTGGCTCATTTTTACTTTGGTGCATATTTAGAAACATTATTTGAACTTATTATATTTTTAAAATCCTATCAGCTTCTAGTAAACATAATTACTCAGGTGTCAAGCTGAGTTCTCTGCAAAACATAGTCAAAATGGGACAGAGACACTTGGTTCCAAAGTCGAATATGGGGCTAGGAGATCCTATCCAGAAGCAGGGCATCTTGGCAAATCTGCAAAAATTGGGATCTAAGCAGTATCAGGCAAAGGTCAAGAGCAACAAATAGGACCTGGAGGTTCAGGGATAAGTACATTTTGCTGGGCTATGCTCATGCTTGTTACTTGATTGTCATTTTCCTTAAAACATATGTAGACAAGTAGATAAGATTACATATATTTCAAAATCATTAGGAGAATGACAAGAGCAGAGCTGAAGCACTACAGCACAAGCTCCATGCTCTTGGGGAGAGGGGGAATCTATTATGTCATAACCCAAGTAAAAAGGAGGAGAGGCTTGTGTCAGAATGCTGGGACACTGTAATTCATCGGTCTGCCTTTCTACTGCAGACTCTGCTATTAAGCAAAACAGAAGAAGGGGAAAGCCAAAAAGGTAGACTGATCAAAGCTAGCAAGAATCATTGGGACAAAGACAAGTTATTCAATTTGAAGAGCAAGACTTGAGGACATGACATTATAGGGGCTGGTATGCAGCCTAGGTGGCAAGGAAAGAAATTGGCTAGGTTTAAGGTAGCAACAAAACATTGATGATTAAGAAAGGATGTCCTAAGAAAGCTATGGTGAAAGTCTGGTTCTACTCAGTAATGCAGTGCTTCTCAACCTTGGCAACTTTGAGCACATGCCAACTCCAGAATTCCCCAGCCAACAAAGCTTGTTGGGGAATTCTGGAAGTTGAAGTCCACACATTTTAAAATTGCCAAGGTTGAGAAACAATGAAGTAATGCTTCCTTACTAAAAATGCATTGCTTGAAGGCAGAGATCACCATGGGAGTAAAAAGAAAAAAGTCTTTTTTTTTTTTTGCTTCCTGTCCTATTCCTATTTTGATGTTTAGAAGCAAAGAAGTGCATATGAGGGGTCCTTGGTACTCTTTTGAGCTTGGTTGTTTTCTTGCAGATGTTTCATTATCCAAACTAGCTAAGTGCATATAAAGGTTACGGAGGAAATCAGAGGTCTGTAAAATCCCTTTATATCCATTACTCTCTTCTTCACTACCCAGAAGCTATTTGATACTACTTGTAGTATTAGGCCTAGCATGGATGAAGGGGAAGTTATAAAAACCAGTCCACGTAAATAAACATATCTTGTTGGTTAGGTTCTAGAATGACTTATTCATTTGCAGGAGTCACATTGTTGTAACTGAAGGACAGATGGGAGTTATTTGTGAGCCTCTGACTATTAAGGGTGAAGGTTCGTTCTCCAAGCTTGTTTGTTGAGGGTTGGTGCTGGCTCTGATTTGGATTCTGAGGGGTTCGCAGGCTTGTTGTAGGTTGATATGACACATCAACCTTCAAATCAATCGCATTGCCAACCAGAGACAGCACTGACCCTCAACCAACCCACACAAGCCCCTCCAACCAGCACTTCACCTCCCAATGACCCTCACCTGATGTAACCTCTCCATCACAAGACCCATTACAAGACTCTCACTGTTGATGCACACCTGACCCATCACAAGACCTCACTTGACACACCACACCTGACCCATCAAAAGACCGATCACAAGCCCTTGACCTGATGGGAGCCTCATCTGACATGACCTCACCATCACAAGACCTATTGACCACACGAAGCTCTTATAAACAAAAGGACACTGATACTGATACCCCCTAAACTCCACTGAAGATGTTACCTAGCCTGGTAACAAAATGTTTGGAAGCCAACCCACAAGCTCAGAGAACAAGCCTTCACTCTCATTCTACACCCAACCTACAGATATTCGCCACTGTTGCAAACCTCTGAATATTATTCAGTTCTATCATAATTTCTTGCTGATGTAGCTGATGTATGGAATGAAGAAGACCACAAAAAGCTTTTGTCCTAAACTTCATGAACAATCTTTTGTCCTGCCAGCAGCTAAATTCCCTTAAAGGCTGTAGGATGGGAAATGCCAAAGATTAGCAGAAAAAAGCCCAGGAATAGGCAAGAACCATGGACAGTAACAGATAGAGCATTAGCTCTGAGTTCAGGGCCATTCTTTCTCATTCTTATTCTGACCCATCTACTATACAGACAGGAGCTGAGAAATAATAATTGATGTTCTAGAAATTAAATTTTGAAATGGGATGAGTTCAAAGTAATTAAAGCATTAAATAATATATTAGGGAAATTTGAATCACACATTAATCTAAAAAATATTAATGTATCAGGAGAGCTAAAGTTGCACATAAAATACCCCAAGCGCGTAAAAATAATACTTGTCTTTTGAGGAGTGTGTGACTAGGAAATGAAAAGTCTAGTATATAATTGGAAGAATAAAAGAGAAACAAATGCCATCCCAAAACATTTCCTAACAATAGTTTGTCTATGATTTTTTTTTTTTTTTACAAAGAGGGAGTTGAATGAGAAAAAAAACAGAATTTGGAAAGAGAAGAATGAAAAAAGACTAGAAATGGTCTAAAAGAAGCATTGAGAATAATTTAGTTTGGGAATAAATTCCCAAAGGAATCACACAAAGAAAAGGCCAATGTGGCAGAAAAGATAGTTGATGCAACAGACATATTTTTGTGTAGGGTAGAAGAAATATGAGAGAGAAAGTAATTGCCTTGTAAGATATCTTTCTGTTTTTAAATGATTTTAAAATCAATGTAGGATATTGCTTAGTAGTTACAGTACTGAGGAGGAGTTATAATTTTACAAGTTTAACAGAGAAGGGTGGAAGAAGGTGAAGACAATAGCAAAAATCATAAAGTTTCTTCAGATCATGCACAATTCCTGGTAACTTCACAGACATGTCTATGTAGTAAGTGTTACTAAAGTTGCTTGCAAAATCTCACATACATATTCTTATTTGGTATGATCTTGCCTGGATTCTGTAATGGAAGAGATTCCTCTTTGCCAAATTGGAACAGGCTGTCCTCTTGAGAATAGTTTCAGAGCAGAGGTGTCTCCATTTCTTCACTTTCATAGGACTTTAAAAATACAGCTATTGTGCTATATAACATGAATAATTGACTCTTTAAATGAATCAGGTAAGTTCACAAGATTATTTTTGCTTGTCCTGTTTATGCATCAAGTGAGATATTCATAAGTGTGGGTGATACCAACCCTGTGTGCAAAACTTTTGCATTACTTGTGCCTCTTATATTTTTGGAGAATATAATCTCTTGGAGAACAGTAGGAGTAACATCCAAAAGCCTGGCCCTTGGAACTCTGAATCCTATTCTCATAGGGATACTTTGACAGCAGAATAAAAAATGGTAGGGCAAGGAACAAAAGGAAATGTGCAAACTTTGCAAAATATGCCACAAACACCAGCTTGCAAAACTCATAAACAACCCATCTTGCTCCCAGGCTGTCACATAATAGGAGATGCTGGAAATTGTGAAACAATGTGTTTAAGTATAAATATTCACCACTGGTTTGAAGAAGTAAAACTGTTTTCTTAGTTCAGTCAACACATTGCTTGCTGGGGAAACTGAGAAGCCAATGGCCCAGACTCACCAGTGATTTCTCCCTGTAAAATGAAAGCAGGCAATAATTTGGTGTGTAATATTGTCTATTACGTGGCACACAAAGGCCTGCATTGATTGTTCATACTGTAGCTATATGGAAAACATTGCAGAATGAGCCTGCTTTTAGCCTGATGCCTCATACAGTGGTAATTAAGGAGAACAGCCTTTTGATTTGCTACTATTTGCAGTTCTGCAGGAAAAACAGACTTTAGGCCATCTTGTGCTCTGTGTTGCAGCAATGCTTAATCTACTGATTTGCCCAGAACAATTATGGGCAATACCTGTGGAGGACTTAATTGCTTGCTTTCTTATTTCAAGGCAATGAATCTTACTGTACACACTTTATTCCAAGTTATTTATTTCCTTAGGGTACAGCAAGAATTGGGAAGTATCCAACACATGTTCCGTGATGATTTAGCCCAAACTGTCAGTGCAGGGAGAGATTAGATTTGAACGCCAGAGCAAATCCCGAGAACTACAGAGCCCAGGAATGTCCCAATAACCACTGAGGGGCACATGACATGCACCACCCTGAAAATGACATGGGATGGTCCCAAATATATCTGTATTTAGGATTACCCCGAGTTGTAAGATTTGACAGAGAAAGATTTATTCCCAAGCAAATCCAGAGGAGCAGAAATAAAGTTCTTCTTAGTCTTTAATGGTAAATGTGCCATGAATTATTAACATGAAATGTCCTTCAAGCTTGACTCTTGGTGACTTCGTGGGTGCATCTGTGTAATGTTTCCAGGGATAGTACAGAAGTGGGTTGTCATTGCCTTCTTCTGGAAAGTTTTATTCATCTTCCCAGACTACCCTCTAGCGTAGAGTGCCTTTGTGATATCCCATTCAGGTACTAAACAGATACAATCCTATTTAGCTTCTAAGCCCAGACAAGGTCATCCATAACTTACCACTTGCTAAATAAATTCAAAACTCAAAACTGCATACAATGAGGCAGAAAAGTACATTTGTTTATTCACTGTAGAAGAGAATGTGAAAAGCTATAATAAAGCATGGTGTCACAGGAAGAAGTGTCAAGAAGAAAGAAATGGTGAAGTAATATAAGTGAATTGTTGAAAGTGAGTTATTGTTATACCATGCTAAATTTGCCTGTTTGCTCCATTTGGCTACTAGAAATTCTTTAGCCAAATCTAGAAAATAATCCCTGGTAGCATGGTATTTTGGGTGTACTTTTTCCAACGCTGGGCAGCAGTTGAGCCCCATAGTCTAAGAAGGGATTACAAGTGAGTAAATGATCACACGTTGAGAGGAATGTGCTAGACCCAGTTGTTTAACATAAGAACATAAGAAGAGCCATGCTGAATCAGGCCAAAGCCCATCGAGTCCAGCATTCTGTGTCACACAGTGGCCCACCAATTGTACATGGGGATCTTGAGCAGAAAGAGAAGGCAAAACCCTCCCTTTCCCTTGACCCCCAACAAATGGTGCTCAAGGGAATCCTGCCTGCCTCAACCAACATAGAGGCAGCATATGGGCATTCGTTTTAATAACCACCGATACACTTGGCATCCATGAATCTGTCTGACCCTGCCTTGAAGCTATCAAGGCTGACAGCTGTCATGACCTCTTCTGGAAGTGAATTCCATAAACCAACGACCCTCTGGGTGAAGAAATATTTCCCTTTATTTGTCCTCACTTTCTTACCTATGAGCTTTAGGGAGTGCCCCCTTGTCCTAGTATTGTGTGATAGAGAAAATAATTTTTCTCTATCCACCTTTTCTATCCCATGCATGATTTTATACACTTCGATCAAGTCACCCCTTAAATGCTGAAGAGACCAAGGCATTGCAATCTGGTTTCATAAGGGAGGTGCTCCATTTCCTTGATCATTCTTGTTGCCCTTTTTTGCACCTTTTCCAGTTCCATTATATCCTTTTTGAGGTGCGGTGACCAGAACTGTACACAGTACTCCAAGTGTGGTCTCACCATCGATTTGTACAGAGGCAATACAACACTTGCTGACTTATTTTCAATTTCCTTCCTAATCATGCCAAGCATGGAATTTGCTTTTTTTACTGCTGCTGCGCATTGGGTTGACATCTTCATCGAGCTGTCCACCAAAACCCCAAGATCCCTTTCTTGGGTTGTCTCAGAAAGTTTGGTCCCCATCAGTTGGTAAGTATAATTGGGGTTCTTTGCCCCAATGTGCATAACTTTGCACTTGTTTAGGTTAAAATGCATTTGCCACTTTGTTGCCCACTCACACAATTTCGAGAGATCCTTCTGGAGCTCCCGACAGTCAGTTTCACTTACACTAGCTTGCATGTTGGGAGGCAAAAGTTTAGCGGGTAACTGATTAAAATCTTGTCAGTTTCAGGCACCACTCGAGATGGTTTCAGGTTATGCTGCCTCTTATCTGACTGTTCCCTTGGCAGCCTCTCTGCCCATCTCTCCCAAGATCTTTTTTATATACATTACAGTTTCCCAATAGGAGAGAATACATGAGAATACATGAGAACAGTGGGCTTCAATCAATGAGAACTCATGACCCAACCAAAACAGGACAACTCACATAAGAAAAACGGTTGATGCCCAAAAGTACACATATCCAACATATCTTTTCATCCAATTGTATCCTTATCAAGGACCCCAACATACAACATACTAAAGAACTTTACAAAAAAGCCTGGATATCTCATGAAAGGAATGAACATTCTATTGAGTCTCCACTGCAGTGCCTCCAGAAAAATCAAAGACCTAAAAATAAAATATGATGAAATTATTATTTCATTCAATGTCAAGCACTTTGTGTTCATAAATCCAGAACTAGCAAAAAAAAAAAATCCATGGCAGCAGTACTGCACAACACACCAGACCTAGCCAAATACACTAAGATCAAAATATGCAGAATCATGAACTTCAGCATCCCCCTGTCTCATTACTTACTTTCAGTTGGATGATTAAATATACCAATACACTACATAAACCTAGAATGTATATGTGTTAAGGTATATATGTAGTTCTCAAATAGCCTGCATGTTTTTGCCCTTGATTATCACACTTGTCTTTTAACACTAATGACTCTTCCCATAATTTTAAACAGATCCCTTTAAAATTATCTGCCTGCCTTTTTTATTAATAATATAATTAAATAATTTGGTGTCATCCGCATAGGCCCCATACTGTTTACCTGTGAGTGTAGATAATTTATGGGCAATTTAAAAAGCATTGTCCCTAATATCAAGCCTTAAAAAATTAATTTCTCTCTATTAATCCCTCACTTTGCATCTTGTTAACTGAATTTGTATTTACTGTAAAAATGTTGCTTTCAAGAGTCTAAATAAATATTTTCTAATAAGCAGCCTTATCATATCCTGTTTTCTATGTGGTCCCTGATGTGTTGATATCACTCATATGAACCAATTCAGATAGAAGAAAAATAGCAGCAATAAAAACAGAGTAATAAATAGAATGAATGAACTGAACATTTGCATTATTGCAAAAAAAAATTGTTTACACTACCAAAACAACTATTTTTAACTAAAAACTGAATCTGGAGAAAGAAATCATACAGTAGCTGGGATTTTGTCTGGGTTTCTGCAGTTATTTTTAAACAATATGGATCCACTTTTGTTTCAAACAATGATCAATAGATTACATAAAAACATAATTAAAAAGGAAAAAGGTCAGTTTTGCAGTAGCTGTTGCCTCATTTTCATTATGGTGATAGATCATTTCATATCTAGGAGAAGGAAGTTCACATAACAACTCCAGTGCTCATCAAAACATCCATTAGCCAAACATTTTAAGATGCTAGATAAATGAGACTGAACTGTATACAGCTATGGAAACAAATCCTTCTTCCTTGCAATATGCCTTCCATGATTTACAGTAATTCACAATAACAGCAGCATGATAACATTAAAAATGCTTCTTTGATGTTGGTGAGAACACACGGTTTGGCAGCAATGCCTGAAAAATAACTGAGACAATGAACTGAAAATTGCAATGAAAACAGCTAGAAGCTGAGCTATCATTTTACCTACAGAAGAGTTAGGCATGGTGACTAAAACAAAGTGAGTCAATTAACTTCTAAGGTCTGAAGCAGCTTCTAAATGCAAAACAATTTCATAAAGAGTATGACCTATTGGACAAAATATGGGACTTAATTAAAGCAATCAATATGTTGTTAAATACCAAGAATTGTAGAACGGATAATGACAGCATAATCAGAGTGAAGATAAATAAATAAGTAAAATGAAGATAATGAAGATAAAGATAAATGATAAAGGCAAAATGAAGATAAATGGATAAATAAAAGTGAAGATCAACACAACTTCACATGCTCCTTTTCCTCCTCCTAAAATATAGCAGAGCAGTCAGTACCCACCTCAAGAACTATTCCTGGGGATCTGTAGATTTCTGAAATAACATAAAGCAGAGCAGAAAAAGTTATAGCAATGTAGAATAATTATAATAATTTAGGGCAGGGGTTCTCAACCTTGGCAACTTTAAGACTTGTGGACTTCAATTCTCAGAATTCCTCAGCCAGCTTTGCTGGCTGAGGAATTCTGGGAGTTGAAGTCCACAAGTCTTAAAGTTGCCAAGGTTGAGAACCCCTGATTTAGGGGCACTGCTTTGTTGGAAGAGCTTTTTCAGTTGACATCCTCACTATTTGAATTATACACACACATGAAACCAATTTCTTAGAGAGCTGATAGACTTTCCTCAACTGGGTGTGTTCAAGCAGAGGTTAGACAGAAAACTTGGGGTACTTTAAGTTGAGCTCCATAGAACAAAGTTGAACCAAATCACTTTCATTTTGATGACCTTGGTAAACTTAAAAGACAATAGATTTGAAAATGCATGACAGGGAGGGGGGGAATCTTGTGCCTGACTTTCCACTGCAAATCTGTTAGTTTTCATAATCATGAAGGAAACCCCCCATATACCTGGGTTTATTCAAACATAATAAAACCCTTCACTCATGAACATGTGGATAATCAAATGCTATAGGCAATCAGCCAAAGAGAGTCAGCCTAACATCTGAATGCTGCCTTTTCCAGAATTCCAAAAAGCTAGGATATATCCCACCAGAGATGTCCAAATTCCAAATTGCAATTTCAAATTTGGCACAAGCCAAAATCCATGATGGCAGAATAACTCTATTAACTGTATTTGTTTTAATTTGCAGCAAATGAAATCAGATCCAACTGCATTTTGTCTTGGCCCCTGTATTATTCTCTTAAATGCAGACCAGCTTGTATCCAACACTACAATGTATACCTTCTACAATGAACCACCAATTTGTTTTCACATCCTTGACACTTGTGGGGTGGGAGGGAGGGAACTGTTCTATCTGCTAGCTGGTTTATTGACATCATATTCCAAAGAATATGATGTTAGAGATTCAGGAGTAATCTATTTTAAGATAACTTAAAATCAGAAGAGGAAACAACAGAATACCACTTACTGTACACTATTTGTATAGACAGTATACCATTTTCATCATATATCAATTCCTCTGGAAAACAAGTCGGAAACTGCTTTTGATCGAGTTAACAGAACTGCATTACAGCAAAGGCCTTTGATCTAATCCAGCACATTTCATTCTTTCGAATGCAGCATCTGCTTTGTATAATACTTTTCACAATTGCATCCATCTTTTATATTTAGTCACAATTAGACCCTTACACTAAATGGGCAGTTTCAATTATACTTTTTGAGGTAAGAAAGTGGGCAATTATAAGAAAAGGGCATGCTATTTAGGAAGAAATGCCCTTCTTCCCAACTCTAATCATCTTTATCTGTCTTGACACATTTCTGTATCAAATGATGCTTATGTAATCCAAAACAGTAAAAACAAAACAAAAAAAGCTTTCTGCTATCTCTTGTTATCATTTCATAGGAATCAGAACAATATTCAGATGTAGATAGGAAACACTACAAACAGCTTTCTTTGAAACAGTATTTACAGCGTATTTTCCTTTGCATATTTTCATATTAAATCCTTATAAAGCACTGAAGTGTTTCTTCATTCTACCTTATTTCTGCATACTAGTTGCTGCTGAGTTGCAGTAAAAAATTTTTTCCAGTATGCTCTTGTGGAAAAAGAAAATGTCTAAACTGTAACCCAAAAATAATTAATACCAGCAAAAAGGGATTGCAAATTAAAAAAAGAAAAAAGAGAAGGAGATGAAAATATATATAACAAGCAGAAGCAGCTTGCCTCTATATGGAAGGAATGTTTAATATGCCAGAATATATTTCTTCTTTCAGATTTAAAGCCAACATGTGAAGTGAAGTGAGGGAAGCAAGATCATAAAAGCAGATGGTCCTCTTTATACACACACACACAAAAAAAACCTTTGCAATTGTTTATTTGTTCATTCATTTTCTATGCAGAAATAAATCACTCACAATAAAGTAATTAGAGAATAATAATCCTAATAAATCCACTCTAAACAGCTGGCTAACAGGGCGGCAATCAATAACTAAGGACAAAAAATTAATTAATTTGGAAATAAAACTAGGGTAAGATGGCAACAAGCATGTAACTATACTTTATTCGTTATTGGGAATCTTGAAACAACTACCTGCAGATTATTAATAGATAACTTCTATTGTGCGTTTCGGATCACCATATAGCGATAAGATGATCCCTATTCTGTGGCTGCAATCATGCATCATTCAGCATTTGTTATGACTATACATGATCAAGGAGGTCTCAATATTGTTTTTAATATTAGTTTAGTTCAAAATGGCCAAATCGCTTTTTTTAAAATCTTCTATATGTGGACCACAGCGTCATCACCAAAAGATGTTAGGGAATACTACAGAAGCCATGAGTTATCAAATTGTCTGTTGTAGGCACCAACACATATGTGTATTTCCATTCTAATAACATTCATAGGACTCCCAAATCAGATGAGAGATAAAGAGATAGATTTAAAACATTTTTCAAATATCCAATATATTGGAAGATTGCCGAAGCTTATAAAATTTCTGGTGGGACTGTAAAAATTTCATATTGTAAAAATATTATTAGATAACTGAGCCTGTGGATTCCCTTGCCCGGAACTAACAGTTGAGAATTATAAAACTATTTGACTCAATCTTAGACTCTCCTGCAGAATTTACCCATCCCATGTATGGAGGTGCTAAATATGGCAGAAGAAATATGTCAGAAGAAATAAGCCAACCAAAACTGGGAACTAAATGCATGAATGTGCACCATGAAAAAATGTTTTTTCTGAGCAAACTAACACAAGATAAGCCATTGACCATTCCCATTCTGGATAATAAGCAATAATTAATACACAGTTTAAATCTGAACAGCTAACAGATGGATTAATTACAGGCTGATTGTATGTCGGTATATATATGTGTATGTGTATATCACTGCTAACAAGAGACTATGACAAAGTTATTTTAGGATGTGGATTCGATTTTGAAAAAAAATGGATATTTGCGAGGTTACTGAAAACTGTGTTTCTCAAATGAAAGTGTTAGCAAGCAGTGAATGATTTAGAGTGTGCCTAATTAAAAACAGATACCCATACATAAAGACACAATAAGGGTAAACAAGTGGCAGAGACCAGATTTGTTTCTAATAAATGTGGAGGCAATCACAAAACAATGCAAAGACTTTCCCTACAAGGGCCAAAGTATCAGACATGCAATAAAACAAACTATTTGAGAGAAATGTGTTTTCCTCAGCACAAATTGAGCAGGGAGACAAAGGGAAAATACACTAATGAACATGCAGCTGGAAGATAAAGGCCTAGTAATAGTGAGGAGACAGCAGCAAACATCTTGCCTGAGTCTTCCCACAAATGTACAAAGTAGGATTTTACAACAGACTGTTTTGTGACATGGAACCAAACGAGCAAAAATTGAATTTCAAAACAGATCCCAAGGCTGAATACAACATAATCACAGCAGCGGCAGAGACAAAAAGATTAGTGATTGCCTGCTGTTAGTACTGCAAATTAGACTTCTTTCACAAAATAAGCCCATGTTACAAAGCTATGCTGGCATGACTGCATAAGGAAGCTGCTCCTGCAATTCAGCAAGAGAAGAAATTTTATGCATGTTTAGGTTAAATGGAAGTTTGCAAACACAGGTAACCCAATCGGTTTACAACTTGTCTGGCAATGCAGGCAGAAGGGACACTGTTCCATACCATTTATTCTTTCCAGTGTTAGCAAATCAGTTTCACAATCTTTTACATTTCATGCAATGTCAGTGAAACTTGCCATTTATGGCATTATGCTCATGCTGTTACCAGTAGGCTCCACTGAAAGCATTTGCAAATGCAGTCCCTGTCAGGATAAACTACAAGAATATAATTGGTAAAATTAATTTTGGGTTCCTTAAAGTTAATTTTGTATTCTTCTCAGAGTTGTCAAAAATATTTCACCATTAGTTCAAAAAATGCAAATGCTATGTTTAATCTATGTTTGTATTTTGATTGCAATCAACATATGCCAAGCATTTACCAATGATGAAAAACTCAAACAGCGGGAACCTTAAATCCCCGTTGGGGGGTTGATCATACCAAGAAAGAATGAAATATTATAGCATATGAATTAACTGGAAAGTTTGCAAGCTAACAAGGTGTTTTGTAAGATACAAGGTTTCAGCCTTTTAACAATGAAATTAACTACATAGCTTAAGACTCATTTGTAATATTATGTATATCAATTATTTTTCTCTCTTGCCTTTCTCATTTCTATTAAAAGCAAAACAAAAAAAAGTGTACGCCATGAAAATAATCACTGTTGTGACTAATCGTTGCCGAAAATTCAGACAGCTAATATGGTACTATAAAATAAAATTGTTTATCTACAGAGCTTTTTTTAATTTTTTGAATGGAAATCAAAAGGCAAAAGGCAAAAATCTAAAGTTTCAGGAAAGAAAAACAAAATGCAAAAATCTAGAGTTTCAGGAAAGAAAAGGGAATCAGCAAGTAATAATAATAATAATAATAATAATAATAATAATAATAACGTTGGAAGGGACCTTGGAGGTCATCTAGTCCAACCCCCTGCTCAGTCAGGAAACCCTATACCATTTAGGACAAATGGCTGTCCAGTCTCTTCTTACATCCCTGATCAGATTGTTTAGAATTCCATTCAAATTATTAGTTTTCTTCTCCAGAGACAAACAGGATCTCTAGTAAATGCATTCAGAATAGAATAACTTCATAATTAAAAATGAAAGAAAAATGACAAAATAAAACAGCATAAAAAAGAAGGCATAAAACTTAGAGCCATGGAAGAACCACAATTTAAATAAGAAGAAAACGTTTAGAAACCTATTTGGAAAAGATTCAAACACCATCAGACATGGATAGAAATGTTATGTGATTATAGACACCATCTCTTTTCAGAGTCAATGGGACAATATCTCAGCTACAAAAGAACAATGAGATATGAGCTTATAGAAGGGCAGTAGAACTGATCTGAGGTGTTTTTCTCGACCACGTTCTATTGTAGATTTATAAATTAATTAAATATTGTATTGCAAATACATACAATGTTTCTCCCAAAGAAACCTAAAGCTAAGAGATTTGATGGTCCAAATATTTCTCATTGCTGCTTGGGAATGTTGAAACTAAATTTTTAAAAAGTCAAATATTTTTTAATTTGTAATTAGAAATGGCCACCAATGAACTGGATTATACCGAAGAATTAATAATAATAATAATAATAATAATAATAATAATAATAATAATAATAATAATAATAATAATAATAATAATAATAATAATAATGTTGTAAGGGACCTTGGAGGTCATCGAGTCCAACCCCCTGCTCAAGCAGGAAACCCTATACCATTTCGGACAAATGGCTGTCCAGTCTCTTCTTAAACACTTCCAGTGTTGGAGCATTCACTGCTTTTGGAGGCAGGTTGTTCCATTGGTTAATTGTTCTAACTGTCAGGAAGTTTCTCCTTAGTTCTAGGTTGCTTCTCTCCTTGATTAGTTTCCATCCGTTGCTTCTTGTCCTGCCTTCAGGCGCTTTGGAGAATAGCTTGACTCCCTCTTCTTTGTGGCAGCCCCTGAGATATTGGAACACTGCTATCATGTTCCCCTTCGTCCTTCTCTTCATTAAACTAGACATACCCAATTCCAGCAACCGTTCCTTACATGTTTTAGCCTCCAGTCCCCTAATCATCTTTGTTGCTCTTCTCTGTACTCTTTCTCAGCATCTTTTTTACATTGTGGTGACCAAAACTGGTTGCAGTATTCCACGTGTGGCCTTACCAAGGCATTGTAAAGTGGTATTAATACTTCACGTGATATTGATTCTGTCCCTCTGTTAATGCAGCCCAGCACTGTGTTGGCTTTTTTGGCAGCTGCAGCACACTGCTGGCTCATATTTAAGTGATTTTCCACTAGGACTCTGAGATCCCTCTCACAGTTACTACTATTGAGCAAGGTACCCCCTATACTATACTTGTACATTTGTTTTTTCTTGCCTAAATGTAGAACCTTACTTTTTTCACCATTGAATTTCATTTTGTTAGATAGCGCCCAGTGTTCAAGTCTGTCCTCCTGTATCTTAAGCCTGTGTTCTGGAGTGTTGGCTATTCTTGTCAGTTTGGTGTCATCCACAAATTTGATGAGTTCCCCATCTATCTCCTCGTCCAAATCATTGATGAAGATGTTGAAGAGCACTCAGCCTAGAACAGAGCCCTGGGGCACCCCATTATACACTTCCCTCCATGTAGATGCAGTTCCATTGAGGACCACACGCTGAGTACGGCTGGTCAGCCAACTACAAATCCATCTGGTGGTAATGCTGTCTAACCCATATTTTTCTATCTTATCGAGAGGTAAGTTGTGATCTACTTTATCAAATGCCTTACTGAAGTCCAAGTAAATTATATCCACAGCATTCCTCTGATCCACTAATTTTGTCACTTGGTCAAAGAATGCAATAAGGTTTGTCTGGCATGATCTTTTTTTTGACAAACTCATGTTGGCTTTTAGTAGTGATTTTGTTTGCCTCTAGGGTTCACCGATTCGTTGTTTGATTATCTTTTCCAGAATCTTCCAAGTATTGAGGTCAGGCTGATAGGTCTGTAGTTTCCTGGATCCTTTTTTTTTTTTTTTTTTGCTTTTTTGAAGATGGGAACTACATCAGCTCTTTTCCAATCCTCTGGTAGTTCCTCAGTGCTCCAAGATCTTTGAAAACTATAGTTCAGTGGTTCTGAGATCACATCTGCCAGTTCCTTGAGAACCTTGGGGTGTACTCCATCTGGTCCTGGTGATTTGAACTCATCTAGGCTGGACAGGTGTTCACTTACCGTTTTCTTGCACTATTTTCGATAGGTTGGTCTGTTTTTTTATATGCTTCATTTACTTCATATACTCAAGCACAATATCAATAAAACTCAGGCTAGAATTCTGTCAACATATTTAAACCACTATAACATTTGGTCAAAAGTACTAAGATGGAAAAAAATATTTAAAATTGAACCAAACATTGCTGCTAATTTTATTTCTGTGAAGTAGTAATTATATGAAGCAAAGAAGTTTCAAGAAAAAGAATTTTAAACCTTCTTTTTTTATTTAAACCCCTGAAAGCAAAACATGTTCTATTTATTTTTAAATTAAGTGAAAATGAAGCCAGGTGTGCTAGATAAGCTTTCTATACACAGGTCTAAATATTGACAAAGGGAGATGTGTCACTGGAAAAATCACCAGTCTGGCAATTATCACGTTAGCATGTTAAATAGAAAAAGATGTGAAGCTTCCAAATGTGTCAATACAGATTATTTCATTTTCACCAGTTACCAGCTACACTGTGAATATCAGTGTCTTGATGTGTGTGTGTGTGTGTGTGTGTGTGTGTGTGTATGTATGTATGTATGTATGTATGTATGTATGTATGTACGAAGCCGAAAGCACCAGCCTGAAGATGACAAATGAGACTTCGTCGAAACATCGCCAAGACACTTCAAATTCTACGTGGGAGAAAACCCGAAGAACCAAAGACCTACATACAAACACCCGTGAAAACCTCGCAACCACGCAAAAAGCAAACATCGCCAAGACACTTCAAATTCTACGTGGGAGAAAACCTGAAGAACCAAAGACCTACATACAAACACCCGCGAAAACCTCGCAACCACGCAAAAAGCAAACCCAAACCCACACCGATGATGAGGCACGACCACAGACCAGGAGCCAGACCAGAGCTGCATCATTAGCCACTTTGAACCCCTCCAGCACTACAAAGCCCCCACCCAACCAGAACACTCCCCCAGCCAATCAGAACACAGCCAACCCCCCAGCCAATCAGAGCACAGCCAAGCCCCTAACCAATCAGAACATAGCCAAGCTCCCAGCCAATCAGTTCAAACCCCCACTGGCAGTTAAAAGGAAAAAACAGCTTAGACCACACATTGCTCCTAGAAGCAGAAGCCAAAAGCACCAGCCTGAAGATGATGAATGAGACTTCATCGAAACGTCGCCAAGACACTTCAAATTGTACGTGGGAGAAAACCCGAAGAACCAAAGACCTACATACAAACACCCGCGAAAACATCAGAAAACAAATATATATATATGTATATATACATATACACACACACACACACACACATAATCACAAGTTATAGCATGTTAAATAGAAAAAGATGTGAAGCTTCCAAATGTGTCAATACATCACAAGTTACCTCCTGCAAGCAAATATTTAACAGGTGTCAGGCAGAACTGCTGAGATCCAGGTAAAATCAAAGTTTTTACGTTCTATATTTCTGAAACAATTGTTGGTTCCAAGTAGTGTCCTGATCTTCCTTGAATGGTCCTCAATGGAGGAGGAGGAGGAGATCAGAATATCTCAACAGTCTGACCGAAACACCATTGACAAGTGAGAAGAGTTGGTATCTCTTTCTAACTAATACATTTAATCACTACTGAGTCCTGGAAATAACAATGAATGAAAGTGTAATGACAGAGAATGAGCGTAGAAATGCTTTCTTGTTCCAGGACCCTTAGAGAATAAGTCTGCTCCAGAATAAGATCTTGAGTAACTCTTCAGTTTTCCTAGCTCACATCTGAAGCAGGAAATCACTCTTGAGGCAAAAGAAGAAAAAACCCTCCACTTAGAATAGACTGGTATTGAACAACATTTTCTACTAACCTAGGTATGTTTTAGCTACGGTTTGTTAAGTTAATGGTGGGTTTTTCAAGTACCAATTTTTCTGTATGACAGTGGGGGGGAATCTTGTGCCTGACTTTCCACTGTAAATCTGTTAATTTTCATAATCATGAAGGAAACCCCTATATACTTGCTAGGCACAGAACAATATGTGTGATGGAATAGCTAACAGACTCTAGGAAAGAAGAAAAGGAAAAAGGACCATTGGAAATGAGAAATTTCAGCCCAGGAATGGGGAGAAGCAAGAGAAATAAATTTAAAGCAACTCTGCCTTAATTACACAAGATATATCTTGAATAGAATTTGCTTTGATAGGCTTTCTAGGATCTATTATATTACCTTATTAGCAATAAAGACTTTTTTCCTGAAATCCAAATGGCTCTTATTTCCCAAGTTTATCAGACTTGCTGAGTTTGACTTTAATCTTAAAGGCCTCATTACTCACTTATCAAAGAGAGATTGGATCTTGCATTTGGGCTTAGACATGACTTCTGATCCTTGTGCTACCTTGTTGTCAGTAGAACAAATGACAAAGACTTTATTCAGTGTATGACATTGTTACATTAGCCGGGAGACTACAATGCTAATGCAGAGTAGTAGTTTGGCTGCCTGTTTACCAGCTCTGTTAGATACAAGCTTGCACACTTCCCAAGGTACGCCCCAGGAGAGTGAACTAGCTTCACACCAGAAAGAAGCATCGTTCAAGGCCCTCTCCCTCTACCAAAGCCACCTCACAAATGGGGGTCACAACCAGGAAGGTTCAGTGCTGGCATGAGTCTAACTGCTGCATGAAGTGCCAGCTTGTCTCCACGCTAAAGAGGTACCTATTTATCTACTCACATAGAACATGCTTTTGAACTGCTAGGTGAGTAGAAGCTGAGGCGAGTGAAGGGAGCTCACCCAAGCGTGCAATGATAGGACTCAAACCACCAGAGAGAGCTCAACTCCAGCATCATTAAGCCACTGAGCCATCGCGCTTTGCAAAGATTTTATTGAGGTATGTGTTGTGTCCTGAGCCTTCAAAAGCAGGCTCGGGACATTGCATTGGTCCCGGGCATTCCAAAAGCTGCCCGGGACCAGACAGAGTGGCGCCAGCCTTGTGCGCATGCGCAAGGCACAAAAACATTAAGTTCCTATTGGTTGACACTGTCCGGGCTTCTGGCCATATAAAAAGTCCTGCGTGCCTTTGTGTTTTTTGCTTGGTTGTTGGAGAAGGAGAATAAAGAGTAGTTAACAGTTACCATGTGTCTTCATCATTCGCATGCAAACAAAGGATTTAACACTGGCAACGAAGGTGGGATCCTTTCCAAGCTGAAACAAAAGATTTAAGGACTCACCCAGGAGGTCCGACGAAGGGAAAAACGGTGTCTGAATCAGTGTCTCAGCCTGCCAGTACAGTGTCGCTGGAGGGTGAGCTCGGCTAAAGGACCCTTTCCCAAACAAAGGTTTGCAGAGGAAGCGATTGGTGAAGATCGTAAAGTTTATGATGTCGAAGATTGGCCGCTTGACTGATTTCGATGTCTCCCACCCAGAAAGATGAAATTCCTACCTAGCACGAGTGGAGAACTACTTCAGAGTAAATCAGATAAGAGAAGATGGCCTGAAGGCAGCAACTCTTTTGTGTGCCTGTGGACAAGAAGCTTTTGACATCGCAGAAAATCTGGTGGCCACTGCACCTCTAGAGTCAGTAACATATACTGACTTGAAAAAGATGTTGAAGGAGCACTTCCAGCTGAAGTTATCCATCATTCTTGGAGGCATGCATTCGAGCAGAGAGACCAGAGGCCGGGTGAATCTGCTGCGGACTTTATTGCTGCCTTAAGGCAAGTGGTCAGGCCTTGTGAGTTCAAGGATCTGGAAGAGAGGCTGTGAGATCACTTTGCGGTTTGAGGAGCAGAGACTTACAACAGAAGATTTTTGCAAAAGAAGATGTCTCCTTCCAAGACACGCTACGAGAAGTGGCAGCTGAGGAAGCAGCAGGCGGGGCTGTGAAGGCCTTACGGCTCGCCAGAAACCCTCCATACACAGCTACTGTCCATCAAGAGGATGCTCGAGAAGGATCGGAAGCGGATCCTGAAGAGAAGATGGACACCAAAGTCCATTTCCTGTAATTATTGAAACATAAATTGCCAATTTAAATTATCAAATGCTTTTTGTGCATCAAGAAATGTGAGTGCCATCTGGCTCACTGGATGATTTTCATAATACTCCAAAACATTTAAAATAATCCTTAAGTTGTTCTTTATCTGTATTTTAGGAAGAAAGCCATTTTGGTCTGGATGAATAAATTCTATTAAAAAGCTTTTCATTCTTTCTGCCAAAATTGCAGCAAAGATTTTATAATCCACATTTAATAATGATATTGGCCTATAGTTTTTAATTTGTGTAGAATCTGTGTCTTCTTTAGGTATCAAGGTAATATTAGCGTCAGTCCATGAATTTGGAATTTTTGTCTGTATAAAAGTTTCATTATACAAGTCCTTCAGAAAAGGAGTCACGGTATCTTGTAAGGCTGTGTAAAATTCTGCAGGTAGTCCATCCGGCCACGGTGTCTTATCTTTCTTTTGTCTTTTAATTGCCTCTATGATCTCCATCATTGATATTTTCTCATTTAACCTCTGTCGCATATTTTCTGATATTTTTGGGAGATTTGCTTTTTTAAAATAATCCTGAATTACCTCTTCAGAGATCGTCTCAGCCTTATAAAGTAGTTCATAAAAGGCCTTAAAAATTTTTTTGATACCATCATTATGACAATGTATTTCACCCTTTTCATCCAGTAATTTACTTATTGATCTTTTTTCTCTTTCTTTTTTCAGTCTATATGCAAGCCATCTACCACGTTTGTTAGCATTTTCAAAAAAGTTCTGTTTGGCTCGTTTAATCTGTTGTGCCATAGTATCAGTCTCAAGTAGATTTAATTTATGTTTTATTAAGTCCATTTGTATCTTCACATTTTTCTTTTGTGGATCAGTTTGTAATTCCAACTCCAACATACCAAGCTGTTTTTTTCAATTTGGACTATGAAATTCTCTTTTCTTTATTCTTTTTAGCAACATAGGTTATAGCTAAACCTCTAAAGTATGTTTTTGCCGTGTCCCAAAGATTTTGGATAGAAGTATCTTCCTTTTTATTGATCTTAAAAAAAATCCATTTCTTTTATTGCTAATTGTAAAAATTCTTTTTCTTTCAAAATAGCTTTATTCAGAGACCATCTCAATCTTTTCTTATATCCTTTCCATGTCATTTTAATTGGGTTATAATCTGCCCAAATATTTGGTTCAATTTCAACTTCCTGTATCATAGCCTTCAGATCATGGGAGATCCATATCATGTCTATTCTTGACCAAGAGTTAAGTTAGAGTAAAAGGTATATTGTATCTTTTCTGGATTCATCTCTCGCCATATATCCTGCAAGCATAGTTCATCTTTCATTTTTAAAGAAGATTTAGATAAAACATTACTTCCTTTCTTCCCTTGTTTATGGCTTTTGTAGTGTCGAACTGCATCCACAATTGCATTAAAGTCTCCCAATATACAAAGACTATGATAATTTAAATCCACAAGTTTGTCATATAGTTGTTGAAAGAATAGCTCTTGTTTCTCATTGGGGGCATATATTGCCACCAACAGTATTTGTTTTTGATTCCATGAAATCTCCACCATCACTATTCTTCCTTCCTCATCAGAATAAATTTGTTTTGGATTCAACTTCTCTTTTATATATATCACTATCCCTCTTTTCTTTTGTAATGCCAAAGAAAAATAGAATTTGCCCAATTTAGGCTGTTCTAAAATTCTAGAGTGTTGTCTCTGAGTCTCTTGTAAACAAATTATGTCCATTTTAAGTTTCTGTAGCCTATGAAATATTTTACTCCTTTTGGATGGGGAGTTGAGACCATTTATATTTATTGAGTATATTCCAATTTCCTCCATAATTTCAATTATTTCGAGATCTCAATCTTCTAGGTGAACTTATCTGTCTCTGATCTTTAGGTCTAATGTCTTCTTCTGATTGCATCTTTTTTGGTATCTCCTCCTCTGTTTGCTTGGAAGTCTCTGCAGTAGGCATTCTCTCTGATCTCTTAAATTCCATATCACCTTTCTCCAAGAAGGCTTTGTGCTTGTTGAAAAATTCCTCTGCTTGGAATGGAGTGTCCAGTCTGTATCTTTTAGAGTCCCAAAAAATCAGTAGCCTTTCTGGAATCAACCATCTGAAATTCACTCCCCTATCAATCAGTTTCCTTGTTAAAAATTGATAATCTCTCCGTGCTTCCCTTATTTTTCTAGGAATCTGTTTGAGAACTACCAGCTCTTTATCTTTATACTTCATAGGTTGGTCCCTTACAATTCTCAAAATTTCATCTCGTCGATTTCTTTTAAGAAATCTGACATGGACCTCCCTGGGCACTCTGTTCCTTCTTACATAATTAGAATTAACTCTAAAAACCTGGTCCAGTTCCCTATTCATTTCGTCCTTTTCAATTCCAAGTAAATCCGCCAGTAGTTCACTCATCAGGTGTAATAAGTTTTCATCTCTCTTCTATCACATTTTGAAATCTTAAGTACGATGACCATTCCATCTCTATGACTGCCATATTTCCTTCCAATTCTGCATTAGATTGTGCCAATCTCTGGTTTTCCTCTTGTAGAGCTACTAATTTCTCATCTACCACTGCTGACTTGTCTTCTATTTTCTGCATTCTTTGTTGTGTATCTATCATCGCCTGTTGAAATGCTTCCATTCTTTGGTCCATCTTATGGATATCGTTCTTCAGGTCTTCATAGTTTCTCTCTAAGTCCTTTTTCATATCCATTCTAGAATGTGCAATTGTCTGGAGTATGGCCTGTGTGTCTTTTTGTTGGGTTTCCTGCTGTAAAAATGTAGTGATAGATTTTTGGGGCACTGGACTCACCGAAGTTGAAGCGGGGGCTGAAGAGCCCTTTTTCACCCCTTTTGCCAAATTTAGTGTACTCATCTTCAAGTTATTATAGTTGTAATTTGTAATCCAATAACAGGCCCAGTAGCCAATTTATTTGTAATCCAATATGGAGGCCCACTGGCCGATTATAATCCACCAAAATGCGCAAAAAAGCAAAAAAAAAAGATAAAAGAAATAGTCCAGTGCCCTCCTAATATCAGGAGACAAGGCCAAAGTATTTTTTAAAAAAAGAAAAATAAGCAAAAAAATTAAAAACCAAAAGAAAAAATGAAAATTATCCAAAAATAATAATAATGATAATAATAACAGTAATATCAAGGAGCCCTAAAAAAAAAAAGAAGCTATGAATAAAAAAGCATCCAAAATCTCAAGAAAAAAGTAAAAAAGAAAAAGAAAAAAAATAAGCCAGGAAGGGGAGAAAAAAGCCAAGCCTATAAGGCAACAATAACCAAGTTTTAATTCAATTGCAGCTTTGCAAAATCTTCATATGTAGTTTCCTTACTACAGAGATTACAAGCAATCACAGATAGCAACAGCCAAACTAGACAAAAACAAAAGCCAAAAAGCTGTCTCTTGAAGGTCACCAAAAGATAAGAGTGTCTGGGCACACAGCCAAGTGTCTGGGCATTGAGCCAAACTATACAGCTATACAGCTATGTATCCACTGTTCCTTTCCCCGTTGTTTGAATAGGAAGGGGGGGAAATTTAAAAAGTAAAACAGTAAATTAAAGTTCCATAGCAAGGCAATTAAGCTGGTTTCTTTCAAATAAAAAGAGTATATATCATAGCAATCTTGCTTTTCCATCCATAATAAAATATAGTAAGATCTTCTATTTTAATTCCATTAAAAAAGAGTTCAGAAGTTTTATAATAAAGCTTAAACCACTGCTTTAGGGGAGGGGGGAATTAAAAACCCCTTCTCACTCCCTTAAGCTTTCAGCTTCAGATCAAAGGCAGACAATTTGTTTCAAAAGGTCCAATTTGCCATAAATATTGAAGTTATCTCACCCGGAACAGTTGCTTGTTCTCAAATAGCTGTCTTCTGTCTCCGACGATCAGCTGGAGATGGCGGCAATCGCAGAAGCACTCCGCCCTTCTTTTGCCGGTTCCAGGGGCTATTTTGAGTTCAAAGAGCCGGCTACCACCGGCTCTCCTTCCTCAAAGGTTCACCCCTCGGTGGCCACCCCTCAGCCCATATGGGCCTGCCAGCGAAAAAAATCCGGACCCTGGGGACGGAGAAACCTCTCCAGGGTCTATAGTCAGCTCCTCACTGGTGACGTCACAAGAAACAATCAGCAAGGATACTTATAAATGGAGACTATACAGAGAGCGTTGATATTAAAAAAAGGCACGAGACAGGGATGTCCACTCTCTCCCTTGCTATTTATTTTGACTCTGGAGGTATTGACTAGAAGCATCAGGCAAGATATTGAAATTAAAGGACTTGATATTAAAGACCAGAAATATAAACTACAGGTTTTTGTGGACGATCTGGTCTTTATTTTAGAGGACCCTTTGGAAACAGCCCCTAAACTTTTGCAGAAAATTGAAAAATTTGGAGAAGTGGCTGGATTGAAAATAAATAGGGAAAAAGCTAAAGTGTTAACAAAAAATTTAACTAATAAACAAAAAACTCAACTCGCCAAAAAGACAAATCTTCAAATAGCTAAAAAAGTTAAATATTTAGGTATCTATCTTACGATGAAATATTCATCATTAAAAGAGGATAATTATGAGTGATTAATAAAACAAATAAAAATAGACCTGGAAAAATGGGGAAATCTCCAATTATCATTGTTAGGAAGAATAGTGACTGTTAAAATGAACATTTTACCAAAACTATTTTTTTTATTTCAAACAGTTCCTGTAAAGTTGGGTAAGAAATTTTTTACGATTTAAATGCAATGATATTAAGATTCATATGGCAAAGAAAGAAAGCAAGAATTAAATGTAAACTTCTACAAGATTTGAAAGAGAGAGGGGGCTTTGGACTTCCGGATTGGAGACTTTATTATCAAGCAGCTATTTTGCTTTGGATTAAAGAATGGATTACTCTGAGAAATAAGCGAATTCTCTATTTAGAGGGATATGATCTTCAACTAGGCTGGCATGACTTTTTATGGTATGAGAAAGCTAAAATACATAAGTACTTTCAAAACCATGCTATAAGAAATGTTTTACTCTTTGAATGGGGGAAAATTAGACATAAAATGTACACAAAAATTCCTGAGTGGCTTTCAACGATGGAAGCATTTGCTTATCCGAATTTGATTAATTACGATAAACTTGTTAGTTATAAAGATATTTTGGACAAGGATGGAAAACTCAAAGACAGGCAAACCCTTCAACAACAAGGTATTGACTTAACATGGAGGTCCTATTTGCAAATTCAAACAAGATATGAAAAAGACATAAAAACAATGGGATTTTACAAAGAGCTGACTCCACTTGATAAAATACTTTTAACAACAGATGAACATTTGATTAAGAAACTTTATAAATATTTATTAAATTGGAAAATGGAAGAAGACCAAGTAAAAGAGACAATGATAGTATGGGCGAAGAACTTTGAATACTCTATAGAATTAGAAGATTGGCAAAAATTGTGGGATAAAAATATTAAATTTACTAAAGCAGTAACATACAAAGAAAACTTATATAAAATGTTTTATAGGTGGCATATGACACCAGTTCGTTTAGCGAAAATGTTTAAAAATTTATCAGATACATGCTGGAAATGTAAGCAAAAACCGGGTAATTATCACGCCTGGTGGACATGTTCTATTGCAAAAAAATATTGGTCTAAGATTCATAGATGGTTAGTAAAAATGATGAAAATCCAGATAGAATTTAAACCAGAACTGTTTTTGTTAGGTATATTAAGACCTAACTATGATAAACAAAATGATTATTTAATACTACATGTATTGACAGCTGCAAGAATAGTTTTTGCCCAGTTTTGGAAAAATGAAAACTTACCATCAGATCAGATTACAATTTTGAAAATTCTAGATTGTGCAGAAATGGACAGATTAACGTTAGAGATGAAGGAGAAAGAGGATTCAATCTTTTATCAAACTTGGGGAAAATTTTATCAGTGGGTTGAAACATGTTAGAATAAGAAGAGATATTAGAGATTTAGTATATTAAGTATTAAACTTGATGTTTAGAAATAGTTGCTATGCTATTAATTATGCTAATTATTTAAAGGAATATTACTGCTTTACCAAAGTTTGTTGTAACTATACCGATTTACTTTTATAAATGTTTAGTATTATATAAATAATAATATTCAATATGAAGACCCGGACGACAGCTTGTTCGCTGAATCACATATCTATTGTTACTATCCACACCTGGCCCCCTTTATCCCGGTTTCCCTGTACCCCTCCCAACCCCATCTTTCCCTACCCATATAAAAATCTAATAAAATATATTTATAAAAAAAAAAAAGAGGAGGTGGACAGACTTCACCAGCCAGCTGAAAGGAGGCAGAAGGGACGTTCGAACAAGGCCCCAGCATCTCTTCAATGCTTCGGGTGTGGAGGACGCCACAAGCGAGCTGACTGCAGGTTCCGCTCCACCATTTACAGGGCATGTGGCAGGCAAGGCCACATCGCATCCGTCTGTTTGCATCGCCAGAAGGTCCAACCTCATGAAGAATTGCTTCTGAAAGGTACCAGGGTCCCCAGCAACATAGGGTGGGTTTCTGCGCATCATGCAGGAGTATTCTGAGGACAGGGACACACAAGCCCCTTAAGAAGAAACTTTCCATTAACGTAAGGTTGCAAGGGGTTCCCTTATCAATGGAGTTGGACACTGGGTCTGCTCTCTCAATTATTTCAATTAACACATTCAAAAGGATATGCAGCAGCAGTGGCCTTCGAATTAAACTCAGGCCATCAAATCTAATACTCACTGATTTTCAGAATTCTGTGGTGTGTGTTAAGGGGGAGGCCACCCTTAGAGTACAGCATAAGGATTTTGAAGGTCTCCTAGATATGGTGGTAGTTGGGGGTGAACGTACGAGTCTTATTGGACTCGATTGGTTCGAGGCTCTGGGAATCCAGGTAACTGGGCTGCACCATTTGCAAACGTTGAGCCTTGCAGAAGTCTGGAAGGAGTTTGCAGATCTGTTTAGCTCAGAGCTAGGATCCTAAAAGGGGCCCCCCATTGTGCTACGGTTAGACCCAACTGTCACGCCCATCAGGATCAAGCCTAGGAGGGTACCTTTTTCCCTCAAAGGTAAAATAGATGCTGAGCTGGACAAATTGCTGCAGCAAGGTATTTTAGAACCTGTGGATACTAGTCCATGGGAAACCCCCATAGTAATGCCTCTAAAGGCTAAGGGGGAAATATGTATATGTGCAGACTACAAGTGTACACTGAATAAGGCATTGCAACAGCACCCTTACCAGTCCCTGTGGTAAGCCACATCATGGCCTCCCTCAAAGGGGGGTGCATTTTTGCGAAGCTTGACCTGGCACAGGCTTATCAACAGCTACCTGTTGATGAGGCAGCTGCAGAGGCCCAGACTATTGTAACTCACAGGGGAGCCTTCAAGGTCAAAAGACTGCAATTTGGGGTAAATGTAGCCCCTGGCATATTCCAAAGTGTCATGAAGAGCACACTTCGAGGTATTCCTGGGGTCTGTCCCTACTTCGATGACGTCCTCATTGCTGGGGAGTCATCTCAAAATTTAGCAGAAAGGTTAAGGGCTGTCTTGCTTTGTTTTCGAAAAGCAGGCCTTAAGCTAAAGCAGAATAAATGCAAGATAGGAGTCACTTCCACTGACTTCTTAGGTTTCAGGATTGATGCCCAAGGCATTCATCCTGCTGAAGTGAAACTACAAGCTATTCAACAGGCCCCAAGCCCCAAGTCCAAGAGTGAGCTGCAAGCCTTCTTGGGGCTCTTAAATTTTTACCATGCATTTCTCCCACATAAGGCTGCAGTGGCAAAGCCGCTACATAGGCTCTTAGACAAGCAGGCTCCATGGTAGTGGACTTAAAGTCCATGACAGGAGTTTCAATGAGATTAAGGCCTTGCTCACTTCAAATGTTCTTTGAGCAATTGCCTGTATGCATTGCATGTGATGCATCTCCTTATGGGGTGGGAGCTGTACTTAGTCATCTGAAGGCTGATGGGACTCAAGTCCCTGTGGCCTATTACTCAAGGACTCTGTCATCTGCAGAGTGGAATTACACTCAGATTGACATGATTTCTTATATGGCCGCCTCTTCACAGTCTATACAGACCATAAGCCTCTGCTGGGTTTGTTTACCACCAACAAACAGGCACCGCATATCATTTTTCCTTGTATGCTGAGATGGTCCATCTTCCTGTCAGCATATGACTACACTTTAGTTCACAAACTTGGAAAAGAAATGGGCCATGCAAATGGCCTAAGCAGATTACCTCTAAAACAGGTAGAAGCAGACCCTGCTCTTGCCATCAATATTCTCTCCATTCAGGAGTTGCCTGAATCTCTCATCAATGCTAGGGATGTGGCTGCAGAAAATGCCACTGATCACACGCTTACACGCATGCTGACATGGGTGTTGTCAGGATGGCCTGACATTGTCCAGATACTGAGTTCCAAAGGTTCTGGCACAAGAAGTATGAGTTTTCCACTTTCAAGGGTTGCCTGTTATGGGGTAGCAGGGTAGTAATCCCAGCCTCGTTGAGGTCTAGAATCTTGATCTCTCTGCATGAGGGACATCCTGGAATTGTAAGGATGAAAGCACTTGTGCGCAGCCATCTTTCGTGGCCTGGGCTTGATAAAGCTATCGAGGCTCAGGTGCACGTGTGCCAGCTGTGCGAATAGTCACAGCCTGAACTGCCTCAGGCCCCAGTACATAGGTGGGAGGAAACTCAAAACCCATGGTCTAGGGTGCATATAGATTATGCTGGGCCCTTTCAGGGGCAATTCTTCCTGGTTGTTGTTGATAGCCATTCCAAGTGGCTAGAGGTTGTTCCTGTTTCCTCCACTACTACTGCCAGGACCATCCAGGTGTTGAGAGGAATTTTTGCATCACACGGACTTCCAGATGTCCTGGTTTCTGATAATGGCCATCAATTTACATCTTTTGAGCTCCAGGCTTTTCTTCAGGCCAACATGATCCGGCATGCAACGTCTGCTCCCTTCCATCCTTCCTCTAACGGAATGGCTGAAAGAATGGTGCACACCACCAAAGATGCTCTCAAGAAACTGACTTATGGTAACTGGCATCACAGGTTAGCAGATTTCCTTCTTGCACACCACACCACACCATGCACAGCCACAGGGAAGAGCCCTGCTGAACTCCACTGGGGTCGCCACCTCATCACTAAACTGGACAGGCTGCACCCTGACTGAGTGGCTTCACAGGTGTCACAACTGCGGGCACCTAGGAGACTCCAGGTGGGCGATCTGGTTTGGGCAAGAAACTATGGGCCTGCACATCTAGGGGTCACAGCTGTGGTCTGCAAGGTCTCTGGGCCGTTGTCATACGAAGTTGCCTTGGTTGACGGCCATGTTCTTCGCAGACACATAGACCAACTGCGTTGGAGACTGGACTGCCACCCTTCCGCACCTGGCTCTGCTCTGGGGGGGGGAGGAGGACCATAATATGCCTAACAGGCCCTCACTACCTGCTGTTGAGGCTGTTTGGGAGGCATCCCAAGGTTCCGCAAGTGCTCCAAACAGGAATTCACTGGATAGGGGGTCATCCTACACATCCACAATTACTCCAGACAGGGTGTCACACTGGGGGTATCCACAGTATTCACATATGCCAGATAGTGCTCCAGACAGGGAGACTGACCTGGGGTATCCACACAAATCACAAGCAGCAAGAGAAAAGGAATTCCATAAAGGGGCTTGCACAATTCTGCAATTGTTCCCAAGAGGAAGTCACCTGCTAAGGGGATTGCCATGGAGGCAGCTCCTGACTCTGGCACCATGGGCATGTGCTTGGCTACAGAGTACTGGGGCACTTCCGCTACTCAGGCCTCTCCATCTGCTGGCCTTGGGCTTGAGGGACAGTGTTCCCAAAAGGAGTCCATTGTGGACTTGGGGACTTCCACCCCTCCAAGGTATTCTAGTCTGGACTCATAGGGTCCAGCCAGTCAGCAGCTGGGAGGGTCAACCAGGTATCCGGTGCACCAAAGCCCTGGCCTGCCTAGCCTGGTAGGCGAGCAGGTAGGCCAGACACCCTCACCAGGGTCACCTAGATATTTGGGGCAGCAACGCTCTGTCCTGCCTAGCTTGGTAGGTGAGCAGGTCGGCCAGGCAACATCACCGGCCCTTAGAAGGTCGCAGCAGGCCAAGTGCCCACCCAAACATCTGAGAGGTTGTCAAATCATGAGGGACCTTCTTATGAGGTCCCTGAATGAAGGGAGTAATTCGTGGTTAGATTATTTTGCATTATTTTGATTTTGGATATATTTATTTGTGTTAATAAATATTGAAGGGGTTTGCCTGTGTGCAGACTCGAGTATTCCATACTTTTTGCATTTGAATAATGCAGCTGTATATCACTCTTCCCAGTGCATGATGTACCTGTGTGTACGCGAAGTATGTTCCATCTAAAGGGGAGGGGTGTTGTGTCCTGAGCCTGCAAAAGCAGGCTCGGGATGTTGCATTGGTCCCAGGCATTCCAAAAGCTGCCCGGGACCAGACAGAGTGGCGCCAGCCTTGTGAACATGCACAAGGCACGAAAACGCTAAGTTCCTATTGGTTGACACTGTCCGGGCTTATGGCCATATAAAAAGGTCTGCGTGCCTTTGTGTTTTTTGCTTGGTTGTTGGAGAAGGAGAATAAAGAGTAGTTAACAGTTACCATGTGTCTTCATCATTCGCATGCGAATGAAGGATTCAACAGCATGGTCATCAAACAGATACACAAATAATGAGGTTTATAATTAACTCAATAGTTGGGACAGGATTTCTCTCAGTCAGAAATGACCTACTGCTACTCCACAGCCAGTGATCCAAGTAGTTTTCATTTAACAATCGCAACTGGGACCAGCAACTTGGTTGTGAAGCAAAGTGGTCACTAAGTGAAAATCACATGACCACAACTGTGCTTATAATTTTAGTTTGGTTTTCCTTTGTTTTTTGCTACTTATTTCAGCTGAACTGGGTTTTTTTTCCTCTTTCTCTTTATGGATAATTTGGTATGGGATAAATAAGCAAGTGAAAATAAGAGCTGGGAGGCACCACAAAGACCATAAATGCGAAGACAGGTTGCTAAGTTGTCATTTTAGCACCACACTAACTCTGAACAGCCATTAAGCAAAGTAATTGCTAAGCAAAGACTACCTGTACTCCATTCTTCTAGATGTTGGGAGGGCTCAGGACCGAAAAACAAAATTCCCTGCAAATTGAACCAAAATAATATTCATTCTTAATTTTTTGAAAGAAGGTGTGGCCTGATGGGCAGTTCCATTCTTTCAAAGCAACAACACTACATTAGACAGCTATTGAGACTTTATGTAGAGCCTCTTTTGATGAATCTGTTAGGAGAGCAACTGCTAAATGGGACACTTATAAATTGCAGTAAGTAAGACATCAAATATAGGAATATACAGCAGATTTTAAGTTATATACCAGGGAAGAGGCTGGAAGGATTCTGCTCTAATTAATCAGTTTCAGGGAGGCCTTTTCATGAACCAAAAGATGAATTTGTGAGAGAGGGCATACCACAGTCCTTGGAACGACTGTTTCAGTACCATATGGTGATCAGTGATAAACTAAAAAAGTTGAGGCATGGAATAAATAATCAGGCAAAACAGTTTCCCAGCATTTCTTCGACTATTTCACACACACACATACACAAACCCAGATGCCTATGCAAACAGAAGCAATGACAAAATAGTTGTTGTTACCAGAGAAACATTGAAGTCATATTTTACTGTAGTGCCTTCAAGCATCTAATGGTAGCTTGCCTCACTATGCTTCTTTGCTCAGAAGTGGCTGGAAAGTGTCACATCTATGGAAATTTCAAAGCCTTTGCAAGAATGTGCCAGAATTGCCCCAAAACCTTTATTCCAGGAAACTTTCGGGCTTCTTCTCAAGAACTTTGCAGAGGATTTCTCAGATGATTAAGGAGAGATCTGACTATGTGATAGTAGGTGGTTGTATTTTGTTATTTCTGTCACTGTTTGCACTGTCACAGGGCCAGAAATACCACTCTCAGCTCTATGGGACTTTTGAACTTCGGGGCAACTGCTAATTTCATTGATGAGGCTATTGTGAAATAATTTGGCTTGCTCATATGCAGCCAATTGGAAAGGCATATGAAAGTGAGATGATTGATTGTAGGCCCTCCCAATCAGGTCACATCCTGCAACATATGACCCTCTGCAACCAAGAATAAATTAACACAAACAAGTCTCGGCCCCCTGTTTTATTGCTCCTTTGCAAGACCCAATGGTTTTCTGAATAGACTTCTGCAGACACATAATATTGATATTCATTAGAAGCAAAGGATATTCCTTTCCATTCTCAATATCATAAACAGTACAATTTGCAAATTTTGGACTGTTCTGTTCTTCTCTTTGCCTCATAGCAACCTGAATCTTTTTTCTTGGTTAAAAAATATGCAGATTTTGCTGACGCTTTGAGGAAGCAGGAAGCTATGACCTTGCTACCCCATCAAATATGTTATTGTACCATTAACATAGTACCTGGAGCTCAGATCCCAGCTACATGGCAATATATCATGTCTACACAAGAAGAAGCTCTAAAGACATTTCTAGACAACAATCTAAAGAAAGGATTTTTTTTTGCCTTTCTTCCTCTTCTGTATCTGCATGAACATCTTTTTGCAAATGAAAGAAAATACCTTGAGTATTCTGCATGATTATAGAGTTCTGAACTCTGTAACTATTAATGATTATTATACACTGTCTTTTATTTCAGACCTGCTGAAGGCACCTATTTTCATTAAACTGAATCAAAGAGGAGTTTAAAATCCCATTCATATAGGAAGGAGATAAGAACGTAACAGCTTTTGATAAACATTATAGGGAGTTTAAATGCATGGTCATTCCTTTTGGCCTTTCTAATTATTCTACTGTTGGAAATCAGGACCCACCCACCCTCCTAGAGAAGGAAATATTTTAAGGAATATTAAAAAGGCAGAATATTATATTTCCTCAAAGGAATAATGGAGAAGATCTTAAAAATGCAGAAACTTCTCCCTCCCCCCCAGCCAGAAACTCGGCAGAAACCAGGTCTGTAGAAATGCAGATGTGATAATCCTTTCCAAAAGGCTGGAGCCAGGAAGCTTAAAGCTGATGGGATTAGAAAGACAAGATCCCTAGAATCAACAACCCCTCACCCCAAAAATTCCAACACAGGACATAGTCATAAGCCACAGCCACAGGGAAGTAGGATATGACCTTTGGGCCATAATAGGATTAACCAACCACCATTAGAATACCAGAAAGGCACACTGAACCTCAGGTCAAAGTTCATGCCACAGGAACAACTCCAAACACAAAACCCCAAGAAGGTATAAAAACTCACCACTCCCAGCAACATGTGGTCAGCTGCTCCAGAGCCTCATGTCTTGTGGTTCTGCTCTTCAATAAACTACAACCTTCTTTCTAAAGCAATCTCTATTTTGTTTATTCCTGGCTTGGACTGGACCCTGATGAAGATTTTTCATTCAACACTACAGTGGACAAATATGCTGTAGCTTATCTGTATTGCATTTTACTTTTTCAGAAGATTCTTCCCTGCATTCTACTCACGTCAAAAAATTGTTAAAGTTCCTACATGTCTCACTGCATTGCACTGCATGTACCACATCACTTAGATTGTGTCTAAGTGTTTTGTCCTTGAGGTGGACAAACTTTTGCCTTAATGTATTCCTTGATTTAAAGTGTGCACATATATTGTACACATCATTCCTCTCCAGTCAGTTACAACTGAAGAAGCTTCTTGGATGATAAGTGAAATGTTTTCAAAGAAAAAAGAAGAAGGAAGTCCAGTTGCCTTTTGGAAAATAATAAGGCTTAAAATACAGCATGACTATAACGAATTTTAAGGAAACCATTTATTAGGGAATAGTATTGTCCTCATTTTGTAATGTGCCAGTCATAAAAATAAGCAAGGTGATTGGTCTGCTCTGCTGGCAGCTCCTTTCTACATGTATCACCAGCCAATACCGAAAACATTGATTAAAAAGGCACTACAACCAAATAAGGAGAATCTGACTTTGACACTCTGCCTGGACTTCTCTAAGGTGGTCGGTTGTCTGCCCCTTTCCCCATACCCCACCTGGTGTCTCACGAGCTAAAATGATGACATGGAAAGAAACATATGAAAAGAAACAAGGGCAGAAATAACTTGAGAGTGGAAACAACCTGAGAGTGGAATACACCAGTGTATCCACTGTTCTTATTTTGCTTACATACACAGAGGGGGGGGAGAGAGTATCAAAAACACAGTGTGATGGAAAAGAAATTCAGACTTCCCCATCCAGTATATGGCAGGCCAAACCCAGATCAGGCTTTTTCATGTGCTAATTTATTTCTCATCTGCAAAAATCCAGATATCTATGAGATGGGAATAAAGAGTTAGCACTAACTTCTTCCTCTACTCCATTTAGACTTTTGCAATCTAAATCTGGCAGCCATCATTCAATTACTTATATGAATTATTTGCCTTGTTTGTGTCCATAATATTCAAAAACTGTTCACAGTCAGCACCCTGAATATTCACTGGAATATCTTATCCATGGTTATCACTAGCTATACAAAAGATGATTCCATGCAATTTCCTTAGCCAGTTATTGAATTCTGTGTTTGCACAATATATTTTCTATAAATGAATCATGCTAATTGTGGAGAGAGAAAAGTTCCCTGAGAATGGGCTCCAGCATGAGTCCAAAAGCTTAGAAGAAGAATAAACCTCTGGTCTGGGTGACCAATTCAAATTGGATTCTGTAACATTATCCTAAGGTGACCAACCATCCTCCTTTAGGGAGGACAGTCCTCCTTTTGTAAGTTCTGTCCTCCCACGAAAAGTGTCCTCCTATGTGTCCTCCTTTTTGATATTTGAAGACTAATCTGCAGGGCTTTTTTTTTTCATAGAATGCTCAGAATGGCACTCTGGCACCTTTTTTTGATGATTTTTTCCCAACTTTTGCATGTGCTCTGCTACTCCCCTTATTGGCTTTTGAAAGCCAATAGGAATTGCTGCTGAGCGCGCCAAAACTCCCAGCCGACAAACTTTGCACATGCAAGTTGTCTGCAGCAAAGGTGAATTGGCAGGAACTTTGCACCCCTCCCTGCTACCCAACTATGCCACCTCCTAGTTAGTTCCGAAGATACCTGGAGGAGACTAGAGCGGTAAATTTCTCTTGATCTTCGGTTCTGCTAGGGCAATAATGGCTGTGAGCACAAGAGGCAGGGGCGGCAGGGATGCTGCAGGCAGGAGTGTGATGGACGGCAGCGGCCAGCTGCACCTGTGCTGTGGGAGCCGCGGGGCCCTCCCTACACGGGGCTGCAGAGGGTGGGCGGTGGTGCTGGTGGGGCGGCTGCAGGCAGGGTGTGTCAACGGCAGGCTGCCCCCCGGAGCCGGCACGGCTGGTGCTTTGGGAGCCGCAGCGCCCACTCTACGTGGGGCAGTGGTGCTGGTGGGGCAGCTATGGGCGGGGGCGCGGCAGACGGTTGACCTTCCATGGGCCAGGCCAGCTTTTACAAAAAAATTTTCTTCAATTTATCTGTGTCCTCCTTTTCATTGTAAAAAAAGTTGGTCACCTTAATTATCCTATATTTGGATAATTATATCATATATTTGCCTTCATTCTCAAATCAGGCTAACAAATGGCTAATGTCCATATAGTACATTAATCTATGTAGATGCCCAAAACCAAATATGTAACAAGGATTTAAAACTAACCAAGCTAAGCATCTTCTGCACATGAAACCATTAGATCTTTTTCTGGCTAATTAAGATGATTGTAAGAACACAGCATTAGTTTTGTGTGAAGCATTATATGCCATGGTTAGAAATGCTGGAGGATGGTAGAGATAACCTACTGCAAAGGCAATATACACAATACTAACATGGCAAGAATTGTTCAGAGTGGTCAAAATTCAAATGTTTCAGACAGTTTCAGGGTGGCAGTTATAATGTATAAACTAATTTTGTAAGAGAAGAACAGGACAACATAACATTGCTGTTTCCAATTAAGATGCTTTAGTTTAAACTACAAATATTTTAAACAAAGCATGCAATCTGCCTTAAAGGTATTAATGAAACTCGGGATATTAACCAAACATACAGAATATGATGAAAGACACGGAGACTTTAGGCATCAGTTTTTCCTATGTTTAAATTTTAAAAGCAGTTACTATAGCAACAGCAAGATACAGCATATGGTATGTCTGCTACCTCTGAAATAACAGAACAATTTCTAAAGAATTTATTTTACAATATGGTGTGAACACTTGTACTTTTTACCAATTTTTCAGTGTTATGTAAGGTACTTTTGTTCCCTGACATACTTTTCATGTTGAATGCTCTTTTTTCCTTTGCTTTCTTTTTCATGTTAAATAAACATTTTCCCTTTTTTGTCTTTCCTAATCTTACAGATGAAAAGTTAGAAATGAAGTATTTCAGTCCAGACAAAAAAAATCCTATAGAAATTCCTATGGTGGGAGAGAGGGAGGGAAGGATAGAAGCATCAGAAGTAAGAAGGAACAGAGTTGGCTACCCTTTTTATTAAAAAAATCCTTTTATATCACACATAATGGGACATAATCAACTTAGGTCAGCTCTCAAACTATTACATTTTCTCTGGGAATACAGAAGGGGAGATTGGGATTGGAGGTTTAGCTCCAGCAAATCCTCAACCAATCTCCTTTTTTGAGGTTTGAGATTCTTAACTTTTCAAAGAGTTGGCCTCAAATGCTAGAGCAGTGGTTCTCAACTTTTTCAGGTTGAGACCCCACTTGCCCCGCCCATGTGCGGCGTGACCCTGGGGTGCGTGCGCGCGCACAGGTGCATGCGCGCCGGGCCAATCCGCGCGTGCGCGGCGCACGCGACAGAAAAAAACAAAAAAACAAAAAACCAAAATGGCGGACCGCGACGGGCCGATCCGCGCATGCGCAGCGCGCGCGACGAAAAAAACACAAAAAACAAAATGATGGACCGCGGTGTCCAGCGACCCCCGCGAAACGGTCGTTCGGCCCCAAATGGAATCGCGACCCATAGGTTGAGAAACGCTGTGCTAGAGGGAAGATGCGAAGAGAATTGTTCTGTAAGGTAAGAGAAAGATAAATATTTTTCTTTTCTTGCACTGCATTCTTCCAGGCTGTTTCTCAGCTATCCAGTTAGGCTTAAATGTGATCTGATATTACATATTCTGAAAGTCACAAGGCAGCTGCCCAAAATTACAAAACTGTACAGATTTCTTTTGTCAGATTCATAATGTATATTATGAAATTATTGCATGCTTTTCATCATTATATCCTGTTTTTTTCTGTTTCTGGGACATTATCAGCTGGATGGATTAAAAACATTCACTTAAATGGTATCAGGGGACACAGACTTAATTACAATAAGCATTCTTCCACAGGAAAAGGAAAAAAAACCTTCAGTAAAAACAGGTCACGACATAAAAGCTATGGTAAGCATACAGTGAAGGATTCATCTGATTAGCAGAGGAGAAAGCTCAATTCTCTGTAATGTTTGAACTGTTCCTTAATCTGGAATAGCCCTTACCTAAACTAGTCTGAAATATGGAGCAACTCTCAGGGATGGGAGGAATGTGTTGATGAACCCAAAGCATGGAGTAAAGGAAGGGGTGATTTTAGTGATTTAGAGGCCTTTCAATCCAATCAGCTCCAGAGCAGAAATAAGGTATAGACCTGCCCATTAAGAAATTTCAGAGCAAGTGATAGCTATAGAATTTCAGATCCTATGGCTTGACCAATCAAAACCCATGTGTCTTAGAATTAAAAGAAATATACAAAAACAGCATATCCAGGGAAAGTGTCATTATGTTGCAATAAAAATTCAAGACATCATCACTGCTTGTGCAACTGAAGATTTTCCATCTACAGTTATTTAGCAAATGCAACTTTCTTCTGGAGGGTTTGTATACTTATGAAATCAGAGATTCCCACAATATGTGCTTGTCAGTCCTTTGAGGTTATTCAGATCAAGAAACTAATGACACAAGGTTAGAATATGCTTTATTGAGATAGGCTATGTTAAAAAAATCTCGCAAATTTGATATGTTTTTCTCTTTCTCATTCTTGTACTTCAGGAAGTCAGAGAAGAGCCAGCCTAAGTCTCTTTTTAATACTTTTTCTTTTCCCAGAGCTTTGGTAGAACTTTAAACAGTACTTCTGAATATTTGCCATAAGATTATCTCTGTGGCTCCCTGCACTACTTAAGCAGTGGAAGTTCACTCATTTCAGCAAGGAGCTAGATTAAGAACAAAACTTTCTAGCTTGAACAATATAGCAGACAGAGGTTTTCCATCATGCTGGAGGCCACTTAGGAGGAAATAATGAGTTTGCTAAGAGACATAATACCGTTCCTATGTCAACAGTGAAAGCCCAGCAAACATTCTCAGTTCTAAAAAGTACAGAAGACAAGTTCAATATCTTGGCAATGCTGTTTACTAAATCACAACATCTTTGCATGGATTGCCAGACAGAAAGAACTTTTCGCCAATTTCCTATACAAAAAATAAAACAGGGAGGAAACTAGAGGAAAGTGGCTATACGAAATAGTGGAGGCCACCGTCCTTTCCTCCCTGCATGCAAACTTCTGAATTATCTTTACACTGAGTAAGATAATACATGACTATAATATATAGTTTAGATACTCTTGATGTGTTGCAAGAGAGGAAGGTGGAGATAAAACATGGAGCTATTGGCTCTATCTACTCTGTAGCAGCTTGTCCTCTGGTCCACCATGCCCTATTGAAATGTTTCTGAAAGATTTTATCCCACAGAGTGAGATAAAGTGCTTAGATTCACTTTTTCCTTCCACACACAAACATAAATTCAAAGAAACAAAAATTTTCCATAAATTCATCCCTCATTTTTATCTTCAAGAGGAAATACTAACTCTACTAAAGATAAAAGGCATTAAACTAGAAGTGAGTTGCCAATGGTGGGATTCAAATATGTGAACAACCAGTTCTCTGTGTGTATGCCGCTTCCGGAAGTCTGTTTTGGGCCTGGGCAACAAAAAATTAGCTACCAATTCTGCCAAAGTGGTGCGAACTGGCTGAATCCCACCACTGATTCTAAAACATTCTATCACATGAATGTTTTTTAAAATTATTTCCTCCAGTTTAAAGTTCTTATAGCATTGCTTCATTGGAATACGGCAGGGGTGTCAAAGTAGTGGCCCACAAGCCAGATGCTTCATGCACAGGCTACGCCCACCCTGGCTCCGCAAAGGCAAAAAACGTCACGATACGTCATGATACGTCACGTGACACAATTGATTTTGACACCCATGGAATACGGTATATAAATCTGCTTTTGGACTAGATTTATTCATTTAGGAATATATAGGTATAAATGGAGGAGATGTGGAGCCATATTTCTTTGTAAGCTAGTTATTTGATTTAAAGATACTAGGTGCCATCTTTTGTGAGGTATTAAAAGGCTCATTTTACTGTCTTTCTTTTCAATATTTCCCACACAACCATTTTTTCAATTCAGATGCCTTTAGAATAGAAAGGAGAGAACGTTCAACTTTTAATGGTATCATTCCACCAAAAATAATTTGTAAGTGCTTATAGGCTATTAGCAAATAGGATTAAAGGCAGAGGGAATAGGATCTGAACCAAAAGTGGGGGCATTATTTTTTCCCTATCATCCCTTCTCTGTTTCCTCTTCTTTCCTTCTCTCCCATATCTTCTTTACCCAGAGAGATGATAGGGGGAAAAAATTACTGTTCTTGTTAAAAAAAAAGTTTGGACTTACTGCTTGCAAATAACTGTTGAAATTAAGCCAAGAGCCATTTCCTGGCCATCTCTACCCTTTCATAATGTTGCATCAAACATGTCATTTTAATAGTTACCCTATGTGGAAAATAAATGGCCTTAGGGAAGGCACAAACCTTCAGGTTTACAGCTCCATGTTTAAAGCCCAGTCCATGTGGTGGAGTTTCAACTGACCAATACTTGTAATTTCCCTTTGTATTTTTTTCATGGAACTTTTTAAAGATAAAAAAAAACATTATATCCTCCATTACAATGGAATATTTTCAGCCTTATCTTTCTTACTCAGTTCCAGGAAGCTGAATTATACCCCTAGATAGCTGAGCATTCTGAACTATAAATAATTGAACCATTTTAGCATAGAGGCTGTTATAATAAGGGCCAGACTGGTCGGCGCCAGCCTTGTGCACATGTGCACAATGCTGGCTGCCCGGGACCAGACTGAGCGGCACCAGCCTTGCGGGCATGCGCAAGGCAAGAAGTAGTTAGTTACAAGTGTTGAGAGGAATTTTTGCATCACACAGTCTTCCAGATGTTCTGGTTTCAGATAATAGTCCTCAATTTACCTCTTCTGAGTTCCAGGCTTTTCTCCAGGCCAACATGATCCGCCATGCAACTTTGGCTCCCTTTCATCCATCTTCCAACGGACTGGCAGAGAGGATGGTGCACACGACCAAAGATGCCCTCAAGAAACTGACTTATGGTAACTGGCATCACAGGTTAGCAGATTTCCTTCTTGCACATCGCACCACACCATGCACTGCCACAGGGAAGAGCCCAACTGAACTCTGCTGGGGTCACCGCCTCATCACTAAACTGGACAGGCTGCACCCTGACCAGGTGGCTTCACAGGTGTCACAACCACGGGCACCTAGGAGACTCCAGGTGGGCGATCTGGTTTGGGCAAGGAACTATGGGCCTGGTCATCTCTGGGTCACAGCTGTGGTCTACAAGGTCTCGGTGCCTTTGTCATACGAAGTGGCTTTGGAAGATGGCCGCGTTCTGCGCAGACACATAGACCAACTGCGTTGGAGACTGGACTCTCACCCTTCCGCTCCTGGCTCTACTCTGGGGGGGGAGGACTATAACATGCATTCTGGGGATCAGTTTCACTGGTCATCACAGGGTTCCACAAGTGCTCCTGACAGGAATTCATGGGATAGGGGGTCATCCCACTCATCCATCATCACTCCAGACAGGGTATCCACAGTATTCACACATGACAGATAGTGCTCCAGACAGGAAGACTGACCGGCGGTATCCAAACAATACACAAACTGCAAGAGAAGAATTCCAACAAGGGGGCTTGTCCAATTCCGCAATTGCTCCCAAAAGGAGGTCATCAGCAAGGGGGGTTGCCACTCTGACACCTTAGGCACGTGCTCGGGGACCACTGGGTACTGGGGTACTTCCGTGACTCAGCAGTCTCCATCTGCTGGCCTTGGGTTCGAGGGACAGTGTTCCCAAGAAGGATCCATTGTGGATCCGGGGACTACCACCACCACCCAGCTAGCAGATGGGTGAGTCAACCAGGTATTCTGGGCAGCAGGGAATTTGAGACAGCAACGCCATGGGGTCACCTGGGAATTTGAAACAGCAATGCCATGGCCTTCCTTGCCTGGTAGGCGAGCAGGTGGGCCAGGCAATCCCTTCTGGCCTTAGAAGGTCGCAGCAGGCCAAGTGCCCACCCAAACATCTTCAGGAATTTGTGAAGTTGCTGTCAAGTCAATAGGATAGTTCAGGAGGACCTGAAGACAGGAAGCATTCGGATAGAATGCTGTACTATTTTTTGATTTCGGTAACATTCAGACATTACTAAAAATGAAGGGGTTTGTCTGAAGGCAGACTCAAAGTTCCAACTCATTGCATTTCATTAATGGGCTGTGTAACACTCCTGCCTGTGAAGGTACACCTGTGTGTGTAAAGTATATGTTCCATCTAGGGGGGAGAGGTGTTGTGTCCCGAGCCTGCAAAAGCAGGCTCGAGACATTGCATTGGTCCCGGGCATTCCAAAAGCTGCCTGGGACCAGACTGGTCAGCGCCAGCCTTGTGCACATGTGCACAACGTTGGCTGCCCAGGAGCAGACTGAGCTGCGCCAGCCTTGTGCTCATGTGCAAGGCAAGAAGTAGTTAGTTACATTGTTTGCTGTAGTAGGGGTCCTTCACCGTTAAAAGAAGCCTGTTTTACTTTTGTTGTTGTTGGTTGTAAGAGAGCAGAAACAAGAATAAAGACTCTTAACTTCACCATGCGTCTTCGTGGGTACATTCGAAACCCAGAACTTAACAGATGGGTGCTCAAAAATAATTGTGCACAAGCGGCACTGCTGACAATGAAAATGAAGAGAAATCAAATAATGATAATACCTTTGTGTCATAAAGTTATTCATGACACATTTATGTTGAGGCTGAATATATAGATCATTACTACAGTAGACAGAATGGAAGTATTAAGTTAATATTTAAGCATGGTTTTAATGGCAAAGAGCTTCTGAACTGCTTTTTGCTTTCTGTGAAGCTTAAATTACTATTGTATTTCACATGTTAGTGTAATGTGCCATTAGCCTTGAAGGTTTGGCACTGTATAAATTCATTAGTCAACAAATAAATAAGATAAACCAACTATCATCAAAGCCTGTGAAAGGGAAAGTCTTGTTATCTAGAGTGGGCTGTTGATTGTTGACAAATTTGATTGAATGGTTTTAGTTGAGAATTACCAATGGTATTTTAAGTAAAGTTTCCAACTCATGGGAAATAACTGTTGCATCCTATTTTGCTTTGGTCGGACCCTATTTCAGCGGTTCTCAACCTTTTCCGGGGCTCAACCCCGGCCTGCGCCGCATCGCGCATGTGTGGCCCGACGGGCTGCATCGCGCATGCATGGTGCGGCGGGGCGCATCGCGCATGCACGGCGTGACGGGGCACATTGCGCATGCACGGTGCGATTGGGCGCATCACGCATGCGCGGCACGATGGGGTGCATTGTGCATGCACGGCAGGGTGCATCGCGCATGCGCGGTGGGGTGCATCGCGCATGCGCGGCGCGACGGGGCGCATCACGCATGCTCGGCGTGACGGCTCGCATCGCAATAGGGAAAAAAATGGCCGGCCCAAAAAAAATGGCAGACTGCGGTGCTTGGGGACCCCCATGAAATGGTCGTTCGACCCCAAATGGTTGAGAACCGCTGCCCCATTTGCATATAATGGTCAGCTCTGGACACTGTAATTAGAACAAAGATATTAGAAGAAAGAAATTAGAACAAATATAAATAAGGACAATGAAGATGATCAGGGGATTAGAAACTGTAACCTAAAAAGAAAGCTTGAAATACTTGGTTATGGTTAGCTTTGACTAAAGATGACTGGGGAGCTGGGAGAGAGTTATTTAAATATCTGAAAGGATATCACAGAGAAGAAATGAAAGACATGTCCCTCTAGTTCCAAAATAAGGTGTGCTAATATTGGATTTATGCTACCAGAAGCCAGATTCTGATTGATGTTTTAAAAAAGCTCCCAAGAGCACAACCAATTACCCAGAAATGATAGAGGTTGTGGTTGTGTTCAATGAGAGACTAAGTGTCTGTCTGGGCTGCTTTAGTTCAGGTTCCTACACCGAGTTGGAAGTTGACTCAGTGATATATTATTATTATTATTATTATTTATTATTTATTAAATTTCTATACCGCCCCTCTCCCGAAGGACTCGGGGCGGTTTACAGCCTTAAAATTTTTAAAAACATATAAATGTACAAAATTAAAATATTTAAAAATAAATTAAACAAATTAGGCCATAAAATCTATAAAACCCAATATATACAAATATGTGGTCCTTGCCAATGCTATGATTACTTTCTTGGCTATCTATAGTTGAATATTCCTAATCCTATTGATCTGTATATTTTTCACTTCATTTGCTTCATCTTTAAGTGCTAAGCCTCTGAATAATGATGCAGGACACATATCGTTATGTTATAGAGGTAGACATTCATAATAAACCACAGTAACCTCAAAATGCCATAAGTTATATAATAAGTTCGTCACACAAATGACACAATTATATATTGCAAGTACTTAGGTGCAAGTACTTAGATTGCATCATTTGCATGACATTTCATTGTTGACCTCTCCCTGAAATATTTTCTGGATAGTATTTTACTTAAAATATCCAGAAGTAGTTATAGCCAATCTAAGTTGATGTGCACATTATCTTTCCATGCTTCTTAATCTCATATAATTAAATTCTGAATCTGACACAAAGTCACCAGAAATCAAACCTGACTCAAAGAAGACTTTATCTTTAACTTAATGTATCCATATCAGAAGTAGTTCTCATCAAATTATGAAGAGGACCACTAACCTCATTGAAAGCATAGAATCTGAAAATAGCACACCTGCTCCCAATTTTCACTTCTGGATATCACATAGCCTATATCACACAGTCTGTATCAAAAATATTGAAAGAATAAATTTTGTTCTCCAATATAAGCAGTGATATCTACACATTGTGGATCAAATAATAAAAATACAACTTTTATATATATAAAGTATAACTGCAGTATAGCAGTTAAAAATGTCAATGTGTAATCAATCAGACGGTCTGTCTGAAAAACTTCCTGTATATACTCCCTTGACTCGGCTGGCAAAGAGGGGAGGAAAGCATGTGGCTTGTTGGTTAAATCATTGCCTAGTATGTAAACTGCCCAGGTTTGAATCCCATAAAGGGTATGACTAACTGAAGACAGTAGAATGAGCTCAAAATGGCCATCTTAGTCTCCCAATTTAATTCTTTAATTCTATACATATTTATCTATACATATTTAGGCATAAGTTTCATTACATACATGCAGTGTGCTTATGCCTGAGTAAATCAACCACAGAACTGTAGTATAATGGAATAAATGAAATTTCTACTAAATCATGTCATTTTAAATGAAACATATGAAAAATATTAATAACACCACATGCTTGTACATGGATGAACTAATATAATTTTTATTCTGTTTCATTTTTTAAAAAAAAATTCTTTCCCATCCTGTAATATGTCACTTCCTTCCTAGCAGGTTGATCCCAGGAGGTCCTGTAACTGCAATTACCCCATTTAAATATTCCACATATCTGTCAAGATTCAAAAGTATTCTGTGGTGTCAGTTTAAATATAAATATCTATAATTCTAGTTAATCGCCATCACTTTTAGTCAGTTTTGAAAACTCACTTGATGTCTGTTTTGTGCTTGTGGCCACATGCTGTTTAGACTGCAGCACTTGACATTGATTTATTGGTTAAGATGTTACCCAAAGCAGGTCTGGCACACAACAGGGTTCTGATAGAGAAGAGGCTGAGCCTCTGACAGAAGTAAACTTGTCAATAACCACTTTTCCCTAATTGTTCAAGAAGTTGGTCTGCTTTTCATACGAAACTGTAAATGAGTTTAGAGTTGTTACACAAACCCTGTACACCAGGCTCTACTTACAAAACACAAGACCTTCTTTCTAAAGAAATCCCATCTATTTACTGGTGATTCACAGGCTATCGATATTCAATGATTTTTTTTTCTTTCTGAAGCAAGCACAGATTCTGTACAGCCTGTAATGACATCTTGTAAACAGCCTGAATGACCATTCAACAGAAAACAAGCATTTTAGAGGTTTCTGAAACCTGCAGACAGCTCATTTTGACCAAAGATGGGTAGAAAGCCAGCATGTTTATCTTTAAACTTAGATGTGTCCATATGTTGACATGTATTTATCCTACTTCAATAACTCTTGTAGTGCAATTATTTTTACAATGCAAGATTCAGTGTGCCAGAACTAATATCCTCATGCCCCGCAGCCAGAACTAGCACCAAAGAAAAGCACTTTAAAGCTTTTAATCTCCATGACAACCTACATCCCATTCTTCAATAAATGCCACTGTACATAAACATATCCTTTATGCATACCTACTATCTATTCATAAATATTACCTGTCAGTAATGTAAATACAATCAAGGCAGGGGTGGCAGCCACCTAGGGCACCAGCACAATGTGGCCCAGGCAGGACTTTAGACTTTCAAACACCAAAGTTTATGTTGTGAGCCGCCCTGAGTTCTCCGGAATAGGGCGACATAGAAGTCAAATCAAATAATAATAATAAAGTTGGTCATGGTCTGCCTCAGAGCAGCATCGGCCCATAGCCAAAATGATCCATTTGCTATGGCAGCAGAGGGGAAGGCAAATATAATCAAAAGCCTCATGTGTACTGACTGGGATAACCTTTGGATGGTAGCAAAGAATTATGAAACATTTTCTTTTTTGCCATCTAATAGCATGGGGTCAGGTTATCTGTGAAATCGTCTTTGTCCATTACCTCAGCCCATCCTACTCAGTCAGGCAGAAAGGATATGTTGTTAGTCATGTCAGTTAAAGAATTCTGTCTGAGGAGATCAGGAAGAAGGCCTTTTCTTCACAGTGGAAATGACGGAGTAGATGGGTGATGGACTGGACTTCTTAGGAAAGCTGAAGAAGATTGGGGAGTAGACTCCTTATATGCAGTCAAAAGACAACAGTTGGGGGATGCTGTGATTTGTGGGGAAAGCTACTGAATAACAAATGATGCAGAGATACTCTCAGCCAAGAATTTATGACTGTGGGGAGTGAGGTGCAACTGTTTGGAAAGATCCCAGTTATAATTTCAAGAAAAAGTTTTATCATCAAGAATCAGTCAAGGATATTTGATCCTGGATGGATTAGAGCAGCGGTTCTCAACCTGTGGGTCGCGACCCCTTTTGGGGTCGAACGACCATTTCACAGGGGTCGCCAAACAATGCAGACCGCCATTTTTCCCCCTTTTCCTTATCTGTGCTACTCCCTCTTATTCTATTGGCTTTTGAAAGCCAATAGAATAGACTCTTTTGAATAGAGTCTAATTCTATTGGCTTTCAAAAGCCAATAGGAATTGTCCAGGCTGTCTCTGCCCTGCTGAGCCCGCCAAAAGTCCCAGTCGCCAAATGTTACTGCAATTTGTCTGCAGCGAAGGCAAGCTGTCTGGAAGTTTCCGCCCCTCCCTGCTGAGCAACTACTAAATTAAGTAAAAGAGGGCCAGGGGTGGGAGGGCCACCCAGGAGCGCCTGGGTCTGCCTGCCGCCGCCCCGAATGGGCGGTGGCCAAGATAAGGCTAGCGGGGCAGCGGAGGGTGCTGGGAGGGTAGCTGGCACGCATGGGGCCCGGTGTGTGGCTTACCTCCCTTGGGCTGGGCCAGCTGGTGGCCCAGCCAGTGGTTGGCCTGCACCATCGCTGTTGCTTGCCATGGCCACCCAGGAGCACCTGGGTCTGCCTGCCACCACACCGAATGATTTGTGGCAGGGTAGCGGCGGGTGCTGGGAAGGCAGCTGGCGCACGTGGGGCCAACTCTCAGCTGGCTGTCGGGAGCCGGGCGGTGTGTAGCAGCCCCGCCAGTTCCTCACCGATGTCTGGACTCTGACCCAACTCCCAGCTGACTGTCAGGAGTCAGGCTGTGCTCCTGGGGGCCATGCGGACGTCGGCCGGCTGCTGGCTGTGTCCTCCCCGTCTCCCAGCTCATGGCAAGCCCAGGGGCTTGAAACGTGCCCCCGACGCTGCCTCGGGCCAACTCAGCTGCGTGGGCGGCCAGTCCGAGCCGAGCCAGGTCTGGGCCGCTGCCTTCATGCCATGCTGGAGCTTCCCCCGCACTGCCCGGCCCACCTCCCTCACCGTTGGAGGCCGCCTTGGCCCTCTGGCACCCAGCATGGCCCTGGGGCTGGTGGGCAGGAACGGCTCCTTCCTGGCTTGTCGGGCTCCGGGCCTCGGAAGCGACCAGGTGGAGGGGAAGAGGCCGATGCCCGCATGTGCGTCGGAGGCCAGCTGGATGGGCTGGGAGGGGAGAAGCGGCACCTTCCAAGCAGAAGCTGGCACTCCGGCCGCGCCCCTCTCGCTTCTGACAAATCAGGAAAGGCTTTGGCAGTGAAGGGCTGCGCAGCATGGAAAGGGGCTCCCACGATCCCGCCGCTGTGATGGGGGTGGCTGGGAGAGGACAAGAGGTGCCGTGATGAGGATGGGGGGCTCCAGACTACCATACCCAGCAGCCCTAAACAGCACTGTGGAAGAGTGGGGAATGCTGGGAGTTGTAGTTCATCACCATTTGGGAAAACATGACTCTCAAAAATCAATCCTCTCTTCCTTCCTTCCTTCCTTCCTTCCTTCCTTCCTTCCATCCATCTCCTTCCCTTCCCCTTCAGTCTCTCCTTCCTTCCTTTCCCCTTCAATCTCCTTCCTTCTCTATCTCCTTCCTTTCCCCTTCAATCTTCCTTCCATCTCCATCTCCATCCCTTCACCTTCAATCTCCCTCTCCTTCCTTCCTTCCTTCCTTCCTTCCTTCCTTCTTTACTTCCTCCTTCAATCTCCTTCCTTCTCCATTCCTTCCTTTCCCCTTCAATCTTCCTTCCTTCCATCTCCATCCCTTCCCCTTCAATCTCTCTCCTTCCTTCCTTCCTTCCTTCCTTCCATCTCCAACTCCATCCCTTCACCTTCAATCTCCCTCTCCTTCCTTCCTTCTTTCCTTCCTCCTTCATTCTCCTTCCTTCTCCATCTCCTTCCTTTTCCCTTCAATTTTCCTTCCTTCATCTCCATCCCTTCCCCTTCAATCTCTCTCCTTCCTTCCTTCCTTCCATCCATCTCCTTCCCTTCCCCTTCAATCTCTCCTTCCTTCCTTTCCCCTTCAATTTCCTTCCTTCTCCATCTTCTTCCTTTCCCCTTCAATCTTCCTTCCTTCCATCCATCTCCATCTCCATCCCTTCCCCTTCAATCTCTTTCTCCTTCCTTCCTTCCTTCCTTCCTTCCTTCCTTTCCCCTTCAATCTCCTTCCTTCTCCATCTCCTTCCTTTCCCCTTCAATCTTCCTTCCTTCCCTCCCTCCCTCCCAACATTTTTGAGCAAGGAAGAGTAAGCTTCTCCAGTGACCATTGCTATATTGTTTTTGTAATTAATCACTATGCTTTAATTATGTTCAATTTGTAACAATGAAAATACACCCTGCATATCAGATATTTACATTACGATTCAAAACAGTAGCAAAATTATGGTTATGAAGTAGCAACGAAAATAATTTTATAGTTGTGGGTCACCACAACATGAGGAACTGTATTAAGGGGTCATGGCATTAGAAAGGTTGAGAACCACTGGATTAGAGATAATGATTGCAATGGGTTTGTGGCATATCAGAAGCCATTTGTGGACTTTCTGTGAATTAAATACAATAATAGATCATTAACAGAGGGCTTTGAACTTCAGCTTGTTGTTTGGATTACCTGTTAAATGCTTTCTTCTACAGTAGATAGATGGTAGGTCAAATTCATTGTTTGATAATGGATTTTCATATTGAGATGGGCAATTTCCAAATTTGATAAATAAATTTAAAAAATTAGTATTTGCAATCTAAATTTGGGGTCACTAATACTGGCCCAACCCGATATCATTAGTGCCATCTTGCACCTAACAGTTGCTCTTGTTGCCATTCCTCCTCTATAGTAGCCTGGCTGTAACAGCCCCAGGCCCCAGAACAGGTTTCTACCACTGTTTAAACGGTGCAACAATTATCAAAACTTAAGTTACTGTAATTTCAATATCATTGTCTTTTCTTTTTTCATAATTTATATACTAGCCACTTTCCTGGTTTATTTCCAAGCTCAATTTTTTTTTACGTTACATAATTCATTTTTATTTCCATTTACCTTGCTATTAACATAAGTCTATTGTCCTTGCAAAAGCTTGATTTGTTGAGAAATACTTATCTTCTCTGAAAATGTCTTTAATTATACTTCTTTTCTCTTTACTTCATTCAAAATAGCTTGTTTTCTTTTGACTCTTCTTTTTAAGTTCACTATTATATTGTATAAAATAACCTCTAATAAAACTTAAACTTGCATCCCAAACCATGCTTAAATAGTGCTTTTACCTAAGTTATTTTTTTTAAGTGCTTTTATTTTTACAAACCTTCACTTTCTGTAGTAACATTTCATTTAACTGCCCATTTAAAAGAATTAGATTTTCTTTTATAAACCAAACCAAAAAAAAAAAAGTATTTGGTAATAGTTCTACTTTAGAAAGATACTTGGTCAGGATACTTGGCCAGGATACTTGCGGGACCGTCTTCTGCCTCATAAATCCCAGCGACCGGTTAGGGCACATAGGGTTGGCCTCCTACGGGTCCCGTCTGTTGGACAATGCTGTTTGGCGGGACCTAGGGCTAGGGCCTTCTCTGTTGCTGCCCCAGCCCTCTGGAATCAACTTCCCTCAGAGGTTCGTACTGCTCCCTCCCTCCTAGCTTTCCGAAAACTTTTAAAAACACATCTATGCAGACAGGCTTGGGGCTTGTGAGCTGCGCTCTGCCCCTGGGCCTTTGATTGGGACTGTATGTTGTATGAGTGGGTATAGTTTTATTGTTTTTTATATTGTATATTATGATTTTAACTAATTTATATTTTGTATTATTTGCTGTGAGCCGCCCTGAGTCTGAGGGGAAGGGCGGCATATAAGTCAAAATAAAGTAAAGTAAAGTAAAGAAAACTTAGTACCCAAGTTCTTAGATCTCTTTATTAAATCTCACAGTTTGAGCCTGCTGATATTGATGCCTTCTTTTGTTACAGATATACTAACAAACAACTCAATACCAACTAAAAGTAGGAGTCGTCAAACTGGGTGACTTTATGACTTATGGAATTCAACTCTCAGAATTCTCTAGACAGGTGAACGAAAGTAAAAAAAGCAAAAGCTTTCAAACTGTGAACAGATATCTATTATTCCACGTTGTAAGGAAATCCCATAGTTTTTACTTTTTTTGCTACATAAACATTATTGAAAACATACAGCTGGTTACCCATCCAAACGCAGGCAAATATATTCATTCAATGAATGGCCTTCATTCATAATCTGGTGAGTAGTAAAGTCTGTTTCCTTGTGAAATCGCTTTCTCTTGATCAAAACGTATCTTTTTGGTTCTTAAGCATTAAAAGGTGTTTGCGCATTGATATAAAAATACTTTTTTTTAACATATTGCACTGAATTTTCAGCGTAACGTTTAACTGCTCTGTGCTGCAACCAAACCTCAGAGTCTCAAGCTGAGCCTGACTTTCAGTGACAATACAGACACATGCATTGAGTATCCATGGAATTTGTTTGCCACTGATTTTGTTTTGTTTTGTTCTGTTTTCCAATCTACCCTACAGTGGAGGATTTCTCGGTGGTTTCCCATTCACATACTAGTCAGCTTTTTAAAATCAGCCAAGATTAGCTAAATGCTGCCATCTACCTGACTCTGAAGCTAAACAAAAGCTTAAACATAAGCCCTGCATCAAGTATTTTTAAAAAATGACATGAAAAATCATTTTTTAAAAAATGAACAATTTTAAGGAGTGGATGTTTCTCTTTTTTTTAATAGAACAGGGAAACTTTCTTTTTTTTCCTTATTGAATTAAAACTCTTATTATCCTTTTTTTAATTGACTAATGCTAAAGGGAGGTTGGAATCAGTAATAGAACTGTTTAAAGACGTCAGTTTTAGCAAATCATCAAAGTCATTATGAGGGAAAAAATATTCCTAAAGAGACCATACAAATCTGTTTAAGTAGTCGCACATAATTACCATCAGGCTAATCATTCCATTCCAAAATAACAACACAATTAAGTGTAAGGCTTGTGTAGATTACATATTTGTTGTTTGCATAATGATGTCATTATGCCTGTGACATCCTCCTGGCTCATATTGAACACCTGTAGCCTAGACTGAATCTAGAGCAGTGGTTCTCAACCTATGGGTCGCGACCCCATTTGGGGTCGAACGACCGTTTCGCGGGGGTCACCAGACACCGCAGTCTGCCATATTTTTTTGCCCGTCGTGCGCGCGCCGCGCATGCGCGGTTCGGGCCATCGCGCATGCACCGTGCATGCGTGGATCGGCCCGTCGTGCCGCGCATGTGCGGTTCAGGCCATCACGCGTGCACCGCGCATGCGTGGATTGGCCCATCGCGCCGTGCATGCGCAGTTCAGCCCGTCGTGCACACTGCGCATGTGCGGATTGGCCCGTCGCATCGCACATGCACGGTTCGGCCTGTCGTGCATGCGCCCCGCATGCACGGATCGGCCCGTCGCACGTGCATGCGTGGATCGGCCCGTCGCGTCGTGCGTGCGCACCACGGGTTGGGGTTGCGCCGCGCATGGGCGGCGCAAGTGGGGTCTCAACCTGAAAAAGGTTGAGAACTGCTGATCTAGAGAGATATTTCTGGGGAGTGCCTTTAGTAGAATATGAACTTTTGTTTGAAAATTGATTATGCGTGTGTGCACATCCATGTACATTATTTAACCATGCTTCATTATGAAAATGGTCTTTGAATCAAAGAGCAGGTTTGCAGAAACTCACTGCTGACATTTACAGGACCTTCAATTAACTAATCAAATCAAGTCTTGCCTCCTTTTTTGGCCATATTATATTGCTGTGAAAAAAAATTACATACTTTGCTGTTCAGAAATGGGCTTATTCTTTTTCCAGCAAACTGCCTAAGGAGAACAAACAGTTTTAGATATGGGGTGAAGGTAATACTTTAAGCTATGGTTTCTTGCCATATGTAATTATTTTCAATGGAGCAAAATCATATTAAGAATAGATTTATTGTCATATTTTTTTCACCAGTGGGAGTGAAGAATGATTTAAGTTACAGGTACTGATTATGTAATTGCATTAATATAGGGCACACAGCCTACTCTGTCTTGTGAATCATCTAGACTGGCATGAACTCCCCACATACTTTGGGCTTCACAAAAGGAGAAAGGTCCTTTCTTGGGGAGCCTTTACATAAAAACGAACATGTCACTGCCGTATGACACCATTATGAAAATGAATGGCTAAAATAAACCATGGCAAACACATCATTTTCTGAAAGTAAACTTGTGAATATATCACTTTAAAGGAGATCATCATATCACATTATTCATATAGGTATCCTTTACTGTCCTTTGAAATAAACATATACAAATTACTAGGTTCACTAGTTTGTTTTTATTGGTTTGCTTTCTAATCTGCTGAACAATCACTAATCTGCAAGCTGGCATGGAAATAGAACTCTGGAAAGAGTGCAGAGAAGAGCAACAAAAATGATTAGGAAACTGGAGACTAAAACATATGAAGAAATTGAGTATATCTAGTCTAGTAAAAAGAAGGACTAAGGATGGCATAATAACAGTGTTCCAATATCTAAAGAGCTGCTATGAAGAAGAAGGGGTCGATCTATTTTCCAAAGCACCAGAAGGCAAGACAAGAAACAATGGATGGAAAACAAGGAGAGAAGCAACCTAGAGCTAAGGAGAAACTTCCTGACATGAGAACAATCAATCACTAGAACAGCTTATCTTCAAAAGTTGTGGGTGCTCCATCACTGAGGCTTTTAAGAAGAGATTGGCTAGCCATGTGTCTGAAATGGTATAGGGTTTCCTGCTTGAGCAGAGGGTTAGACTAAAAGACCTCCAAGATCCCTTCCAACTCTGATGTTAAGCACCCCTTTTCGGTGTTTATTCACTCTATGATCCATGAAATAATGTATCTATTTTAATTTACATTTTTTGAAATTACATCATGGCCCATCGTGACTTTTTAATCTTTTTGTTTAACAATATATCCATTCCTAAAGAACTGAGGGCTGATTAACTTTCTACTAAGTCCTAATAAACCCATTATCTTGTAAATATTTTCACTTGTATATTTTAAAAAATAGTTCATCAGCTAGCATTTTATAAATAGATCCATTTACTCTAAACCTTTATTTTTCTTGGCAAAATAACTATTTTCGCTGCAAAATAATCCCCAAAGTCAATTTCCTTTGCAAGTTCACCCACAAGAGGTAAAATCACAAAGTAGTTTATCCATTCTTATACCATAAATAGAACTTGTATTTATAGTCAGATGTGGCAGTAAGAAATGTTAGTGAACAGATTAGACATGTAGGTTGTGTCCTAGACACACTTGGGAATAGTACAAGTTTAAGTATAGGAAAACAAATTTATGTTATACAGTTTTCAGCTTAAAGGCTGTTTCCAATATGCTTTAAATTAGGTAAAACAGTCAAAAGGCTCTAGTAAACATGGCACTATCTTAATATATAGTAGTTTAGAGAATAAAAACAGTGGTCCTAGTACCAGATACTGAATTGCTAGATTTGTTTTTGAAAGAATGACTATTTTCAACTAATAATAATAATAATAATAATAATAATAATAATAATAATAATAATAATAATAATAATAATAATAATAATAATAATAATAATAATAATAATGGAAGGAAGGGACCTTGGAGGTAATCTAGTCCAACCCCCTGCTCAGGCAGGAAACCCTATACCATTTCAGACAAATGGCTGTCCACTCTCTTCTTAAAAACTTCCAGTGTTGGAGCATTCACAGCTTCTGGAGGCAGATTGTGCCACTAATTAATTATTCTAACTTCAGGAAATTTCTCCTTAATTCTAGGTAATTGCTTCTCTCCTTGATTAATTTCCATCTGTTGCTTCGTGTCCTGCCTTCAGGTGCTTTGGAGAGTAGCTTGACTCCCTCTTCTTTGTGGCAGCCCTTGAGATATTGGAACACTGCTATCATGTCACCCCTAGTCCTTCTCTTCATTAAACTAGACATACCCAATTCCCAGCAACTATTCCTTATATGTTTTAGCCTCCAGTCCCCTGATCATCTTTGTTGCTCTTCTTGTACTCTTTCTAGAGTCTCAACATCTTTTTTACATCTTGGTGACCAAAACTGGATGCAGTATTCCAAGTGTGGCCCTACCAAGGCATTATAAAGTGGTATTAATACTTCACATGATGTTGATTCTATCCCTCTGTTAATGCAGCCTAGCATTGCGTTGGCTTTTTTGGCAGCTGCAACACACTGCTGGCTCATATTTAAATGATTGTCCACTAGGACTCCAAGATCCCTCTCACAGTTGCTACTATTGAGCAAGGTACCACCTATACTATACCTGTGCATTTGATTTTTCTTGCCTAAATATAGCATCTTACTTTTTTCACCATTGAATTTCATTTTGTTAGATAGTGCCCAATGTTCAAGTCTGTCAAGATCATTCTGTATATCTTAAGCCTATCTACACAAAAGATATTATACATTCTAAAGACTTCATTCATTCAAGCAAACATCTAGGGAGATTCTCAGTCGTCCAGGTCATGGTTAGACATTTAGCTATGCACTTTGGGATGAACACTCTTCAGATGGTGCAGGAGCATGAAAGGATTTTCGGGGGGGGGGGGAATTGCAGACTATAGGATTCAGGTGACCCTCCAAGTGGCCTCAACTACTCTCAGAAAGAGGGCTAATAACCACATGATTGCAAGAAATATAAATCCTTCCATTCTTCACCATTTAGTCAGAACCAAAGAAGCATCTTGGATGAGAAGTGCAATGTTTTATAGCAAAACAAGAAAGTCCAGGTGCCTTTTGAAAGAAACATTCTTTGAAAAGGACATTCATTCAAACAATTACAAAGTGTTCTTAGTGGAAGTAGTTTTTACTGAGTTAAATCATTGTATCAAGGTAATTGGAATTAGAAAACAATATGTCTTTCAAGATCAATTGCATATATAATTATTCAGAAGTCAAAGTTGCCATATTCAGTTGGACTTATTTCCATGTAAATATACAAAGGATTGTACATATATATTCATATGTTGGCATTAAAACAGGTTTTGGAAAAACTAGCTGAAGCTCCAAGTACTGTAAATCTACTGATATAGCCTGAAATAAAATGGAAGATAAATCAGAAAATAAAAGTATAAAAACTGCAAAAACTGCTTTCTGAGTGAATGTTTTGCATTTGTCTATACCAGGGCTTTTCAACCAGTGGTACGGGTACCACCTGTGGTACATTGGCACCTGACAGGTCGTACGCGACCATCCTAGAAAAGTGGTAGCGGGGGAGGGGAATGAGCTGAACCGGTGACAGCACCGCACAAACCTGAGCGAGAGATGGCTGGAGCTGCAGGGCTGTCAGGGCTCAGCGGAAGCGCCAGGATCAGGGCCACTTTCCAGCTGATTGGCACTTCTTCAGGGCTGTCACATTCAATGGAGCACCAGGATCAGTGCCAGGCTCCAGCTGAAGCTCGGCGCTGATCCTGGTGCTTCTGCTGAGCCCAGAAGAAGCGCTGATCAGCTATAATGTTGCAGCATCTCCAGGGTCTAGTGATTTGCATTCAGATGCTTGGCAACTGATTCATATTTATGACGGTCACAGTGTCCCAGGGTCATGTGAAGTGACCAAAACCTGCTGTAACCACCCAGCAGACAGGGAGAATAAAAACCAAACACCCCCTTACCCCACCCCTGCTGCCAATCCTCAATAGAAATGCTCACAACAATGAAAACCTCGGAACTTCCAGTGGCACCGTTTAATATTAATTTAAAACAGGAATTGGAAAGAATAACGGGATGTGAGATAGTTAAGAAAATTAAATACTTAGGAATTGATATTGAAGCCTCCAATGGGAAGTTATATAAAAATAATTACGAAGTCTTGTGGAGTAGAACTGGAAAAATGGAAGAAACTTCAATTATCTATACTGGGTAGGATAGCAGCAGTCAAAATGAATGTATTACCTAAATTTTTATTTCTCTTTCAAATTATACCTATACTTAAAAAAGATGCAAATTTGGAGGAGTGGCAGAAGGGCATTAATAGATTTATCTGGAATGGGAAGAAACCAAGGGTTAAGTTAAAAATAATTCAGGATACAAGGGAAAGAGGTGGTTTGAAAATGCCTAATCTCAAGTTATATTATGATGCAGCTGTTTTAGTAGCAATAAGTGATTGGGTCAATTTCACTAATGATAGAATATTTAATATTGAAGGGTATGATTTACTATATGGTTGGCATGCATATCTAGTTTATGATAAGAAGCTGGACAGGAGTTTCAAAGAACACCTATTGAGAAATGCTCTGCTGCGTGCCTGGAAAAAATATCAGTATAAATTAAATGATAAGATTCCTGTTTGGACAGTTCCCAGACACGCAATAGAGAATATAAATAGAGAACAATTATATGATGTGGTGCGATATGAGAAACTCCAACTTAAAGAAGGGAATGCTTTACAACTGAAGTCCCTGAACACTTTAAGGGATGAAGGAATGATTCTTACTTGGTTTCAATATTTACAATTGCAGACTAGATGGAAAAAAGATCAGAAGATTGGTTTATCTCAAATAGATGAAAACTTAATTAAACAAATTAGAGATCAAAGTCTAATGCCTATTAAAAGATTGTATAATGCACTGATTGAAATTGATTCAGAAACTGAATTAGTTAAGGATTGTATGATAAAGTGGGCACAAAATTTTGGACAACCAGTCATGATGGAAACTTGGGAGAGAATTTGGGTGAAAAATGTAAAATTTACACAAGCGCAACATTTAAGAGAAAAATTTTACAAAATGTTTTATAGATGGCATTTGGATCTGAAAAAACTTTCATGTATGTACCCTAATTTACAACCTAAATGTTGGAGATGTGAATGTATGGATGCTACTTATTTTCATGTATGGTGGACTTGTAAAAAAATGAGGGCTTTTTGGATAAAGATTTGGTGGATACTTCAAAATATTCTGAAAAAACGTATTGAATTTTCACCACAGTTGTTTTTACTAGGTATTATAAAAGATTGCTCCACCATAGAGATGAACTTGATTTTGAACTTGATTACAGCAGCGAGACTGTTGGTGGGACAATATTGGAAGAAGGCAGAATTACCATCTATTGCAGAATGGACTTTGAAAGTTATAAATTTGGCGGAAATGGCCAAAGTATCTGCTTACTTGAAAGATCACTCAAATGAAAAATATATGTTGGAGTGGAAAAAAATGGATAGAGTATATCCAAGGGAAATATCAATCCAAGAAATTGTTTTTAGCATATAGTTAAATTTTTATTAGGATTTATAAATTAATTTTGTTTACCCTGTATTCACTTTGGGAAGCTGAGGGGGGTATGTTGGGGAGGGTGTTAGATTGTTAGATTGTTTTGTACTCAACTGTTAATACTTGTATATAATAAAAAATGCTTACTGAGAGAGAGGAGTTGCTCGGACAGTACCTCTGGACTACATCTGAAGGGGGGTGAGAGGGAAGAGTAAGAGAGGGGAGAGGGAAGTAGGAAGTAGGAAGGTTGGGGCAGAAGAGGTGGAGTGGAGAGAAAGGGAAGGAGAGAGATGGAGGAAGGGGGAAGTAGGAGAAGATAGGGAGGAAGAAAGAGGGTGGATGTGGTGTAGGGGGTGCTCTCCGGGCAACACCTATACTTAAGTGTAGGTATTTAAAGATGGAAGAGGATGTATTATGTTGAGTTGTATATCTAGGTTTATTAATAGGTTTTTATTCTGGGATTTTATGTATTTTTTGTTAAAATTATAAAATTAATAAAATATATTTAAAAAATAAAAATAAAGCATTTTTATAGATTGCATGTAATACATCTTTTCAAATTATTTATGCACTATGAAGGTTATATTAAGTCTGAGTTGTAAAGGTAAAAAAAAAACAATGAAAACCTCGGACAGGAGGAAGAGCGCCGCCTGGTGGGCAGGCAGGTGCCTTGCTCGGCTGTGGCTTGGGGGGCACTTTTTTCAGTGCCATTGTAACTTCGAAAAGCCACTAAGTGAACTGTTGTAAGTCGAGGACTATCTGTACTTCATCACTTTTTTCCTTTTCCTTTTTTTTTTTGATCATCATGTTTTTCACACCTTGCTAGGTGACTGGTGGTACTCGAATATTGCCATATCCTAAAAGTGATACAATGGGTGAAAAGGTTGAAAAGCCCTGGTCTATACAGTATTAAGTCTTATTCTGTGGTTTTCAGACATTTCTCTAACCTATCAAAATGACTTTATATTTTATTTCTATCCTGCAGAAAATTATTCCATTCAATATTATGTTATCTGCAAATCGGATAAGAATTTCCCCCATTTCTTTAGCCAAGCTATGGCTAAAAATGCTGAGTGAATAGCCTAGGGCAGAACCTTGATGGCTTAACTGTGGTACGTACAGTTCAGACTTAACCAATTTACTAATCAATTCAGAGTAAATGGATATTTTCTGATCTTATTAGTCTTAAACTTGAGTTCTCTTTCATCATACTATTCTGTATTCTATTGTTGTAGAAGACTAAGACAAAATAAGAGCTGAGTAATTTCACCTGTTCTTCATTACCTGTTGGCATTTTTGCATTTTTGCTAAGCATATTTATTCCTTTGAACCACATTTTAAAAAGCCATTTTTATTCTTTCAGTCCCAACAGAATGTTGGAAAGTAATTATGTAAAGGGGTTCAGAACTCTATCCCTCAACAGACTACCTCCCTAAAATTAAAACAAAATGGGAGCATACCAGTATGGTAGAAGAAACTAGCAAAAGAAATACTTTTTCCATAAAATTTGCAGTTGGGCTCTGGCTTAGAATACTACAGACATCTCATATTAAGGCTGAGCTATGCCTTGGTGGTTCAGGTGGTGGATAAAGATCCTAGATGGAACAAATGAAAGTTAAAATGAAGCTGCTTAAGAGATTTTGTTTAACTAAAATATATGTAAAAGTATTAAATATGCCTTACGTATGGTAGAGAGGGTTAAATCTATAGCCTAATACAAAAATAAATTCCATTCATTAATTTCTGATTAAATGTGTTACCTTCTAAATGAAGGAAGGCACAACATGATCTGTTCACCATCTTTGAAATATGTTTGCCGTCTCTGAAAGCATGTATTTGATATTATAAATATGGTAGATTTTTGTATTTTGTTCCATAAATTATATTATTTTTTGTTATGACGTTATAATCTGCCTGGAATCACTTCAGTGAGATGGGTGGCTCTATAATTTAAATAGATAAATAAATCTATAACTGAATGAATGTATGCATGCAACAAGACTCAGTAGTTGTTTTATCCAATACATTTTATTACTATTTATGAAAGTTGTTTCTTAAGACAACTCAAGTTAATCATCACCATCAGCACACATATGGATTATATTTTTCTGTTTCACCTTACAATTAATACCAGCTAGATAAATAAGCTAAAAAGTGAGTGCGTGGAAATATATCTTTTACCAGAAATAGGAGTGACCAGATTTTCACTTGGTTCAGTTGATTCACATTTCATCAGGTTCGTGAATTTACATTCAGATGGATGCTGAGAATATGAACCAAGGAAAAGGAAATGAAAAACAAACTATGTTTCAAAGGTGAAGGAATGTGACATGATGATGTTGCATTCATATAAGCACATTTACATTGTGGGCCAGATTAGATCCAAAGAATGGAAACCTGAAGGGAACACCTGAGCTCTCCATGGGAAACTGAGTGTAGGAGAAAATATCATTTCCAGCTACACTACTGCTCCTGTAGCTACTTATTATCCAGGTATTTTAAATTGCTGTTTTGGGGGAGGGATGGGGGGGTGTTAGAGACCCTGCTGCTAAGAACATTTGAATTTAAAAAGCATCCAGCACAGCCAGAATTTATTTCTGTATCAAAACATTCAAATAAGAATGGAAAACTATAATAGAAAAAATTTCAAAGCTTCTATGGAAAGAAAACCAAAATGATACACCTAAGAAATGCTGGTTGGGAATTAGGAACTATGGAGGTTAACCGCCACAATTTGTAAGCTCAGATAAACTTATATATACCTTCCATGTGACTCAAGGTGACTTACAGTCATAAAATTTAAAACAAGAACAAAAGCAATAACATCTGAAGAGCAAGTCCATAAATAACTAAAAATAAGTTCAAATAGTATTAGAATGTAATACAAACCTACCATACTCTGCCCATCAGAGCTATGTGAGCAATCAGTTAAACACTAAAAGGCTCTATTAAACAAATCAGTTTTCAGTGATTTCCTGAAAAGCAGAAAATTAAGGGTAGGTCTGACTTCAGATGGAAAGAGTATTCCAAGGGATAGGTCACTATTGGAGTATTTCCAAACAGCCACACACGTTCCTTTTGAAGGGGGAAACTGAGGCCCATTCTAGACTGAGTGTATTTGGGCACACAGATTCAGTATGAAGAAGGCATTGCTTGAAGAACCAGATAGACAAGCTAAAGCCAACATTTTGAATTGTACTTAGGAACTTAGTGGTCAGCTTCAACTAGCAGACAAGACTGAAATCAATTAGTTAAGCTCAAAAGAATGCAATAAATTTTGATACGTGGCATTTACTGAAGAAAAATTAGGAAACTGTAACAGAACAGAATTTCAGGGTTGCCACATGGTGGACTGATCAACCCATATTTTGGGCAGAAAGTTTCGTTTCCAATTATGAACACTTTTTCCAATGGACAGATTAGCTATCATTTTGTTTTTGTAAGAACAAACTTTCATATTACAGGTCCTTGACTTACCACCATTCAGTTAGTGACCATTCAAAGTTACAATGGCACTGAAAAATATGACTTAAGACCATTTTTCATAGTTACGACTTTTGCAGCATCCCCATGATCAAGTGATCAAAATTCAGATGCTTGCCAACTGGTTCATATTTATGATCTTTGCTGTGTTATGTGATCTTATTTTGCAACCTTCTGACAAGCAAAGTCAATGGGGGAAGCCAGATTCACTTAACAACCAGGTTACTAACTTATCAACTGCAATAATTCACTTAACAACTGTGGCAAGAAAGGTTGTAAAATGGGGAAATTTCATTTAACAAATGTCTCACTTAACAACAGAAATTTTGGGCTCAATTGTGATCGTACGTTAAGGACTACCCGTAGGCAATGCAATACCTCCAAAACAGATACAACAAGGCTAAACTTATCCATCAGCAGACAAAAAACCCACTGTATTCTGCAGACATCAAAGGCAACCCATGAAAAATATATTGCAGTAATCTAGTCTTCAAGAGGGTGAAAGCATGAATTACTGTTGCCAGTTTCTCCCATTTCAGAGAAGGCTGCAACTGATATAGTAGCCAAATATAAGCAAAAAACTTCTCTGGATATAGAATTATCTACTGATAAAGCAGTAGCTGTGAGTTTAGAAGAATTTCTCCCAGCCCCAAGTTATTGATTTGACCGTCATTCGGGGATAATGCAGCCCTATATAAACCCAACACAGGAATCAGCAGCAAGCCAGATGGATTTTGGACAAACCATGCTTATACCTTGCAGGAATTGTTTTATTTTTTTCCTTCCCATCCAATCCCCTACAGACTCCAGGCACCAGTTAGGGACCATTATCACATCTCCAGCTTGGCCCAGGGTAGAGATATAGAACTAATTTTTGTTAACATATTGACAATATCTCATCTCAAACCTTTGGGGGAAAAATGTCCAAATGGCTTCATACTGATTTTGGGCAGCGGTTTGATTACTTTTCCTAAAGTGCTAGCGTTTGGAACTACCTGCTCAAGAAGATGGAACTACTGCAAAATTGTCACACCACTCACATCCAGGTCCCAGTATAAGTTGTCCATCAGAGAAACCAATGTGATTTCTGCCCCATACTCAGGAACAGGACTCCTGCTAAAAGAGGTCCAAGCAGTGGTGGCATTCAACAGGTTTGCACCAGTTTGGGAGAACTGGTACCTAACTTTTTGTTGCTCAGGCCCAGAATGGACTTCAGGAAGCAGCATCCACACAGAGAACCAGTTGTTCACATATTTGAATCCCACCACTGGGTCCAAGTAATATATTTCATCTAGGATACTCTGCAACTCATAGGCCAAGAAAAGGCTCAAGACTAGGCACAAATTGTCTAATCTGGTTACATTGAGAGATGATTTATTCAGCATTGCTTTCTGAAGTGCAGTTAAAGACAGCCCTCATGTGGCAAAACTCATTCTAGAGAGGTTTTTAGTTACCTCCTTGTAATCCACAGGCTCAAACAGAACCCAGATGAAAACACCAAACATTAGAGTTTAATATTTGTAAAGCCTAAGCAAAGATGTTTCATTTACTAAATGCTATGCATTTATTCCAGTTATTGTATAACTATTGTTAATTGTGTTTTTGTGGTTGTTTTAATGGCTATGCTGCCTGCATTTAGGATATTTGCAGAATTACTTTATTCATCTATCCCTGATTCAGTTAAGCCATTGTTTTTTATTAGAAAAGAAACTATGGGGTCAAAAATAACACTTCTTTCCAATACACGTTGTCCTTGACTTACAATGGCATTGGATCCAATGTAAGTTGTACTTTTAGCTGCTCCCAATAGTTGTATTATAAATGAAACACAACTTGGAAATAAAGATAACCATTGTAGGAAAAAACACTTCATTCTTATCACATGTTTTCCGAGTTCACATATAAACTTGGTTCAAACAATCCACTAAATTATTATTAGTAGCAATTTGTCTGCTTTTAATTCAGCATAGTATGTCAATCCAAGCCAGTATAGTTTGCAAACCACATTTTATGTCAATAAATTGTGTAAACTAAGCCAATTAGCATTTATTCAGTAAAGCAGACATGTCAAACTCGCAATGTGACATGACATCGCGCAACGTATCGGAGCTTTTTCGCCATTGCTGGCAATGGGGTGGGCAATGAAACCGGCCCACGGGCCGGCAGTTTGGCACCCCTGCAGTAAAGCATGCTTCAGCAAACTGCTATAGTTCATTTGGGTATTGATAGATAGCTAGATTGTAATACATCCATCCAAATATATACATAGGAAATGCTTGATATATGACCATAATGGAGCCTGCCCATTACAGTCATAATTCAAGTGGATCACATAATTCAAGTAGACCCAGTTTTTCTATCTTTTTTTCTGACTGTTATTAAGCAAAAGCGGCAGTCATGACTACCCTGGTCATTAAGCCAACCCATTGTAAAAGGAGGCAAATCCATAATAAAATTGCAAATTGCTATAAATGTGGTCATGTTGCCAAGCACCAAAAGTGCAGTTATGTGATCACAGTTGTTTTGGCATGCAATGCCCTATACTGGCATCCTGAGGGGAGAAGTTAAAACAGTTTATGTCAAAGATTTCAGGGGTCTGTAGATATTTTCTCAGTCCTCTTTATGGTTCGTGCAGTATACAGGTCCTCAGTGGAAGGCAAGTTGGTTGCAATTATTTTTTCTGCAGTCCTAACTATCCATTGAAGTTTGTACCTGTCTTGTATGGCTGCTGTGCCAAACCAGTCATTGAGGTGCAGATGATATGCTCAATAATTCCTCTATAGAACTGTATCAGTACTCCTTGGGCAATCTGAGCTTTCTGAGTTGACACAGGAAGAACATTCTTTGTTGTACTTTTTTAATGATGGTTCTAATGTTAGGTGTCCATTTCAAGTCCTGGGAGATTTATATAACCCAAAAACTTGAAGGTCTCTACTGTTGATATTGTATTGTATAATATTGTAAGAAGTGGTAGGAGAGCTACTCTTAAAAAATCTACTATCATCTCCACAGTTTAAAGAGCGTTCAGCTCCAGATTGTTACAACTGCAACCAGTTGATCTACCTCTTGTCTATATGCAGACTTATCATCTCAAATGAGACCAATGACTGTTGTATCATCTGCAAAATTCAATACTTTAAGAGAGGGATCCTTCAAAATGCAGTTGTTGGTATGGAGAGAGCACACAGCCCTAGAGGGCTCTGTACTAATTTAATGAGTATTCAATGTGTGATTTTACCTAGCTTCACCTTCTGCTTCCTATCTATTAGAAAGCTTATAATCCACCAGCAAATGTGGTCAGATACAGCTAGCTGAATCAGTTTAGAGCAGGGATGTCAAACTCAATTTCACTGAGGGCGACATCAGCATTGCGGTTGCCCTTGGGGGGCCGGGTGGGTGTGGCCAGAGTGGGTGCAGCCTACTGGGTGGGCATGGCCAGTTCTACATCATTCGTGTCAAGGGTGCCTGTGAGGGCCTGGGCAGGAGTGGGACAAAACTGAAGGTCTCTGGCAAAAGGGGGTGGGACTGGGGCAAGTGCCAAGGCATGGTCCACCGGGGCAAGTGCCAAGATGGCCACCACAAAATTGTACATTGGCTCCCGGCTGGCCCGGGCCAGGGCCAGGGCCAAGGCAGCGGGGGCCATTCCCTGTTTCCAGGATGGCTTCGCGGGCCACATGAAACCACTTTGCGGGCCACATCTGGTCCCTGGGCCTTGTGTTTGACATGTCTGGTTTAGAGAGAAGGATTTCTGGAACAAATAGTGTTGAATGCCCAGTTACAAGTCTACAAGAAGGACCTTTGCATACGTCTTTGGGGATTCAAGATATTGTAAGATGTAGTTCAGTGCCATATTGACAGCATCATATATTTGCATGGTAGGCAAATTGCAAAGGGGTTGGCAGTGGATCTGTTATGGCTTTCAGGTGGGGCAGCACTTTCTATGCCCTTACATATTTTGTGCTGCTCCATGTAATATATCATACAATTAATTTTGTATGAGACACTATGCACAAAAAAAGAATGGGAGCAGGCATGCTGCCATTCTCTTCCATCCCAGTTGCATCCCAGCCTGTTAATAAGTCAATCTGTCTTGACTACTAACTGACTTCCAAATATAATTCAGTGTGCTGATTATCACTTATCACTGATAAATCTCTTCATGGCAGTTGAAGAGTGACAGTTTACTTGCATAACCACCTATTTCCAACTGAAAGTACCCATCCCACCAGATCCTACAGACTGAGCATGCTCCAGGTCCATTCCATAAAACAATGTCTTCTGTTGGTATCAGCCCTATAGAGTAGATCAGACTTAAGAAACAGTTCACATAGGTTTAAAACCACTTGTATTACATTAGCTATAGTTACTGATTCTTGCAAGTTTGAATGTGCTTGCCTCTTCCCTCACTTTGAGATTTTTCTCAAATTAGTTTCTTGGAATCGACCTAAGCCTAGTTTGTCTGATAACTGTCTCCCCACTGTCTTTCAAGTGGGATAGAGTTACACAGAGAAGTCCTTACTATAATGGTTACAATAATATCTATTAAATTTAGCTAACTTGACTTAGGGCCAATCATTCTGTCAGTCCTCCTCAGTTGTTGATGTGGGGAAAATAGGACAAAGGTGTGCTGGATATGTTCGCCACTTTTGAGCTATTTGTAAAAATAAAAGACAGGATACAAATAATTTTTTGTAAAACTAACATAAGGATTCAGGATTATAATGGAAGGCTGCAATTCTTTGCTATTTAAAATAAGCCTCACTAAAATCAATGGGTTTTTACGAGTGGCTGGGTAGAAAGGATCTCGCTGAATAAGCCCTTACAAATCTATTCATCTCTTCCAATAGACATGGGCTGGTTCCATACAAGGAGGCTATTCCCAAGTAAACGTGTTGAGGGTTGCTTATTCAAGGGTCCCGGAGCAATGAAGATTTGAATCACGGATGGTTTCGCCAACTTCACAATAATGCAAACCGTTCCTTTGTGCAAGCAATGCTCAAACTCCGGCAGGAGCAACTGGTCTTCCGGCTGACAAATTCACATTGCTGAAAAATTCCACCCCCCTCCCCGAAAACTTAATGGGGAGAGATGAAAAATAAGCCCAGCCTCTTCACGGCGCCGACGTGATTATCCAATAGCAGCCAAAAGTCCAATCAAAAATGTCCACATCTCCAGCCCCTCCCTCCGATCTAAGAATTCTATTCAGACCAGCGCAGTAGAAAATCGGCTCAATGGATGTTAGCATCTTATAACGGAGAAAGGGGGCGGGGCTCTTTTCGCTCGTGCCTCTTTTTGTGACGCAAGCGGATGTCGGAGTTTGAATAGTGCGGCGGTTATTTTCGAGTGGAACGTGGGCGTCTTACGCATCTTGGAGGTGAGGCTTCCAGATCGGGCTGTTCGCTGGGAGAAGACGGGCGGCTCGGGCGATGGAGTACTAGGGCAGGGAGGGGGGGAGGTGTTTTTCTGCGTAAGGGTTTGTTGTTGTTTTTTGTACGGCCCCCGGCTTTGGTGGAGGTGCTGTGCGCGACTCTTTTGCACTTTTCCTGGTTATGTTAAATTAGGGAGCTGCTCTGTATGGAATAATAAGTCCGTCAAACTCGGCGTGATATACTCCCGGAAAGGTGAATACTACCGTAGGATAAAACAACAGTACAAAATGAGAAATGGAGAAGAAAAGGCTGCAGTTTGCTGAGACTCAGTCGCCTTAAAAGAAGAATTCCCGGACCGAGGCTTTACTATTTTGTTGCAACGAAGCCAAAGACTTAGGTTTTATGAGTAAGTGAGATTCACCCCACCCGCTTTGCCTCTTTGGACAGTTGTATACCCGCGAGTTCATGTTGGTGCGTTCATATCGATCCTACTCCCAAGTAAATTGGGTGACAATTGCAGAAATAGGGTGTGTTTCTGACCATTCTTACTTGTAAGGAAGACAAGTTAATTTAACTGTGAAAAGATATGCACGAGGGCAAGGCTTTAAAGGTTATATGCAGATTAATAATTTTGTAGACTTTGTTAAGGTAATTGTTCGTAATTTCCACTTAATTTCTCTTTTGCGACGGTGTTTCTCTGCTTTGTTTTTTTAACAACCTATTTAAAACTCTCTTAGCAAATTATCTGCATTCCTGGGAAGTGTTGTTACAATTTTGTTACAATATCCTAAGATTATCTGGTAGGCTTGGACTGTGTTCCAGCTTTGGAGTGAGGTGTTTATTTTAGTTTTTAACTGGTTTAATGGTTGAATTATATGAATGTTTAGCTTGTATTTTAATTGTTTATTGGGCCAAAGTCAGGTGCAAGTGAGGGGGACAGCTATGCAAATAAATACCTTGAAAGAGTCACTAAAATCCAAAACAATTGACAGCTTTGAATATTAAGTTAGATAATAGGTGAGAATGAAGAAGCTGAAATTAAAGCCAGATAGCAATGCTTTTGGTCAATACAAAAACTGGACTGGAAGTAGTTATGCAAGTATTTGGATCTGAGCAAAGCAAAGAGGTTGGCATCCAGCATGAATAACTTTCTATCTGTTGGCTGGTCCTTAAGCAAATTGTGGACTCCTATAGTAGTGTATAGACTCAGGAAAATTGATACTCCTTGGTACCTTTAATCTCTAGGTAACTAAAGGGAGAGAGGAGGTTCGCTTACTTCAATTTTGAGCATCAGCTGTTGTCCCCTATAATACTGAGCCAGTTAAATTAAACATTCATGCCTAAACATTGCTTTGATCTTAAAGGCTGCTCATAAACTGAAGTTAATTAAAAAAAAACAGCAGTATCAGTACTGCTGGACCATGTGTGTCTTCTCTAACTTAAAATATCAGAAATAGTTGCCAGTTGTGTCCTAGGAATTTGTGCTATTGCTTTTATATATTGATGCTTGTGAAAGGGGAATGCCCCTATTCTCTTTGCAGCTCCCAGTACTGCCTATCCTATCTACTTGCTTATTATTTTCCTAATATCTTTCCTCTCTCAACACAGCTTTTGCTAATATTCAAATGCAGCATATCTTAGCTTGTCCTCCCCCCAGATCTTTCCAATACTTTCTCTGCTTCCCGATAGCCATGTTGTCCTTTCCCTATAGCAACCAGGGTCTTTATCTCTCCCACCACTTCCGCACAGAGCAAAACAGTCCCTTTTTGTTTTATGCATAGAACAAAACTCCCTTGTTTTGTTCCATGCATGGACCAAAATAGCTAAATGTTTGGTTAAGGCATAGAAGCTTGAAAACCTGTTCCATGGTTAGGACAATTTCTTGCACTAAGTATATAACATGTACCTAGTTTAAATATTAAAAACTATAAACTATTTTACCTGAAGTGCTGTTGATCTTTTCATGCATTTGTCTGTTAACATCTGTTAAATGTGCTTGTCAAAGACATGGTCTTCTGTTAGGAAAATGATGAACAGTTAACCTACAGTAACTTATCATTGGAAACTTACATTAAATATTAAAGTTATTATAAAAGAAGTCATTTCACATTTCCTACCCCTAATCCTTTCCCCTTTCTTGAGAGAAAGAGCAGAGTAATTGCAGGTTGCTGGTTGCCATTTTAGGAGGAATGACAAATGGATTGACTCCTGTGGTTCTGAGAGCTGATAGTGTTGGCTATGTGATGGTTCTGTCAAAAAGATATTCAACTTGTGAACTTCTGGGCATCTAATCTTACTGTATAGGAAACGGGTTGCTTTTTAATAGGTTGTCTGATCTAGCTGGGCTGCTCCAGTATTTTGCATATTTGATTTCTACCCAGGTATTAAAAGCAAATGGACCCTGCCACAAGTAAAAATACAATTGTATGCAGAAAAAAAGCCATTCTGGGAAAAGATTAATCTTCTCGTACCATTCTTTGTACATAGAAAGGAGATGACATTTCAATCGTTTCATAACATTTTTCAATCTCAAGAATATAAATATTACTATAAAGCAGCAGAAAGTTTTGTCTAATATAACTCTCTGTTCCTACAGTGGTCAACACTATTTATCTAATAGTGTTTATCTAAACACACTATATTCTGCTATTTATGTTCCTCAGTATTTGATATGTGGCACATTGCTTAGTTTACATCATAGAAGTAATATGTCATCCCCATGATTTTGAATTTTTATAGTTGATGGATAGCATGACTACTTGGTCTAACACATGGTGTAGTAGTAATTCTATTTTATCAGGAATGGAGAAAAAATATTTTCTGTATAGTATGAACAACTATAGGTATTAACTTGTTTTGCCTACTTTTTCTACACTATAGTAAGATAGTAATTACTCTTTGTGGTCAATTAAAGGTATAATTATTTTCTGGAAATTGCTCCAGGTTTTTTCATTTTGATTGCTTTTGTCAGAAAAAAAGGGCAACAGCTTTCTTTTTTTCAGCTCTACAACAGCCATTTTGGATATGCAGTTATCAGTGCATAGTATGCCAGGTATAGGTTTTGCTCCATAAAATTACACAGAATATTAATCTAGTTTTTAGTTCTCCTAAAAAGTCTTTAAGATTGAGTTTGTGTTTTTTTAAAGCAATCATATACAGGGATGTTGAAACTATGGTGTATCTATTATACCATCAAAACTATCTGCTTGACACTGAAGACTCATGGTTTGTGATTTACCCTTCCCATCTATTCATCAAAACTTGTTTAAACAAATTTTATGTTTAAATAGAAGATAATATACAGTGTGTAGCTCAGGTTGAACTGTGGAGTCATTGGTGCTCTCTGAGTTTGGTTATTTGCTTGGCAACATTTCATTATCTGAGTAGGTAACATCCATTTTTCTTTTCTTTTTTTAAATAATATTTTATTAGTTTTCCAGTTTTACATTTAAGTATTTGGAAAGCAATGTGGTGATTGAGTTGGTCAATAAATCAATAACAAGACTTCCGGTTCTGGGTTGCGGCACTCCTAGTCGCACGAAGAGACTCGTCTCCTCGTCAGCTAGCTTCCCTCCTCCACTTATGCGAGTCTAAAGTCGCCCTGGAGGGTGCAACTTCTGTCGAAGAGGCTTCACTCGGCTGTGGAGAAGCGGCGGCTCCTCCAGTTGTCCGGGCCAACTTTGAGGGACGACGGAGAAGAAGATCGGCCAATAAAATGGCCGATCACTTAGCTGCTAAAAACCGCAAGTCAAAGAACAGCTAAGCTTGAAAATGCACCGTGGTGAATCCAGGTGAGATTTTTTTTTTGTTCCTCTATGCCTTTTTGCTTTTTTTTTTGCCTGTAAGAGCCCTGTTGGAATTATTTCCCTGGCTTGGAAAGGCAGCTTCTACATGTTTGGGAAGAAAGGAGAACAAAAGAATAGAACAAAGCTTTAAAGACTACGTTTTATACATACATACATACATACATACATACATACATACATACATACATATATATGTTTTGGGGTACTGGAAAAAAAATTTCCTAAGAATTCTACTATCAGTCTATGCTGTAGTGCCTTTTTTTTTAGTATTTCTTCCTCCACCTTTTCCTGAAAAAAATAGGGAAAAGGGAAAAAATGACTTTTGAAAAAGATTTCTTAGCTCACTGAGGACATGTACTGGTTAAAAGCTAATATTGTAATTGTTGTCTATTTGGAGAGGAGATGGTTTTGGCCTTCAAACTGTTCTTCAAGAGAAAGATAATTTGATGCAGCTGAACAATTTTTAAAATGGAGTTGCACTCACATTTAAATTGTAAAGTTATTCTGGAAAAGATCTATGAAGCTAAAGAAGAAATATGTGCTACAATGAAAGAGCTTACTACAGAATTAAGAGCCAGAATCTCTCCTTCAAACCTCAAATTTGACTTTCAGACTACACCTGATTTTTCCATAAAACAGATTACACAAGAAAAGGACTTAACTGAGAATAAAGAGAAATTGATTTTGCCTTATAAGCAATTCACCTATGGTGCTGAGGACCAGAAAAACCAAAGACTGAGACTTGAAATGTTAAAGCAACGAGACTTTATGGTTAAGAGAATCAGAGGGCCAATGCAGAGGCCAAGTTGGTTCTCACTGATCCAAATAATACTACAAGCAATAAAGAGAGACCTATCAGCTGGAAGGGAAACTGCTATGGAAACCTACTTGGCATAAGAAGAAACCCAGAATAAGACTGAAAAAAAGTGAAAGTTAAAGTTTTATGTAATGGACTAAAGGCAACCTAGAACTATGGACTGATTTAAGGACTAAGATTTTGAGTTAGATGTAAGAGAAATGGGCGATTAATGGAAGATATATAAAGTTTATCTATATGAAAATTACTATTTCTAACAAGATGGTTTATTTGTTTGATGCTTAATGAATTGAAATAATTTAAGGTTTGATGCTATCTTGTTAGCTTAAATAGATTGATTGATGGATTAGATAGGTCTAGGATAGATCAATATTTTAGCTTAAAAAGGAGATATTTTTAGGTAACGGATTAAAAGTAATTAGAATTATGGGTTGATTTTAGGATTAAGACTTTGAGTTAGAAGTAAGAGAAAAAGGGGTGATTAATGGAATATATATTAAATTGATTAAGAGTGTGTTCTTTTTTCTTTTTTAGGAGGACAGGGTTACTTGTAAGAAAATTATGTAATGTTGAGTTAATCTAATAAAATGATTTGCTTGTTTGATAACACGGATGTTATTAGTTATGATAATTAATTGGATGTAATTTGAATTCTGTTTAATGGATCGAAATGACTTAAGGTCTGATTTTCTTCTGTCAGCTTAAAGAGATTAATTAATTGATGGACTAGATACGTATAGGATAGATTAATATTTTATTTTAATTAAGGGATATTAGTGGAAGAAGAATTAAATAAGATTTATGATAAAATCAAGAAACTAGAATATATTTGAAAGGGATACCAAATTGATAATGTTTGTACTTAAAGTTAATTTGGTTATGGTAGTGTAAATTTCTAAAGCTTTAAAAACAGGTATAGGTTGAATAAATTTAAACTAGAATTGGACTATTTTAAATAAATTATGTTACCTAAGGAAAAAAGAGAGGGAATACTAGATATATTGATTAAATTATGTATATATGTTTTGTCTTTGGATGTTTGTTTACCCTAACACCACTGTGTGTCTTCAGCACTTTGTTTTAAAAACCAAAAAAACCAATAAAATTTCTTCCCAAAAAAATAAATCAATAACAAAATCTTTAGTACATATCTCAGGTTACATCATCAAATATTTCTTCTCTATTTCCCTTAACATTTGCTATATGATATTTAAGCTAATGAATTTCTAATTGTATCAAACTCAGTTAAATTTTGCTTATACATATCCATATCTTGTTTTTAAGTTTTACCTAATTTTTAGTTTTAAATTACAATACTCCAATTTAATCTTTAATATCCAAAGTATTTAAGTTTCGGGTAACCCAAATTTTCTTTGTCTCACTACATAAAATAATATCTAAAATACACATATTACTTACTTAAATATATTCTTATTTTAATTCAAAAACATTTTCTATTTCTCATCCTACGTAGTACATCACCACTTAATAATGGAGTATCCTTTGTTATCTCAAGTCCATCATCTATATTGTCTGGACTAAACAATAATTCAAAATTATTTCCTAATAGTTAGTTTTCATTTCCCTTGTAAGTCTAAGTTCTCAATATTACGCCAATTAATGCCTTATTTTTATTATTTTCCAACACTTTTTAAATCTAATAATAAAATTTCCCCTCATCTTAAAATCTCCCTTTAGCCCATTAGTTAAGACTTTAGGATCCTCTATAATAAATCAAACGATTCCATTTTTTTTAATCTAACTCTAGCTTTCCTTTTATGCCAACCAGGCTTCCACCAATGCTTTTAGATCGTCAGATAGATCTCCCTTCATTCTTGTACATGTTACTTGAATTAAAGGAGACTATCTAGTTATCAATTTTCTGGAGGGACTGGCCCATTTATAATCATTAAGTTGTCGCCCTAGTGGCTCAGATCCCCATATTTGCTGTAGTATAGTTGTCTTCAATTTGATCTGGTCTTCTTCCTCCTCAGGTTTCTTCTGGTTTAGGTAGAAAGTTATGTCCAATTTTGTAGTTATTTGATTGTCTAAGTTTTTAATAAGCTGTACTTATTGATCTTCAAAGTCCTCCGTCTTGATATTATTTTTTTCTGCTTCTGTTGTCTTTTGGGTTGTAGGTTCTTTAGTTGAAGTCAGGGTTTCGCTTTGTAGATTTAAGTTGGCACCTTGATCTTTCAGTCTAAGTTTGATTATCTTGGTGACTTCAAGAATTTTTTCAAGTATAAGTTTGTAGTCAAGCAACATCTGTTGCTGGTCTTCTTCCATTTCTGACATAGTTACAGATGGTCCTTTAGTGAAGGCTATTTATTAAACAAGAGTCAGTAAGTGTTCACCTCCACAGTTCCTAAAAACCAATTTCACTGTCCAGCTGCTCTTTCAACTTATAATCTCTCTTAGATAGTGCCAAGGTCAGATCTGGACTGTGAGCAAGTCACTTGTCAAGAATAATAAAAACAATAGATTGCTGTACCAAGCTTCGCACCAGATGTCCCCAATAGCATTTAAAGTCTTTTCCAAATCCCGGGCTAAGTTTTTATCCAATTTAAATTCTTCTTTTTTTTTCTTTTTTACAAGTAAATAAAATAGTAGGTCCCAGTAAGAGTCGGAACTTTTTGGGTCCCCAGATTCCCCCCCCCCAAAAAATGTAAATCCAATTATATTAAGTTACTCTTTTCAATGCTTTGTTTTCCCAGGTAGTCAAATGCCACTATTTTAGAGGGGGGTGAGAAAGTTCCCATCCCTCTCTCCTTAGAAGGGGAAGAATTTCAAAAAGCTTTTAACAGGAGAGTTACTTGGGGTATAGAGAAGGTAGAGTCTCACCCAATTCCTCCGCATTGCTTTTGAAGTGCTTGTTTGTAATTTTGGCCTTGACTGGTAGCGGCTTAGTGATGGGCCATGTTGATGGCCAGTTTTTTACCCATCAGTTAGAAGAGCTTCCCCAGATCAAATGGGAGGGCTGCTGCCCTTCCGCGGTCACTCAGGGATCCTCTTCATACTCGTCACCCCTCCAGGGAGACTTCCGACCTTTTTCAGGGTCCCCCAGTGGGAGAAAACCAGACGGCGGGGAGAGTGATCGCTCCAAACGTCCACCTGCACCGTGATCGCAAACCAGACACATCCATTTTCTTGATAGCAGAAGTTCTGTTACTGTTCTTAGTCACAGCTAAAACTCTTTCTGAGAGCCAGATTAGAAAACAGAAGAACATGAGTTCTACCGTAGTTCTAGACATGAAGCCAGCTTGGTGACTTTGGGCCACTCGCTTTCTATCAGCTGTAGGAAAGTGGCAATGGCAAACCACTTCTAAAAAAAACCTTGCCAAGAAACATCAGGAACTTGTCCAGGCAGTTCCTAAGAACTGGACACAATTGAACAGAAAAATAACGCCTCAAAGCCAGAACTCTGAATCCAAATTATTAATTGTTAGGAAATATCCAGTCCAAGTGGGACTTAATTCTGAATGAACAAATTGAGCATCAGGATGAAATATTTTGGTACTTTCTAAGTTCAAAAATTAGGTATTTTCTAACTTGCAGAACATAATACTGTATATTCCAGATAATTTGTTCTTGGACACTGCTGTTCATCTCCCCAAAGCTTTTTGCTGAAAGATAAAAAGTTAACATTAGCCTGTCAGAAGCTACAATGTGAACTTAAGACCCTTTCTTATTTAAATGCAAAGCACATACTGTGAACTGAGATGGCATTTGTGAAAGCTGCTGTTGCTCCTTAATGAAATGGAAAACATGCATCTAAAACTCTGTCGCATCTTGTTTTGTATGTTACAAATAGTTTTTTTAAAACTAACATGGAAATGTTTTATTCGTGGCATTGTAAACTTGATTTTTAAAGCTGTTTATGTTCACTATCTTAGATTGTCTTTTTGATTTTTATGATTATAATGTACAGTTTTATTTTCTTGATACTGTTACAACTGCAATGAACAGACGTTGAATTGCTTTATTTGATGCTTTAATAATATTTCATTTAGAATGTTGTAATTAAAGCATGAATTGAGAAGATAGGTGTCAAATAATAAAAGCTATTTAATATACAAAATAAAAAAAGGAAATCCGCCTTTCAAAAATTGCATTATTTATTTATTAAATCTGGAAATACTCATTTTTCATAGCCAAATTCAAGCTGCCATTCACCTGGGTTCCAAGAATTTAGTGGAAGTAAAATACTATCTTAACTTCATTTTATAAATTAATTTGATGCCATTATTTCCTGATGATTATTTAATCGAAAAGTATGTCAGCTGCAATTATTTGTTTCATTTGCAAAATTTTAAGTTTTTTTCCCCCAAAAATGATATTTGTTTAGTCACATTGTAACACAAATGTGGTTAATCTTTGTAGAACATTTTTTTCCATGTAAAATCTATTGATTGAGGTCACGTAAATTGAACTTGAATTATATGTGCAAAAGGTTCCAGAGAGATGCTTTGTAAAGCACATTAGCATGAACAAAGCAACAACTTGCTTTGTAAGGCTTCCTTGTTAATCTGTAATCTTTTGCCTGTCTCTATTATTACAGCCCTAATACAGAAATCATTTACCAGTGGATAGTTCAGTTTTCCACATCTCTACACATAGAAATGTGGAAGATGTATGTAACGTATCTTACAAATTTCTTCTTTGAGAGAGGTGTTAAAGTTAATTAAGAGTGTAATTTCTACACTCCATGATATCCCCAAATAAGTTAAAATTCTACATTCCTTAATTATCTGTCCAGGAAATTCTATCTGTACAGATAATATCATTGTTCAAGTACTTGGAACTTGTGGACCCTGAATACCAGAGGACCTCATTGGGAAAGGAATCTCTATTTAGAGGCATCAGAAGTAAGGTTACTTGTAATTTGAAATCATCCAGCAAAGAAGAAATAGTTAAATACCTGAATTGCCCAGACATGTATTATTTAATGTTCTATTTATTTGTTATTGGAATGAATTTCTTTTTTTTTTTTCTAATCTGAAGCTGACCAAGCAAATTTCGCTGGAGAATTCCTTAGTTCTTCAGAAAGGGTTATCCAAACCTTTTTCCCACCAATAAAATAATGAAATATATTTAATGTAATAAATAAAGTTGGTCTTATACATATAAGAGCAGCTGCAGTTTGATGAAATGAAGCCAGCAAATGTATTTGTTTATATTTCAATTTATATAACTGCCCATCTCAAATATGTGGCTCTGGACAATTGATTGAATATATTCCATCAAGTTGTTGTTGACTCTTAGTGACCATATAGATAGATTTTCTCCATGAATTGTCAATCGTATTCCATCCATGTGATTTTTTTAGTAAAAATATAAGAATAGTTTGCCATTGCCTACTCTCACAGTATGAATTAACGCCTTTGCCATTGCTGCTAAAGTGACAATGTGAATCCACCATCTTCCTATTTTGTGATTGCTTAGCACAGGTGCCTGTTTGCTTTTGCTGGATAGCTGGAATGACCTCTACACCATACCATGGGTCACCCTGCTGAGAATATATATATTTTGGCATACATTTCCAATGTTCTTCACAGATTTTTCCCAGGAACACCCATCACCCTGAGGCAACATAGTAGGACTTGTGAGGACCAGGCAGCTAACAGCAGTTAAAAACACCATAGAACAATTTTAATTGTGTATGGACTTCTAAAATTTCCAACCAGCTTGGTAACTGCTAAGAATTATAAGAATTGATGCCCAAACATCTGAAGAATTTGGAAGGCTAACATAGAATCAGATTGTTTTGAGTATTATTTTTGATTCATAGTAGAACTAACATTTCACTTTGTAATATTTTTACTAACAATAAAGAATATTAATGCTTTTCAGATAAAATAACGGTCATTGCGTTTTTTCTAATCTTTATAGAATGCAGATGGAGCAAAATTGGTGATCAGACGCAATCAAGGCGGAGAACACAAGACCCCTATCATTTACACAAGCTTCTAGGAAAACAGCTTTAAGTTCTGTGAGTACTTTGAAAAATGATATTCAGTTATTGTTGCATTGAAGATTTGTCTTGGAGATCATATCCCCTCATGAACAAAGAAGGATGTGTGTGTGTGTGTGTGCGCGCGCGCGCATACTTTTAAAATTTGTTCCTCCTTGCTCATTCATTAACTTATTGTATAGATCTACTAATTAACTTTCCAAAACCTATTTTCTTTGAAAGACTTACAAACTAAATACAAATTGCATGATCATCAATAGTGCATTAGTACTGTATTCAAAATAATCTTGGGAAAACCAATGGTTTATTACTTTTCTCAAACATTAAATTCTTCTAAAGTTTTTTTTACTATTGGAATACTGGTAACAGGCCACTTATTTTGAAAGTGTGCGGGAGATGTAATTTTTTTTTCTTATTCTGTCTTAGTATTTCTAGAAAAAGTGCTCTGGGAATTGGGGGATAAAATCTCAAATGTGGGACTAGAAATAATTTAAAATGCAAGAAAAATACAGATTCCATCCGATTTACAGTTTTCATCAAGATAAGAACCTTTCATTTGTTCCATGTACAAATATTGAAATTGTTGCATGATTATATTTTTCAACCAACAGAAATTGTTTTATTTTCTCACGTTAAAAGTATTTGAATTGGTAAAAAAATATTACTGCAAATTCATTTATTTTATTTTCAGTTGACAAGAATAAATTGTTTTGTCTCCACTTGTTAGATTTGTGTTTAAATCTCTATCTCCAAACACATAGCATAAAGATAGCATAAGTTAACATCTCTAGGAGAAAAATGCCAAGCAGAATAGTATTGATTTAACATTATAATTTTGTAAAGTTTCCTTTGTTCACTTAATTATTTTTCAGTTCTTTTGAGTCTTTTTAAAAATGTAGTTTGGATTTGACACTTAGCAATATATTCCAAAAGGCTTTGCTACTCTGTCTTATATAATGGTATTGACTTATGAGATCCCTGACTTCAGTACTTGGATGACAGCTGTAATGCCTGAGAGCAACACCTTTGTGACCTAATTGTACCAGAGTAGTAGTCTTTATGATCTATTGTCTCATCTGCCTCCTTGCTTGTTCATTTGATATAAAACATTTAACTCCCCTCTACTCCCCTCCCCTACCCCTCCTTCCCTTTCTTGTTTGCTCTGTCTTTTTCTTCTTTTGCTTCTCATCATCTTTCTTATCTGGATGAAGACTGAATGCAGGACTGTCCACAAATTTGCAGAGACAAAAGAACAGCAAAGAATACCTTATTTTTTTTTCCAGGTAATTTTGTGTAGTTAAAAAGAGACTGTATTTGCATTTTTCACTTTTTATTATTATTTATTCGATTTCTATGCCGCCCTATTCCGGAGAACTCAGGGCGGCTCACAACACAGTAGAAATCAACATATAAAATACATGTAAATATAAAACCTCTTAATTTTTTAAAAAAACCAATCATTCAGCATACACACAGACATACACTGGCTTGGGGCAAGATGTTAACTACCCCAGGCCTGCCGGCAGAGGTGTATTTTGAGTAATTTACGAAAGGCGGAGAGGGTGGGGGCGACACGGATCTCCGGGGGAAGTTGGTTCCAGAGGGCTGGGGCCGCAACAGAGAAGGCTCTTCCCCTAGGCCCCGCCAGGCGACACTGTCTGGCTTACGGGACCTGGAGAAGGCCGACTCTGTGGGACCTAACTGGCCGCTGGGATTCATGGGGCAGCAGACGGTCCCGTAAGTAACCTGGTCCGATGCCATGTAGGGCTTTATAGGTCATAACCAACACTTTGAATTGGGTTCGGAGACCAATTGGCAGCCAATGCAGCTCGCAGAGTGATGCCGAAATGTGGGCATTTCTGGGCAAGCCCAACACTGCTCGCGCGGCTGCATTCTGCATTACCTGAAGTCTCCGAACGTTTTTCAAAGGTAGCCCCATGTAGAGAGCATTGCAGTAGTCGAGCCTCGAGGTGATAAGGGCATGAGTGACTATGAGAAGAGACTCCCGGTCCAAATAGGGCCGCAACTGGTGCACCAGGCGAACCTGGGCAAATGTCCTCCTCGCCACAGCCGAAAAATGATGTTCCAAATTTAGCTGTGGATCAAGGAGGACGCCCAAGTTGCGGACCTTCTCCGAGGGGGTCAAAAGCTCCCCCCCCAGGCTGATGGACGGATAGATTGAATTATCCTTGGGAAGCAGAACCCATAGCCACTCCGTCTTGTCGGGGTTGAGCTTGAGCCTGTTGGCACCCATCCAAACCCTAACAGCCTCCAGACATCGGCACATCACTTCCGCTGCTTCACTGAAATGACACGGGGTGGAGATGTAAAGCTGGGTATCATCAGCATACTGATGATATCTCACCCCGTGTTGTCGGATGATCTCACCCAGCGGTTTCATGTAGATATTAAACAGCAGAGGGGAGAGGACCGATCCCTGAGGGACCCCACAAGGGAGGAACCTAGGGGTCGACCTCTGACTTTTGGTTTATGCTAAATTATACTGTTGCTATAAATCGTTAATTATAGTTAGAAATAATGAAAAAATTCTACAAGTTGCTGATAAAAAACAAAGCTGCATTTCATGTTGCAATTGAATATATATAAAATGAGCAGTTCTTTATTTTTCTTATATCGTTTGTTTTTCATTGAAACTCTAGAGGATTAGATAATTCACAGACAAAAGTTTAATATCATGTAGCAACTGATTTTTCTCTTGTATGACTTAGTTGAATGGAGAACTCTAGAATGAGTAAGAACATTATTGGATGCCTCCAGAATCTATGTAAGTGTTTCTCACTATTTATGTTTGATTTAATTAATGTAGCTTCTAGCTTGGTGCCTTCAATTAGTGGGTCTGCAATAGCTATTCTGGTTGGGATTTGTGGAAATTGTATGGTTCCCAGATTGCAGAACACTAAACTATTTCTGGCCTTTCCTGTACTTAGTAACCTTGGTGACAAAAGAACTGATACTAATTTAAACATGTGCTTTGGGGAGTTTTTATAATCAAGCTCGGTAGTAATTATTATTAATCATCATTGCATTTTTAATGACTATACAAACATTATAATGTTAATGTTTTAAATTCTAATTAGATTAATAAAGTTTAATGCTAAGTTCTCCAGACCAATAACTATGTCTTGTACTTGATCAAAGATATGGTCATGGTAGTTCTCCAAACTGGCCTTTCTTGAGAAAGCTATTAAGACGGTGGTAGACTTGGCGCTCTCAAGGTTTCTCAAGGAAATAAATTATTTAGATGTGTTTCAGTTGGGTTTCAGGTCAGGTTACAGCAGTAGGATAGCATTAGTCATTTTTATGGCAAGTTCATGATGGTATGTTGTATATGTCCTAGCCCTCCTTGGTTTCTTTAGTGGCTTTCAGTACTGTAGATATGACATTCTGCTAGACCAGCTGGGAGAATTGGGAGGGGATACACAGACATGGTTTTTGTGGTTGTTTTCCTTTCTCTTAGCTGAATTTCAGTCTGTGTTATGGAGGGGGAGGTTGACAACTAGCCCTAGGCCCCCTACCTACTCCTATTTACATCTTTATGAAGCCATTGTATAGGATAAAGCATCAGAATGTTGATGATACTCAGTTATGGATTCCTGCCTAAGTGATGTTTGAAATATCTAGATGGGGAAGAAGAGATTTTGTCTCAATTCTAGCAAGACTAAATGGCAGTGGGTTCAAGAGCTCCCTTCAGCTGGACATCTTCTATTGTTTGTATGGAATAGAATGCCCACAGACAGTTGATGTACAGCCTGAGAATCCTGCTGGAGCCACAGATCTCTTTGAAGTAGCTATGCCCAGGAGGCTCCTTGCACAAAACAATTTTGTACACTAGTTACATCCATTTCTAGATCTGGAGGCACTGTTCACAGTCATTGATGCCTTAGCCATTTCCTGATAGATTATTGCAATCCACTCTGTATGGGCTGTTCTTGAATTCATTGGGTAGCGGTGGAGAACATCCACATAACACCACTGCTACATGAGCTGCACTGGCTTCTGGTAAGTTTCTAAGTTTAGTTCAAGTTGCTGGTTGTCACTTGATATAGAACCAAGTATTTGAGGGGCTATCCATCTCCAGTGGTTTCAGCCCATCGTGGCAGATCTGTATGATGGGCATGTTCCACATATCTTCTGTGAAACAGTATTATGGGAAACATGCCTTCCTGAAGACTTTTCCATTAGCCAATGAACCAAGTTGCTTCTAGAGCCTGATACGTGTATCTTGTTATACTGTCAGAGAATACTTGAGATTCCTTACAGAGAATCTGCGAGGAGTCTCAACTATTTTAAATAGATTGGTGTTTATTCTATTTTTTATTTCATTATTTATATTTTGTTGGCTACCTGGTGTTAGTGGTTAAGATATAAATTTGCAGCCATATAAATTTGCTAAATAAATAACTTTCCAAGTGACCTTGTTTATATATGAATGCAGTCAGAAGTAATTTCTGGGATTGTAATTACTATAATTTACTTGTCTTAATAGTTCAGAGAAATTTATAAAATATACAAAACCACTGCATGATGTTCTGGTTACCTTGTTATATGCTCAATAACCAGTAGAACTTCATAGTGTCCACACAACATTCTTTTTATCTTTTAGCCTGTGAATTCTGTCAACGGACTGATGACTGTCCTGAAAAATATGGGGAAAAAAGGACCTATGAGGACTATAATCTCACTGTTCATTATTACTGTGTGGTAAGTACTTCTTGCTACACCCAGAGAACTTTGGGAATCTATTGGAAAGTTAGATAATCTACAGGCTGCTCTTACGGTATCTGTGTTATAATATATGTCTATTTAACAAAATCAAATAAATAGATTTTATTATAGAGCTCAATTTCCTTTCAAATTACTAACTAAAAGGAGTACAGGTAGGTGCATAAACCTAGCTGATATAAGATTCTGTTGTTCCTTGTTTCAATCTAGGAAATTCAAGAGAAATGTGAATGTTGAAATACTTTTACTTTATGCATAATCTTTCCAACAATGGAGAATTGTTTTTAATGCCATTAAAAGCATGGAACATCTGCTACTTCTATTGAGAAATGTCACCCTTCACAATAGGCACTGCTGTCCTCTCTGAATTCAGTTTAAGGTTATTATTCACATCCAGCCAATTACTGGCCCTACACTAGTATTAGGCAATCCACATTGTTACCTGAATACATGTTATTCCTGGCTGAAGACACATCCTTAGACAAGAAAAGGTGTCTTAAAGAAGCAGTCAGGGAGTGACACAGAAAGCTGAACCTCAACAGCAAAGGATGGTGTCAGCTTAGGAACAAAGGGGTACAACCCCATTGCAGGAATAATGCCAAAGCTCCATGTGTAGATGTGTCATGTGAAAGTCAAAAATTCTGAATTCATTGAGATTGAGAGTCAGAAGCATGCAAAGATTCTCAGCAATATATACTATGCTGCAGCAGAAAAAAAATTCTCTTATTTTTAGCATGAAAAATTGCCAAAGATCTTTTATTTGTTTGTTTATATGCCGCCCATCTCCCCAATGGGGTGACTGGGCAGCATACAGAACATAAAAAGATAAATAGAAAGCAATTAAAAAATTAAAAGTATGCAGATTAAAAATTTAAAACTATGCAACTAGAAAGTGGCAAAAGATCTGGATATCATTTTGTACAATAAGGTTGCAATGCTAGCTTTACAACTGATAGTGAACCTTTTTGAAAACAATGGGAGTTGTCAGCAAATCATGTCTGTATTTCCTCAGAAGCAAGTGTTGCCGTAACTGAATTATGGCAACTATCTGAATTTGTTCTTGTGTTTTATATTTCTTAGTTGGCTGGAAAATGTGGACCAAATGCAAAACGGTATACTGGTAGTCCTTGCTTACTGACCACTCAGTAACCATTTGAATAATGGTGTTAAAGAAGGATATTTACAAACAATCCTCAAAGGTACAGTTCTCACAGTGTCCCCATGATCACATGATCATGGTTCATGTAGTGCACATTTACAACAGTCACAGCATCCCATGGTCACATAATTGCTATTTGTGACCTTCACAGTCCATTTCTGACAAGCAAAGTAAATGGGAAAGCCAAGCAGAAGTTGCAATCATGTGATATTGCACTGAACTACTTATGGCAATTTGTTAACAACCACAGCCAAAACTGATATATTCACATGACTTTTCAGTTTACAGCTGATGCTTAGTGACTGTTGTGGCTCCCAGTTGCAGTCAGTAAGTGAGGACTACCTGTGCTGAATAAACGGCAACACCTATTGCCATATTGTGAAGACAAATATATTGCAAACATGATTCAATAATTTGCTGAAAATCACACATAATTATAATGCAGCTAAACCTCAGTAATGATTAAATTACATGCTTTCTTATGGTGAAAAGTTAATGCAGATATGTCTGGAATGTCACTTGATTTAATTCATCATTAAATTATAGTTAATGTCAAGTGGGATTTGGCAGAGAGGTGAAGATGAAGAAGGCTTTTATGGTTTTTTACCTGAAGATATCCAAAAAGAAATTAATCGAGCTGCAAGACTGGTAAGAGATTTTGAATAATGAATCTGTTCCAAGGAGTTATAAATATTCATAAATTTAAATATATCCTAAACTTACATTAGCAGTAACAGATGTAATTAAGCTATTTTGGTTGAAAAAGAAAAAAGTAAGATTTTGTTCTCAACTATGCAATTGGAACTGTTACTTTTAAACCAGCTGAATTAATCAGGTCTTTGCCTTAGATACATCCAAAGCAGATTTATAGTTTCTTGCAAAATGAACTTTTCATACAAAGGTTCAGAACAGCCTTTCTTAAGTGTGTTTCCGTGAAGCCTTAGGGATTTTATGAGAGAGTGTGATTAATTTTTTTTTTATTTAAATGTTGCACGCCACACAGTGCAATGGGAATGTTTAGTTCTGTGACTCCATTATCAATCTCTGCTTTGCTATTGTTATGAAGATGGTGAAATGTAGGTTAGAGGGGAATTTTATTTTGAAATGTTTATATTTTTTGTGATTTTCGTGTAGATGTTTTCTGAGCCCTGAAAATTATTTCAAGGGTTCCTCAAGGATAAAAAAATTGAGAAAGGCTGGTTTCGAATAAGATGTAAATGGTGGTCTATTGCTCTTTCTTCCTATGTGTATCCTTGCTGTAATACACAGAGCTGCCATACTTTTGGGAATGCATTTGAAGAGGGAGCAGCAAATTGAGATGAGATTAAGTTCTGTCCTTTAGACTAGCAACCATTAAGTACTTAATTTAACTTCAGTATTGTGGATAAGTTTCATAAATCTATTGACTAAAATAGGTGTCTAGATCAGCAGCAACATAGTGTTCTGCACATTTACCGGGTCTACTTATTCTGGGATTGCTTTCACCTACCTAACTACAAATTACCAAGTTGTGATTCGATGGGTGTTTGTTTATCAGCTGGTTTGCTGCAAAGCCTGATATTGATTAGGTCTGAAAGGGAATATCAGACTTAAGGTTAATATAAAAGGGAAGATACTTTTTATTTTATGGGATCACATTCTTGAAAACAAAATGTTAGACGGTTATATTCCATATTGGCTATGCAGTAGAGTTTATAGGATTTTTATCTGTAGGTGATGAAATGAAAGGAAAAAACCGTATGGTTTATTTGAAAAAGTTAATGCTTGCAATTTATAGGAGTTGATAATATTTTATTAAATAATTAAATAATTTATATTAAGATTAGAATTTATGCAGGTATATTACATTTAGGAATTTAATAATTTATTAAAAATTATCTGCACCAAATATTAACAAAAACATCTGGATGCAATTTGACTATCAGTGATGAATTATTTCACTATGACACCAGTGTTTTTTCTTGTGTAAGCTTTGATGCAAAATAACTGTTTTTCTATAAATGGTAATTAAAAAAGACAAAAGTATAGCGCTTAAAATATTTTAATTCATTACAGATTAGATGCATAAGTATTGTGGTGAAGTTAGTTCTTAGTTATAATTATTTAATATGGTATTTTTTTAGAAATGTACTGTCTGTAAGAAAAAAGGTGCTTCAATTGGTTGTATAACATCCAGATGCAAACAAAGCTACCACTTTCCTTGTGGAATAGAGAGAGGATGCCTTTTCCAATTCAGAGAAACTTTTCCGTAAGTTTATTTTGCTTCATTATTTCAAAACTATTTCAAAAGTACTGGAAATACTTGTTTTCTAAAATTGCAAGGTTCCACTTAATAATACCAGATTAATTTCAGTTAATATGAAAGCACATTGGTTCTTACAACTACCCCGTGTTTCCCCGATAGTAAGACACCCCCGATTGTATGACGTGTCAGGGGGTCGGCTAATGTAAGCCGTACCCCGAACGTAAGACGTATATCTTACTTTCGGGAAAACACGGGGGGCGGAGGGGAGGGAAGATGGACGCGCACACCCGGTGGAAACGGCGGGGCTGGGGAAGAGACGCCGAGGGGGGCAGCCGGACCTCCCCGCGCAAGCCGAGCCCCGAGCCTCTCCAGCCACGCGCCGGGCCAGCAGGCTGCGCAGGGAGAGCCGCCGCCGCCGCCCCAGCCGCCACGGACGAGGCTGGCTCGCCAAGCTCGGAGGGAAGGAGGCTCCCTCGCTTGCTCCGCACAGCCCCGCCACCCTCTCGGCCCAGCGCGATGGGAAGCGGCGGGGCGAAGTAGCGGGCGTCGCTGCCACAGGGGAAGGAGCCGGTGGAGGCGATGGGGCTGGCGTGGCGGGGGGGAGCGGAATCCAGAGCTTTGCGCCGCTCGCCTCCCCGCCCTTCCCCGCCCCGCCGCCGCCGCTCACTCACTCACCCCACCGCAGGGGGACGAGGGGAGGCGCATCGGGAACCTCTCCTTGGCGCACGGAGCTTCCTTCTGGCTGGGAGAGGTTCCCGGTGCGCCTCCCCTCCCCCTGCGGCGGGGTGAGTGAGTGAGCGGCGGCGGCGGGGCGGGGAAGGGCGGGGAGGCGAGCGGCGCAAAGCTCTGGATTCCGCTCCCCCCCGCCACGCCAGCCCCATCGCCTCCACCGGCTCCTTCCCCTGTGGCGGGGAAGGGAGGGCAGGGGAGCGGCGCAAAGCTCTGGATTCCGCTCCCCCCGCCACGCCAGCCCCATCGCCTCACTCACCTGCCGCTTCGCTCGCGCTCCCTTTTCCGGCGACCAACCTCCCTTTCTTTTTTTTTCTTTTCCAATTGCAAAGTTAAAAGAAAGGGAGGTTGGTCGCTGGAAAAGGGAGCGCGAGCGAAGCGGCAGGTGAGTGAGGCGATGGGGCTGGCGTGGCGGGGGGAGCGGAATCCAGAGCTTTGCGCCGCTCCCCTGCCCTCCCTTCCCCGCCCCGCCGTCGCCGCCGCCGCTCGCTCACTCACTCACCCCGCCGCAGGGGGACGAGATCTGAGAAGCAGAAACCGAGCTGAGCAGTTCACTGAGCCCCAGACACCGACCGGAGGCTGAAAAAAGTAAGAAAATGCGCGCGGGAGGGGGGGAGGAGGAGGAGGAGGAGGAGGCGGCAGGGTCTTGTTCCCAGAAAGCGAATGGCAGCAAAATCAAGAAAGGCAGGAAAAGTGAAAGGGCGCCAGAAGTTCCTTGCCCTGGGTTGACTTGGCGCTTTGAGCCTCCAGTCTGAAGCGCCTGTAATATCTCTCCCCCCGGGAATTCTGACAAGCAGGCAGCCGGGGGAAAGGGGGGGAAGAAGGGATGGGAGGGGAGGCGACGCTCCCCTTGGCTTCTCTTGCCCCCTCTCCGCCCCCACCATCCAATTCTCGGAGAGGGCCGTGACGTCAGCCGGAGCTCTGCGGGAGAGAGAGAGAGAGAGAGAGAGAGAGAGAGAGAGAGAGAGAGAGAGAGCCAGCGGGGAAAACTCAGCAAATGAATGAACTTACCTGCCGCTTCTGAGCGGCGGCTTTGGGGGGAGCCGGGTCCTCTGAGCAGCCGCGCGGACGCTCGGAAAGAGGAGCGAGCGAGGACAGCAAAGTTCGGGGGTGGCTCCCGGAGAGCGTCTTAGCGAGTTTGGTTCCCCCCACCACCCCCACCCCTTGGTGGGGCGATTAACTTGGGAAACGCCATTTGCATCACCCAGCCTCCTTCCCTCGGGACTTAAAGCGACCGCCAACGGCAAAGGCCACCGGTCCGCTACCGACCGTGAAGGGCGGGTTGAAAAGCCCAGGCAGGCAGTCCGAAGTCTGTGTTGAAAAGCCCAGGCAGGGTGTGAGTAGAGGTTATTTAACGACGGACCCGCTTCGTTTCCCCCGCAACGGTCTCCGCCCTTTGGAATTGCTTCCTTGTGGCGGGCAGCATCTGCGCCGGTCGCTGCAAACTTTTTCCTAGGAGCAGCCTGGACTTTGCAAACGGGGGGGGGCACTTCATCTACGGACGCCCCCAGGTGCTGCCTCTGCGCCTCAGTGGGAACCGGCGCTGCCCTCCTCCGTGGTGCGCGAGTGGAGGCTGCTCAGACGCCGGTCACACCTGGGCTTTCCTCGGGCCGCGCTGCCATTGAAAGAAAACGGCTCCCACTTCCGCGCCGCCCCCCCCCCTTTTTCCAATATAACACATACCCCGAAAGTAAGACATAGTGGCTTTTAGGGATAAAAAGAAAGTAAGACACTGTCTTACTTTCGGGGAAACACGTATATCTGAGAACATCTTTTTCTAAAGTGCATGATTTACTTTGAGTAATAATTCTGGTTTTTTTAAGTGATGTGATTCTATGCAATTTTATCTCTGATTTAAGGTCATATTGTTGGAAACATCGACCCACTCAAAAACGCCTTGCTAATTGTAAAGGATCATCACAATGTACAATATGTTTGGAGTTGGTTGAACAAGCACCTGCATACAACATTTTGACAAGTCCATGCTGTAAAAATGCTTGGTTTCATAGGGAATGCTTACAGGTATGTCTGGGTTGAGATAGCAGAAGTTCTTTTTCACTACTAAAAACAAAATCTGTAAATTGTTATTGTTAAAAAGTAGGTCTGTATTCAGAGTAGGTTGGAAGTGAAATGGAAATCAGTGTATGACATGGGAACTCTTATAAACTTGATCTATAAGGTTGCAATGAAAGGTAATGCCTCCACCTCCATAACTTTAGTTCATATGAGGATATTTTAATAAATGAAATAGGGAAATAATCTTTAAAATGAGCTCTTTTGTTACCTATATTTACTTATCCACATAATTACCACCATTCACTATATCCTTATGCCAAGGATGGACAAGCTTCTGAAAGCTGTCACAAAAGAACTCCATACTTTTTCTCTTCAACCAGGTCATGGCAGTCCTTTCAATTTCTTCATTTGACTCAAACAGGTGACCATAAAAGTATTCCTTCAATTTGGGGGAAAGATGGAAGTCGCATGATGCCAAGTCTGGACTGTATGGCCAATGCGGTAAGGTAGTAAGATCCAGCTTCACAATTGCCTCTTGGGTGGCTCATAAGCTACGAGGCCTACCATTGACATGGCGCAACAAAATTTTCTTCTTGTCCTTCCAAATTCTGCTTACATTTTTATTTCAAAAGTTTGAATATTGCAGTGAAGTACTTTGAGTTCATAGTGGTGCCAAATTAAAAGTAATCTGTGTCCCAAAAAACTGTAGCCATGTATTTTCCTGCCAAACTGGGATTTTGAATTTTTTTTCTACAGGTGTAGCTTTGTGATAATATTTCATGGACTAATGCTTCATTTCTGGATCATCAGGGTAAGTCCATGTTTCATTGGCTGTCATGATGCTATGAAAAAAAAATCATCTTCCTTCTCTTAGCATGACAACAATTGCTGGCAAATTTCAACTCTTGAATGTTGCCCATCATCTGCAACCCATCTTGCCCAACCTTCTGATACTATATTGAAATACATTGGTAATGTGATTCACATGTTCCTGCTAAGCTGAATGATAAACTTGACAGCAGTGTCCCTTTGAATAATCTACCAGTTGTCTTTAATCAATTCAACAGCATTTCTCATGTGCTGTCAAAATTGTCCATTTCATTCTGATCACATAGATCTTCCCTGTTGACCATTTTTTTTTATCTAACAGCACACAGTAATGTCAATGCAATCATTGCCATAAAAAAAACCTATTCTACAATGAAAGTCCCAAGAGAAACTACTTCAGTCAAAAATTAAACATGGAGTGTTGCTTAAAGTTCACTGATGAATACTTGCAGGCTTTCATTTCAAAGAATGAACAATATCAATGTAACCTTTTGTCACAGTGATCTTCTATCAACTGAAGTGAAAGGGCAGACGTTAAAGAAGATCTTAGAGGTTTTAATACATTAGTATTGTCATCTGTTGGTGACTGTGAAGGCATTACTTTTCATTCAACCCTTGTAGTTAGTATTTACAAAATTTAAAGGAAATAGGAAAAAAAATGTCTCAAGCTTTTATAGCTATCATTTATTTGTTCTTACAGATATTATGCCTTATCTTTAAAGGCATTTAGTTTTTGTGTGAAGTAAATAACTTTTATTGATCATTCTTTATTTTTCTCTTGGATTCAGTGTCAAGCTCTCAGTGCAGGGGTATATTTCTTTAGATGTCCTGCATGTAATAATAAAGAAAAATTTCAGAACGAAATGTTAAGAATGGGCATCCATATTCCAGAAAAGTAAGTGATTTAAATTATTATATATTATTATATTGTATATTGTGTATTTATATTATATTTTATGCTGCATTTTGCTGTTGTTTCTTGTTTAACAAGAAAAGCTAAACTGCAGAATTAAAGTATTCTAATAAATGTTTGAATGATTCAGAGATGCCTCCTGGGAACTGGAAGAGAACGCCTATCAAGAACTTCTTCAACATTACCAACATTGTGATATTAAAAGATGTCTTTGCAAAAATGGGAGAGACTACAATGAACCTGATAGGTAGTAATTTATGCTCCTCTTTGTCACTATTCATGTATAATTTCTTTGTAGTTTTTCAAATATAGCAAATACAAAATTGCAATTAAAAAATCAAATAATTTATAATTGAGTAAGCCAAAGAAATCCTGGACCATTTACTGTAATTGCTGATAAGGATTTGTTTTCTATTTATAATGATACTATTACTAGTGGTACTACTACTACTATTTAGACTTTTATCCCACTTTTATTACTGTATAGGTAACTCAAGGGAGGGAACATATATAATACATATTCCTCCTTCTATTTTCCCCACAATAACAACCTTGTGAGGCGGGTGGACTGAGAAAAAGTGACTGGCCCAAGGTCATCCAGCTGGCTTTTGTTCCTAAGAAGGGACGAGAATTCACAGTCTCCTAGTTTCTAGACCAGCATCTTAATCACTGCATCAAATTTATTCTATTTGGCAAAGTCATTGTTTATTTGAAGTGTTGAATAATTCTATTTTTATTATAATAATAGTTATGAAAAAGTTATGTTTTAAAAGAAATATAAGTATATACCTATCTGCAATCGTATAAAGATTAAAGATCTCATCTATATGCTACCCTTTGGAGTTAATGGGATGTCACTTCCCAGTGAAGCTTTATTGTTAGCAACTTTCTATCAAATGGTGAAAATTTGGCTTTTTTAGAAAGCTTTTAAGGATGACAGCATAGATTATCTGTAGGAATGAGTTGCTTAGGTTAGATTCTAAAGGGCTTGTGACTGTTTGTTGATGTAGCTTTTTCTGTGACAGTTCTTCTTATTTGTAATGTACCGTATGTCAGCCTGTTTCTTAGCACTTATTCAATAATAGTGCATTGTAGAACAAAATGTAGTTGAACAGTTGTATTAAGTATCAGTAAATTCATTTCCTGATAGAAAGGCAGCCTAGAATACTTTAAAATGCTATTAGTCTTTCACTCTTGCATTTTGTTCCATTCCAATAAATGTGTGGTCTAATTCCTTTTCAGAAAGAATGATATTGCCTATGTAGCTTTGTTGAATTAAAGTTATTGTTAGAATTTATAATACATTTTTGCTTTTTTCTTTTAGCAAATGGGAAATAAAACGCTGTCAGTGTTGTGGTTCTAGTGGAACTCATCTGGCATGTTCCTCACTAACAAGCTGGGAGCAAAACTGGGAATGCATGGATTGTAGGACCATCCTTGCCAAATCAAATGGTAAGAGCCTACTGCTCGTAAAACTTGAATTAAATGAAAGCTGTTAATAATTTATGGGGAAAAAACACATTTGATTACTTTGTTATACAGGAAGTGCTCAGAAATGGCGAAAGCGTTCTTTGAGTATTCCAGAAAAAGCAAATGGAGACAGTCTGATGGAAGATCCATCGCCCAAATGCCCTAGACAGTCTCCAGGATCCCACCTTGGCATCCATATCAGGTATGTGATTTCCATCTTCTCAACAAGCATGTGAAACTCTTTAGAGGGCCAGTTTGATATAGTAATTAAGGTGCAGAACTAAGAGACCATGATGTTCTAGTCTTCTAGGCATAGCAGCCAGCTGCATGACTTTGGGGTCTCAGCTCATTCTTGCCTCACAGGTTGGTGAATGTAGGTAAAATAGATGGAATCGTGTGCATTACCTTAAAGTGTGCAAAAAAAGAAATAGGATATAAAAACAATAATAAATTACCCATAGGCTGCACTTATGCTACCCAAAGTTGAACATGATATAAATAAGCTGAAATGTGCCACAGTTCATTTAGGCTCATACGCTGTCATTTTTTTTTTCATTTCCCTACATAACCGTAACAACTTGATGCTTTTATTTTCTTAATTTATACTGTTATGTCACTCATACTGACAATCTATAGTAAATATTTGAAACAAATCCTAAAAAAAAATGTTAACTTCAAACCCTATTTCAAGAAATTGCCAAGTAGAATAAATTAGCCACAGCTTTGAGTTGAACTTTAGGCTGTACTGCATCAAAAGCTTCCAAACATTTGTGCTCAAACTATTTCTTGTGTGTCAGTATTTTGCTAAATTATAACTAATCGGAATGTATGTTTTAAGGTAAACAAACAAGCATTTTATGGTGAATTCCATGCCTCTCTTAGAAATTGCTTAAAGCATCTTTTTAACGATCAAAAAAGTTGCTGTCTTAGAAACTGATGTGCTCGTTGTGTGTCAGGAATCCACAAATGTTTATGTCATGTTAACAACCCTTTCTATGTAACCAGCATAATTGTTTTAAAGTCATTTTTTTAAAATATAACCTTTGATGAATTATATAATATAGATAGAACTATTTGGATTATGAAGAACTACATTCAAAGTAATTTTGGGATTAAATATGCTTGAATGTGTACTTTTTCTGTTTTTTATTTGAAAAAAAAAATCTGTAACTTGGGTAAAAATTAAGTTATTCTTGGGATGTTCTTCTTCCCTTCAGATCCCCAAAGATGGTATGTTCCAATGGTTTTACTCAGTGTTCACAACTAGATCTTCCCTCTTCTAATAACAGATTTTTACCCCCATCTGCCTTCATCAGTCCTTCAGTAAGGAATTTGTCTCTAAGAAAAATGTAAGTTAATAAAGAGTTGCATTTAATGATTGAGTTTTTTAAAAAAACTAACTTTTCTTTAGATCATACTCAAATTGCTTTGAATTCTTTTATCCCAAAAGATTCCTTCCAGTCATAGATCAACCAAGTTGGTAAATAAAAATTTCTTCAATATTTTAAGAGATGGCATTCTCCAACTATATCTCAGAATTGGGCCGCAGAAAACTGAGTGGGTATATGGAAGTACTCATTGAATACCAGCCTCTCCTGCACCAGTTTCCCATTATTTTTCGTAGGACTGATCTGGCTCTACTACTAGTCTGCTTTTTTAAAAATAGTTTGCCTTCTAATACTGAGAACTGTAAAGTAATAATAAATACAATTTTAGCTTTTAGGATCCTGCCCATTGTTTCAAAATTAGTGAATCTAAAGACTTATGCAGATAGACAGAATCTTCCATTATGAGACAGGATTACGATCCAATAATCTCAGATGTAAAAGGGGAGTATTTCACTCCCATAGATATTTGGAAGTGACTATACTATTCCAGGAAGATTATGCTCCACTGCACATTTTCAAGAGGTATAAAGAGCTATACTTCTGTTGATAGAAATATTACTTAATCAGAATTCCATTCAAGACTTTCTGCTAGAAATGTGATTTTAGATGCTTCTTTAATAAGTCTTTTCTCTAAACTGGTCTCAAATTAGGATGCAGAATAATCCTTTTGTTTTCCTATTTACAATTAGTCCATTATAACTATTGAATAATTTTATACAAATTACTCCTCATACTTGCTTGCCATCAGAATTATTGCTGAAGTTCCTAAATAGATGCTTTGCTATCATATAGGCAACTTGGAATTCAGAAAAGAGAAGTCTCCAATATTCTGAGGGAATTAAGATTACAGATTAATACCAAACCAACAAGACTGAATATCAACAGACAAAATATCTGGGGTAGTGCTCTAAAAGGATTTCAGAAGCGGAACTTCAATCCTGCTAACACTATTGAAGTAAAGTATATAAGCTGCAGGAATAAAATAGAGATGGGTCTCTGTTGCTCATCAAAGGAAGATTTTTTTCAATTACTGATGCTTCATCTTCAGAATTCATTATTATTTGAAGGGGGCTACTCAAAGAATTTGTCCTTTGATTCTCAAGGTAAGCTTGACATAAATATTTAGAATATACACCAGGAGAGGATGTAGCTTTGATTGCTAGCTATGTTTAGACATAAATAATGGTGGCAGAAGTAGGAGCCTTTATTCTAATATTAACTATTAGAATATCTTAAAATGGCTTCTTCAGATGTTTGGGCTAAGTACAAAACAAACAATATATATTATAAGTTTTGTCTCAAGTGCAGGGTAAATAGTGTCCTGTTTCACAATGTTTTAATTACTCCCAATAGTCTGAAATTGGTGTGGCTCATTTTAAAAATTCTTTCAAACTGTGAAGACTTGATTAGTATATTATCTCACAATGCATCACTTCTTCCTTTCATTAACTGGGAAAAGCTGACCTAATGAATGGTGAAGAGTTCATACTGTATGTTGATAGACCTTTCTTCACCATTCATTAGGACAGCTTACTCCAGCCAGTAAAAATTAAAATGAAGCTTACTGGTACATTGTGAGATAACATGTAACCAAATCAACAGGAGAAAGGCTTTTTCCAGCCTTTCTACCCTTCAGAAATATTGCATTCACTAGTTTTCTATCCAGAAAGCTAGCAAATGTAATATTTCTGAATGGTTGAAAGAGGCTTTCTATACCATTCAGAACAATTGCAAGAAGAGCACAGGCATTCATAATGTTTCTGAAGGCGAGAAAGGCTGGAATGATCCTTTCTACTGTTCAAAAATGTGATGCTTGCTAGGTTTCTGGCTAGTAGGAAGGCTGGAAAGAAGCTCAATTTTTTTTTCCCAATGGGAGGAGGGGAGAAATCCAGTGCTCAGCTGGAGGAAAGTTTGCATCCCGAAGATCATTGTTTATCCAGCCCCCACAGGAGTTCCCCTCCGTCCAAGGAGGGGAAGAGAAATCCTTCCACAGGTGGCAGCTGCCTGTAATCTTCCCTGCAGGCTTCCCCATTAACTTTCTGGGAAAGCCAGCAAAGAAGATTGCAAATGGTAATCAATTGTGCATGAACACAGGATGCTTGACAACCAGTCATAATTGTAAATAGGTTGCCAAGCACCCAAAATGCTATTACATGACGGGGGAGGGTATGTGTGACAGTTTTAATTTCAAGGAGAGGTTGTAAAAAAAATTTATGAGTGTCTTGTAACTTCAAACAGTCATTAAGCAACCAAGACTGCTGCATTTGTAATTCAGTTTCCTCTATTGACCTCAGCTTATGCTAAGTCAACATTTTTCCCTGGGTAGTTACCAGGCTTTAAAACACATTTCTTATAATGGTTTTGGGGGGATGCAGTAATAGAAGGAATTAAAGAAGTTAGAGCTCAAACAGAACTTGGTTTTTTTTCTCCCATAAATGCCTATTTACTAGTTTTATTGAATGGGTTTTATTTAATAAAATATATGGGTTTTATTGAATGAAATGTTGTTGATGGGATATTTAAGGATTCAGAACAGAATTTCCAAGTATCAACAGGGAATAGTAGTCACCTGTGTAATAGAAGAAGCAAAGGGCACACATTAAAAGGAATAATCATAATGATCATAAGTCATAAATAAAACAAATGAAATTTCAGAAATGACTTGATGCTATTCTTGCTGATTCCATTCTTAGATTCTAAACTGAATGTCCAAATTCACAAACAAATCATATATTTATTTCTCAGAAGAAATGAAAGAGCCATTTTTTGGCTTTATAGGCTTCTAATTGTAACTAATGATGTAGAAAAAAGAATACTAGGTTTTGGTCTAAATGTCCACAGAGATTCACAATCATCCAAGTCATGGTTGTCCCAAACGTGCTTTTCAAAAGGCTATCAGACTTTCTTGGTTTTTCTTTGAAAATGTTTTGCTTCTCATCCAAGAAGCTCCTTCAGTTCTGATTGAATCATGGGGAATGGAATGGATTTTGGTCTAACTTTTTTCTCATATTAAAATAAGTTTCTACCAGTCATATTCAGTAAGTGTAATATACCATTTGTACTTTCAGCTCTTAAAGATAATTTATACTTCGAAGCAGGGAAAATGATTGCAGTTTCTCTGGTTCATGGAGGCTCATCTCCTAGCTTCTTTTCCAAAACCTTGTTTCACTGTCTCGCCTATGGCACAGAAAATGTGAAGCCAACAATAGAAGATGTTGCTGATGTAAACATTTTGCAGGCAATAGAGAAGGTGAGCAATTGATCTCTAAGACAGTAGGATATATATAAACTTCTAGTAAATAGGAGGTTAGAGAGTCCTCATGATTGTGTGTTGTGGTGTGTTGAAGGCTGTTTTTGAGTGAGGTGGCACATACCTAAGTGGAAGTTGGATTTCTAGATCTGTTTGGGCTATTTTTGGACTTGTTCAGACTGAAGGAGCAGATTTCAGGATGAACCACTCTGCAGCATTAGTCTTGCCCACCGAGCTGAGATGCATCTGTCAATCTGGCAGCAGTTTTTTTCAAGAAGACGGTGTTTATTTCACACCGGCTCAGTCTGCTTCTCAGGGACCTGTTCAGGCTGCATTGGAGGATGGGCTGCATTTGTTCTGCTGCTCTGGCCATACTGTAATACCAACTGCAATTGTGAACAGTGGTTATGGGCATGGCACTCCTTCCTGCACCATTGTTTATCATTGATGGATGCTAAGGCTTTGGAGGTATCAGGGTGGCAGAGGGGTGTTACAGTTCAGTGGAAGACTATTGTCTACCCCCTCTACTATGGAGATCATTTTGCTTATTCTCCTGGTAACCCCAAGGAGGAAGAAAGCAACTGTAGATCATGTCATGGCTTCCATATGATGGCTAAATGCCTTGATTGCTAGCCTATTGGTTTCCCACTGAGGAGTGAGGACTGATTTTCCCTCTGGGTGAGAGCCAATTGGTGAGAACAGCAGTATCAGGATCCCCTGTGAGTGCTAGCGGTGGAATGGGAGGTGGTTACTGGGAATCATTATGACACTGAGAATTAGTGAAGTGCCTCAGGGCACCTGGCTTCCCCTCCCAGGGCTGTAGAAGACAGTGGGAGATCTCTGGCCTTGGGAATTGGGGGACCTACATTTGGGGATAGGGCTGCCATTGAAGAGATGGGCTGGAGCAGAGTATTATGGTGATGACCGGCCTGCAGAGATATAGTGGGAGGAAGGGAACAGGTTGTTCCCAGGGAATGTGTTAGCTTGAATGGTTCATTAATGGTGCAAATATGTTTGGTTTTCTTCTGCAGATAAAATCTGCCACAACACTGGGCAGCTTAGAATCAGCAATAAATGATTGCTCTGACTATCTTGCTTCTATTGGATGTTTGAAATCTGTAACAGCACTATGTGACAAGAATATATTGGTGAATGAGATTCTGAATCACCATGTCATCAAAAGAACTCTTTTACCATTTGAAAGGTTTGCATGCTCTGGAAATCATTCCTATCATTTTTAAATTTTTAACTAAGAATTAGTTAGAATTTCAACCTGTTTTGCATGAAAATATTATGTGATGTCCTGTAGGTGTACATTAAAATATGTTTGCTCATTATGTCTTATTTTCACTGAACAGCTTTTTTCTCTAATCAAGTAGTATTGAAAAATTAATGAATAATTTTGGTAAAGTGTAGGTTAAAAAAAACCTGTTATTCAACACTTGGAAATCCTTTGAGGATTGTTTCAACGGTCATACGTTATTCAAGCAAAAAGGTTATGAAGCTTTCTAATATATTTCAAGAGGTTTTAGTAGATTTGGAACATATGGGTGGAAGGATAAAGAATACAAGCTATGAGTAAGAATGTATGGGCTTGCCTTTCTAATTGAAGCAATCACAGCAATCATTTTAGTAAACATAATTGAAAATCCTCTTGCTATTAGAGATTAGCTAGGATGTTTATGCTTTAAAATAAGAGGAATCTGATGTAAAAATAAATTTGGTAGTGTCCACAAGGTTTTTTTTATTTAAAAAAAAACAGCACTAAAGACTCATAGCACTTTCTTTCTTTGCATCTCTCTCTCTCTATTTCCCCAAAAGCTTTAGACAAGGTTTGAAAACACTTGGTGTTTTGGAAAAAATACAAATGAATCCCGATGCATTCTGTAGCATATTATGTCACAAACCCGAGAAACTTTCAGCAAAACTTCTTGGTGATCTCTTTACAATTCACTGTTTATCGGGATCAGAGAAGGCCAGATGCCTTGATTTCTGGATGGGTTACTTACAGGAGACAGAAGGTAATAAAATGGGATATTGCCTATTTCTAGAATTTTGAACATTTGAAATATATTTTGTACCTGTAAAATAAGAAACATCAGATTGCACTGTTGGTGGAGAAAGGCTTGTTTTGCACTTTTATTTTACATTATATTTGCAGTTATGATTTCCTGCAGTCAAAATATTATTCCATTTCATCTATAATTTCTTAACTAATGTGATATTTTGATTAACTAGAATGGCTTTTTAAAAACAATCTTCATATTTCTTGATGTAGGTGGTGAGTCATCTGTAACTCTAGAGGATATCTTAGTATTTGCAACTGGCATCCGCAATATTCCACCCATTGGCTTTGATCCTGACCCTTCAGTTAAGTTTCTGCATATAAAATATCCCATTGGGAATAGAGATTTTAACTGTTTAGAGCTTCCAATAACAAAATCTTATGAGAATTTTAAAAAAATTCTGGATATTGCCATCCGACGTGCCCTATTACAGTCAGAAGTACGTTAGTCACTACAATGGATACTGAAAACTGAATGATGAAGCACACAGGAAGCTTGCTACTTGCCTACTGGAAAACAGACATGTTCATCCTCACAGGTTTAAAACTTGATCATGGAAATGCATAGTTTCAGTCTTTACATTTTGAACAGTATTTCAAAATGATGAGCAAACAAAGCTTTTAAATCAATTTTGCGTTATATTTGTTCTGGATTTTTTTTTTTTTTTGCAAAGTAACTGGTTCTTAGTGATTGTAGTGTACCTTCCATTTTGTATCATAAATGTTACACATCAAAACTTCTGCAAATGCATTCAAGAACCCTTTCCAATTTTCAATATATCAACTTTTATATATTGCATTTTTCTATAAAGATTTGAGGTGTGGGTTTATTTATGTGGATCCCTGAGAAGGAGATGTTGATTTCACACACAAACTCCTTTAAAGTATTCTAGCTATTAATTATAAACATGAAAAAAGAAATTAAAGATTACCTCATGTTATCTTTTCTTAAATATTTGTAATGCTCTGAACATTTGTGGGATTATGCCCAAATAACTGTTTCCGTTCTATAATCATTCTAATTTTTTTTAAATATATAGTTTTGAATATGAAAGGATTTTTAAAAACTGCATTGTAGGAATTCTGTACTCAGAACAGCTATAATTGGCATCAGATGTGTTTGTTAACTAAGTTTCATTATTTCAGTTAGAGATGGTAATACGTTTGGATATAGAAGTCTTTTTCCTTGAAACAACAGTTCTACCTGTTATGGCCAGAGGGGTTGTAGCATTATTTTGGCTATAGCAGACATGTCAAATTCGCGATGTCAGGTGACGTCGCGTGACATATCGGGACTGTTTTGCCATTGCCGGCAATAGAGTGGGCGCAGCTTCTGTGTGATGCGTCCGGCCCCTGGGCTGGCAGTTTGACACTCCTGGGCTATAGTGAGAGAAGTCTAAACATTAGTCTGTTTAAGACTAAAACAGCTATTTCAAACCTAGAATAGAATGTTTCATACTGAAACTATCTTCTACAAGACTATGCATACTATAGCAAATGTACATAAATGTTTTAAGAATTATCCTCACATTTATGCAAATTGAAGTAAATATCATTTGATTTAAATTAGATATTTAGAAGAAGGCTGAGATGAGTTAGCTTTTTATATGTCCCAGAAATACCAAAGTTAGAAATGCCATTCCCTACTCAATCCTTAACTAGAAAGATTATGCATTTGATTTCATTTTTCTAAAATACATCTATTATGATGGATGCATTATACACCGTATAAAGTATTAAATCTTATGAAATAGGTGATGGAATCATTTACACACCCACATAACACTTTCACACACATGTATGGAAACACCAACCCCTTTAAGTGGCTTTAATCCAAAGTGATATGACATTGCTTTTACTAGGAGGAGAAAAAAGCAAATTCCTGTTTTCCCCTGGGCCACATTTCCCTGTTGGTTTTATTGGGTTGTGCTGTCCTGAAAGATTAATCACAGTAATTCATAATTTAAAAGTAGTTTCTGTCATTACTTATTAAATTGCACAATAGAAACCTCTGGAGCTTATCCATGCTGTTCTACTATAAATTGTTTGAATTTCAATTATTGAAAATTAATTGTGGGTAAAAATATACAGTATACACTATTCTGAAATGTTCAGAAAAATATATATCAGACCATAATGATAACTACTTCATTAGTGGAGTTTCATACTTGGCCAGCATGTATATTAGTAGTTTGCAAGAGGAAGTGATCAAGGCATGATGGAGTTAATATTTCAGCAGAGTGGATGGAATGCTTCTACTCCCAGAGTTTCTAACCACAAATTTCAATTTTTTATATTAAAAAATAAAAAATGTACTTGAAAGGGAACATTTATTTCCTGGCTTTCAGACATCTAGTTGTACTGTTGTTCAGTCATCTTCTTTAAACAAGCAGTTTGGTGTGGGACCTTATTTTTGGTGTGATTCACATTTGATACAAGTTATTTCCTCAGTGTGAATTAGTTGAATTATGGCTACCCAACCAGACAAAGTTTGTGGATCAATGACAGTATATTCCAAGTTTGCTGGTTTACAGGTAGTCCTCAACAATAATTGGGACTGGAATTTCCATTGCTAACCAATGTTGCTGTAAAGCACAACTACATTGCTTAGCAAAGACAATTCCTGAAGTCCTGATAGTTATGAATTGAATCCCACAATTGTTGGATGAGGCAACTTCCTGGCACCTTCCTACAACCAAAGGGAAACGTGTAAGTCCCAAGCTGGCAGGCGGATAAGTAGCTGCTGCCAGGTAGGAAAGGGTCCATGAGAGGTGCAGCACAGGTCAGGGAGTGGTGTGAGGGGATGCAATGACTTATTCCAACAATTTGTAACCTTCCCTGCAGCTTTCCCATTGACTTTTGAGCATATGATTGCAGGGTGCTGAGCAACCCACTAAGTGCAAATTGGTTGCTAAATGCCCAGATTGCAATCATGTTACTGCAGGATTGCTGGGATGGCCAAAGTTCCAAATCATCATTGTTGAACATCAATATAACTTTGAACAGTTGCTGAACAAATGGCAGCTAGTTGAGGATTACCTGGATATGGTATTTTGTAATATTTGTTTTTTAAAAAATGGGTTATTGTGCATACTTTTGAATATTCCACAAGTACTACGCTTATGTAAATACCTTGGAGGTAATTTTTTTAATATACTTTTTTTCTTTCCATTCAATCTTGTTGGATTTTTAGAGACCATTTGGACAAATCCCTGCAGGGTTTTTTTTTGTTGTTTGATTTTTGGCCAGAAGATTTTCAGTATTTTCCATTGCCTATTTCCTAGGGCTGAGAAAAAGTGACTGATCCACCGTTACCCAGCTGGCTTTATGCCCAAGGCAGGACTAGAATTCGTAGTCTTATATATGACGTTGCCTAGAAGGTGTTTCATGTTAATATGGTTATTTTATATTTTCATTTGAAAAGTGAGATTTTTATTTTAGCATTTTGGCAATTGACAGATTTAGTTTAAATATCTTACTACTCTGGGGTTTATTGATTTCCACTGAGGTTTTGACTGTATCTTGGAAACTAATCAGAATATTGCTTTAAACAAAGATATGTCTGAGAAATATCTTACAAATTGGTAGTTTTGCTCCCGGTCGTGCTTTTTCTACATAAGGACCGTATTTCAGCTAATTTCTGATTGGGTCTAGTGGAAACAAGGTTGTAATATAAATCACAACTATTAACAATGCTAAAATATAGGTATAGTGGTGAAAAAGCCATTTTTGTTCCAAAATTTCATAATGGGTAAGGACAACTAGAATTAGCTACTGAATATTCCATCTCAGCAAAGTTTATTATTGCTCCAGTCACAAATTACTTCACAGTGAAATTGGTGCAATATCATCCTATTTCTTTATGACAGTCATAGTCTATAAATATTGAGATATCCATTGTTGCCCAGAGTTGATAGTGGATGTTTTTCTTATTATCCATTCTTTGCCTTTTGCCATGTGATTCTATCATCTAGCATATGGGTATCAAACTCGCGATGTCACGTGATGTGTCGCGACCTATCGTGACTTTTTTCCCATTACCGGCAATGGGGTGGGCGCAGTTTTGGCGTGATGCATCCGGCCCACGGGCTGGCAGTTTAACACCCCTGATCTAGCAAAAATGTTATAGCAGTTTATGGGGATGGACTGTAAGGAAATATAATATACCTTAATCATCTCTCAATATAATTTATATGTACAGAGTGAATATCTCACATTCTTCCAATTATGATTATACGGTAGTACTTGAATTTAAGCTTTGCTAGACTGTATAATATTCTATCTACTGATTATAACAGAAGTACGAAGCACTGTACATTAACAGGGTTTATATATGTGTCAGTACAGGACAACAATATTCCTTTTGAGCTCAGGTACTTTAAATAAGATTCATAAATTCACTATTATTTCTTCTTACATAAGTATCTATTGAGAAAAATACATGAAAAAAAGGAAATGCGTACTATTGAAAGATGAAACTTGACATTAAGAAAACAAAGTGGAATATAAATCTTGTGTGTAGGTTACAAATTTGAAAATTATGTTTTGTATAAAATTATTATTTCCAGAAGTCTTTTGTAACTTTCAATGTCAGTTGTACTTTGCTCTTAAGTTACTTGTAGCGATATATGGGAGAACTGTCTTGTATATGTGTATATATATCTATGTAAAGTGCAATAAATCAAGGATTTCTAGTTAAAAGTATTACATGTATAATCCTTAAGTACAGTTGGTACTTAATTTTTTTGAAAATAATTAAATATTGAGGGTCTAATGACAAAATTAAAAGTGGGATAAACCTATAAAGGTCAGATGGATGGATGAATCAATGGATATCACAATTGCATCCAATGTTACTGATGTACTTTTCATGTCCAAATAAAAACTTCAGAGTTATTTTTAGTTTCTTTGGAATACATGAAAATAATTATATATAATTCTCGTCCCAAAAAGAATTTACTCTGAAAGTGAAAACTTAACCATACTAACACTTTCAAAGTGAATTGTACTATTGAAATATGTTACATTCTGAAAAGTTAGATGAAACCTAAGTCCCACTAATTTCAGATACCCTAAAGTCAGTCTAGACCAGTGGTGGTGAACCTATGGCACGGGTGCCAGAGGCGGCACTCGGAGCCCTTTCTGTGGGCACATCTGCCGATGCCCCAGTCTTGCCTTCCCCTGCAACCCCCTCCTCACCAGCAGCCCCCCTGGAGGAGAGTCGCCCCCGAGCATGGCCCACGTGGAGCAGGGCAGCCAAGGACATGGCAGCCAGGCAGCGTAGACAAGACTCTACCCTCACGCCCCATAACGCAGTTGATGCTGCAGGGTGTGGGCAGAGGGTGTGGCCACCATGGTGCTGCTGGGCTTCCTGGGCGATCTGCAACAGGCCCTGGAGGCAGTGAGTGGCCCTGTGGGCAGGCGGAGTGGGGGCGAGGCAGGGGGTGGAGCAGGAGCAGGGCCAGTTTTTGGGCACTCAGTCTCTAAAAGGTTTGCCATCACTGGTCTAGACCCAATTGCTTAGGTTAAAATTGCTTAGGTTATATATTAAAAACAATAAAAAAATAATTTATAAGTGATTAGTTTCTAAAGAACCCATATGCTACAAGAAAATGAATGATTGATTAGTAGTAGAGTTGGAAGGGACCTTTGAGGTCTTCTAGTTCAACCCCCTGCTCAGGCAGGAAACCCTACACCATTTCAGACAAATAGTTGTCCAGTCTCTTCTTAAAAACTTCTAGTGTTGGAGAATTCACAACTTCTGGAGGCAGGTTGTTCGCTGATTAGTTGTTCTAACTGTCAGGAAATTTCTCCTTAGTTCTAGGTTGTTTCTCTCTTTGATTAGTTTCCATCCTTTGCTACTTGTCCTGCCTTCAGGTGTTTTGGAGAATAGCTTACTCCCTCTTCTTTATGGCAACCCCTGAGATATTGGAACACTGTTATCATGTCACCCCTCATCCTTCTCTTCATTAAACTAGACATATCCAATTCCAGCAACCGTTCCTTATGTTTTAGCCTCCAGTCCCCTAATCTTTTTTGTTCTTGTCTGTACTCTTTCTAGAATCTCAACATTTTTTTTACATCTTGGTGACCAAAACTGGATGCAGTATTCCAAGTGCGGCCTTACCAAGGTGTTATAAAGTGGTATTAACACTTCATGTGATCTTAATTCTATCCCTCTGTTAATGCAGCCTAGCACTGTGTTGGCTTTTTTGGCAGCTGCAGCACACTGTTGGCTCATATTTAAGTGATTGTCCATTAGGACTCCAAGATCCCTCTCAGTTACTACTATTGAGCAAGGTACCACCTATACTGTACTGTGCATTTGGTTTTTCTTGCCTAAATGTAGCACCTTACTTTTTTCACCATTGAATTTCATTTTGTTAGATAGCGCCCAATGTTCAAGTCTGTCAAGATTCTTCTGTATCTTAAGTCTATCTTCTGGAATGTTGGCTATTCTGCCAGTTTGGTGTCATCTGCAAATTTGATGAATTCCCATCTATCCCCTCGTCCAAATCACTAATGAAGATGTTGAAGAGCATTGTGCCCAGAACAGAGTCCTGGGGCACCCCACTAGGCACTTCCCTCCATGTAGACGCAGTTAGAATAGTGTGACAATCCAATTCCTTTTGTCTGATAAAAGATAGCTGTAAATGAACAAGGAATCTGCATATATTGTTTCTTCCAGTACACTTGAAATTGCTTTTCCTATGTAAACACAAGCATATAGAAATCAGATCAGGAGAATTTAGTACTCTGTTTAAATAACTGTACTACACATCAATCATAGTTTGAAAGTGAAAAGCTAATTCTAATGGAATTAATATGGAGTGTTTTGCTTTTATAGCAAAGGCAGCAAAAGGTTGCCATACAAGTTGAAAGTGCACCAGAAAATTACATATAAATGTCTGTACACGAATGCTAGAAGCATTCGAGCAAAAATAGGGGAATTGGAATGCTTGGTGAAGGAAAATAATATTGATATTATCGGCATAACAGAAACCTGGTGGACAGATGAAAACCAATGGGACACAAGGATTCCAGGTTACAAATTGTATAGGATGGACAGGAGAGGGAGAAATGGTGGTGGCGTGGCCTTGTACATAAATGAGGAGTTAGAATCTCATGAACTCGAAATTCAAGAAAATTCAAACTCACCCACAGAAACATTGTGGATAAAAATCCCAGGACAGGAAACTAATCTGACGTTAGGGATCTGCTATCGCCCTCCCAACCAAACTCCAGAGGCAGATTGCTATTTGGAAAATGAATTTAAGGAGGCCTCAAAAAGAAATAGGGTAGTCATAATGGGGGACTTCAACTATCCCCAAATAGATTGGGTAAATTCTTGTTCTACACATGAAAGAGAGACAAGGTTCCTCGACATGTTAGCCGATTATTCCTTGAGCAGATGGTCATGGAACCTACCAGGGGAAAGGGGATCCTGGACTTGGTTCTAACTAATGCACAGGATTTGGTTCACGATGTCCTTGTAACTAAGCCCATAGGAACCAGCGATCACAACACAATAACCTTCAACTTAACCATGGATAGCAAATTGTCAGTGAAAACTAACACAGAGACCTTAAACTTTCACAGAGGGAATTTTGACAAAATGAGGAAAATAGTAAAGAAGAAACTAAAAGGAACAGTAAAAAAAGTCAAATCCCTCCAAAATGCTTGGAAACTGTTTAAAAATACGTTACAGCAGGCTCAAATAAAATGCATTCCTAAAAGAAGAAAGAGGATTGGAAAGTCCAAGAGGATACCAGTATGGCTTATGAATGAGGTAAAGGAGGTTATTGGAAAGAAGAAAAACTCATTTAAGAAATGCAAGGCTCTTCCTACTGAGGAGAACAGGAGGGATCACAAACTCTGGCAGACCAAATGCAAGGCGATAGTCATGAAAGCCAAGAGAGACTTTGAGGAGCACATAGCCAAGAATATTAAAAATAATAACAAAACCTTTTTAAGTACATCAGAAGCAGGAACCCAACCAGAAAATCAGTTGGGCCACTTGATGACAATGGTCAGAAGGGGATAATCAGAGAAGACAAGGAGATTGCTGAGAGGCTAAATGACTTCTTTGCCTCCGTTTTCACCGAGGAGGATAGAGAACATTTGCCTGCCACTGAATTAGTTTTCCCAGGGAGGGAAATAGAAGAATTAAACCTGATAGAGATAAACAAGGAAGATGTTCTTGCATGCCTTTCTAAACTAAACGTCAACAAATCACCGGGTCCAGATGGCATCCACCCTAGAATTCTCAAGGAACTCAAGTGTGAAATTGCTGAACTTCTAGCTAAAATATATAATGTTTCTCTAAGATCAGGCACTGTACCGGAGGATTGGAGGGAAGCAAATATAACCCCGATCTTCAAGAAAGGATCCAGAGGTGATCCAGGAAACTATAGACCAGTCAGTCTAAGCTCAGTTCCAGGCAAACTGATGGAAACCATTATTAAAGATAAAATTACAGGGCACATAGAAAAACAGGCATTGCTGAAAGAAAATCAACATGGTTTCTGCAAAGGCAAATCATGTCTTACTAACTTGTTAGAATTCTTTGAGGGTGTAAATAAATACATAGATAAAGGGGCCCCAGTTGATATTGTATATCTTGACTTTCAAAAGGCTTTTGACAAAGTTCCTCACCAAAGGCTCCTAAAAAAGCTCTCCAGCCACGGAATTAGAGGACAGGTCTTGTCCTGGATTGGTAACTGGCTAAATTGTAGGAAGCAAAGGGTGGCAATAAATGGACAATTCTCCGGATGGAAAGAAGTGAGAAGTGGTGTACCCCAAGGTTCAGTTTTGGGACCTTTACTTTTTAATTTATTCATCAATGATCTGGATATAGAAGTTAATAGTGAAGTAGCCAAGTTTGCTGATGACACTAAATTGTTCCGGGTTGTGAAAAGTGAAACTGATTGTCGGGAGCTCCAGAAGGATCTCTTGAAATTGTGTGAGTGGGCAACAAAGTGGCAAATGCATTTTAACCTAAACAAGTACAAAGTTATGCACATCGGGGCAAAGAACCCCAATTATACTTACCAACTGATGGGGACCAAACTTTCTGAGACAACCCAAGAAAGGGATCTTGGGGTTTTGGTGGACAGCTCGATGAAGATGTCAACCCAATGCGCAGCAGCAGTAAAAAAAGCAAATTCCATGCTTGGCATGATTAGGAAGGGAATCAAAAATAAGTCAGCAAGTGTTGTATTGCCTCTGTACAAATGGATGGTGAGACCACACTTGGAGTACTGTGTACAGTTCTGGTCACCGCACCTCAAGAAGGATACAATGGAACTGGAAAAGGTGCAAAAAAGGGCAACAAGAATGATCAAGGAAATGGAGCGCCTCCCTTATGAAACCAGATTGCAACGCCTTGGTTTCTTCAGCCTTGAAAGACGGCGTTTAATGGGTGACTTGATCGAAGTGTATAAAATCATGCATGGGATAGAAAAGGTGGATAGAGAAAAATTCTTTTCTCTATCACACAATACCAGGACAAGGGGGCACTCCCTAAAGCTCATAGCTAAGAAAGTGAGGACAAATAAAGGGAAATATTTCTTCACCCAGAGGGTCGTTGATTTATGGAATTCACTTCCAGAAGGGGTCGTGACAGCTGTCAGCCTTGACAGCTTCAAGGCAGGGTTAGATAGATTCATGGATGCCAAGTGTATCGGTGGTTATTAAAACGGATGCCCATGTGCCGCCTCTATGTTGGTTGAGGCAGGCAGGATTCCCTTGAGTACCATTTGTTGGGGATCAAGGGAAAGGGAGGGTTTTGCCTTCTCTTTCTGCTCAAGATCCCCATGTACAATTGGTGGGCCACTGTGTGACACAGAATGCTGGACTCGATGGGCTTTGGCCTGATTCAGCATGGCTCTTCTTATGTTCTTACAAAAACATTTCATATGTGAGATTTCTAAGCAGTAAAATTAAACATTGCCATGTCATTTGACTTGGTAATATTAAACTATCAGTTTAGCATATCTATGATGTAAAAGGTATGCATCTACCCTTTTTACCGCATTCAGATGCTGAAAATGGCTCTTCGCAGCTGCCCTAATTACACTTAACAATAAGGTGACCAACCATCCTCCTTTAGTTAGGACAGTCCTCCTTTTGTGAGTTCTGTCCTCCCTCGAAAAGTGTCCTCCTTTTTTATATTTGAAGACTAATCTGCAGGGCTTTTTTTTCCCTCATAGAACGCTCAGAACGGCATTCTGGCACCTTTTTTTGATGGTTTTTTTTCAACTTTTACATGAGCTGTGCTACTCCCCCTATTGGCTTTCGAAAGCCATTAGGAATTGCTGCTGAGCACGCCATAACACCCGGCCGGCAAACTTTGCACATGCAAGTTGTCTGCAGCGAGGGCGAGTTGGCAGGAACTTAGCACCCCTCCTGCTACCCAACTACACTATCTCCTAGTTAGTTCCGAAGATACCTGGAGGAGATTGGAGTGGTAAGTTTCTCTTGATCTTTGGCTCTGCTAGGGCAATAATGGCTGTGGGTACAAGAGGCAGGGGCAGCGGGGGTGCTCCGGGCGGGGGTGTGAGGGGCTGCAGCAGCCGGCTGCCCCCCCGTGCTGTGGGAGCCACGGGGCCCTCTCTACACAGGGCTGTGCAGGGTGGGCAGTGGTGCTGGCAGGGCAGCTGCAGGCGGGGTGTGTTGACGGCAAGCTGCCCCCCAGCGCAGCTAGTGCTTTGAGAGCCGTGGGGCCCGCTCTACACGGCAGGGCAGCGGTGCTGGCGGGGTGGTTGCAGCCGGGGGCACGGCGGGCAGTTGACCTTCCATGGGCCGAGCCAGCTTTTACAATATTTTTTCTTCTATTTATTTGTGTCCTCCTTTTCATTGTAAAAAAGTTGGTCACCTTATTAACAATGAGAACTATCAAATGCTGAAAGTAATAATAGACATTTTGTCAATGGTATCAAAGGCTCGGTTCATGATTTTTGAAAAATAATGGGTGAACTAAGTCAATTGCATTCTCTAATTGTATGTATCTATTTGTAAAATTGACTCGGTATCTTCCATGTGTCTGACTAAATCTTGAGCAGTAACAAAGTTGGTGATCTTAATATCCCAGTTGTATTCATATATGAACAACTATAATCAGATGCTTCTTCCAGTAATCCATAAATGTGACAAACTGACCTTTAAGTGTTAACCTTATTTAAAATTTTAAATTTTTAGCCCTTCTAAAAGTTAAAGTAAGGCATATGTGCAGCCAATGTTGTATAATCAATTTATAAGAAATTGGCCTGTTCCTGCCTTTTGGTGAAAGTGTGAAGCCATAGCAAGGAAGAATAAATTTCCTGGATCATTTTTCAAGCTGGAATTATATTAAAATGTGTGTAAAAGTTATCTGTTGCCATATTCAGTAAATTACTCAGAAATCTTAAGGTTTTGATGCTATGACCAGACAATATTTAGACAAAAAAAAAACAAGAATTCCAGAATGGGAACGGATAAAGGGGAGACTTTAAATTTTTTAAGAAAAGTGCTTTAATTCTAACAAAGATTTCTACTGAAAAATTGAAGCTCATATAGTTGATATGTAGAAAAACTATACTTTAAAAATCTGGGAGTTAATAGGGCTTTAGAAGTCATAACCAATGTTTTAGATTTTGCCTGGAAGGGAAGCTAAGAAAACATTTTCTAACAAAGGAGTTACGTGATCCCATAAAAGCTTTTCTATTGCAATCTTCAGAACACAGCTTCTGAGTCAGCACTATATAATTATTTTATCAAAATGGAATGTAACCAAAGTCATTTTGCCAAAAGATTTTATGCAGGTATTACATTGGCTAAATCTGGAAAAGTGCTTAGATTCAAGGTTGGATCTGGGATTACACCAAAACTAAATCCAAATCAGGTGGATTTGGTGGAACTCCTTTCCCATTTTCCTTTTTTTATTTGCTGCAATTTCAATTTCATTTATTATCAATGTCAGACATTTATTTAAAAAGTAAATTGCTTTGAAGGAAATCAGCTCTCAGGTGTGGTTTTTTTGTGGTTTTTTTTTTTGCTACAGATGAGTTAACTTCTGAATCCCAACTACCCTGATAATAGAAACAAGATTTGTTACAAAAATAATTAAATCTGCCTTTCTTCATAAATTTGATGCCTAGAAATTAGGCTTCAGATACAGAAATTGCCTGTGAAGTGCAGGAATTGCTAGAAGAAAGGGGGGGAACTTAAATCATTTTTGGTATTTTGGAGAGACAAATACAATCTTGTACAGTCTTTTTCGTTTATTCCCGAAGCAACTACATTCAGTGCCTGATTCAAGGTAGGCACAAGGAACTGTGGCTCTTCTGATGTTAAATCCAGTTCCAGTCAGTCCTCAGCCGCCCTGAAAAATCAAAGAGGTAAAGGGATTTAGTTAGCATTCGGAAAAGTTGTAGTTTTGCTTCCATTTTAAGGTGCAATAAGCGAGACTAAAAGTTTAAAGAACAAGGTCCTACGCCTACTTTCCAGTTTTAAGAATGCCGTCGTCGTCATCATCGTGCTAGCGTTTTTCCCGCAAGTGCAGGGTCCGGTAGTTGTAAGAATGTATTGGAGAAAAAAAAACACACGATCACAGCTTCTTTTAACTTTTAGAATGTAAGGCAGTCAGTCCCCTGAAAGCAATTGCTGCCCGAAGCGACAGGTTTTGGCAGGATGAAAGCTTCCATGCGCCAATCCGCTTTCCCACTCAAAAAGTCCCATAAAACGGTGCCGAGGGTTATCGATCCAGCCATCCGACCGACTGTCGCCCACAAGACGAATAATGTCGAAAACGAGTCTCAGATGCAGAATACGACAGGAAAATGCCAAATCCTAACTCCTAACTTCCTCAAGAAGCAGAACGGGAACGCCGATCTGCTACGATGCCGCATCGCTTTCTTCCTTTCTCAAAAGGAAGCCACCCGGGTCACGGCATCAGCGCCGACAGGTCGAACAAGAACTCGGCAGACTCCGCCCGCCGCGCTACCGCAAGAACCCGCGTAAGTCCCCTCGCGCGCCACGTCTGCCGGCTGGTGATGGCGCGGCGGTGAGGTGGGAGGAGTCGGCCCGAACACCAGGGGAAGATGGCGGCCAGTATCCGGGAGAAACAGACCGGTGAGTGCCCGGCGTTAGATTGCCCGCAGGATTCTTTGGTCTGGTCGTCTGACCTTCTTCGGCACTCCTGAAGCCGGGGCTGACTCGAAAGAGAAGGCTAGGGGTCTCTTTCGAGTCCGTCCGGTGTGGATTGCGGCCCTCCCTTCGTCGCTGTAGCTTACTTTTTATGAGAGAACTCTTTTCTGCCTCGTCGTGAGCGAGCTGTCTTGCTCAGCCTCTCTTGGGCTGATCGAGCCCCCACTCCTGGGGTGCCCTCTATTGGGATGCTCCTTGTGCCTCCGCTTAGGGTGCTTCTGGAGGCCTTCCTTTATTTTCGCTTTTCCCTAGCCTTGGCGATTATCGGCTAGGAAGGACTTCGTGGGCTAAAGTTTAAGGGTATAGTGCAAAACAGGAACCCGGCCTTCCACCAATGCTGCGTTGCAAAAGGAATTGTTTTGGAGAGAAAGCCATACCTGGATTAATTTGTAGTGTGGTGTCCCGGTTTAATCTTTTAAAAATCGACTAAGACAGTTTCAAAATATAAAAGTGAATCATTTAGGAAATGTGTACTTGGAGTTTGTAAAACAGAAGGTCCTTTAAGGGGACACTTCCCAACCAGCTGCCCTCAGATTTGATGGATGGCTGCATCTATCATTCCCACCCAACAGTGGTTATGCTCATTGGGATTATGGGGTTTGTCATCTAAGCCATCTGAAAAACACTTGGATCAGGAAAGTTGCATTAGAGTCAGGTTGGTTTTTTTTCAAGGTAGACAATATTATCTCTTACTGTTAAATTATAGGACTTTTATAGCTTGGTTTACAGCTTGATATCATAGGTAAAATATTATTTTCCAAATAAAGTCCAAGTCAAGTATGCTCTCGGAGGTTGAGTTTAGAAGTAAAACTTACCTGCTATTATGCTACAGAAAAAGGAAGAATGTGTCCAGTTCAGAGCAATTAAATTATATATGGAGTTAACATATAACTTTAAACTAATCTCATTTTGCATTAATCCATATCGAACTTATTTTGTCAATTTGTTTCAATAAGCTTCATTTGGAGGGATCCTTCGGTAGGTTTTCATGGTGTACTTTGATTTTTAGGATATACCTTTCTTGCTCTCATCAATTTAGTAACTTGTAGGAGAATTCATAACCACTATACCTTTATATAGGCACTTTTCAAAGACATTTACAAAGTTGAAATACTTAAGTATTTGGCACAAAAAAGACCAATGAAGTTATTTAATAAAAATTACTAAGTAGATACAAAAAGTGTATTTTCTAAGATTCAGGTTGCTTTTAGAGGTCATATATTCCTAAAAGGTAAGATGTTGACCTGTTGGGAAAATGCCACACAGAAGGTACTAGCCTAACCTCCCAAGATACAATATTCCAACACTTAGATGGGACCATAAAAGGTTATTTTTCTTGCCCCAACTGGGACACAGACAAGGAAGGGCTTTTCATCATGTCTTCGTAAGATAGCAGTATGAAAGGAGACAAATCCTAAGGTATCAAGAAATTAAGCTTTTAAAAATGTCACCTAAATTTTGAATCATGCCTAGAAACAAACTGGCAATTTGTGTAGGACTGGTATAATTTGGCCATTTCTATGAATATTCATCAATATTCCATTTTGGTTAGAAACCTTCATTTCAGAAATTGCTCTAAAATGCAAGCATAACTAGAAATATTAAACTTGCGTGGATTTATGTATGCTTGTAAATCTGCCAAGAAATTTTGCATATAGAGAAATACAAGCCTAATAAATAAGCTTTATTTAGTAATAAAGAAAATAAGAATGTTGAACTTCTTACATCAAAAAAGAGACAACATCCAAAAACAAGCAAGATTTCTAAAGACCTATTATCCCAAGAAGGAATGGGCATAGACTCCTTGATTCAATATATTAGTTCTTGAAATGTAAATGGCACTGCATCTAAAGATCATGACAATTAGCCATGGTAGAAATGTTAATAGGTGACAGGTTGAAAGAACACCCTTAAAACTTTGGAAAGCATGCCAGAAACAGGGACTTTCCTGATGACAATCAGGAAATTTTGGGCAGTCCTTCTGTCATAGTAATTGGGTAGATGAAAGAGAAACACCATAAAGATAGTTACCATAAATAATAAACTAAACAAACATAAAAAAATGGGGATGTCAGTATAGGGAAGAGGGTAGAAAATGTAATACCAACTTGCTCTGATGGCATGAAAGAAGCTATGCTAAAAGTAGGCCTCTATAAAACTCATATTTTTCTCTGTAAAAGTGTCAAATGGGTTTGCCTTCCTGTCCATTGAAACCTCACTGCCAGGAATCAAGGTTGAGCACCCAGCCACATTGTTAGATGCAGTTCCAAGACTTATAACTTGTTGGATAAACCATTTTCCTATCCTAGAAATACTCAGTGAACCATCCCTTGGCAGCACCACAATAGCACACTCAAAGGCCTGGTAAAACATGGCAGGTCTACTATACATTGTCAATTTGATTCCTGGGGAGCCTGGGTAGACTTTAATGGAAGAGTCCAAGACAGGCCTGTTAAAAATTTATCCTCGCCAGTTTGACTTTTGGTAACAGCTGTTTGCTATATTTCATCCTAATTATTTTATTATATAATAATGTGAAGGAGGCATACTTTTTATTGCTCTCCCTTAGTTATTGATTGGGGGGGCAAAAGATAAATGAAATTTTCTGCATATTTAGTGCTTACCATGAGAGGGAGGGTCCACACATAAACATGTTTTTATAAATGTCCCCTCCAATATGAGGAGAGCAGTAGAAGAAGACTAAAATTACCAGTCACAACTAAGCAAGGACTACTTGTACATGGAATAGATCTTCCAATTGCATTTACTCTGCCTGCTGCATCTGATAAAAATGGTGCCAAGGGCTTAGCGAGACATTTGTATAATGTCTTGCACATGTTTTCATTTCTTTTAAAGTTGTCAGTTTTAGATATTAAAGTCCGTAAACAAGAATCTTTTAATTTAAAAGAAGCATTTGTGTAATAGCATATTCAAAAGACTATAGGCCTATTCTCTGCAGTGCCCTGCAAATATAAATATTTTAAGATTGTGATCATTATAATTGTTAGCAAATAAAATGGAACTCTTTCTTTTTTCAGGGGCTTTGAAGCGCATGTTGAATTTTAATGTGCCACCTGTTAAAAACACTACAGGTGAACCAGTATGGAAAGTAAGTCAAGTTATAAATTGATCTTTTATCCAAGATAATTTATATTGCCAAATTAATTTCATTGTCATATTTTTGAAAAATATATTTTATAATTCTAGCTAATAAAGTGACATGTTGAAGCAATCATTATTTGTGAAAAACAAAGAAGTAAATAGAAAAAAATGACAATTGAAAATTAGTTGACCTGAAATTTTGATGAAGGTTGTATAAAAAAAGAATTGTAAACATCTAAGAACATTTATTTTCAAAACTATTAATATTGCAACTAAAACTGTTTAACTTACTGTTTTGTTTATATTTTCTGTGAATTCATCCCTTCCTTTGTTTAAATGAAAGGTATACTTATTTTTTGAATGGGAGAGCTTTATAGTACCATATTTTGAGGTAGTTGAGGACTACCTGTAATATTAACTATATAGTAAGTGTTAGTGGGAAAAGAGCATACACAGAATTTATTAAGATTATATACATAGTATATGTCTTAATATTATTTGTGTTTCCATTTTAGGTTCTTATTTATGACAGATTTGGCCAGGACATAATATCTCCATTACTATCTGTGAAAGAATTAAGAGATATGGGCATTACTTTGCATCTGTATGTATTGTGCATATTTGTGTCTGAATATATATTGTAGTACATAGTATTTGAAAGATTTTATGTGATTGAAAGTTTATCAGATTAAGTTGCAAATTGGATATCCTGCCAGTGGGGCAGTAGATGAGAATGTTATAAGGGCTCGATACTAATCAGAGCCATTGCTCTGTCTTGAAGCACTAGCGTGCCAGTCAGTATAACGTTAAACACATTTGATGAGATTGATGACAAAGTTATTAGTTTGGAAGATACTGAAGAACACCAAGAGAAAAATCTAAAAATATAGGTTTTAATCATGTATCAAAACAGTCTTTCAATAGAGTTCAGAAGTGTTCATGGAGGTTGCTGATAGAAGAAAATATATTTCATTAAATACTATATCTTATTTTTTTCCGGACCATGATACAATCACTTACAGAGACTGTCATGGAATAAATAAAAAATGTTCTTATTAATTAGTCCCTACTCTTGAGTTTTTGAATAGAACTTAAAATGTATCAGTTTGATTTTACACATGTGTTCAATGTTGGTTTAACTTTTTAAAAATGTTTTGATATAGATTGTTCTGTTTGCATTTTTGTATAGTTAATTATAGCCAACATTTATGGAAAGATGATAAAAATAATAATACTCAGCTTTTTGTAAAGCTTAATCCCAAGTAAGAATTCATAGGATTAAAGTGATATCTTTTTTCTTTAAATGGCTTTTTAGTTTATTTACTTGGTATTAAATAACTTAAGTTTCTTTTCTTTTCAGTCTTCTTCATTCTGATCGAGACCCAATACCTGATGTTCCCGCAATATATTTTGTAATGCCAACAGAAGAAAATATTGATAGGCTGTGCCAGGTAGATTCAGCCTATTTAACATTTTCTGTAAACAGTAACAAAATTATAATATAGAATTCAAGGGAATACAAATAAGATAAGAGGGTGGTAGCTGTGTATTCCGAGGAATTGTTAAGAGATAGACATTTCATCTCAGTGTTACGTGTGAGGGGTACATACAGAGAAAGACATCATCCAATCCTGGATTTCTTGGTTTTCAAATAAGATAAACTTGAGTGTAATCAAACTTATGGCTTGAATTTTTGGACGATAAAAATTATCTTCAGATGGGGAGATAAAGTCTTAACTAAGCAGCTGGCTACAATATGGTGCTAATAAAAACAGTTTAGATTCCTTGATAATGGACACATTCCCAAAAATGATGGAGTACTTGCAAGAGATGGACCTATAAAAACTAGGAGGAATGTGATTTGAAAATGCTTTGAAAACCTAAACTGAATACGGTTGGAAGAGGAGAATACAACCCAGCAAATAAGCACCATCAAGTACTAAGAACTAGATTAGAAAAGCAGGATGTAGAGTATCTGATAAAAATGTATATAAAAATAGGAAAGAATAAACTAGTTATTCTACTTTAAATGCACGAAGTACGGAAAACAACAAGAATTATGTGAAGGAAATACATATGTGTTTGAGATCAGGAATTTGAGCCTGAGGGTCAAGACAAGAATATTAGTCTAAGAATATAAGGTAGAGTAAACAGCAGATATGTTATTGTTAGGAGATGTTAGAGATTTTAGACAGGTACATAAGTAAATTGCATCCAAAATTTGAACAGAACCAAATCTCTTGGAAGCTGGTCTGTCATGAGTTTTCAAAGGTTGATTGCATCAGGCAGAAGTTTTGTTGGGGCATGATCCAAAGATCTCTGTCTTGGGTAGGTTATCAGCTGGTCTGTATCCAGAGTTTCCACATGCAGGAATTTGGGGTACAAACAAGCAAGTTTTCAATAAGCAGAGTGGTATTTCCACTGTAGGAAGCCAGGCTAGCAGTTGCCCTTAAATAGAACCCATGTCAATGGACTCGGTAACAGTTGGGAGTTTCCCTGGCATGTTAACAGCAGCTGCTCTGCTCTCTATTCTTTATTGCATATGGCACACACTGGAGCTTGATGTTCTTTCCAGTTCCAGTGATTTCCCAATGAATCTACCTCAGGTATTGGAATGCTGGATGCTTCTTTAGGATGAGGTCCAACCAGTTCTTCTGGAGCAAGTTGGGTCAGAGTTGGAGCTGATCCTGACATTCCTGGACCTCAGTTTCAGCAATCAGTTGTATTTAATATACCTATTTATTTCTAATTTCTCAATTATGCTTCTTTGAGCTCTCCAAATAGCTTTTTATTCACAAACTGCGGATGGAGCTAATGAACTGAAGCACTAACTAAACCTGTCTTTGGAATAAATGGGAGGGAAATATCCACTTTCTCATGTTTCTTCTATAGAAAATGCTTCCTGGCCATGATAAAATTCTTCAGTCAGCAGATGTGGTGGTTGACTATATTCATATTTTTAAGAATCATCCACATCATAGAATTTTGATGAATTATTCCATATTTTGCATTTCTGCAACTGAGGTGACATTCATTTTAAAATAAATAAGCACTTTTTCACTTAGAAGCATTTTTTAACAATATATTAATGCAGGCCAATCTTATCAATAAGGAACCAAGAATATTGGATCTCAATTAAAATTTCAATACTAATAGATGACTCAGCAAGGGACTAGAAAAATGTATTTAATCATGATGCAGGACATCCCAAATTTAATTAAGTATATCTCCTTGGTTTGTTTTACGATATTTCATACAACCACATCTGCTCAGCTGTTCAGTTTTATGCATCCACTTTCAACTTCTCATGGCATACATTAAAGGTAATTTCTATATGTTTAAATTGATAAGAAATTAAAATTGTACTCGTAAATAAGGCAAGTTCTTGACAATTAATTTGTACAATGGAGAATTGCATAAAATAATTACATCTTTACTGTAATATTTTACAGTAATATTTTAATCTTAAAGCATTCTTGTTCACTAAAAGCCCACTTATTTAACATTTGTTCTTTTTTTCTTTCAGGACCTTAGAAATCAACTTTATGAATCGTATTATTTAAATTTTATTTCTGCCATTTCAAGAAGTAAACTGGAAGATATAGCAAATGCTGCTCTTGGTGCCAATGCAGTTATACAAGTTGCTAAGGTACAAAATACAATTTAAGTTATATTAACACAGGTGAACATGACACACATGCTTATGTATTTCCAAAAGATGTATTTGGCACAAATCTATAATTAGTCTAAAAATACATCTCTGAAGATACATTGCTTGTGGAGTGACTGGTACTGTATATCTTTAATTCCAAAAAGTAATTTCAGCATTTGAATCTCTAACACATACATGGATTTGTGATTGCCTGATGCTTTATAAGGCAACAAGATTATCTCAAGAACTCAATGTGACTGTGGAACACAACACTGGAAGTCAACTCAAAACATCTCACACAAATGGCCATCAAGTATGGCATACACTAACTGATGCACTGTGCACGTTGCTGTTCTGCATAGGCCATATAATCACAAGGACTGTATATGAATACGCAGATGTACAGACCAGTTACAAATAACTTGGTATCTCACAATTACATGAGCACCATGATGAGGCAAGAAAGAGAGCAGTATCCAAGTATCACCAAAGGATAAGCAGGTCCTGAAAACCTAGCTCAATGGGAAGAATAAGATCACCATTACCACATTTGGCCTGCTAATCATCAGATACCCTGCCAGTATAGTGCGCTGGTCACCATAATATGGGCATGAGAACCTTTGATGTGAAGACTCAAAAGCTCCTCAAAATGTACAAAGATTTCCACGCCAAGTCAAATACCCAGGAACTGCATACCAGCTGGAAACGGCCATTGTCCTGGACAAAACCCAGAACATCCAGGAATGTTTCAGAAGATGGCACCCCAAGATATGCTGTTGAAGCAGCAGACATAAGAGGAAGATCAAGCAGAGAAAGCGCCATAGCAAGACAAATCCTGCATGGGATGTATCAGCGACAGATAGTTGATGTGGCAGACATTAGAGAATCTTACCAGTGAGTGGAAATTAAGAAACTGAATTACCAGTGACTGAATTAAGAAACAGCACTGTGGCACTGATCATGTCAGCACAAGAAGAGGCAAGAAGCACCAGATCATAGAAGCATTTATCATTTATCACACTTGATAGAAGCTGAGGTGCAGACTATGCAGAGAAGCTTCCGAGACAGTCCAACGCACATAGTAATAGGATGTACGATGCGGGCAGGAACAGCATATACCGAACAGCACAATAAAATAACTGGCATTGTGTTCAGGAACCTACACAGGGTATGGACTGAACAGAATCTACACAGGGTATGGACTGAACAGATCGTACAGAAAAATGGAACTAAGTTCCTGTGGGACTTCCAGATCCAGATAGGCAGGTATTGGCCAATCAACCAACATCATGGTCTGGTCAAGGACCAGAAAACAGCAGTGGTGATAGGTGTACTGTTGCCAAGTACAAACAACATCAGTATGGAGTATGAGAAGCTGGAGAGAGTACCAAGACCTGAAGGAATAACTGGAGAGAATGTGAAAAATAAAGGCCAAAGTGGTTCCAGTGATGATAGGAGCACTCAGGGCTGTGACTTCTGAGTTGGGAGAGTGGCTCCAATGTCATCCCAGAGTCTGTGATATCAAGAGTCCAGAAGAAGGCAGTGCTAGGAACAGCTAAGATACAGCACAGAGCCCTTCTAATTCCCAGGTCTCTGATAGAGGACCCAAGATTGAGGAAGGCTCATACCATCCATAGGGGTAATAAGGGAATTTTTTTCAAAGAGAAAAAATGAGTTATGCATAAAGATGTATAGCCACTTGCAAAATTAGTTGAGATAACTCACATTTTATTGTTTTCTAATTTGTTTATTAAACAAATACTCACAGATGGTGGCTCTGGATGGCTTACAAAATTAAAAATCACAGTACAGAAACCTATACAATACACACATACTGAAGTGGCAACAAACAGAATACTTCTGGAAAAGTATCAAGTTGGGGACTAATCTTATTTCTGGAGAAATATATTCCATAGGGAGGGAGTCGCCACAGACATGCATAATGCATGTAGCCATTTGTTTTATTGGAAATTCTTTGCACAAGTTGGAACACCCATATTTTTATAAATTCTTAGCTACTATAATCCTCTGTATCGTATCTTTTTGTAGGATTGCTAAAGAATAGTAAAATGAAATAATGATGTTGATAAGTAGAATGTTTTCTATAAAGTTGATGTACGCAGTATTTGGAGGAAAAGTTAGAAGTCAGTGGCTCCTTGAAGCTATTGCTGCCCTGTGATTATGTCCTCCTTAATACCTCTTTAATCCACACGTGTACTTTTCCTGAGATTGCCTCGCTACTGAATGTATTACTTCACTATTCTTATTTTGTGTGACATTTCTCAAATATGTTAATTAAATATGTGTAATATCTACAAAGATGTTTTTGTAGTGACGATCATTTTGTCTTGATGTATAGGTTTTTGACCAATACCTCAATTTCATTACCTTGGAAGATGACATGTTTGTGTTATGCAATCAAAATAAGGAGCTTGTTTCATATCATGGTAAGTGATTCTTTTATTTAATGTAATGTGTGGTATTTAAATCAATATTTGTTAGACTTTTTTTCAGCCTACCCTTTAAACAACATTATTGAGGGTGTAGTACAGTTAAATCGTATAAGATCTTAACCCTGTAATTCTTTGCATGCATCCAACTTTCTATCACTGATACAGAACTATTAAACACTTAAGACCACATCATTAACTATGCATTTGCTATTAAGATGAAAATGGATCTTAATGAGACAAATTGTCTTTTTTAAAAAAACCTGCATTCTTTTAGCTCCTGAAAGAATGTTCCAGAATCTTAGGAGTTTTGAATATTTCTTACAGGGAACAAAAGAAGGATGTTTGTTGGTTGGATCATCCTAAGAATTTGAAAAAATTAATCCTTTGAGATGGCTTATATACTTTCTTTCCATTGGGATAGATGGAGGAGAAATAATTATAGTCAAACCTAAGTTAGGCAAGGGGGGAACGGGTTGCCTGATCCAAATCAAGAAAATGAGAAAGAAAAATGTTATATTTATTAAATCTTCCACCTTCCATGCATCTACCTATCAGTAGACTGGTTTATCTAGCCTTCACTTACCTGGTGCTCTCTACATTAATAGCATCAAGATAGTAAATATCTCTTTTTCATTATGCAAAAAAAAGTAGTACTTTTCAAGTTGTATGTGTTGCTTTTGTATATGCTTATCTTTGAGTGTAGGATTTGTTACTTTATTTCTTTGCTAGAAATAAATCACACTCTATGATTTTGTTTCCTTCCTGATACTATAGCCATTAACAAACCAGACATAACAGATACAGAAATGGAAACCATTATGGATACAATTGTTGACAGCCTTTTCTGTTTCTTTGTTACACTTGGTAAGTGTAAACTTCTTTTTTCTTTGTTGTACTATTATTAGTAAAGATGATTACTTCTACTTCAATATACTATCTGGAGTAAATAATAAGAATACAGGATTTGTCATCTATTATGTGTATTTCCATATTCTTTTCTCATTTTCCCATTAGTTGTGTTATAATGTTAAAATCCTATCCAGAGTAACATTTTCTCAAAAGATTCCTCATCAGCTTGAACCCTGAATTTAAACTTTTTTTTAAATATTCATCATGTTTTCTATTTTCATGGAGGGAGATATGATATTGTAAGCATGAATTAGATAGAATGGATATTGTTCATTTGTCTGAAATTTGAAATTATTTCTTTTTCATTGTTTTACAATTAATATAAAGTTTTAGATCATGTCAGAATTTTTAAAATACATTCTGCATTGGAAGTTCTGAAATCCATGTTAAGAGGGATTATATATAGTGAGGTTATAATCAGGTATTAAACAAGCTGCACTGGTCTCCAGTTTATTTTTGGACTCTATACTAATGTTATTTAGTTAATTAGTTACTAATGTTAAATTCCAGAATGATTGAAAACAGAATATTTGAAGAACTTCCTTTTCCAGTATATACTGGACCATTGATTAAAATTAACTTTGTAAGTCCTTTTCTGTATTCTAATAAACTTTTGGGACTATCTTATTGGAATTAGGAAGGCTGGGGTTTTGATAGCTTTGCCAGTGCTCGGAAAGTCTATTCCAGGAGAATACTAATGTCATTCCAGAAGTTAGTAAATGCCTTCTTTTTAGTAAAGCCTCCAATACATAATCTTCTTATTCTTTTATCAGTTTGCTATTTTATTTTCTGAAAGGTGCTATAGACTTTGTCTGCTTTTTTAATATGTATGTATGTATGTGTATATGTTGTATCAAAGTTGTGACCCACCTGTTTCTTTAATTAAAAAAAATGCACAGTGCAGCATTGCAAACAATATGTCATCTACCTTAAATATATGCTAAACTTGATCAAAGGATATTTATTGAACATTATTTTTATAGGAGCAATTCCAATAATTAGATGCTCAAGAGGAACAGCAGCAGAAATGGTGGCAGTGGTGAGTTATGAAATATCACAACTGAATTAGACATTGAAATAAACATTGTAGGTGTTTTAATAGAAAATGTAGAATGGATTTTATACAATAGTTAGTGTAGTTTCTGTAGCCTACAGAAACAAATTTCATCCTCTTTCAAGGGCCCAATCAGACCTTTGATTTTGTTTGTACCAACTTTTGGACTAATATTAGTAGATCTTATTTACTGACTGCACATATTGTTCTATTACAGTGTGGACAAATGCTAATATCATATAAGTATTAACAGACTATTTGTCTTACACTTTTTCACCTAATCTTATGGTAGGTCAGTGGCATTTTTATTTGTATATTTGACTTGTATTGCAGAAGAGATTTGGCATTTACTTGATAATAAATTCACATGGATGTATCAAGTCAAGCACATTTGAAGAATTTCCCAATTCATCTTATTCAATCAAATCTTAAACTTTCTAATGCTTTGATGCAAAATAAATAGTTTTAGAATTATATACTTTTCTCTCCAATCTCATATCATACATTTGCAATCTGATTTTCTTCCATTTTCAGTTAATTGTTTTTAATTCTATCAGACTTAGACATAGTTTAAAATTCTGGCTTGTTCAAATAGTAGAGATAACAACATATCTATTTTATTTCCTTCTGTTCAATCATGTTTGATTCTTGGAGAGTTTCTGGACAAATCTCTACAATTTTCTTGACAAGGTTTTTCAGAAGTGTTTGCCGTTGCCTCCTTCCTTGGACTGTGGGAGAGTAACTAATCAAAGGTCATCTTGCTGGCTTTGTGCCTAAAATGGGACTAGATCTTAAGGTTTCCTAGTTTCTAACCTGATGCTTTAACCAATACTCTAAACTGGCTCTCATATCTATTTTAACTTTCATCAAACAAACCAACTTCATATTCCTTCCTTTTACTTCTAACTATCTTGATCTTTAGTCCCTCCAAATAATGTCCTAGAACAGTGGTAGAGAACCTACGGTACACGTACCAGAGGCGGCACTCGGCCTCTCTGTGGGCACACGCACTGTCATCCTAGCCCTGCTTCTTCCCCCAGCCGCCTCACCAGCAGCCCACCCAGAGCAGAGTTGCCCCGGGCACGGCCCATGCAAAGCGTAGCCAAGGACATGGTAGCCGGGCAGCGGGGACAAGACTCCGCCCTTGCGTCCCATCGCACGCAGATGATGCTATGGGGCACGGGTGGAGGGCGTGGCCACCATGGCACTGCTAGGCTGCTTGGGTGATCTGTGGCAGGTCGTGGAGGTGGTGGGTGGCCCAGCAGGCAGGGCAGAGCGGGGACGGTGGTGGGGGTGGTTTTTAGGCACTCTGTCTCTAAAAGGTTTGCCATCACTGTCCTAGAACTAGATTTCTGTTCATTTCTATTTTGTTCCTTCTCACAAAATTCTTCAAAGCCTCTTTTGTAAATCCGTTATAGGAAAATTATCCAGGTTACTCTCTTGATTTCTTATTTATATATACCTTTTAATTATTAAGACATCAGCCACTTACTTTTGTCTGTGCAGTGTAACTTCTTTTTGCATGTTATTCTGGTAGCCTGCCCTTTTTAAATCCACTTTCGAATCAGTCTCAACCTTGTCAGTAAAATTGGTTCCTCTTTCATTTCAAACATGTTTAAACAGAGTCTGTCTAAAAAGGCAGACACTATTGGAATTAACTTCTGGATCCATTGTTCACAAATATCCTTCAGTATATTCAATATTAAAATATTTTGTTCCATTCTGTATTAATAAATCAAATTTAAGTGCTTGTCTCCTTTAATTGTAATCTTAGTTCCTTCTGGCTCTCTCTAGTGTCCAAAATTTAAAGTTCTCATGTTTTTTTAAGAATTCAAAAAAACATTTTTCCACGGGAAGGATTCTTATTAATATTCAAATTTATCTGGACACTTTGTCCATTGTAACTTTCTGAAGTCAAAGTTTTGATCACTCTTTTGTTGTTTATTCAAAAAACATTATTTAGTCTGTAATCTTGTATTGAAAACTAATTTTGTTAAGGATTGAAGGAAACTTACCCAGTGCTGTCAAGCTAGTCTATCCAAAGGTCCCTAATAGCTGGAAAGCAGTTAACAAGCAATTTCCAAAAGTTATTGGAAAAGGAAGTGCAAAACCAAAGATACAGACCATGGATTGAGCAAGATGGCTATTTTGCTCATCTCCCAGAGCTCTAAACCGGTGTTTCTCAACCTTGACAATTTTAAGGCATGTGGACTTCAACTCCCAGAATTCCACAGCCAGCGTTGCTGGCTGTGGAATTCTGGGAGTTGAAGTCCACATGCCTTAAAATTGTCAAGGTTGAGAAACACTGCTCTAAACCCACTGGGGACTGCTGTCGGAAGCACTTGTGAGCCATCTTTCTTATCCAGAGAGGAATTATGAAGAGCTGCTCTACATTGCCAGCTCTTCATTCCGCCGCAGTTGCCAGCTCCACTTTTTGCAGAGCTGTTTTCAGTTCACCATTTTTTCACTGCAAGTCAGTCACAAAGAAAAAGTTCTGAAATGATACAGGATTGCTCTAGAGAAAACAATATTCTCGGTAGAGAGATCTGTTGTTAATGGTATCTAGAAGAAAAAGGAATGACATGAATGATTCTGGATATAACTTACTACTTATTGAGAAGTTTGTGAGCCATCTTCCTAATTATTTTCTCCCTTTGTCCCAGTTTTGCATTCCTCTTCCCCCTTCTCCCATATAGTGCCAACTTCATAGGTTTTTAAAAATTGTATTTTGTTTCCACAGAAATTGGATAAGAAACTCCGAGAGAACCTTAGAGATGCCAGAAATAGCCTTTTCACTGGCGACACACTTGGGGCTGGGCAATTCAGGTAACATTTCATTAACTTTTTGACAATATTTAAAAAAACATTATTAGTACTTGGTAGAATTAAAATATGTCACTGCTTGTCCATAGCTTACTTGTTGTAGTAAATAAAAGCAGTATTTCAAAAATGTTTCTTGAAGAAAATTAATAGTTTAAGCAAATTGTTTTGGGCAGACTCTTGTTAGTTTTTAATGTACTTTTATACACAAACTTTCCATTTTAGTAAAAACTTTTGTATTCAATAGGGAAATGCTTCATATTCATTATAACTCTTACAGTATTGCAATATAGCTGTAGTCATTAGAATTTTCTAAGTATGCTGATAGCAATAGAGACTCTAAACAGATACTTTTTTATAGTTTTCAGAGACCTCTTTTAGTACTTGTTGACAGAAATATAGATTTGGCAACTCCTCTACACCATACTTGGACCTATCAAGCCTTAGTACATGATGTATTGGTAAGTACTGTATGCATTTTTCTTTTCTTTTCTTTTTACTCCCACCTCCATAATACAAAAGTATAATGCAATGCATGCACCTCACCCACTGTTCTTATTTGACACTGATAACTTAAAAGTCAGTTTCTTCCCAAATAGCTGAGATCCCAAGCGATATACACATCAGTAAATACCAGTTTTATTTTTGCTATATAGACTTAGGAATGTAAGTAATCCAAGATGTATTATATAGTTTTGCTACATATGGTTATCATTTATTTTGACACAATGGATTCCCCAAATTTTGGCTGAGCTTGGTCACCAGCCATTATTTCTAGTTAGTGAGATTCCATTTTCTCAGTTCCTACCCAGTAATGAAGTATCTGTATCAATTGTCTGGCAATTAGAAGATGTATTGTGTAGAAAGTCTAGAGAAAAGGTAAACTGGCTACAAGCCTTTCATTGTTTAAAATTAGTTTAATTACTTAAAATAAAACTACTGCCAGTCTCTACCAATGCCAGTGATATTTCTTTAAAATGATGCTGTTCTGCCTGATACATTTTCCTATTATTAACCCATGATCTAAAATCCTGTCTCATAGATTGTTTGTGTCCTACCAAAATATAAAACATATTTCACTTAGTAATAAGAATTTACCTGTTATTTAGATTTTTGTGAAGTATGTTCATAAGTAATGTTTGATCTTTACACATTAAGCTACACATTAAATATTAAAGTATCAATAATCACCACAAGATGGTGTAGGTGTTACATATTAATAAACTCAATGGAAAAGTAGTTTTTCAGAATTATGAATGTGGTCCAATAAAAAAAATCTAAAATGTGCAATTTTATAGAAAGAATTGTTCCAAGCAACTGGATTAAATTTAAATTTATAATTAAGAAAGATTACAAAGTCTCAGTATTTAATTATATTGATTACTTGACTTGTCAAAATAAATACGTATTTTGTAGTCTGTGTAATTGGCTACATAGTGATACATAAAGAAATTTTTTAACGTTAAATAAAATGCAGTATAAATAGAAAGTTATTTTTGACATTGACACATATTCCCATAGTATAATTCACAATTCTTCTAAAGAAGGGATTATGTGCAATTTCCATGTAGAAGTATATCGTATTCTACCAGCTGTTATCATTTACAAGCCAACTCCATATATTTTGCAGCATTCATATAAGGTTAGTAATTCCTATTGGAAAAATAGCCAGTAAGAATTAAAATTAGTATTTTAAATTTGTAGCTTCTATAGTGAATCATCTTCCAGGATTATTTATTTTTATGACCTTGCTACTAAGTATGAAAAAATGATCAAACTGATTGTCATTTACAGCACTTGTATAATATGAATTACCAGTTTTAGCAATCAACATTGGTGTAATGACATACCAATGGAAAAAACCTTTGTTCTAGACAATAACAGAAAGCCAGAAATAATAAGTAATTTTCAGAATTATTCAGAATTTCAAATTTTACTAGAAATATGAGTAATTAGTAACTCAAAACTACTAATTTTGAGAGTGTGTTGTGACATATTTAAACAGAAAAAATACATATTTTTATTTGTATATAATATATACAGAGAAATTTAAAAGGACAATTCATATGTTACCTTTAATTGAAAGGCCCTCTTATTGTATTTACAGTTGCAAAACATAACATCAATTTGGTGTTTTTACTAATTCATTTTTAATTTAAAATGATTTATTCAGATATTAAGTAACAGGCAATAATATCTAATTGAACTAATCTTTTCTAGGATTTTCATTTGAACAGAGTTGTTTTGGAAGAAGCTTCAGGAATGGAAAATTCTCAAGCAGGTGCTAGACCAAAGAAAAAAAATAAAAAAACATATGATTTAACTGCAGCTGATAAATTTTGGCAAAAACATAAAGGAAGGTAAGTTGAATATTTTATATCACCAGTTCACTATTTATGCTTCAATTTATATTACTGTAAATTAAACAAAGTGTAAAATGTAGTATGAAGAAAGTTGCAAGTAAATTTTTTTTAATGTATGTTTAAAGTACAGAGTATGAGTTAAAAACAGTTTACACAATATTTATTTAGCCCTTTTCCAGAGGTAGCAGAATCTGTCCAGCAGGAATTAGAATCCTACAGAACTCAAGAGGATGAAGTCAAGCGGCTTAAAAGTATAATGGTAAGATTTATTGATACAACAAAATACTTTTTGGACTTTATAGTTATTTAAATATGTTGATACTTATAAAACACGCTGGAAGTAGACTGATGGTTAATTTAGAATTCTAAAATTAAAAAAACTTTTTAAATCAATTCCACAACCTTGTAGTTTCACAATCTATATTGTATATGTTTAGGTCAAAAAATTGTTGTCATCAATTACAAATGGATTACAAGTAGATATGGTATGAGAGCTAGGAATGTTATTTACTCTTCTACTGGAGCAAAATGGAATCTTTGCACTTTCTAAGAGGAAAAACTAGAGATAACAAATTATTACAGAAAAAGAATAGAGGAAGAAAAGCATGAAGTTCATATTTATTTACATCTCTATTTGCCAGCATTGCCTGCTTCTGTATATTTAAAATAATAGGCTAGAATAAGATAATGTTTATTTACACAGATAGTAATTTAAAACAGGTAACATAAAGCTTTCAGCTAAACTGTCTGCCAGGGTAACACAATCACATTTTACACCTAAAGCCCTTTTGAAGGCACATAGATCAGGGGTGTCAAACTTGCCGCATCATGTGACATATCACGACTTTTTTCCCCTTGCCAGAGCTGGGATGGGCACGGCTTACTGCGTGATGCATCCGGCCTGTGGGCTGGCAGTTTGACACCCTTGACATAGATGAAAAGAGAGACCTGATTCCAGAGTTTAAAATAATATAGTCTTAAGACTGAAAAATGTTACTTTGCTTTTCTTTTGAATCTTGCCAAATTTTGAACCTTAATCCTTGATTTTTTTTCCCCCATTCCATATAAATCTGTTAATTGTTCTTTGCCAGAACTGCAGATTTTTATCTGAAATTGCAATCAATGACATTTGAAATAGAAAATAGATCTTGGGTAGTATATCCTAACCAGGAAAATGTTCTATCTTTTAATAGCTTGTTTCATTTCTTTCCATAATTGTTTTGAAATAGATTTTTATTACATCATATAATGTGATATTTCACTGAATCTCTTGTTATATCTTCATTAAAATTCCTTGTTATTTTCTTAGTTTTCATTAATTTTATATCCAGAAAGATAAGCAAAGTCTTTAATTACTCCATTGGAGATTTGTAGTTGCATAATTGTTAATGCTGTATTATCTGTATAGCAATAGCACTTAGACTTCAATACCGCCCCATAGTGCTTTATAGCACTCTGGGCAGTTTACAATGTTAGCATATTGCCCCCAACTGTCTGGGTCCTCATTTTACTGGCCGATTGAAAAGTACCCTTGTGCTAGTTAAGTTAAATCCATTTACATTAAATAAGGTTAAATTTTCCTCATTTTGATTGCAGTTTAATTTCAGTTTAATGTTGCTGCTATTGTTTGTTTGTTTGTTTGTTGAATTAATGTACCCACCTAACTTACTTACATGTGAATCTGGGCAGTGTCCACAATTAAAAGACAGATTAACAATCAAAAAATTCAAGCATTAAAACCAATTAAAAACAGTTAAAAATTACAATGACAAAAAGATTGGGTGGGGAATGCTATCTAAACCTATACACAGTGCAACCATTTAATGAGCTCAATGGCACATCCAGGTTTTGAGCGCTTTCCTGGAAGGCCAGCAGAGTTGGGGCCAATCTAAGCTATATTTGGTTTCCCCTCTACTGTATCTCCAGTTTCCTTCCCTGTTACACAAAGTTCATTATCTGTTGTATCCTGAATAGTTGTTTGTTTGTTTGTTTGTTTGTTTCATTTGTATTCCACATTTATTATTTCACAATAAACTCAAGGGGATGAATATAACCAACTCAAGGTGGTGAACATAACCAACAGTCATATAAAGAGGAAATCTCTGTGGTTGTCATGATGGTTATTCTTTTTGTTCCCAGATAACTTCCAGTGGAAATAGGATTCTCCATCTCTATCTACAGTAGTGGCTAAAATTATGGAAATCCTTTCGGAAAAGTGTACATTTGAGGTTTGATGACTAATAACCACCACTTTGTTTTGGAGTAGTACCATAAATTATATATTAATGGAAAGATAATTTAATCAAGAATGTAATGCAATAACTTTTGAGAAGGATTTGCTATTAGAATAGCAATTATAAAGAAGAAAAGTGAAACACATAGAAAAATGATATATACAGAAATTATCACCATAGAAAAAACGAGATATACAAAAATTATCACCATATAAAAATGAGATATACAAAAATTATCGTGTCAGTTAATACATAGTTGGGTACCCTTTAGCATGAATTATGGTCTTACAATGTCTTCCCATGGAGTGAACCAAGTCCTTTAGTTCTGCAGCTGTTTTAATTTGAAACCAAGATTGAATGATTGCTTCTATTAATTGGGTTTTATTGCTGGGTTGCTTCTGATTAACAAGTTTCTTTAGGCGGCTCCATAGATTTTCAGTTGGGTTAAGGTCTGGGCTATTCCCAGGCCATTCCAGCAGTGGAATATGATTATCTTGAAACTACTTTTTGCACACACCAGCAACATGGCATGGAGCTGAATCCTGTTGAAATATAAATGCTTCATTGTCTTGGAAAAGATCATGTGCGGAAGGCTTCAGTTTGGGCTCAAGTATTTCGTTAATGTATTTTTGGCCATTTATATTCCCATTAATCACACAAATTCTGCCCACACCTTTTGATGTCATACAACCCCAGATCATAACACTGACTGGGTGTTTCACGGTACATGTAATGCAATCAGGATGCAAATCTTCTCCGATTCTTCTCAAGTATTTTATGGCATCACTACCATTACTTTAATTTTATTACGTTTTACAAGCTCATTAAATGAAAAAACACAAAAAAACCCCAACCAACTTGATAGAGATCACATAATACACTGACAAATGTCCTCCTCTCAGCTTCAATACATGACATCAATAACTGAATCCTACTGTGATCTGATTGGCTCATTGCCAAAACAAGATGACACCTGATTGGCTCTCTAAACCCTCATGCTCATTGGCTACAATCAGATGAATGAAAGCTACCTGATATCAACCTAAGCAAGTTGTGCTTCCTTTTTCTGGTTATTTGGCTATAACTTTTCATAGAATACAGTACAGATAATTGAACAAACTTTGTTGCATTACATTCTTGATTAAATTATCTTTCCATTGATATATAATTTTATGGTACTACTCCAAAAAAAAGTGGTGTTATTAGCCATCAAACCTCAAATGTAAACTTTTCCCAAAAGGTTTCCACAATTTTGGCCACTACTGTAATCTTTGAATCCTTCTGCCACAGAAAAGACAAAAGTGGGGACTGAAATTGGCAGCATCAATGGTTACGTAGTTGGCTTTGAGAAATCATGTCTGTTTGAGGTTCAGAGGGTAAAAAGTGGCCTGGGGAGACCAAAACTTGTCTGGCTGCACTTTCTTAGCTTAATTTGTGGCTCAAATCACCAGGAGTTAATAAAAATACCAAAAACTTCAGAATGGAGCAGAATAGCTCTGTTTTCATGCCACCATTGCTCTGCCTCTCGTGGTATACAAATATCATGTAACATTTATTTCTCGTATGTCTAAAAAGATTAATCAGAGAAACATTTTTTCTAATAAGCTGCAAGTCAGGCCTACAAATAAGTTGCATGCATATAATCAATAAGACTTCATCATGATCTTTCTGAATTGCTTTAATTGTCTCTTCAAAGTTATGTCAAACGAGAATTCCATTCTGTGTAAATTAAATACCCTATTTAGTTTTTAAGTATGCACATATGAATAAAAATAAATAAAAATACAATTTTTCTTCTTAGGGGTTGGAAGGTGAAGATGAAGGAGCAATAAGTATGTTGTCTGATAATACAGCTAAACTAACTTCAGCTGTTAGGTAAGTATGAAACACTTTTAATGGGCAAGAAGTTCTCCATGTAGTCAGCTTCCTTCCTTATTCTGATGTTAGACTAGATTTCATACTAAGTGCACTGCTATTCTTTAAATATCTCAAGAAATATTAAAGTACTGTAGTATAATAATGTACAACAATATATTCCAAATCTACATTTTGGTAAAAATATGAACTTTTAGCTATTGAAAACAATTTTATGGGTTATTATGTGTTGCAAAATTATTTATTTATTTATTTAATTTTAGTTCCTCTAGTATAACCTCATTTGATTTAATGGATATACCAAGTTATTAAGAAGAAGGATTTGAATCTACTTTAGAGTCACTAGCCAGAAACATGATGAGATAGAATAGCTAATTTACAACAAAACTGGCCAGATGTGTTTTCTGCAAACTCATACTGGTTAAAGAAGATGGTTTCAAAGCCAGATGTGTTATCTGCAAAATCATACTGGTAAAAGAAGGTGTCAAAGTCTTAATGGCTCAAGTGTCAAAGTCTTAATGGCTAAAGCAATTGTAGGTCAGAGATTTCAGAATATAAAGAGAAAGATTCGGAAAGTATATGATCCAGGTTCATATTTTCTTCATATGCAATGCATTCTATGGCTAATGAATGACAAAACAAGATCTACTTATTATTTAACTCAGAAGACTTTTAATAATTTCCTGAGGCCCAGTTCTGAGATGCACCTTCACAGATTCTCTGTTCCCTGTTTTTATTTGTATGTTTGTAGTATTTGAAATTGATTCCCAAATTGCCTGTTTGTATATATAACACTAATTATGTAATTAAAATAGAATAAACAGAGAAATTAATGTGAATGAAATCTTTTTCAGCTCTCTTCCAGAGCTTCTAGAAAAGAAAAGACTCATAGATCTTCATACAAATGTAGCAACAGCCGTTCTGGAACATATAAAGGTATAAAACATTGCTATTTTAAAGTTTTATCAGATTTAAAGTTAATCCTTTTAATTGAGTATAGTAAAAAGAATGCTCAGCCATATGTTTTATTACTTTCAAAAATAATATACAACAAAAACAGAGAGATACTATGTCCTATGAAATTTGATTCCAAGTTTTAGCTGTGGCTGAATCAGTGCAGAGGAAATGGAGAGGACAGAGTTGTTTTGGCAAGACAGTATGCAGCAGTAGTTATAATTAACAATCGGTTGCATTATGTATATGTATTGGTTTGAACATAATTGGCACTCTGCAAGATAGCTTACATTCATCAGATAATAAAAGGCTTTGATATTCAGCCATTACTAATTTTCACTATTTAGTTTTCTTGAGTCTTCTCTCCCCAATCTATTTTACAAAATTAGGCTACCATTTAGAACAGCATTGATTTAAACTTTATTATCATTTTGGAGCATTTATAGAGCAGAAAAGGAAAATTTTAAAAAATATCAATAGAAATAAAATTACGTTCTGTTATGTGCTTAATAAAGCAGTTCCAATTCCTAGTTACTTAAACTTTAATCTGCTCATCATGGTTTGTGAACTTTTGATAATTCTTTGAGTCCCAAGAGTTCCTGTGGGACTTAGACACTTTTTTCTTTCTCTGGATAAAGTAATCATTTAAAAATGAAAGAGTCTCAGAGGGATACATTAGTACTGTGCTGAAGAGTAGTTGATATGGTTTAAAGCAGGGGTTCTCAACCTTCCAGGCTGCGCACTGGCATCAGTCCACGGCCCACTGGGAATCAGTTTGCACAAGCAAGTGAAGTCCCATTCACATATGCACAGGATCCAACCGGTGTACAAAACCATGCCCCCCCCCAGTCTGCGGAAAAAACGCTGCACAGCCGCTGGCACACAAAAGGTTGGGGGCTGCTAGTTTAAAGTACAGCCAATATGTATATGAAATTCTAGCCTTCATGCTTGAAGAATCTGATTACAAAATAAGTTACAAAATATTGACTTGTGTTGTCCTTGCCAAAAGAGGAAATAAATCCCCTTCATCATTCACAAGAATGCCATAATGGGTTAGATAAGTAGCATTTTAGATTCTGTGCAAATACAGTTACTCTCAAAACAAAATGTTGTTTGCAATCAAAGTATCCTTGTCATGTGAAATTGGGTGGCTGTGTTTTATAATTGCATTTATTATTAAGCCAAATAAAATAGCTGGTTTTAAACAACCATAGTGCGGGTTTTTTATTATTTATAAAATGATTTAGGATAATTCATCCCATCATAACAGTTTAGCTTGCCTGGATTTTTCATTTCATTCTCAGAAAACAAACTTCTTTTTTAGTGGTCCTATATTTTTACCATTGTTTAAAATGAATGAAAACTTCCATCTATTCCAGAGGTTTTATACTCAAGCTGCTGTTCTGCCAGACTGAATTCTCATTTTTGTCTGTTTGGGGTTGTTGGTTTTTTTTTAAAAAATAAACTTAGGCAGAATTCCAGACTACTATCTTATGCTGCTGCAAAAAAAGCAATTCATAAAAAAAAACCCACTAAACAATCCAGTCTTCTTTCTTCCATGACCTTTCTGGGTATAATCTTTTGAGAATACCCTCTTATTGAATAAGAATTGAATTTTGGAAATTGATAATCAAACCAACATAGTACTGTATTATAGATTGCTTTCTTTAATGAGTTTGAATGAATTTTTATTATAGCCAAAGGCCAGAGATAAAAGGTACAGCTGAAATTTTAATGTTTAATGTGATAATAATGAGTTTAAAATATTTGCCTATTATTAAGAGTATTTCCCCCCTGCACTTAATAAGTATAATCATTTTGTCTACTTTTTCTGCATAAAATATTTTTCACAATTGTCTTAGATAACTGAAGTTTAATTCACTGACAGTCTGTTTCCGTAGAAAGTAATGTTGAAAATAAAGTTTATTTTTTCTTCAGCATTTTACATTGGATCTCTGTCAAAATCCAAGGCAGGATGTGGTTTGGAAATACTTCCATAGTCTTTTCCTCCCAAGGCATAGAAATCAGATGGCCTTACTGAATTAGATGCTTTTGACACTGCAGAGGTGGAATAAATTATTAGCATGCTTCCTTTCTGCTTCGGGAAGTTTCTTAGAGAAAAATAAGAGGAGAGAAAAGCTAGCTAACTTTTCCGTAAGTTTTCATCAATTGAAGTCTAAATGGGGGGAAAATATGATTTTCTAGGATCCTTAATTATCTCATGTCTCCATTATTTGCACTACAGTAAGAGGTAGTAAATTATTTTTAAAAAATTTATCATTAATTTTGTAAACTTTTTATTTTGGAATACATTGTCTGCCCTTAAATCTGTATTTAAGAAAGTTCTTGCTCATATACATGCACATATATATATGGAAGGATGTGTCAGTGAATATTCACACATCTGCATATGGACAGAGATGTACTATATACCCTTTATGGCCTTTTACCCATGGAAGACTGCTTGATCCAGTGAAGTCTTCTAGAATGGAAAATAATTCTTGCAGAAAACATAAAATAAGTGAATATTGCCCTCCCATTTCTATTTATAGAAGCCTCCCATCATAAAATCTAGACCTTACCATTTATGGAGGTAAAGAATTGAGTACTATGCATTTCATATATCTTTGAGTTCAGAGTCATTTAATAAAGCTTTGTGGAAATGTAGTTACAGTGTAATTTATCAAAACTAAAATAGCTGATATGCTAATTTATATTTTCTATAATAAATCTTAAATTATATTTTTGTAGTAGTTCACTTTATGGCTTATTTTCAGATTCTCTTTCAGATTATTTTTGAAGGCATAGCAAAAGGAACTCTGAGATTAATCACCTTTCAGAAATTCTGGCAGTTTTTTGGCATATTTCAGTGTTTAGCAAGAAGCTGGAAAGAAACATCATTATTTCCCAAGATGGGATTACCAAATATTTATTGGAAAAGCTTAGAAGAAGAGAGACCTTGTTTTAAGTTATTATTTAACCTAGTAAGATTTTGGCAACTCAGAAATATAATCAGAATTTAATAGATGCAAGAAAAATATCTGCTTTTATTGGAAGCATTTTTATACTACTATTTGGGACATCTTTATTCATTTTTCTTTTCATTGGTTTTAGTGTGACTTAAACATCAGAAAAAGAGAAATTATAGCTTCAGAGGGTTTCTTTTTTTTTCCCTCTGTGGGTCTCTGGTTTTTGTTGAATATTTTCATGGTTTAATGGTAATTTCCTGTAACAATAATGCAAAGTATTGCCTTTATTTTGCAAGTTACATTTTATGAAGTTAAATTTAAGAAATAGAAAAAATTGTTAGACTTCTACATTTATCATTTACCAATATCATGTAAAAGATATTAAATTATTATAGACTATTTTATAGAAAGCTCTAATATTATTTATTGCATTCAAAATTAAAAATGCCTTAAGTATGAACCTCTCCTTCTCACTAAACCATTGATTTAGATGTATAATATTGTTTTACCAGACCCATTGAATAAATTCGTTTGCAATTGGTCTGAAATGATTGCACAACAATTAGTACTTTGCCATATATTCTGCCCATTAACTTTGTTTTGTTTGGGTGGCTAAATTGAGCTTCTACTTACTTACTCACTTATTTATTTATATCCTGCCTTTATTATTTTTATAAATAACAACATGGCAAATATATGAAAATGCCTTCTATTTTTCCCACAATGACAAGCTTGTGAGCTGAGTTGAGCTGAGAGAAAACGATTGCCCCAAGGTCACCCAGCTGGCTTTCATAGATAAGGTGGGATTAGAACTCACAGTCTCCTGCTTTCTACAACCCTGGTGCCTTAACCACCAGACCTAATTGGAAGTAGTTTTAAGTTTATTTTCAGATGATTTGGCTGTTTGATATAGAGTTAGACCATTTCTCGATAGGCAAAGAGTTATCTTTTGCTTAAAATCTTGGTTTTTTTTAACCTAATAATTTAATCAGTAAATAATATTATTAAATAATTTTAAGGTATATAATAAAATAGTAAGGAAAGATTTTGTGCTATAGCTGCTTTGAAGGCAAGGGATATATAGCAGCTGAATCTGATGAACCCCTAGATCAGGCATGTCAAACTTGCGATGTCACGTGATGTTGCGTGATGTATCGCAACTTTTTCTCCATTGCCGGCAATGGGGTGGGTGCGGTTTCAGCATTACGCATCCAGCCCACGGGCCGACAGTTTGACATGCCTGCCCTAGATGAACAATCTGTAAATCCTTTGAGTTTAAGTTATCATGGAAGAAAACTATAATGCAGTTTATGTATTCTATGTACTCTCTGTATTCTATGAAAATGCATATTATTTATATGTATATGTATTATATGTATTTACTGTACATATGTATTCATATGTATAAAAATATATGTTATATATATTATTAGAATACATTTATTTTATGAACCTTACTACTTATTCAAAGAAACTATGTGATTGTTCTTAGTTTTTTACTATGGAAAAATATATTTAAAAAGTATGGAAACATTTCTTACTTTCTAATAGAAATGGGTGTGTGGCTATGTGTGTATACAAAAACACTTTCCAATGGCAACTTCATTTCATTCAGACTCGGAAACTAGACGTATATTTTGAATATGAAGAAAAAATTATGAGCAAGTCCACATTGGATAAATCGCTTTTGGATATGATTTCTGATCCTGATGGTAAGTGTATAATTTGAATTTATTGCAAAGTTTGTTTCTGTTAATGTTCTGGAGATGAATTAATTAATTTGCTTGTATAGCAACAAGAATCTCTACCTAAAAACTTGAACAACTACTGTCATTGGTGAAATAGCAAAGCTAGAAGAACCAAAGGTCTGTTATTATACAAAGTAGAATAAAGTCACAATTTAGTTTGAAAAGTTGTAGAGTGTAAATGTTATAGACTGCTGTTTGTAACCTATGTATTTCCAATCTTAACTGTTACATTGAAAAATCTTCTGATTAATAATTTTTAGCTATCCCTGTGAACAGAGGAATCTCATTGATTTTGTTTTAGACCTTAGACTGAGTTTGGTGCTAAAAGTCAGCATTTAAAACTTGTAGAAATCGTTTGTTTTAAGAGATGTAATAATTTGGGGGGTAATGATCTGTTGCTTTCTAGCAAACCAGGTTTGTGTATTGATCAAAAGTACAATCAGTTATATTCTCAATAGAAATAAATGATGCCAATAGCCATGCCACTGCATATCCCTGGTGACCCAGGTTTTTTTCATTGTTTTTCCTGTTACCCTTTTTGCTATATGAATAGGCTTTACTCAATTGGTGTTACTATACACACACACATACAGAGAGAGAGAGAGAGTTGCTCCATCCGTTATGCAAATTGAGGGATAGGATTATCTCCACTCTGAAGCAATTATCTCAAAAGAATCACAGATATTCTTCACTCGGTATATCAAGATTTAACTATAAGCCAGATACATTTTCTTTGATTTAAAAAAAAAAAGAATCACAGATAAAGCGGGTTCAAGATGAGCAAATGCTGAAGAAATAGTTACCAAATTGATTCTTGTTCTATGTCATGGTTTCTAATTTGACAGTACATTGCCTACTGGTGTGAATGCCAAAAGTGAACTGGTAAACTTTTTATTATGATGATTTTTAGTGAAATGTATTTTATGATAACTTTAAGAAGAAATTTTTTTTCAAGCAAACCTTTTCTCTGAACAGCGGGAACTGCAGAAGACAAGATGCGACTCTTTCTTATCTATTTCATAAGTTCTGTACAGTTACCTTCTGAGGTATGTGTGAAGCAAATATCTACACATAGATAATCGTAATGTTAGTTTGTCAGTAATAGATTAATTTATAGTTTAGTTGTTTGGTCAATAACATTAAGTCATTTCCTGTTGCACTTTGAATACTTTGTTTCATTTATGTATTGCATTAAACTTTTTTTTTTCATTTGTTGAATAAAAGTAGGTGTTCAGATTTAGGCTTATTTAGCCATTATGATAAAATTCACATAATGTGCTACCGGCCACACAATGATTTAGCAATATGTAAACTATTTTAGTATTTATTATGTGATCATGTTTAAAAGATCAAAAATATCCTGTGGATATCAGGAAACACAGGAAAGGTTTTTATATCAGCAAAAAAGCTGTAGAGGTTAACTACAAAAGCTAGCTTTTGTGAGCATCTTTAAAGAACAAAAATCCCATTGACCCTAACAGAGCTTACTGTTGTCTAACTTGGTTACTTTATAATTTACATTATAATCACATTTTAAATATTAATACTAATAAAAATCCCAAGTGATTGGTGATATGCCATCAAGGTAACCAGATCAATTTTCTCCATGGAGGGTCTATCCCAGTCTAACCTGGATTTTCAGGTTCTCCAAAGGCTTAAATCACTGTACAACCTGATTGGTTTACATAAGACATTCAGTAACAAAGTAACAAAGAAATATAAAGGAGAGTGTTTACAGACCTCAAACTCAGGAAATATTACAGGTAGCATTCATTCAACAACAGTAAATAGGGCTGGAATTTTCATCACTAAGTGCCATCTTAAAATACTCTAGTTTTTACTTGAGGGAAGCTTTTTCACCTTTTTCTTTTCTGTACTAAATAAATAAATAAAAACAAATATGGGAGTTTTATAAATTTAAATTTTATACAATTTAAGAAAAACTATGCCAATAGATAATATCTTTACAGTTATCTATTACAGTTATCTATTTACATTTGTTAAATGAGTACTCTCTATAATATTTTCTGAGTTTAAGCTATGTAAACACTATCCTTTGTATTTCTTTGTTACTGAACTTCTATGTTGTACCAATCAAATTGTGTTTATAGTGATTTATGCTCTTGCCTTTGGAGGACCTGAAATATAAATATATCTTAATCCTCAAAATTTGAATTTGGGAAAGTTGATCTATATTATATTCAATCTGATGTTCTCCGTATATTTTGGACTGTAACTTTTTTCACATCCAGCCTGCATGGCAACTAGTCTAATATGATGAAATTGTTATGGACCGTCACACATACTAAAATGCTTAGTAAAATAATTTCATTTTATAGGAGTACTTCCTTTCATTTTCTCAAATAGACTCTTCTTCAAAAAGAAACAAAAGTAACTGCTTTCAATCATTTGTTGCAGTGATCTTGTTTTCTTGATTAGCAATTTCACAGCAGTAGTTGGGAGGGGGACTAATACATTTGCCTTTATATGTAATAGCTCATTGTTTTTATATTGGAAGATGAATATTAGCTTATTTCCTGTCATATTAATGTATTTATTATTAATACATTTTAAAATGTCACAAATTTCAAATGTCCATTTCATTCCAGGCAGATTTGGAACAGTACAAAAAAGCACTGACAGATGCTGGATGTAACCTTAATCCTTTAAACTACGTTAAACAATGGAAGTAAGTAACTTGTGCTTTCATAATATAAGAAAGTAGTACACTGCTAAAATTTAGATCAAATTTGTTTCGGACTGAACCTAAAATCCATCCAGTCCTATAAAAAGAGGTATTTTTCCTCCAAGGTATACTTAAGGTTGCAATTAAGCCCAAAATTTCTGTTGCTAAGTGAGACAGTTGTTAAGTGAGTGTTGTCCCATTTTATGTCCTTTCTTGCCACAGTTGTTAAGTGAATCACTGCATTTGTTAAGTTAGTAACATGATTGTTAAGTGTATCTGACTTCTCTATTGACTTTGCTTGTCAGAAGGTCACAAAAAGTATCACATTACCCTGGTACAATACAATTGTCATAAATACATGCCAGTTGCCAGGTGTTCAGATTTTTAGCACATGATCATAGGGAGGCTACAAGGTTGTAAGTGTGAAAAACAGTCATAAGTCATTTTTACGAGTGCCGTTGTAATGTTGAATGGTCACTTAATAAATGGTTTAAGTTGAGGACTACCTGTAAATGGGAGAGGAAGGAGGTGGTCAGGTGATGAAACATGGGTTGCAATATTCAGATGCAAACTCTGCCTCTGTTGTACTTTCATCACCGCACAAGTATGAAAACAGAGTTTGTATCATGATGTCACAACCTTCAGGCATCATTGTTGGAATAACCGCCTATGGTTTCACTGCCATAGGTTCATAGTGCTCAAAATTGAGCAGTAACTGTTCTCAGCTGTTATGATAAGACTTAACTTGAGAGTGTAATGAATGAACGGTTTTAATTCTTCATTCACATTGTGTCATGGTTCTGATCGACAGAGACAAATAAAGCAGAACTCCGAGGCTTGCAAATTCCTCAAAGAACATGTTTATTGATATAGACTATCAGTACTTCAAAAGTGAAACCAAGTCTAAAGAGATGCATAACAATTCCCCAATACAAAGTAAGAAATCCCACCCCCGAAGCTATGCAAGCAACTATGTATCCCCACTCAGCTGGTTGGCGGGCTTTTCATGAAATGCCCAGCCTGCAGTCTCAGAAGCAGCTGATGACCTTGGCTCCCATGAGAGAAAATCCAAGAAAGAAAGTCTGCTTTGTCTAGCACAACTCCTGGCAAACCCCTTCCTTCTGTGCTATGTGGCAACCAGGAATGAGAAGGAAAAAAATGGTTGCAACCATGCTCATTCTAAAGTTGACACTTTGTTTATAAAATTTTTAAAAATGATGCTGATATATGCAAGACTCTGGAAATTTTACTTCTTATCTTTGCTAGAACTCTTCCCTCCCTCCCTGTATCATGGTGTATGCTTGCCTAAAGTGTTCCCAAATTCAGTGGAGCAACGTATCAGGGTACAAGTGGCTATACATGGAAATAGATGCAATCAATAGTAATACAATTTAAAACGCTCCATGGCATCAGACCCGGATATTTACAGGACCGCCTTCTGCCAGCAAATACCTCCCGCCGTCCGGTACGCTCCCACAGAGTCGGTCTCCTCAGGGTGCCATCGGCCAGACAATGTCGGCTGGCGACCCCCAGGGGGAGGGCCTTCTCTGTGGGAGCTCCAATGCTTTGGAACGAGCTCCCCCCCGAACTCCGTACGTTGACGGAATTGCGTTCCTTCCGTCGAGAATTAAAAACATTTATTTCGACAAGCCGGCCTGGGATAGTAGCTCCGGTTCCAACAAGGCCATAATTGTTTTTAGGGGATTGAGTTTTAAGATTAATCATTGGGTTTTAAATGATCGGACTAAATTACTTAATCTATTTTTAATAACCTTATCTTTTGATGTTTTTAATTGTTTTTAAGATTATGTATTGGGTTTTTAAATGATTGGGCCAAATTATTTAATTTATTTTTAATAATTTTACCTTTTGTATGTTGATGTTTTTAATTGGGCTGTACACCGCCTGAGTCCTTCAGGAGGGGGGCGGTATAAAAATTGTAAAATAAATAAATAAATAAACAATTCCTTGCACAAACATAAGTACTTCTCCTCCAGCTACCTATATTCTCATACAGCTTACATTTCTCTTCTTACCAATAATATCTACCATTATATTTGCTACAGATTCAGGAATCTTGCTAGCCACCACCATCACCCTTCATATCCAGTAGTATATCAATAAAATCTGGTTTCATTGTCTTTGAATGAAGTTTCTACTTCATTTACTGGGGCATGTGTGGAACAGATGATCTGAATAGCTACTTTATTAGAACATATTTTCACTCAACCATAAATAAGATTTTTTCAAATTTTCCCAGCCATATATGCAATGTTATATCTGTGATCTAACAAGTGATCTCCAGATAAAATGTGGAGTCATATGTGACCAAAAATGGTTTGACTGCCATTTTCTTTACATGGAAACTCTGTTCCATGTAAATAAATTCATCTGCCAAGTATATTATTACAGAAACTCTCCCTTTATTATTTCAATAACATGTACTACAATTTTATAGTATGTTTGTGTGATTAGTTATGATAGTATTGTCATTTATGTTAAAAGAGCAATTTCATCCTCAAAATGACAAGGAAGTGTTTTGTTAATTTGCTGTTTTGTAATTTACTGAAAACCAATCAGGTATATAAATATTTTTTTTTAACATTTGCAGAGCTTTTGCAAAAATGGCTTCAGGTCCAGCTATGTACGGAAATAGTGCAACAAAGTCATTGGGGTGAGTTCCAAATGTGTTTTGTTATTTTTGGTATCCTATGTTGTAGTTTCAGACTAAAACATTCCCCACACAGGTTAAATAAGAAAAAAAAATGCAATAAAACAATGGAAAGAAGCTGACTGATATTCTTATATTTATGCTTGGTTAATAGAAACTATTAATATGATTGCCACACAACTGGACTACTTCAACACATTCTACAGGCATTTGGAAACAAGCTGGGTGTGACAAATGTTCTAGAATGCACAGCCAAGCTCCCAGTAGGACAGTCCTTCCACTGCAAAATAAACCTAAAATCACTGCACTGCTTACCAGTAGGTTTCCAGGCCCATTTTGAAGAGCTGGTTCCCACCTATAATATCTGAATTGATATAGCACTTGGATACATTAGATACCACCTTGCTAACATTAAATTAGCCCATCCAATCTAAACTTCTTAAGCAGGTCTGCTGAGAATCCCGTATGGTAGGCACTTGTGAGTGAACTATGCAGCAGGCCTTCTCTGCAGCAGCCCCGTTTTGAAACAGTCTTCCCTCTAAAATAGGGAAATTCTCAAATTCCCTATTAGAATTTTGTAAGTTAATGAAAACAGGGTTTTTCACTTAGTCTTTGACCCAAGTTGATGGTGGATGTTCATCTTGGATATGCATTGATGCTACTATTTTTCATTATTTTGTTACTGACATGCTGTTTTATTTTTATATGTTAACTGCCCAGAGTCTTAGTTGATTGGGGCAATTTATAAATTTTGTCAAATCAATAAAAAAATAAATAACAGCAATATACATATGAGATTTCTTTATATTTTGACATGCAAACTCAGTACTAAAGGTTTGTTACATAAGTATGTGGACACAAAGATAATTTGCATTTTGTTTCAGTCTTTTCTCACGTGTTATGAATACTGGATCCCAGTTTGTGATGGAAGGAGTCAAAAATTTAGTACTAAAGCAGCAGGTATGTTTTTACATTAAACATATTCATTATTTTTGAATAAACATATACCCAAGACTTTTACAGACTTTTCAGACTGGGATAAGCAGGGATAAACACTTAAGCATTTTGTAAATTGCATGTTTCCCAGTTAATCTGCAATACCTAGAATGCTTAACAAAGTGAACAGAATTAAATTAACCTGCTCAGAACTGAACTGAATTAACCCCTGTGTGGAAAGGCTCCATTTCAGTTCTGTGCTTTATGTGACATTCTCTGGCTCTCTGAAATAATATGGATAATATAATATAATATAATATAATATAATATAATATAATATAATAATATTAATGCATAGTAATTTAATTGCACATTTTCATAAACTCCCATTTTTTTTCTACAGAAGTTTGGTTTGCTACTATTTCATCCGGCTCGGCTTTTGGATTGTCCTGATTTTCTCTTGTTACATAATTCTGCTTCTCTAGTTTACACTGTTACTAATACATAAAAAGAGTTTCTTGAAATAATATTTTAATATTTTCACAAAATGCCTGAGAGACTTGATTGAAATAGGCAGGTTGTAATTATTATTCTAATAATTATAAGAATTATTAGAAAATAAAAAGTTTTCTGTATAAAGAATATACGGTAAAAAAGAGAATACTTTTTCCAACATTTTTCCATCAAAAGAAATGTTATCCAAATTATGTAACTCGGGATGTCCACTTTTTTGTTTTGCTGCTACTTTTAACAGCATGCAGAATATTAAAGCAGATAACAGGGTAGATTTCTTAATATTCCAGAAATTGTTTTCATTAAAGCTAGTGCAACTTCATATTTTAAAAGATGTGGGGAGAAAGAGAAGCGAAGTATTTTTGAATTGGAAGCAGCATATCACTTAATAATCATATATATTTTATCTATGCAATAACAAATACTTTCTATAGATTACGGGATGTGCTTTGGTTTTATAAGCACAAGAGGCTAAATCAGTAATCATAAAATGTAGACTATCTGAAGTTGCATTTGTTGAAGCATAACTGACTGTATCCATAAAGAAAGATTAGAAATATGTGGCTATTGTTACATGTATTAGTGGTGAATAGCTTACTTGAACGTGCACTTCATTAAAAAAAAGTACTTTTTTATTTGCCCTACAATATATATCTGCTTCATTAATAACCCAGGATTTTATACATTTCTTAATTTCAGTATTACCCACCAAGTATAATTTTAAAAAGCAGTGTCCTTTTTAAAAAATACATAAGAGTACATCTCCATTATCTGTTATATTTGTTCTATCATATAGTCTGAAGTGATCAAATGTTTTTTGGGGGGGAGCAAGCACAAGGGAATTGTATTCAAACCACATGATGATTCAAAAAGAATTATCTAATAATAGAGCTGAATAATGATGTAGTTCTGTTTTAAACTATAGCTTTTGCAACTCACTTAAATAAAGGTACTTTTTTATAGAATCTTCCAGCAACCCGCATTTTAGATAACCTTATGGAGATGAAGTCAAATCCTGTAAGTATAGATAATGAAAAATTATAGTAGACTGAATTAAAATATTCCAAAAAAAATATGGTGCTCTTTCAAATACTATCCATGTAATACAATAGAAAGAAAAATCATGGAAGTTCTTATATGAACCATTTCAGACTCTCACAGACTTAAAATATGCAAAATGCTAGATAATAGGTAATCTTCAGCAATCTATTGTTTTCCAGAATAATTTCAATTCTCTTCTTGGTTGTTATATTCAGTCTTTAAAGATACCAAAATCTATCCAAGGTTGTTGAATTATTTAGATATCAGATAGAATTTTGAAGTGTTTAGTAATGCCTACAGGCATTGGAGTGCTCTACAGATATAGGATTTGAAATCATAGATGAATCCCCAAAAGATCATTTGGCTTGTTATGCACATTATCTTTTTTTAAAATATGGAATGCAGTAGAATTAATATTTTCTTCTTAAAAGGCCATATACAAAATTGACATATTTCTTTTTTTCTTGCTGAGTAAAATACTAAGCACATTCTACTCATCAGTGCTAATATTGAATTGATTTTTTTTAAAAAAGGGGAAATATTTTTATATAACAGTGTTAAATCCAAAAGTGTCCTGATATCTCACATCTATAAACAAGTTTCATTTTATTTTAAATGTAGAATGAAAGAAAAAAGATTTTGATTGCTACATTATTTGACCATTAGTTATGAATATATTTTCAAAATAGAATGGATTATGAGCATAAAATACTTTGGGGAAATGTAGTAACATGAAGCTTGAAAAATAGGACTGTTTATCGTTTTATATTGCTTCAAATAAATATATGAATAGTATCTTTTGAAAGATTTAGCAACTTAGCTGAGTGACAGCTACAATAGATATTTTAGTTCTTTGATTGAATAATATTTTCAAAATATTTCAATGAAATGTAAATATATTGGGAAATTAAAAATAAGATAATGAAAATGTATTTCAACCAACTTTCTTCTTTAATAGGAGACAGATGACTATAGGTATTTTGACCCTAAAATGTTGCGAGGTAGTGACAGGTGAGTTTGATACTAAGTTACTTAGAGTTTGAAAAATGCCAATATGCAGACACTAATTAGTGTAAAAATATGCAACAACATAAAAATGTGATATTCCATTTCAGTTTATATTAAATATTTGAATATCTATTGTTTAGGCATATTTTAACTAGTTTACTTTGTTCTTTTAGTCACTGCTCTTGTTGAACAGTTTGCTAAGTATCCCCCAAAAATGACTATGAAATGTACTACATGTAGTCCTCAACTTACAACAGTTCATTTAGTGACTACTGAAAAAAGTGGCTTATGACACATTTTCTCACATTTATGACCATTACAGCATCTCCCATTTGATCACATGATCAAAATTCAGAGCTTGGCAACTGGCTCATATTTATGGCAGACGCAGTGTGGCTGGTCATGTGATCACTTTTTATAATCTGACAAGCAAAGTCGATGGAGAAGTCAGATTCACTTAACAATCGTGTTACTAACTTAACAACTGCAGTGATTCACTTAACAATTGTGGCAAGAAAGGTTGCAAAATGGGGCAGAATTCACTTAACAACTATCTCGCTTTGCAACAGAAATTTTTGGCTCAGTTGTGGTTGTAAGTCGAGGACTACCTATATAGGCAGAAAGCCAGCTGGGTGACCCTGGGCCAGTTATTCTCTCAGCCCTGGAAGCAAACAATGGCAAACCACATCCAAAAATGCTTCCAAGAAAACTGCACAAACTTGTTCAGGCAGTGACTTGGAATAGAGTTGACTCTCAGACAGCCTTTAAAAAAAGTAATTTAAAAAATTACCTAATTTTAAGTGAGAGAACTTGACCAAGAGCAGTTAATTTAAACTTAATATATATTTAGAAAGGGACATAAAGGAAGAAATAGAAAGATGAATGTGTACACATAGATACAAAATTTGTCCAGTAAAATTAGGGTAAATAATCTACTGGGGAGAGGGTAGTACATTTGGAATGTGGTATGTATGCTAAGACATGTGCAGTCAACAAATGCACATTTACACCACCACCACCCCCAAAAAAATCCCTAGAAAGTTCTCTGACATTCCACTGTGATATCTATATGATTCTGAATGCTAGTAGTTTCCTTTGCAGAATTTCAGCTTCCTATTAATTAATTATTACAATGATTTTATTAAACATTGGGCCTAGTAGGGTTCCGAGGGAGGAATCTTAGGGCAACTAGACATTTTATGCTAAGTATAATTCAGTTTATTTTTTAATTTTGTTTCTAAATGCTTTGTTTTATTTGGTTTTAAATCATAGTTCAGTTCCACGAAACAAAAATCCATTTCAGGAGGTAAGACGTGTTCATATTTTTTCACACAATTGATGACAAAAATTGGTTTTAATTATTTATTTAAGAAAATGTATATGGCCACTCAACTCACTTTCAAGCAACCCCAGGTGGCTTGCAAGGATAATATTTAATAATTGTTAGTTATTTTTAAGAAAAAAATCAAAGCCCATTATTTGAAATTATTAGTTTGATTACAGTTTTATTAGTTGCCTAGGAATGTATAATCTTTTCAATTTCAAAAAATTGAGTAAGCATTCCTAATCCTCAAGGATTTTATGACAAAATCTTAACATAATACTCTGTTCTTAAATTTATTTTCTTAAAACTCACTTATCAGAAATGTGATTACGAACAGGTATATCTAATGAGTAGTAGAAATAATAGTTACCAAAAATTTCACCATTAGTTTCCAGACAAGTGGATGACCCCTCCCTCTTAAAACATTCAGACTGCAACTTTATGCATTTCTCTTCACTTCAACTCAGTTCTACTATAATACCCATGTATAAATAATATTAATCGGGAAGTTATCAAAAGTTAACCAAAAATACCATTTTTTTCATTGTCTGCTGCTCATTGAGGGGTTTTATATCTTAATGAAGTACATCAGGAAGACTTTTAATTTGAGATATAGTTGAACATTATCTCCGAAGGGTGTTAGCCCTGCAAGGTAATCCAGAGAAGAAACACATCCAAGGATGTGCTAGCTCTATCTTTATTGTAAGGTTACATTAACAAAATCCTGCAAGACTGAAAGTATTTCTCACCTCCTTTCCTTTTTGCCTCCAGAAAATTAGGGAGGTTCCCTTTCTGAAATGTTTCCCCTGCCATCCATACCCCTTTCCTTGGGCTGAGACACCTTTTAAATGCCAATTGTCCCCTCTGGGCTCTCTCTCTCCTGGTCCCAAGATAATTCACATTTACCATTACAAAAAAATACCTTAATGTTACTACCAAATAAATAATCCTCTATTCCAGGGGTTCTCAACCTTGGCAACTTTAAGACTTGTGGACTTCAACTCCCAGAATTCCTCAGCCAGCTTTGCTGGCTGAGGAATTCTGGGAGTTGAAGTCCACAAGTCTTAAAGTTGCCAAGGTTGAGAACCCCTGCTCTATTCTGTAATAGCCTGGAATTTATGCAGGTATCAAAACCTTTTCTTCCATTAGGCTAGAATTAACTATTTTTCATCTTGCGTATATTCTAAACTCTATGCTGTACTAATATGGTAAATATTTTTTTCCTTTGAAACTTAGGCAATTGTATTCGTAGTTGGAGGTGGCAATTATATTGAATACCAAAACCTTGTTGATTACATAAAGGTACATGCCTTTTCTTCAGATAGTTGCTTAGGATTACATTTATGTTTTTCTTTTCTTTGATGCATTACCTCCAATACTAGTGGGGTCTGTGAAGCTCTGTTCTTTTCAACTGAAGATGGAAAAAATATATGCAGAGCTTTTCCCTTTACTGAACTGAACAAAAATTTAAAATGTCCACCTCAAAACATACAAATAGAAATAATTGAGTGGCTAATTATACAGTTTACAGACTTCTAATATCATCCTTTTCCATCAAAACATACCATTATGGTTTTACTATAGTCTGGAATATAGGTAATATATGTTCCTATTATTAAATAGTAATCTGCAAATAGGCAAATAAAAACTGCCCATAGAATTATCATTGCTTGCTTTATCCACCCTTATTGTTTCTCAAGGATAAAATATTAAGCAAATTAAAATAAATGCTTACTATAAAATTGCTTTTATATAACAAGTTTTTCACCTACAAGCTTCTGCAATATTTCCATACTATGCATAACAATTATTTTTCCTATAGATTTATAGAATATGGCATATCATCAGAGCTTTATTTATTCTAAAATAGACATATAACATTTTGATACCTTTGCTTTTTGTAATTAATTCAGGGTTTTTTCCCATTTCTATATTTCATTAATGTCCCAAGTTTGATTTCATCATTATTTTTATAAAGATAATGTAATGTTCACAATAATTTTATGATTGTATCTTTGATTATAACCATCTTATAATTTCATAATATACATAATAATTGTATGTTATTAATGCAATATCAGTTATTGTGTTGATAATATAAACCAATATAGTAAACCACAGGCTTTTGGGGAGGTATTTTCAAAGACGCCAAAGACTTTGTTATATTAGTGTTCATTTTTAAATTCCAACTCCTAGAAAAGAGTTCAGATTCAGCCACTCTTTAATGGCTTTAAATGTTTTTTGCGTTTAACTGAATTGTAATTAAAATTAAATGCAATAGGCTCAGAAAATTCCCCAAAGCATTCCAGTATTCATTCCACTCTGAAAACATATTACTTACTGCTAGAACCTACCTCTTTATTTACTCAAGTGTTTAATGAATTATAAGTTTCTACTAGACATCTCATTCATTTCTGCTTTACATTAATTGCATGTTATCCATGTGTTATCTGATAGTACTGTGGATGATGTGATGAGCTGTATGCTGTATAACAAGTAGACATATTTCTCTTACATAGATACATTAACTAAACCCCCCCATACACAGTGCCTTATGCTTGTTGTGACTAAAATAAATGAAATTACAGATTGTATCTGCACTACAGTTCTTCAATAGCCTGTTTGCTGAAGTTGCTGAATTGATATTGTATTGCATTCTCTTTTAGTTTAAAATAATTAACAATGTCTTAATGAAATTATGTTTTTCAAAGGGCAAACAAGGTAAACATGTCTTATATGGCTGCAGTGAACTCTTTAATGCTGCAGAGTTTTTAAAACAGGTAAGGATTTAAAGTAAAATATAATTTTAAAATATGTTAATATGCAGTCATCTAAAATAAGTTAGTGAATGTATTCTAGGAGTTAATATGTTTTATCTTGGACTCATTCCTAGAAAATAATGATTGACTTAACAGGGTGCTCAGCACTGATATAAAGGAAACAAGAAGCATATTCCTATATGATTGTAGGCCCATGTGTCATTGTGTTTAAATCAGTAATTAGTCTCTTGTGTGAATCTATTCACAAAGAGGCACAGTGGCTCAGTGGCTTAATGAGATGGTCTCTGCTCCAGTGGTTCAAGTCTTAGCATTGTATGTCAGGGTAAGCTCCTGTCACTCGTCTCAGCTTCTGTCCACCTAACAGTTTGAAAGCATGTTCTATGTGAATAGATAAAATAGGTACCACTTCCATGGGGGGGGGGACGAGCTGGTACTCCATGCAGGCAGTCAGATTCCTATCCTCTGAACTTTCCCGGTTACAGCACTTGTTGGTGAAGTGGCTCTGGGGAGGGAGGGAGCCTTGGATGAAGCTGCAGGAAGAGCCACTTTTCTTTCTATCTGGTACAAAGCCAGGTCGTCCTTCTGTGGTGCGCCATGGGAAGCGTATGAGCATTTCCCTCAGCAGAGCTGGTGCCTTGGCAGCCAAACTACTACTGTGCAATAGCATTGTAGTCTCCTGGTTAGTGCTACATTATTCTAATAATAATAATAATACCTATTCAGTAAATCAGACATTCAGCACAAAAGTCTCATATTGCTTCTATTTCCTTTCAGTACAGCAGTCAGTGCATTCAGTGCACTAGGGAAAGTCTTTGACAAAGTGAAGCATCTTAGTATATCTAAATCTTAATTCTGATGAATTTGTCAACATGACCTTACCATCACACGTAGTACATGTAAATCAGTTACAAGTGTACAGTAAATTTTTCTCCTGATGCTCTTGAAAATGTTTAACTGTTCAATTTGCTTAATATTGCTGAACCTGTTATTTTTGATGTACACTAAATCTGCATACAGTAGGCTCATGACACTGTGATTCATTTATATGTAGATTCAAAATTCATTTGCAAACACATCAAAATGTGGTAGAATTTTTCCATATACTATTATTGTTTGGTGGGGCAGCCCTTTCTTGTGTGGGTTTTATCTATATTTAAGGGGTATCCTATAGGATTTGACAGAATCCTATTTATCACAGGATGCCTGCTATGGATGCAATGTACCTGGTGAGTCCTGGAAATGAGGGTTTGTCCCAGGTAATTTGACCTGGTGGAAAAAATAGAAAGTGTCAGATTGAGATAAAGGACTAGAGCAGGAAAATGGAACAGATTTTGCTGCTTGGGTGCACTATTGAATAAATGAATGAAAAAGGAAACTGTTATGTTTTGTGTAAGTACTTCTTCTCTCATGCTTTTTCCTCCCATGGGAAAGGATCTTTATCCGTGAGAAAATCAGTTGTCTTGAATTTTAATCATCTCTGTTTGTTCCTTTTTTGGTAATAATCAAGCACTAGAGTTTAGTCAAATGTCTTTTATATATTAGAAAGTAATGAGCAAACTCATTCTTTTTTTTCTATATTTAGCTTTCCCAACTTGGACAGAAATAGGACAGAAAAGGAACATTTTGATGAAGTTTGAAAAAGAGATCATGGTAGCCGATAACATCTTTACCTGTGCATATATTTCATTTCAACTCATTTATTTGTAATTTTTATGAAATAACACTCTGTACTTATATATAATGCATTCCACATGCAAAGCATATACTGCAAATAAATTACAAAACTTGAATTATGCTTATCTGTTTATGCCGGTTTCTTGTGTTCATTTGCAGGCAGTTACATTTGGAATGTAAATCTTTTTGGGGGAAAAATATTTTTTCATGAACTATGAGCTTTCCTGACTTTAGACTTGGGCATAAATGCACTAAATATATTTAAAATGTATTTTAACTTAACTTATTTACATTAATAGAAAGCACATACACCTAAAAATTATTTTAGCTTAGCCTTAGCCACATTTCTACTAGCTAAAGGTATCCAATAATTTGGGCAAAGATTTGTTTGTTTGTTTATGCAATTTAGAGGCTACACAACTTTATTTACTTTTCACATATTATATTCAAAGTACTTTTTGACTAAGATTCTTCCTGCATTCTCACAAGCTTTTGATGTTGGCAGGTCATTTTATTTCACTGCTGTAGAACAGGCAAATAGATTCTGTAACTGAATGAAATTGTGACTGATCTGAGTAGCTACCACTATTATGTAGTTCAGATTTATCTATGTCATTATCTTTTTTTCTGATTTTACAAAGCATAAATTGTATGCCTAATGATTAGCAGCATAACTAATCATGTAGTGGTGTTTTTTATATATGGTCTGCCCTTCAAAAACTGTCTCCAAGTAGAAATTGTCCATGGTAACATAATATTTCAAATCTTTGAAACAGATGAGAATTCTTGAACTACTTCCATTTCTGACATTAAATTTGTCAGGTCTGGCAAATATCTGGATGGGATTCTTCCTTATAATCCTCAGACATGCCATTCTAAAGTCTACAGTGGAATAGAAACATTGAAAATAGGCCTAATAATCTGTATTTGGCTCAAACATGCAGCAAATGGGAGAGCTTTTTCTATGAGGGGGAAAACAAGCTAGACATCATGGATTCTTAGCATTATTAGGTTACAATCAGTAGGGCATATAAATGAATCAAAGAAAAAGTGGTTTGCCTCATATTTTTATATAACATTGCTAAACTGAGAAAGGGAGTACAAATCTGCCTTTCATTTGGTAATTAATGCATACAGACTTTTGAAAAGCAGCTTTCTTAAAAAGGAGATATTTCCATAATTATGAAACTAAACTTTTCTTGTAAAAGTTGCATTAATTCCATAACTGCCACATAATTTTAAATAAAGGATGTTATTTACAGATTTGGTGCCATCAAATTATTTTCTGTTGCTCCAGGTGATTATACCTTGTTCGTCTTTCCCTTAACATATGGCCATATCTCTGTGTTGATCATGTGAATTTTAGATACTGCACTTCTCAAAATATTCTTTTCACCAAACTGCCAGATTTTTCAATCCACTCATCCATACTGGCATGAGTTTTAAATCCCATTACAATATTATACGTTTTTTCTTTGCAGCAACACAAGCAAGGATTCATCTATACAAATACCAACACTGGTGTTAGGCAAAACAAGTAAGTCAGATACTCAGTGTCCTAGGTTTCTGAGAAATTCCAGATGCCAAAATTATTCTAGTAACCAAAGACTATCCTTTAGCTGCAGCAAGAACTACATTCTGTTCTTCTGTTTCTAATAAACTTGCTGCTTTGATTGTTGACAGTTCCAACATGTGACAGTCTGATTAACTAGAGGAGATAGAAATACTTTTTATTCAATTAAATCTCAATAGAAAACAAATAAGTTTCTCAATCATAGTAGCAGATACACCGATCCCTGTGTATGTTATAATTCTGACTAACTTTAAACCTAGCTCTACCCTCAAAAGAATTGGTGGAAGCTACATCTCTAAGGGTAGGGAGGTGGCTTTTTTCATATTAATTGAATATTAAATTCATGTTATATTTTTCAATGTAACATTTGTCACTAATAACAAATGGGTGTATCTCATTAATTCAGATATTTTCCCTCTAAGTGCAAGATATTCTTCATCTAATCAAATACCTAATACTGTCATGGTTATGATAGATGAGACCAGTAAAAGCAGAATGAAAAGCTGATGACAGTCCTTGTGTGGATCCAATCAGCTTAAGAAAGTCCCTCCAAAATCTTGCAGTAAATTGAACTCCCCTATCCGAAATAATTCTTTTTGGTGCTCTGTGAAGACGGTAGATATGTTTAAGGAACAGCTTGGCTAACTTTTTTCTGGAGGGGAGACAGGAACAGGCTATGAAATGAGCCTGCTTTGAAAAATGGTCAATGACAGTCCATATTACTATATTTCCCCTACTTTCCGGTAATTCAACAATAAAATCCATGGCAATCTCCCAGGATTGGGAGGAGTCTGCTACCTGGTGCAATAACCCGGGAGGTTTCCCAGGTCTTTTTTTCACAGCTGCACAGGTCTTCACATAACTTTCAACATCCTTTTTCATACCTGGTCACCAAAATTATCTTCCAACCAGATGTAAAGTCTTTAGAACCCCAAAGTGACCAGCTTGTTTGGCGTCGTGGCTGTGCTGAAGTGCTTGAACTCTAAGGGTTTCTGGCAAATATAGTTTTGATCCCTTCCAGGTTAGCCCATCTCAATATGTCAGTAAGGTTTTATTTGCCTGGAACCAGGAGTTGGTTTTTAATTCCTCCTTAAGTTATTTCGTCAAAGGGCTATCTGGCTCAGGTTATTTCGCCTGCACCTGGCCTCCATAAGGTTATTTGAGAGACTGATTTTGGTAGCTGAATGATGGAGCTCACAATCTTTTCACGGCGGCTTTTATACTGGGGCATTCTTGACAAGGCATCAGCCAAAAAATTCTTTCCTCCAGGGAAATATTTTAAACTAAAGTTGAAACAGTTAAAATACTGCGCCCAACGAACCTGTTTGGGAGATAACTTACAGGGGGTTTTCAATATCTCTAAATTTTTTATGAGCAGTCCATACATCAAAAGTCATCTCACCCGCTTCAAGAAAATGACGCCAAGTCAATAAGGCCCATCTCACTGCAAAAGCTTCATTCTCCCAAACAGCTCAGTGTCCATTAATTTCCTGGAGGTGTAGGTGCAGGATTGTAAGTCTCCCCTTTGGTTTCTTTGTAGAAGAACTGTCCCCACAGCTACATTACTGGCATCGGCTTGGATGATGAATTGCTCATAAGGGTTGGGGTGTTTGAGAATAGGTTCAGTGGCAAAAAGTCTTTTTAAGTTCTCAAACACAGCTTGGCATTTTATAGACCATGGCAGGGGTTGACAAGGTCACAGCTTTTCCTCTCCTTTTCTAGTTTTAACAGTTCAGTAATTGGCAAAGCTATCTCAGCAAAAGAGGGCGTATATTGCCGGTAGAAGTTTGCGAATCCCAAAAAACTTTGAAATTGCTTACAGGTCCGTGGGGACTGCCATTCTAGCACAGCCTTTATCTTGGCTGGATCCATCACCACTCCTTCACTGGAAATTCTGTATCCTAGGTAGTCTAGATGCATTTGATGGAATTCACATTTGGAGAGTTTTATGTAAAGTTTGGCTTTCCGCAGTTTTCTGAGTACTTCACGCACTAATTTTACATGTTCTGCCATGGTCTCTGTGTAAATGAGGATGTCGTCAAGGTAGACTAGATACCTCTTTGTACAAGTGGTCATGCAGCACCTGATTGATCAATTGCATGAACACAGCAAGGTCCTCTTGAATATCAAAAGGCATAACTTTAAATTGAAAACTCCCCAGGAGGCTGTTAAAAGCTGTTTTCCACTCATAACTTCTTTAACCCTCACTCAGTAGTACGTTTCTCTTAGCTCTAACTTGGTAAAAAAAACCTTTCCCTTTGCTAAATGGGCCAGCATGTCTTTCATTAATGGGAGGGGTACATATTCTCCACGCTGATAGCGTTTAACCCTTTAAAATCAACGCACATTCTTAGTGACTCATCCTTCTCTTTGAAGAGCATAGGAGCAGCTACACAGGATTTAGCTGACTGAATGAACCCCCTGGCTAAGTTCTTATCAATATACTCTCTCAGCTCTTTCAACTTTCGGGGGGAGGGATGTCAGAATATATCTTGAGCTTGGGAAGCTTGGCACCCGGCAAGATCTCAATGGCACAGTCAGTCATTCGGTGTGGGGGAGGATGTCACGTTCCTTCTCACTGAATGCATCAGCTAAGTCCAGTATTTGCTTGGGATGAGCTGACTCCTAGGCAAGGGGCCTACGATGGCTTTCAGAGTCTCAAAGGACTGCCCTTGGTCCTCATTTGCAGTAGCCCCATGTGTTTCATTGGCCCGAATAGGAGGCAAGGGCCTTGTCACTAACCTCAAAGTTCTCACTCCATTTTCCCACCAGATCATAGGGCGTGACTTATCAAGCCAGGCCAAGCCCAAAATTGCTCAGTCATTTTTGGGACCACTTCAAAGTAGATGATTTTCCAATGCTCCCCCATTTTCAGGCACTCTGGTTTGGTTAAGTGAGTGGCAGGAGCTCCCCTATAAGAGATCCATTTGCCTGTTCAAACTTCATGGCTATAGGCAATAATTTGGCATGAATGCCTAGCTTAAGTACCATGGGGAGGTTGATTAGTACAGCATGAGTCAATTAAAAATTCAAATCTATTTGGGCACCTGTTTTAGGGACTAAAAGCTTCGCAGAGATGGCAAAAGGCGGGACAGATTGAGTCGCCATTGGGTCTTCTCCCTCATCGTTGTAGGTGCAGGCAAGCGCTCTGCCAGGATTTCCTGTTTCCCCTGGGGGAGAAAAGTGACCCATGCAGCTTGCTCCTGGTTAGCCCAATTTGATTTCTCTCGCACTGCACGAGATCTCCTAATGGCCTTTGCAGAGGCAGCAGACGCGCTCTTAGCTTGAGGAAATGGGACCGGACAATCAGCTGTTCGATGTCCAAATTGCCCACACCTGATTGGGGGTCCTATAGGTGCTCGAGGAAAACCAGAGGCTGCAGTAGGTTGGGACTGTCTGGCCACCTGGCATCTTTCTTGAGTCTGTCTCGGTCTGGACTCTGATGCTGTAGGTCTCTGGTAATGGTCCAGCTGGATGTCTAAGGTTATAGCCAGGCGGTACCATTCACTGAGCTGATCAGGAATCCCTCTATAGGTACACACATGGAATAACTCATGGTCTAAGCCTGCCTTGAAGTGGTGAATTAGCTCAGGCTAATTCCTGATCCACTGCCTGATCCGTCCAGCCACCTTCCAAAATTCTCTTATATATTCTTTTGCTGGCCTTCCCCTGTTTCAGGTTATGGATGTCCTTTTCAGCTTGCAGGGCTTGGGATTCATCTTCAAATCTGGCTCTCAGCTCGCCCATAAACAGATTGATGTCCCACAATTCTGGTGCCTGCTCATTGTGTAGGCCGTCACCCATTTGGCAGCTTCCCCTTCTAGGTTCGCTGCTACGGCATCAACCATTCCAGCATGGTCTGGGTAAGCATTAGCATAACTATTCAGATGAGCCCACATCTGATTCAGGAAGAAGGGCAGCTTCTCAGAGTCCCCATCAAACGTGGGGTGGGTACACAGGCCGTTGTCCCCAGTAAGCTTGTATACCTGGCCGTTGGCACTGGGGTCACAGAAGGGCCCATCCCTGGAAATCCCTTGGCTGGGCCCCTGGGCTGGCAGGACGCCGATCTCAGGGCTCTGCCAGCGCACTGGACTTGATGTCAAGGCTAGTCTAGGCAGTGGGGATGCTGCATGAGCCATCGTGATGGGACTTGGGCTTCACCGAGGAGGTGGAAGGGTTGGGGATTGTTTGTTACCTCATCCACTGAAAATCACATGTCGGGCAATTGGCTCTACTTCCCCCATCTTGAGTTGGTCAAACTTCTCCTTCAGCCGCTCGATGGAGTAGCTGTGGATGGCAGTCAGGTATCTCCATTCCCCTGACTCATCCCATCCAGCCAGCTGTTTCGCCTTTCTCAGCACAGGTGAATGAGAGCCATAGAATGATATCAATAGTAATTCAGTCTCAGTAGCCTTAAAGGTGCTCCTTCACTGCAAGGCAGCATCCGATTGCCAATTGTCTCTGAGGGTCAGCACAGTCAAAAGTGAAACCAAGTCTGGAGTTCCTCCAAAGTGTTACAATGTTACAAAGCTAAACTTCCTACCCCAGCACTATGTAATCAACTACATTCCCCAATAGAAAACTTTGGCGGGCTTTCTAATGGAAGGCTCAGCCTGCCAAATTCCCAGGCAGCGATGACCTTGGTTCCCATGGAACAGAATATTGTTTAGGCTAACATTTAAATCATCCATCCCCCTCACAGTCCTGTGGCAACTGAAAATGAAACAAAATGGCTTCATCCAGGATTGTTGCAGTGTTGACAGATACATCATATGGATTTTGTATCATTCCACCTCCATCTTTATTTACTCTGGACTAAGTGCACAGTGCATCAAGACAGCAGCATGTAGGGGATAAAGAGAATAACCCAATCTTCCTGCCCTCCCTTAGTTTAGAAAATTGCATACTTGCATGCAATGGAAAGGCTTTTTTTAAAAAAAGAAAAATCCATTGTCATTAAGTGACTAAATGATTTTTCCCTCCCCTTCTGTGCTGTGGTCCCACTCAATCAGATTATTTACACTGGATTCAGATAAAACCCTAGAAGTGAATATTGTATAGTTTGGCCCTAAATAAAGACATCATTTTGGGGGAAAGAAAGAGGGAACAGCTGGAGAGAACGGCAAGAAGAAACCTATTGGTCAGAAATGAAATAATAAGCTACGAAGAAGATCCAAGAATAAAATAAACATTACAGTGTTATTTTTAGCAGATGCTTTGAGGTGACTGAGCAACTGAACAGAAATAGATTCCAAATTCTAAGTCTTGCTAAAAGCCATTTCAGCTTTGGATGTTTACATGGTTTAAAAGAGACATACACATGCAAACCCCTCTCCTATATACTTAATTTGTGTATTTCAAATATTCAGTTTTTAATGTAGGAAAATATCCTTCATACAAAACAAAACAAAAACACTTTATATTATGTCTTATACAGTTCCCGCTTTGCAGCTTTGAGATCTGATCTAGTTCTTTTGAACTCCAAAACAACAGGACACAGAATAGATCTCTTTGATTTCCAGAAATGTTTTTGTAATAACCAGACATCTGAATGGACTTCCCATTGCCCTCCACTCAGCACTTAAGTTGCTCTGAACTATCTCTGACCCCAGCATTCTGAGATCAGTTGAATAATGCCAACACTGGAGCAATAGCACAGTTTATCATTTAAAATGACCTAATGTATGCCACGAAACCATTTGAGAAAACTGAACTATCTAGTAGCAAGCTAAGGGACCAATCCCAAAATAAAAACCCAGAAATGCCCGTAAAAGCAAATAAAATTTTGTTAAATCTATGAAACTCTCTTCTCTATGACCAGCTCCAGCTATATGCCTACTTGCATTTCTCCAAAGAGATTAGGTACAAAAAAAAATACTATATTTATATGGTGCACACAGAAGCACACATGCCCTTAAATACCTAATGGCTTGAAAGTTCTAAAATAGAACAGTGAGAAGAAACAGAGAAATAACAAAAAAGCTAAAAGTGCAATTAAAAAAATATTACAAGAGAATAGGAAAAAAGAAATAGCTTTCAATATTTTACCTCTCTCTCAAGTTACATGATGCTTCTCTTCTTTCCATAATCCATCCTATCTAATCATCAAAATCATAAATCACAAGTTTATTTTTTCATTTTTTATGCAAAAAGTCTATAAGGGATTTCCAATCACTGATAAATGTAGATACTGTCCTTTCTTTAATCAAAGACGTTTGTCTATCTCAGCAAGTTTTGTCAATTTCATCAACCATTCTACTATGGTGGGTGATGCCAAATCCTTCCCTCTTTGTATATATAATAATATAGCAGTAATCTTATATTGAAATAGTCTTGCATGGCTTTTTTCTGTTTATCCATCAATCCCATATTCAGTTGAATATTAATCCTTAAAATTCTCTTTATCAATATATATATTTGAATCCAATTTTTAGCTCTTTTATTTGTCCACTAAGTATATCCAGCTTATATTTCTTGTTATCCCCTAATTTTGCCAAGAAACTATAATATTACAATGTTTCCATACTATAATGATTTCCAAACAAATACAGAGATTAATAATATCTTTCCAAAAGTAAAAATAATTGGAATACCATTTTAATTTCTGGAAAGTTATGATCCAATTGGCTATATTTGAGTTTTCAATGAGTATGTACATGCATGCATCTCCCTTTTGAAAAACAGATGTTTTATCATTGGCTCTGTCCAATTTGGTAGCCTTTTGGCAAACAAACAAGTCTCCACGTTAATGATTTTTGTGAACACACATACAGGCCAGCTGAGTGACTTTGGGCCAGTCGCTCTCTCTCTCTCAGCTCAACCACACGGTTGTTATTGTGGAGAAAATTAGGATGAGAAAGAGGTATTAGGTATATTGCCACCTTGAGTTACTTATAAAGTATTATGGGTAGGATTAAAAAAACTAATATATAAATAAGCATGTCCTCATAATTTCAAATATGCCCAACAGTCAAATAAAAATGTGCGAATCCAGTCTAAACCAATATGTGTAGTTATACTTAAAGAAGACATTTCCCGCATTTGTCTCAACAAAGCCTATTATAGACTAGACACAAATTTGATTTCTGTCTTCTCCATTGTTAGCCCCACTGGTTATTTTCCTGGGTTTTATGTTTACTATCTATTTATTTGAACCTTCAGAACATGGTATATTGATGGCTGTTTTAATTTCTTTGAAATTATTCTGAATGATTTTTTAAAAAAATTCATTATTTAGCTCAATAATGAGATAGAAAAGTGTATAAATTCTTTCAATAAATAAAATTTATCCGAAAAAATACCAATAGTTTATTGGACCTTTATACTGCAAAAGAACAACAGATGTTTTGTGATGCTGCACAGCTGGAAGACACAGACTAGAATGATTTAACACAGTATCTGACTTCAGTATCTGCCAATGCAGTTCAAATAAAGCAGGGGCGTCAAACTCGCAACGTCACGTGACATGTCATGACATATCACAACTTTTTTTCCATTGCTGGCAATGGGGTGGGTGCAGTTTTGCCATGACGCATCTGGCAGTTTGACATCCCTAATATAAAGAATGTATGCCGCTCTGTTTAGAAAACATCTCTTAGGCACTGAAACTACAGTGACAATATTGCTGCACCATCAAAAGATGAAGACTGCAAATGTATTCTTCTACTGCCATTCCTTTAATAATGCAGGAGTGTCTCACTTTCTCTGTTCATTCCAGACCACCTGCATCTCTCTCTCTCTCTCTCTCTCTCTCTCTCTCTCTCTCTCTCTCTCTCTCTCTCTCTCTCTCTCTCTCTCTCTCTCTCTCTCTCTCTCTCTCTCTCTGTGTGTGTGTGTGTGTGTGTGTGTGTGTGTGTGTGTGTGAGACAGAGAGAATCAATTGAAGAAAGATAATTTTTTAATTTAAAAAGAAATCAGGCATATTATATTAGAAATATAATAGCGTGTCAAGCTAGCTGAATTGTCTTCATGCTGACTTAACATTTTGAACAGTATTTTCTTCGCAAACTATAAAAAAAGACCAGTAGCCAGTGATAAAATCTAACCGTGTAGCAGATCATTTTGTTTTATAGAGAAAATAGCAAGTTTTAAAGTTTTCAGAAAAAAAAGATGGGATATTTAAAAAAAAAACAGACTCCATTCCAAAATTGTGTTTAATATCTCCAAAGTGTTTATGGTCTCCAAATGTTAATGATAACACAATTGTCCACCAATTTCCAAACTGAAACAACTAAATAAGTTGTTTATTATTTTGATTGACTTAAAAGTAACAAAGGGAAGAATTTATCATTTTAGTTTCAGATCACAATAAAGATGCAAGTATCTGATATTAGTTACTGGCAAATATGCTCATAAAAAGCATCTGATTTTACCCTATATACCTTTCAATACATTTTTTCAAGACTCCAGTAATATTTGTATGAAGCGGATTTGCTAGCAGTGAAACAAATGTTTTATTAACCACTATAAACAACAACATGAAAGGAAGAGATGCCTAAGTAAACAAGAACAGGTACTTTTCCTGACGTTTCTCAACAGTTATTTTGACTCTTTAGTACATGCGTGAGCAAACACTGAAACTCTTTTCAAACCTCTATATAATATTTAAAGCAAGCCTCTATGTGTTCTAAAACATAAATCAAATTCCAAATAGTTTGAGTGATATAAACAGAAATTCTACACCCGTCTGCCATTACTGTATTCAGTCAGAACAGACTTCTTATTCTTTTTCTGGAGCCAGAAATCCTGTGCATTTTACAAAGCCACATATCTTATGCAGCAGTTTAAAAGAAACCATTTGTAACAGTCCTTTACATTTCATGAAGTGGCTGGGCAAAAATAAAATGGTAACAAAAGAACATTTTTAATTCAGATTGCTTAGTTTAAAAGCATTAATATTTCCATAGTGTCACACTTGGAAAAGGCAGACGTTTACATAACTCACTCTCTAATTTTCGTGACTTGTGCATTTAATTTAAATTTGTATACTCACTATAAAGTTTGTAATTTATTAACTTCAGTTATTTTACTCTGAATTTCCACTCTCTTTTCTTTCTTATTTTTAATTCATTTTAATGCATGTTTTATTTTGTACTATTTTGCTATCTGGACAGTTTGTTCTTATATGTTATTTTAAAGAGTGAAGTTTTGATAGTTTGGTTGGGGAAAAGAGGGTTAAAATAGTGCCTTCCAAGAAATTCTCAGAGTATGTCTTTAATGATGCAAGTAGTTGCTTTAGTTTGGCAAGATTTCTGTCTATAGATGAGGAACAATAAAGGATCTTGCTTAGATGTATCTACCAGATAGAATATTTGTAGCTCAGGGTTGAACTGTGGCATCTAAGGTGCTCTCTGAGTTTGGTTGTTTTCGTGCAGACATTTCATTACCAAACTAGGTAACATAATCATTGTTAGTAAGGAATGAGGTTTGTTCTCATTTTATATACTAATACATATTTATATACTAATACCAATCCCCAGGCTGAGGCCCACTATCTGGTCTTGAGCTTTTTGGAACTGGACCATGGAAGTGGCGCATAAGCTTGTGCATGCATCCTCACTCATGCGAGCAGCAAGTGCATGTGCATGCACGTGCTCCATTTGCATGTTTGACGGGCATATGTGCCCACTGCTTGCGCAAATGGAGCTGCCCACATGGAACCATCCCCTCCCCCCTCGCCAGTCCACAAAGCCAGAAAGATTGGGGAACTCTGTACTAGAGGCTTGCCCTGTCAATGTTGATGGGAGTGTTTTTGGTTTCTTTTGTTTAAGTTGTTGTTTACTGTTAACCTGTCTAAGTTGGTATTTCCATGATTGAGGCATTGTTTGATTCTTGATAGTTGGTCTAATATTAATCTTGATGCTAATTTCTGTTCATCTGTTTGTTGATTACTGGTGAGGAGGTGTTTGGGTCTTTTTGTTTCCTTTTTGGCTTTTTTATTGTCACTTTTAAATTATATGTAGACTTTGCTTATCTCTATGTGCCTGTTGATGACTAATTTATCTGCACGCCATGCTTCCAGGAATTCTCTAGCATATTTCGACTTGGCTTGGTCTAGGATGCTGATAGTGTCTGTCCGTATCTTGTGAAATTAAAGCATTTCCATCATGTCTTCTAACTGCTCGTTGGTATTTATGGATGTGCTATGCTAGTCTTCTGCCTGCTTGCCCTATATAGTGACTGTTAATCCTTACACAGTTTTTTCTTCCAGGGATGCTGGGACTTTTGGTTTACGTAGGATGTTTTGAAGGCTTTAGTCCACTTTAAATAATATTCAGACAATCTGGAGAAGGGGGAAAAAGGTATGATTATAGAACTAAAAATGAAATCTTAGAGTGATTGGAGAAACTAAGCATGTTGACTTTGAAAAGGCAAGAAAAAGGCAGAAAAGGATAACACTGTTCAAATAGCTTAAAGGAAGTCAGCATCAAAACCTGTTCACTATCATTTCAAAGGGCAAAGCACAGAATAATAGATTTACATTTTGGAACAATGCATTTTTTTTAAAAAAAATGCTAGAAAAACCTTTCTTATAAGAGTAGTTCAACAATGGAACTAATTAGCTAGAAGGTTGTGTTCTTCCCACATTTCAACAGCAGAAGAAAAAAGAAAATTGTCAAATAGACAAGATCAATTGTTATTCAAGCCTATGAGTCTAAAACTAAAAATATATTGTACAAACAGAAGATCAAGGAAGAAAAGCAGTGGTGATTAATAAGGTTAATTAAACACCTAAGGTCAATATACTGAATGAAACAGTTCTTAGATATAGGAATTGGATCCGGGGTGCAAGGCAGGCTGAAATGAACATAGTGTCTAGCAACCATGTTGGTTGTTGGTATTGCTTTGTAAAGTTCCCAGTACTACCTCTCCCGGATTCAGGCCATATTCATTGTGATGCCATCTGCCACAGGGTTATTTTTTAAATACCCAATTAAGTGGGCTCCCCAAACTCCAGAGGGCCCACTACAGCACCCCTTGGCCTTGTTTACCCAGCTTACCCAGACACCAGCAGACCCTTGAGTAGTAGTCCCAGTTTGATTCCACACCCTTCCTACGTCTATTGCTGCTTTGTTTTAGTATCAAGAGTAAGCTCCTCCAATTCTCCTCTTCCCTTAGGTTACTTCCAGTTACTTCCAGAGACAAACATTATTGCAAAATTTCCAATTCTAATGCTATAAAAATATTATGTCTTGTTTCAAATATTTAAAAAAAAACCCTCAAAAGAATTATTTAAAACAGAATCAGATTGGCTATGAATAATGTATGTAAATTGTTGAGAGGCTCTGATTACATTCCTGGAAAAAAATTCATTGGGTTGGGTCCAGCTTCTTTTCTACCCATGAAATCATTATCTCTGTAGAGTTTGATCAGAACATCCTGGGTTGAGAAAGGAGAAGAGTAACTTTATTGTTATCCCATACTCTGTAACCTGCTGTGGCATTTCCTCCACTGTTTCAGGTTGGCTCCATAAAATTTTACAAATTTAGGTCTACCTCTTGTGACCCAAGAAATAACAAGAAAATAATTATTGGGTAACTGTTTATAGGAGGAACTGTTCAGAAAGGCTTTTTTTAAAAAAGTGATATCAGTCTTCCTAAATAAAGTTTTTATTGTTTGGGTTCATTGTTTATTACAGCCAATGATTAACCAATGACAGAAATAGGAATGTAAAGACATGAGACAAACACAAAAAAACCCAAATAAAACATACAAGATATAATTGAATTAGAACTGTGCGGGCCACATAGGCTTCTTAAAAATATCATTTGACCACAATTAAATCAAATCAATAAAATCAAATTGTTATCAGCTATTGTAAACCATGTAAAATAAGATATTGTTCTTAAACATTAAGAGTAGGTTACGAGATGCATACATGATTTAAAAATGAATAAATTTAACTTTTATTGTAACTAAGAGAGCAAAATGGGACAACTGATGTTCTGGAAGGTGTTGAAGATTAGGTATGCCAAATATCAATTGCAAGCAAATTTTCATAAGTACGACTTTGAACTGATTGGCTAATATTGGTTCAGAAATCTGTCAAAAGAAGTGAGAATGGATTCACATTGGTAGAGCTTTAAGGAGAGCAGAAATTACGTGATATGCAGATTCCTATAATAAGACGCAGTCTACATCAGGGGTCTTCAAACTTGGCCCTTTTATGACTTGTGGACCAACTCCCACAATTCCTCAGCCAGCATGTCTGGCTGAGGAATTCTGGGAGTTGAAGTCCACAAGTCATAAAAGGGCCACGTTTGAAGACCCCTGGTCAACATCCTCAATTTCCTGAGAACCACAGGGGAAAAATATCCCAATTTTGGGATCTTGATATCTGCCTTCAGTAACAACTGAGGAAAGAACATCTAGCCACATAGATGCTGTGATGTTTAGAATTCATCAGAAATTGGCAATAATTGAGTGAAGCTATTGGGAACCTTCCATAGTTTAAACCATCGTAGGCCAAAACTGATATTATCTGAGTCAAGAATTCTGTTTTATGGTCCTACTAGCTCAATCAAAGACCAGTATTTTCAGGGCTTCCCACAAAAAGTCATATAGTCATAAAGTTAGTCTCCAATGTTTGATTATTTCTCATTATTAAAGAAATCAGCACAGTAGTGTTTTTTCCTCTTGTCTAAATTGTGTTGTTTTAAAATACATTCTTTGCTATTCAAACTATTCTAATTGTTGTTCAAAATCTAGTGTGATGTCCAACAAGCTGCAAAATACTTCAGTCTAATAATATTCAGATTATATTACACCATTAGAAGGCAATGGTGCTGAACTTAATTCACATGTAGTTTTAGCACTGTCAGACCACCAAAAATACTTTTTCTGGCTCACGCAGAAAATCTTTTTTTAATTTGTCATTTTTTCTGACAATTCATCATCAGTTGGGAATAACTCATAGTCACCCCACTGCAATTTTGTTTTCTTTAGGGCTCTACACAGTAAAATAATGGATTTCCTTTGTGCTGCAAATTTTTATTATTTAATTTGTAATAGCACTGCCATTTCTAACAGAGACAAATATACCAAATAAGGATAAAATTTTGTGTATTTGACAAGTGAGCCTTGACCTAAAATGAGTTTGACACAATAATTTCTTCAGCCTTTAAAATGTTACCAGGCTATAGCTCTAACATATCCATAATATAATCTCTCTGGAATTTTAAATGTACCAATTATTTTATTTTTGCAGGAACGAACCGGCATTGTTAAGTAACACTATGAGGAAGTAGCCAAAAGTGTGACTGCAGTTATACTTTTGTGTTATTTTGGGCTACATTTTTTATAATACTGAAGTCTTATTCCTTTTACTTTGCTGTAAACCAGATTCCCATCCTCATATGAAGTTTTAAATGCTATTTTTACATGTGAGGATGAAGTCAGTGGACATGATCCCATCCTGCATTACAAGGCAAAACATTTTTTAAAGGCATGCATTTCAGTTTTAAGTATAATACATTTGATAAATATACTGTTGCAGATTTTTAATTTGCATTTTATAAACTGACTCTGCATTGTAAAAGTATTATTATTATTATTATTATAGCAGCCTTAAGCACTTCTTTACTTTCTCCAAAAAAATCAGTTCCCAAGTCTAACAAATTAAAAATAAAGAATAAATTTAAAAAGTCAATTATTTATTGGGTATTTTGTAAAGACAAAACAGGTGTTAGCATTAAGAGAGATTTCACAGCCTTTGTTCAAGTTGGAATAGGACAATGGTTTTATAAAACCTTTTCACTTTAGGCCTCTGCCACTGTGTGCAAAAAAAAAAGTTCAATCAATCAGTCAATTTCAACTTCTTGCAGGGGAAAAAAAGCTCTCAAAGTTGGAATTGATTGATTGAACTTTTTAGTCCCACCCAATCTGCCGTTACTACCACAGCCACGCCCACCCAATGGGCCACATCCAGCCAATGGGCAACACCCACCCAGCATCCGACGATGCATAAGTGGGGTTTGGGTTGCAGTTTGGGCACTCAGTCTCTAAGAGGTTCGCCATCACTAGAATAGGATGTACACGTATGATATATCTTCTAAACATGAAGCATTTCCCCACAAATTAAAGTATACTGAATCTTCTCTTCATGTCACTCCAGCTTTGGCCTGAGAAATGAAATCCTGACACATCCTGAAATAAATATTGAGAGAAATTTGACTTTTCTCAAGCTGGGAATGGTTCATGATCTAAATCAGGGGTTCTCAACCTTGGCAACTTTAAGACTTGTGGACTTCAACTCCCAGAATTCCTCAGCCAGCAAAGCTGGCTGAGGAATTCTGGGAGTTGAAGTCCACAAGTCTTAAAGTTGCCAAGGTTGAGAACCCCTGATCTAAATCTAGCAGGAACACCCATAATCATATTTAATTATTGTCTTCCTACTTTTCCAGAGAGAAAGAGAAGTCCTTTTTAAACTTATTCAATATTATTTTTACATTCAAAAATGTATCTGTTTCTTTTAAAAAGAAATGTTTTTTTAAAGAAAACTTTTCATCTTGAACCATCTATTTATTCAGGTGTGGAAACTGTGATAATTGAATTCCTTATGCCAAATAAAGAGCCACTGCAGGCTAATATTCATTTCCATGCAGATTTGTCTTGCAGCAAAGCCTTAGAATATTTTAAAATTCAGAAATATGCAGAGTTTTTAAATATCCCTTCTGTTTGGCAGTTTTTACCCTTCATACCTCAACCATAATATCACTCTTCTTTCTTCTGCCAATTCAAAAACTGATTCTTTGATTTTAAATAAAATCTGTGTATTAGGTAACAACTTTTTCCATTCATACCTCCTCATTATCCTTTCCTCTTTTTTCGTTAGCTGGAATAAACAAGAACTATCTGTAAAATTAAAGGAAGAGCATATTCGGCTTAGTGGTAGGAGTGAGTAGTGCACTGTCATTTGCATCCTTACTGCAAAGAAATGTTCTTTTATACTGTATTTGTTATTTTTGAATTCATTCCCTTAAGCGATCAAGATTGTTTCTGAGGCTAATTCGGTCTTAAAAGATATTATCTATCTAGACAGATTTTGCACCAACTATAAGTTTGAAAGATACTGTTTCTGCCTCTTCATCTAAATCAAGCATTAAAATATAGGATATTTTAATGTAAAATATTAACTATAGAAGCCAGGAATGAATCTTGTGGGACTTCACTCAAAATCCTATTCTGGTTTATACAATGCCCGAACCAGCTACATACCCACATAATTATTACATTTATTATTTGTCATGCTACTTAATAAGATACTCAAACCAAAAGTGAAATAGATTTATGCTGCTTTGAAAAAAGCCAAAAAAAGTCTTTTGCTTGAATATATAATGTAAAGGGGTTTTTTTTCAATTCAGTCCAGAATAAGAGACTTGTGTAGTATCTTAAAGATTAATAGCTTTATTGTGAAATAAAAATTTTCTTCGCAAGAACTAATGTGTTATCTTCATTTAACAAAGATACATACACCAAAAAATGTGAAAAGGAAATGATTAGCAAATTTTATTTCATTTACAGCTCATTCAGTCTTGCCTCAGTTGCTAAATTATTTACAAGTTAATATTATAAAGTCAGATCAGTTCTAGACAACTTTTCATGGATGATTGGAAGACATTCCCTTTTGTTGTGTAGAATGCTCCAGTGTTTTAATGAATGGTTTTTAATCATTATGCATGCACATACAAATATTACATAGATTATATCCTTCAATAAACTAATACACACACTAATGTACTTTACACTGTATATTAAACTATCACTTTAAAACATAGCTCTTCACTATTAAAATGTCCACATTAAATAAATTCTAAAAATATAATGGACAACACTGCATTTGATTTCTCCTGAAGTTAAAATTAGAGAAACAAATGGCTATTCAAAAGTTGAATATAAATACTTAAACATAAAGATTAAATTAATTAGCTGAACAATTGTAAAAATAGTATAAATGCATTGAATCGAATCATTTTGCAAAGTTGTACAAACTACAGACCATTTTCCTAACATTATAGTTGCTTTGTCAGTTGTAAAATAAGTGCTTCCCAGATGCTTGTTGAAATTATAGGTGCAAAATATCATCCATGCAATTGCAAATATAAGTATTAGTCCAGATGTATTATTTCCTAAAACAAATCTATGCCAGTATTTATCTACATAAGGAGTTAATCTAATTAGTAATTCTAATTGTAATGTAAAATCTTTATAATTGCTATTTAAATATCTGATCATTTAGAGTAGAAAGAATGTATGCAAATTCAGCTGGTGCCTAATTAAAAATACATAATGGAAAAATCAAACTGGTGCCCTCTGTAGATTTAGTATGAAAGTTTCAGCTGCTGGAAAATGAACCCAGGAAAGATTAGTTTATGTTACAATGTATCAAATTAATCATGCTTTTGCAAATATTTATGTCTTGCATGGTGGGTTTTTTGGAATCACCTTTTTATTCTTGTTAAAATATATTTGGAAGTGGGACAAATAATTCACTTGTGATCTCTTCAATAAATTAATAACTGGAATCAATTTATCCCTTTCAAGAAGGAGTATTTGATTTCAAATACAGTATTTTCACTAACTTTAGGAGACAAAGACAAAGAACAAATCTCATGGCATTATAATTAATAATAATAATAGTAAAGTTGGAAGGGACCTTGGAGGTCATCTAGTCCAACCCCCTGCTCAGGCAGGAAACCCTATACCCTAATTAAACATGATGGACAAAGAAGAAGGAAATAATCTAATTATAGCTATATAATCTCACATCAGTATGAAAATATATAGTTGTTACTTATTTTGTTTTATTTTGTATTGAGATAGAATGCTATAGATTGCCAGATTCTTTCTAAAAAAAGAAAACCAAACCAGATGTGGTGGACAATAGTGAGAAAGAAAGAAAGAAAGAACGAAAGAAAGAAAGAAAGAAAGAAAGAAGGAAGGAAGGAAGGAAGGAAGGAAGAAAGAAAGAAAGAAAGAAAGAAAGAAAGAAAGAAAGAAAGAAAGAAAGAAAGAAAGAAAGAAAGAAAGAAAGAAAGAAAGAAAGAAAGAAAGAAAGAAAGCTTTCAGATTTTTTGGGGGGAAAATAAAAATAAAATAATAATAAAATAAAATAAACAAAATAAAGTAAAATAAAATAAAGCAGTTTCTTTATTGCATTTACTATATTTAAAGTATTAGGATAGAGAAATTTTGAAGAGGGAAAGAGGGAAGAAGATGATTAGAGAGAAGGAAACATGAAGGAAGTTAAAATCAAGGGTGGCCATCAGAAGAATGCAAATATGAGAAGACATATGCTATGTTCTGAATGACCTCAGAACAAAAATAGTTGAGACTTTGGTACTTAAAGTGTCCTGTTACAAGAACCAATGTAGTCCAGATACTACATTGTCCTGCTCTTTAGGAGAACAAAATACTACTCTTTTATGGGATGGATCCTGTACTCTTCCCATTTGTCCACCACAATGCTCCAATGAAAGCAAAGGCAGCTCTGTCCTATGAGCCTAGATAGGTCGGTGATGCTAACTTCAGGCTTTGGCTATGATAATCAAAACGACATAAAACAAAACTTCTGAAATGTAGCAGAGGTTGGGTCAGCTTATAGGGATTGCAAGTCTACAATTAAGATGGACCAATTCTCTAGCTCAGTGTTTCTCAACCTTGACAATTTTAAGGCATGTGAACTTCAACTCCCAGAATTCCACAGCCAGCAATGCTGGCTGTGGAATTCTGGGAGTTGAAGTCCACATGCCTTAAAATTGTCAAGGTTGAGAAACACTGTGCGGCTAGCTCCATTTAGCGCGTCGCCAGTTCACGGAGAATTTACGGAGGGGCGAGATGGAGGGCGACCTTCGTCGTTTATGCCTCCATCGCTCTCAAGGGCGCGGCAAATAAACGCGCAGCCCACGAGCAGTCCACCTCTCACCCTGATTCAATGGGACGGAAGGGGGGGCGGGAAAGACAAATGCGGGCTTTGTAGGGTAGGCTAGACCCCCCCCGGGCAACGAGCTAAGGCGATTCAGACCGCGGGAGCTGCGATGCACCTGTTGCAACTGCCCGCGCGGCTGCCTTCTTCCCAGAAACAGCGGCTGCAAGCTGCCAAAAGGCCCGAGTCCGGCGCACCCTGGTGTTTCCTTGGCGCCCTGCCTCCCTTCTGGGACAGCCGCCTTCTCAGCCCACCCAGGCGGACCAGAGCCTGCCCAGCGTTGCTCATACGCCCGGGGCGACATTTAAAAGCAAAGCGCGCCTAGTGCAGGTTACAGGCGAATAGCCGCGCGGCTTCCACCCAGCTATCACCTGCGGCCGCCTCTCCTCTCTCCCTCTTCGCCGCGCCTTCGCACCCTCTCTCCCTGGCGCTTGTTTGAACGGGACCACACTTCCCCTCACGGTTCTGCAGCAGGGTGGGCCTCTTCCCAATTCTCTTCCGGGGAGTGTGAGCCCTGCCGACCGGGAGCTCAGAAGAAATCCCAGCCCTCAGCCCAAAGGTATTGTGTCCCCCTCCGCGTCTCTTTTCACTCTGGGGAGGGCGGGAGAATGCCTCCCCAAGTTTACCCGCGGAGGTTGGCCGTGTCCTGACGGCGCCCTTTCTCTCTTCCAGGTACTTCCATGGCGCCCGTCCTGCTCTTCCTAGGTGAGTACCCCGCTCTCTGTCCCCTACAGCGGCGACTGGAGAGCGGCAAACAAACGCGCACCTTCAACGCGCGGTGAAATACCCGAGGGAGGGAGCTCGACGGCAAGCTCCCCTGTCTTCCGAGCAGCGTGCTTGGAGGCGAAGCCTGCCTGTTTCCGAGTGCTTCGTGTCCAGGAGTTCTCAACCTTGACAACTTCAAGACTTGTGGACTTCAACTCCCAGAATTCCTCAGCCAGCTTTGCTGGCTGTGGAATTCTGGGAGTTGAAGTTCACATGCCTTAAAATTGTCAAGGTTAAGAACCCCTGGTACTAAGCCCTTTCCCCGTCTTTGTTTGCAGGCGTTTTCTTGGCGGCCCGGGTGGCGAAGGGAGCTGAACGTTTCGGTGAGTTCAGAAAGATCTTCATCGGTTACAGTTTTCCTTCTCCGTCGTCAGAATGGCAAAGTTCCTTTATGTCCCGTCTTCAGAAAACGTCCTTTGCCATTTGTTAATTCTTAAAGAGTCCGAGAATCTCGTTTGACTCCGTGTTCAGTGCTTCTTTCTGCAGCTTAAGGTGGTCTGCTATTTAATCAATCCTCCTAGCGCCAGGATATTGTTTCCTTTTTCTTCAACGTAAAGAAACCGTTTTTAAGCGTTAAATTACTGTACAAAAGGAAATGCAGGATTATTTCTCCTCCCCTCGCCAATGCATTATAAAATATCAAATAAGGGATTCTATTATTGCTTTAACCAAGATACAGCAATTAAAGAAAGTCATTTTTGCACTTTTATGGAACTAAAGTTCGATTAAAATTATATGGGAACATTGTACAGTTGCAGGTTTTTTATTATCCGTTTTTAAAAACCAACATTAATGGAGAAAAAAATAGCCACATTTCCTATATTCTAAAATTTGAAATCAAAAGATACATAATACTTCAAAGGCAACTTTGGAATTCTGAATATTACCTGCTACCTGCTCCTTTCATAACTAGTTAAAGTAGAACAGAACTTTATGCTAATTTATTTTGAAAAGTTATTTTTCCAGCTAGAATATTTGTGAAATTAAAGCACAAAAGTTGATGGATGTATTATTATAAAAATTACGTTAAACTTCAAAAAGTGGTACAGAAAAATGAAGCATAATATGTTCCACATGTATCAACCTATTATTTCCATTATTAGGATTATATTAGCTTATTAAGTCAGCATTTCATTCAGTCTCTTTTTCATAATACAGATAGACATTTGGCATGCTTGTTATGAGTTGCAATTTTGGAGTCCATATTTGAATCTTATCTCTCTTTGTGTTGTTTTTCAAATTGCTGTTTCTTCCTTTTGTTATTTCTTTTTTCCCAGTGTAGATCTGATGAGCTTAGTTTTTTTTAATGTTGTCCTGATTCAGGTTGAGAAGGTCTTTGTGAAGGGGTTTGTTTTGGTGCTAAAGATGACTGGGTTTTTAATAATTTAATAATTTTATTAAATTGATCAAAGAATAAAATACAAATGAAAATGAAAATAGACTTTTCTTTTAGGCTTAATGGACAAGGAACTTGAAAAAAATCTGGAACCTTCCTGTTATATATGTTGACAGCAGCAATAATGCTTTATGGACAAAAATGGAAAGATATTCTAATTCTCACAGTAGATGAATAGCTGGAAAAACTGATGGAACTATCAGAGATGGTTAAATTAACTGCTCTAATAAAAAAAGAATACATCCAACTTGGTTTCTACTTGGAAACCATTTCTGGATTTTGTGTTTAAGATGGGAAAAATGAAAATTTGGCTTTGAGTTTTGCTGATAGGTTTGTTATAGAAATAGCTAGCATGTATTAAGTATGTAAAAGTAAAAAAGCAGAAACTCTAATATTTTATTTTGTGCTTAAAAAATCAGAAGTTTTTTTCCTTTACCCTACAAGATGAAAGTTGTAGGAAAATAAAGTCTGCTTTTATAAGTGAAGAAAAGTATTCTGAGTTTTTTCATACAATTCTGAATTGTATGGAAGAATATAGCTTTATGTATTATTAATGAAGCAATTGGCTGTTAACTGTAAAGGAAACCAGCTTTATCAATTATAGTGTCTTGTATTTACAAATAGGTTTAAGAATGTCATAGAAATACATGCAAATAATTACAATATAATCCTCTTTTATGATTTCATATTCATTCATATCATCCCCTCTATTATTGATTTGTGAATTGATGATTAGATTAAATATATACAATTGATCCAGAATGTGATGTTGCACATAGTGTTGAGTGCCCCTGATTCACCCATGTTAGGCACCTTTAGGTTTGCCCTCTGTTGTATGAACTGCTGTTAGGCATGAAAGACCAGGTCCATATATGAAGGTTAAATTAAGCTGATTTATTGCTAAAAGTCTAGGCACAGGAATCTTATCAACTAATGGTCAATACCTGGTTAAAGTTAGATAAAGGTCAACAGCACTCAAGGAGCTTTGGAGTTTGTTCACTTTGTGGCTACATATGGATTCTAGTCTGATCTCTCTTTTCATTCACCTCTACGTTCTGCCATTTCTTTTCCTACAACTGTAATGGCTCCCACATTTTTTCGCAGATGGCATTCAAGGTGCTGGTTATAACCTTTAAATCTCTATATGGCATGGGACCAGGTTAATTGTGGGACTGTCTTTTCCTGAGAGTATCTAGACATGCTCCAGATACCTTTCATTAAATATGGCTATTTAGTAACATATGACATATGCCTTTTCCATTGGTAGCCCGTGTCCTGTAGAACACATCCAGCAGGCTTCCATCCTCTTAACCTTTCTATATAGCTGGTTCTTCCCCCAAGTGCTGGGTTAGGATAAGTTTGAAACCTAAAGATTATGGCTTCGGCTACATCAGAGGATAGGTTTTTACTATTATTGCTTTCTATTTTTATTGTTTATGACTTCTCTAGGAATAATTTGTAAAACTACTGGCTGTTTACAGAGCTTGTAAATAAAATAGTTGAGATATCTGATAAGGTACAGAGTTATAAAATAGTTTAGATCGCACTGATTTTGATGTGTAGAAGAAGATCATTATAACAACTTGGAATGGGATAGGACACAGAACCAAACTGAAAGCAAAACTAGAACATCAAATATATTTAAATATAATTTTCTGCCATATTTAGATACATCAGCAGGTATCATAGAGTTCGGAATGAAAAATATTGTTCCTGGCTAGTTTGCATTGTATTGATTGATCATTAAAAAAATTCCCAAATCAATTTTAGAATTGAACAGGCATTCCAAAGAGTTAAATATAATGTTATATAATCACAAAAAACATATCTATTATCATTTAAACTAATATTTTACAAATGTCTTAAAGAAAAAAATATAAACGACTGATCAGTGTCTTCATATTGTCATGTTAAATTCATTATGGAAGACATATGCATTCCACTTTTTATAATTGGAAATAAAATAGTAATAGATGTCTTTATCAATAAAAATAGTGGTGCATTTATATGGAAGAACATAACTTTAAAAGCATTGTATTTTGCAAGTTTTTATTCAATATTCAGAAGAGTGAATTGATATTCCCAGTCATTCACTAATAATTATAGTGAATAATAATTATAATTTATTTCAACATAAATAGATCCTTAAGTCTTTTAAAAACATATAGTATAATTATGATAAAGTATTAAGATTTATGTGCTAAATTTCCTCTTGGCTGTCACAATTTGAATTGTTGTATGCTAGTCTCCCCTCCATCATTACTGCATTTCAAAACTTTAATATTTTTTTAACAACTAGGAGAGGAGCATACTCTTCTAACAAATACCAGATTCCTGAAGTGTATGGAACCGGACTGCAGTTTAAATGTTTCATTACTAACTGTAACCATTACAGTGAAAATCTTTAATTAAAAACAGAAAATCAACAGCTATACTCCAAAATAATAGAAGCATAACCAGTGCATGATACTTTTTAATCAGCCACACAGCATACGTTTAAAATAATTAAAAGTATCTCATGCAACTAATGCTGAAATTACAACCAGAGACATCAACATAGATATTTGCCAACATATACAAAGGAACAGGTTTTCTTTGAAGCTGCTGTCTTCCTTAGAGAGGCTGCTTCTCTAGTGCAGGATGTACCAGACAAGGAATTTCAGAGAGTACTTGAGAATTAACTGACCCGTTGCATTTTAGAAGACTGCAAACAGATGACAAATTAAAAAAATATCTAGCAAGAAGTCTGTCATAAAGACTGAAAATTCTTGTGAAAAAGAAATCATTATGCATAGCTAAATGTCTATGGCGATTCTCAGTCATCCAGGTCATGTTTGTCCCAAAAGTGCTTTTTCAAGAGGCAAGTGGACTTTCTTGTTTTTCTATGAAGATGTTTCACTTCTCATCTAAGAAGCGTTTTCAAAGAAAAACAAAGTCCAGTTGCCTCTTGAAAAAGCACCATTGGGACAAGAAGTTATTATGTTTTCTGAAGACTGAATTAATTGATTAATTATTTGAAGTCTGTCTCTCTCTCTCTCTCTCTCTGTGTATGTGTGTGCCCACCCATTCAAGTCAGTGATGACTCTTTTAGTTTTCTTGGCAAGACTTTAGAAGTGGCTTGTCATTGCCTACTTCCTAGGGCTGAGAAAATAACTGGCCAAAGGTCATGCAGCTGGTTTTGTGCCTAAGGTAGGACTAAAACTCACAGGTTTCTAGTCTGGTGCCTTTAACCAGTAACCAAACTGGCTGTCTATTTGAATGCAATTAGGTTAAATACACAAATTAATCTCAAACTCAACTCTTATTTTTTAGGGCTGGACAAATCCAAATTCAATTATATGATGATAGGAACCAATTTTGTGTTGCCTTTCAAATATTCTACAAATCATGAATTGTAATTTGGTCTAATGATCATTTTTAGGGAGGTAAATTTAACAGTCATGAAAAGATGAAATAAATTATTTCTTTAAAAATGCAGATGAATAAATATTCATGCTCACTCTAAAAAGGTCATAATTTTAATTTCTTATGACAATGAGACCAAAAGTCCACTAGATGAATATTGTAGCTACATCTACTGTAGAAGGTTGAATAGCATTTTTGAATAAGATTTTTTTTCTTTTCTGTTCAAGCAGTTTAGCATCTTGGAAGCATACAGTAAGGATGCCAAGATAGAAATGATAGTTATAGTGCTTGGGACCATACATGTTAAATATTTCTCCAAAGAAATACAACTGCTAATACCTATAAACAGCCCAATTTATAGAAAAACCCCATTGGTTCTTATAATTTCATCCAAATATTTAAAATTATTTCTACAGAATGATAGGATCAATTTTTTTTTAATTAAAGCTTGATGTTGTTGCCTGAGGTGTAAGATACAGTGCATGTACTGCAAATTGTAAAATAGATAAAAGGGAACAGCATGTAGGATGAAAAAAGAAAAAGAGACTGGTCGGGACTAGCGTATCACTGTAAGGCAGATACTTTTTAACTTACTGTTGTTAAGATTAAACGGAATTATTGGGCAAATAATGTTTAAATTTATATTGGATGCATTAAGGTAATTTTATTCTCTGAGTCTTTATCTGAGCTCTAGATTGGGAAGTAAAAAAAAAACAGCACATTGGAGCAACAAGGTAGATTAGTCCATTACCTTTAGCGAGGAGGCATTCATCATGCAGTGGCTTCATTTGGAGTGATAGTAATGTAAAATATAATTATATGTGGATGTTTTGCATATAGTGTGCTGATATTTTCATGAAACTTTTTTATGTATTTTATCCACTCTGTAGCCCCCACTGTTATTACATGTTTTACAAGAGGATATGATCTTAGAAATGATCCAGCAGTTGTCATCTGTCCAGCAAATTGTCATATATGGCAGTTCTATGTCTATGGAAACATTGAGTATGCCTCTGACTCTAGTATCTGTGGAGCTGCCATTCACAGGTAAGGTTTATTATTAGCCCTGCAGTAGAAATTATGAACAAATAGTAAGAATGCTAGGAAATTAGGAATGAATGAAAGCACAGGAAGAATTAAAATAGAAGGATTAAAATAGAAAAAAAATAATTAAATTAAATTAATTAAATTGGAGGAATTAAAACAGATCATGGAAGAAATAAAATGGAATTAATTAATTAAATAAAATAAATTAGGAAGAATTAAAATAGATCTTGGACTGGTACCTGGATAGGAAATAAATGAGAATCCTTTATGTGTGATTGTAACTTAACTTTGAATCCAAGACACTATAGCAATAAAGTAGTAAACAGATTTCTAAATTCAAACTATGCTTACATTTAATAAACAATTTGAATTAAGCAAATGTTGTTAAACACAAAAGCTTCAGAAACTCCGTTTACTCTTTCCATCTACCCTCTAGTTCAGTGGCCCCCAGCCTTTTGGGCACCAGGGGTCGATTCTGTGGAGAGAGGTTTTTCTGAGGACCAGAGGGGGCGTGGTTTCATGTGCTGCCTGCATCCTGCGAATGGGGCTTCACTTGCTTTCGTGACCCGGATTCTAGCATGCTGTGAACCGATATTGGTCCATGGACAGGGGGTTGGGGAACCCTGCTCTAGTTGAATATCACATGGTATCTCTCTCCCAACCTCTCCCAACCACACTACTCTCTCACTCAGTGCCTGCTTTAATAATGCAGCCAATAAGGTAATCATGCACTTTCATAACAGTATAAAACCCCAACATTTCACCTACAACCATAACAGTATAAAACCCCACAACCTCACCTACAACTCTGCTCTCACCAGAGTCCAGAAGGAGACAGCCCACTACCACTTTTCACCTCTTAAAGGATTTCTTATGCCACAAACATTTCTACTTAACATAATCCAAAACATCACAAGCATTTGAACTGTCCAATTCTTCTCTTATTCTTTCCAACAATCACCTTTATTTCTCCTGATCTCAAACCAAACAGACTTCTCCGTTGCTTCTCAGTTCTTGTCTCCAATTCAGCAGCTTACATGTTTATGGGCTGTAGCATAATTCATCTGATCTGCCATCAGTCACTATTCTTTTGAAGTTTTTGATTGTCACATTGATCCCTGTTGCTTGTGGTCTCTTTCTCTCATCCTTGTTGCCACTCCATTCTTCTTTCCCACTTCTTTTCTTTGTTTATATTCTTTAACATTCATACAGTTTGTCTATTCTAATACTCCCAATTCTTTAATTCAACACTTTCATTTTCTCTATTTCTCTGCCCCCACCATCCATGACAGTATAGAAAAAATTGCCATAATATGGCCTGCAAAACCTTGTTTAATTTCCTCCCATGGCAATATCACTACATCCAGGACCTGTTGCTCAAAGGTGCTGCAAGAAGGGATATATCAAGTCCATATTTAGCATTGTAAACTCAGTCCACCTTTGTTTTCTTAATCTCTCAGATCAGTGTGATACAGATCTTACATTACATCATGTGTTCATTAGGTGAAAGTCATGTAAAACTTCATACCTGAAGGCATGAGGTAATTTCTGATCTAAGAGGTTAAGAAAAGGAAGGTGGATACATTTTTCAAAAGACAAATTGCTTTGAAGAAAGAATGTACACATATAAAAATAATAATTAAATCACTGGATTCTGGGTAGCCAACTTTTACAATCATGAAGTTCAAGCTATTTTTACATTATTTGGATATGATTCTCCATTGGGAAGCTCATTGGATTGATATAAATATCTCTAGATATAAGGGGAATATGAGAAATTATAGATATATAAGACAAGATAATCTTTATTGTCATTTTTTTTATTGTGGGCACAATGGCACACATCAAAAATGAAATTTAGTTGCCTGCTCTCAAAATGAACACATACATGACACACACCTAAACATCTCATATACCACATATGTACAGACCCACACCCCTACATATACATAACAAATAAATATTAAATAGTAATATAAGGGCAATGTTAGTCTACCATTAGAAATACTATGTTTCTGTAGGACAGAATAACATGCTATGTATAGAGAGCCATGGAGATGAGGAAAAGAGTCAGAACCCAAATATTATAAAAAGTATTATAAAAACAAAAAGGGAAGAAGCATATCTTAAGCTTTTGGAAATGACATAGTATTAGAAAGAGACTCAGGGTGACCGCTCCCTGACTTATGGGATATACGAAGGAGAGAGGAAAAATAATAACACTTGCAAGATTCTGCTAATATAGTCTATCTCAGTAAAATTTAATTCTAATCTAATAGAGTTTGTTTTCTGGTCTAGACAACCTTGAAGGAGTCACACTAAGTATCTTCTGAAAACAATGACTGGTTAGATCTTCTCCCTTCTAGTAAGCTATGCTCAGGTTTGACTAGAAACTCATGCAGAGAAGCATCTAACACTCCTTATTCCCTAGATCAGGGCTTTTCAACCCCTGGCACGTGTACCACTGGTGGTATGTCAGCACCTGGCAGGTGGTACTCATACGGCAGGTTAAAAAGCACTGTTAAAAAACTGTAAAAGTGTAGGCCTGTGGGAGAGTCAGCTGGAGCTGTGGTGTTGCCAGGGCTCAGCTGAGTGCTCAGGATCAGTTCAGGGCTCCAGTTGATTGGCGCACAACTCAGCGTGACTGGCGCTTGCGTCCGCCTACTTCGTCCTGCAAAGCAGGGCTTATCCTGCGCTCTTGCCTGATGTTATGCCAGTAGCCCCGGCAGGATCAGGAAGGCTCCAAAGGAGGTAGCTGCAGGGGGGAGGGGGAAGCAGGATCCAGCCCCATTGGGATCAGGAAGGCTCTGAAGGAGGTAGCTGCAGGGGGGAGGGGGAGGCTCCAAAGGAGGTAGCTGCAGGGGGGAGGGGGAAGGCTCTGAAGGAGGTAGCTGCAGGGGGGAGGAGGAAGCAGGATCCAGCCCCGTTTGGATCAGGAAGGCTCCAAAGGAGGTAATTCTAAAATCGATGGGCTGCTGCTGGGGAGGAGAATCAAAATAGGGCAAAACAAGCGTAGTCCATCAGTCCATTGATTGCCAAGTTTTCCTCGGGTTTTCCTGTCCCTTCCTGGGCTATTAAAATCACATTGGCAAGGTCTGTACCGAACATCTGGCTGCAAACTAGTCAACTGGATTTTAGCCTAGCTCCTTGTACTACATTCGTGAGGTAAGAGGATGTAGTAACAGGAGAGAGCTGCAAAATTGATTCGTTATATATTCTTGCCTTTAGTAGCAATAACTATGTTCTTTGATGACTTTGCTAGCAACCTGCAAGCTGTGAACTTTTCTTTCCCACTTGGAGAAAGAATTCAGAAGTGCTAGACTTATTTTTCCTGCTAATTACAGTATATTTTGTGGGTTTTTTAAGGAGCTGTGAGAAAAAGATGTGTCTGAAAATTAAAGGGTGTATGGATTAAGTTGTGGGGCAGGAAAGGGAAGTACATGGACTTATGCACTTCCAGTTGCTGACAGGTGTGCCACTAATATTCCGACTTGACACCTGCATGCTCTCAGGGCCCAAAGATTCATTCTTCATAGGGCAGTATTGTGGATTAACTAAATTTTTCTGGGTTCTGATTTTAAGGTGAGTATCCTGAGGTACGGAGGCCTTTGATCATCTTCTTAAATAAAATAATGAGAACTAAAGGCTCAAAGGGAAGGCAGATTAGAAAGAACAAGACCTTTTGAGGTCTTCAATTCCCTTCCTGCTAAGAGTTCCTTAATAAGGTTTGCTCTTCCTTTCTAACATCAATAAAGGTAGTTTTTTCAGAAAATATGTGAAGAGCTGTAATAATGTTTTCTTTTTGGCTGTGTTTTAATTTATATAATGTATGTTTAATTGAGGAGGGCTTGGAGAGGTAGAAGTGACCAGTATGGAGGCTGCCCTCCAGATCTGCCTCCCCTGCAGATCTCTGGAGAGGAGGAGAGGGGGCAGAGGAGCTGCATGAGGGAAGGCTGCTCCAACAAGCCAGCATCCTTACCACGTACAATTGGAAATGGGAATTCCCTTTTGAGAAGAGCCAGTTTGCTGCTCCCCTGCCACATCCTCTTGCTCTCTTCTGCCAAGGCAGAAGTTGGACTTGGAGGAAACGTTTTCCTGCAAACGTTCTACTTGGCATTTCCACCACACAGCAGCATCCTCTTCCGTCTCCTGCTTTACCAGGAAGGAGCACCGGACAGGGAAACACCAATGATGTCTGAATTTGGGAGAACGTTTCCTTTGGAATGCTATGCGCACACACATACACATAACATTCCAAGCTTGGAGACTTTTATCCACATCTGAGCTAGCAAACTGCCAATCGTGTCTGGGCTTGGGGAGAAGGCCCTCTCCTTTCTCTTTGGATAAAATCCCTGAATTTGGAATGTGGTGTGTGCACATGCACTTGGCTGCTAGCAGTTTGGGGAGGCGAGTTTGTGGGGCACTGAGTTGTCCCCACATTGAGTTAGCTGGCGTGACTTGTTCTGTTTCCACCCAACTGTCTCGAGTCAGCTGTGTCCAGTGAGTGGTGTCAAGCAAGCTATGCCCACCTGCTGGGCGACTGGTGGTACTTGAATATTGCCATATCCTAAAAGCGGTACAACCTCTGAAAAGGTTGAAAAGCTCTGCCCTAGGCCATTGTCTCTGCAGAGTTCTACTTCCAGTGTGTATTTTGAATGAAACTTTTAGCTTAAGTGGCTCAGATGAAATCCAACTCACAGTGACTTTTGCTCATTTCTCAGATAGTGGAAATTATTCAAATGAGTCCATTTCTTTGTCCAGTTTTTGTATGTATGACATGTGTACTTTAAACAACTATTCATATTTTTAAAATGGAATTTTAAAATGTTGTGTGAACATAGTCTTTATGGGTGCAAGGACATAGTTTTTAAAATTATTAGGGTCACATAATTGTGAATTGTAACACATTATGATATCACTGGAGTTGGTATGTTGTACATTTAGACCTTCCACAAGAGTTAAGAGTTCAGAGTGTTCTTGTAATCCCTTCAAAATAGAAAGGTTGGCCTTGCCCACTGAAGGGGTAAACACTCAGCAGATTCTAGAGGTTACAAAAAAAAGTGCTGGGGGAGCTACATGCAGACTAAGTACCACAACTTGCCCATCTCTATTTTATGATTAAGCATGCTTATGAACCTAGGCAACTGTCTCTTATTTCACAGTCTGTGACTAAGCAAGCCAAGGCTATACGTACTTGCTGTTTTAACAATATCACAACAAATGTGTTAGATCTCTTTTATGGTTGTATACCAGTGTAACATGTGATATGTTGATGTGGCAGTTGTTACTTTTAGCATGAACAAATGCAGAGTACTACAAAGAGTAGTAGTTGTGTGCCCTTTAGTTGTACTTGCATTTGAAAATCTTATTTTGCTGCAGAGGTGTGATCACCAGTTCAGGTGGGTCTGTAAGAGTGAAGATGTTACCAGGGCGTGGGAACTACTCTGCAATATATGCCAACGGAATCCAGTCCCAACTCTTCTCTAAGTCAAGATCATCATTTTCAGTAGCTAGTAAGTGGATGATTTATTTTCTCAAAGGTTTTAGAAATTAACCCAGCATCTTGACATAATGAATTTTGTATCTGATCATTCTTGGTGTTAAAAGAACAAGAAACTCTTCCTTTTGGCTGCTTGGGATGAACCTGTGTTCAGTCAGAAGAGAAAAACTTTATTCCAAATATATATAACTGTATAGGTTTTATCATATTTTTCTTATTGCCCTTTTATCAAAAAAGATTCAAACATAATTTGCTATTCCAGTCCCTTGATTAATTTGAATCTCTTTATATGACATTTTCAGGCATGGATATTACATAAAATGCATTCTTAAAGCATCAGAGACGTTTTAGTTGCAGAGACCTATCAGCTATAACTCGAATTTGGAGCATATAGTTCAATCGTATGTGTATCTTCTATTTTTTTAGGACTCAACTTTTGTTTTTACTTTCTCACTTACTATACCCTCCAACTCTATTGGAATGTTAGTTAAAGAATGTCCAAGAGAGAGGGAGGACGCCATGCTGGCTCCAATCTTCCTCTCCTTTCCCATGTCAAATAGTAGAGGCTTGAAGTGAGGAGTGAAGAATGTTTACCTATTGTTGTATGTTATGTTCTATGATGATCGCTTCTTAATATGATCTTATGCTTAATGTTGATTACTTTAATAATGAAAAAGCAGACTGAATTTTTACCCCAGGTTATTGAATCTCTACCTCAGGATCTTTTGCTAGGGATCATAAAAGATAAAATATAACAGACATATAGTTGAGGCTGGAAGTGAGGAGTAAAGAATATTTACCAAACCAGACGTTTACAAAGATTAATACCTAGTGTTACATGTTGTGTTCTATGATGATTGATTATTAGTATGATCTTATGTTTAATGTTAAACTACTACCTCAGGACCTATTGTTAGGGATCACAGAGGATAAAAAAATGTAACAGGTGTATAATAGAGGATTGAAGTGAGGAGTGAAGAATGTTTACCAAATCAGACGTTTACAAAGAATAACCCTTAGTGTTGTACTGCAGGTTATATGATGATTGCTTCTCAATACGATCTTATGTTTGATGTTGAGTGTTTCAATAAAAGAATTTTATATATATATATAAAAAAAGATCTACAATTTAAAAAAAAAGCTTCTGTGATGGGAAGTCTTTGGCTGTTTGTAGCTTTGTAGTCTCCCTGTGCGATGTAGTACTCTTTTATAAAATATTGTGCAAAAGGCTCTGTTCCTTTATAGAAGTTTAACTGTAATACAAAGGATGATGAGATGAGTGTTTTGATGATTTTACTATGTTACTTTAAAGAGAAAGAAAGTACTTATGGGAAGTGGTGCTGAGATATGGGAAATATCACAGCATCATAAAGATGTGCAACAATAAATTTTAATTGTAACTTTCCTACTATTTTGATTCTGGTAACAGCATTTTTCAGCACGAGACTCTGAAGGATGAAGGAAGGGAATGCGGAGAAAGAAGCAAATGCTGTTTTAGATTTCAACTTGCTTGTAATTTATTTTCCCAAGTAAAATTGAACTAATTCACAAACTCAACTTCTTTTATGTCTTTTGAGAGCAGGGTAATACATTTGTTTTATTTTTCAATGTGATGACAGGTGTTAAAAGTGAAGCCCTTGAAGCAGCTGGGCATCCCATTTCAACAGCACGACCGTTTGCAGGTAAAAATAATCAATAAAGAATATATCCTTTTCCATCAAACGCTTCCAGGAAACAAGCAAGTTTGCATTTATTCTCTCATTTTTGTAAAGTATGTTTTAACAGTATGAAGATGATAGAATACATATAAAGTCCCAAAAGTGCTTTTGAAAAGGCAACTGGACTGTCTTGATTCAGTTCTTAAAACTGAAGAACCTCCTTAGATGAGAAGCAAAACGTTTTCAAAGAAGGAAAATAACCAAGAAAGTCCAAAAGCACCTGGATGATTGAGAATCATCATAAACAATACATATACATATTTGCCTGATATGCAATAAATAAGGATGCATAGAATATCTTCAAGTTTACTTGATGACACATTAGTGCAGGGGTTCTCAACCTTGGCAACTTTAAGACTTGTGGACTTCAACTCCCAGAATTCCTCAGCCAGCTTTGCTGGCTGAGGAATTCTGGGAGTTGAAGTCCACAAGTCTTAAAGTTGCCAAGGTTGAGAACCCCTGCATTAGTGCCTATATTGAAATATAGGAAGTTAAATTTTCTTTCTTTCTTTCTTTCTTTCTTTCTTTCTTTCTTTCTTTCTTTCTTTCTTTCTTTCTTTCTTTCCTTCTTTCTTTCTTTCTTTCTTTCTTTCTTTCTTTCTTTTCTTTTTTTTAGGAAAACGACCTAAAAAACCTGTTCTGAAAAAGTCTGGAAACAAAGGTAAATTATTATCATATACCATGTAAAATAAATCCCTAAAATTATTGTGTCATTTTGTTAATAAATTATTTTGCATGTTCATAGATTGTCAAGCTGACATTGCTTTCCTGATTGATGGAAGCTACAATATTGGGCAGCGTAGATTTAATTTGCAGAAAAACTTTATTGGGAAAGTGGCAATGACGCTGGGAATCGGAACTGAAGGCCCACATGTGGGAGTAATACAAGCCAGGTATGAGAAATATGTTCTATTTGGTACATTACTCCTTCTTAATTGCAATGATTTCTAACATTATACTTAAAGTTGCAATTGACCATTTGGGCTAAATCTATGTCCAATGGAGAAATCAAAATCAAAGCATTCATGGTAGAAGCTTTCCTTGACTTTGGACACTTCCTATGTTTCCTATATTTCCCATTTTTCCTTAATCCAGAAGACTTAAATGCTTAAAAACTCAATTTTCCATAAGTTCAAATTCCTCAAAATAGACATTGCTATTGTTGTGGCAAAGTGCAGAAAACTCTAATCTGGGTATCTAGCACATAACTGTTGGACAATCAACAAAACATTGTAGTCAAATGTTTCTGTTTAGCATTTCAAGCTTGCTGCTGATTCCTTCTGCTTTGTGAAACCTGCTTTGATCAAATTCTTGTTCCTTGAACGTCATAATGAGGAGTTGAAATGTAGCCACTTCAGTGCCCTGTTGATCCTAAATTTTAGCCTTGGGTGTGTAAGAATATGGTACTGGATGAATTTTAGGTTAAAATTACAAAACGTAACAAGTCTTATTTGATATAGTGTTTTCAAATGGAATCCAATGCTTTAGAGCAGTTCTCTTTAGCTTAAAAGTGTTTTAGTATGCTTCTTACAGTAGCATAAGATTTTTATTTGAGTATGAATCTGAGATCATCAGTGTGTAAGTGTCTTCTTCGCCATTGACAAACAAGCTGAAAAATATATTTTAGATCAGTGGGAGATTTTAATTCATATTCCTATTTCTGGCCTGTGATGCAAGCTTCTAGAGTTATAATTGTCTTCCAAAATAATAGATTCTACTATACTCACTACCTATTAACAAAACAATGCTGGTTACTTTAGGAACAAATGAAAATAAGCACATTTTAAAATACATATAGAATAAAATGCTCAAAGCATCTGGAAGACTTTAGCCTGCCTATTGACGTATTAGCCCATAAAACTTTTAAACACAAAAGAATTACTGCAGTTATACTTGTTGACTACACTAGGACCACTAATGTTTCATCCAAGGGAATTAATAGAATCTAGGATTCAAAATAAGCATTTTTTAAAAAAAACTTTTATACAGAGCCAAGGAAAGTTTCATATTTTAAGGCGGTTAATAGTGGAAAATCACTAACAAGTGATTAAAGCAGAGCAAGAATTAAATTGAAAATAGCACTTCTTAAATTAGATGTGTTTTTGCTTGACACCTATCCAATGATTATGGTCAATTTGCAGTATTGTGGTGGCGAATATAAGAAAAATAGACTCAACAGGTGTCTGGCAAAAATTTATTCAAATAAACGAAATACTTTTCAAAACTTAACTTAGCTCTGAGGTAACCACAAAGATTAAAAGGGAAAAATGCATTCTTCAATTGACTACATCCATGCACTTTTCTTGGCAATGTTAGGAATTGCAGTGAGTTGCAGTATGTTTATAACAAATTATGACAGGCAAAGATATCAGGCTTTCTTCTTCCACATTTTTAAATGTTAGCTCTTTTTCTTTCTTATTCCAACTTAATTTCCTATAATAGAATTGTGTTTTCTAACCTTGAAAATTTCTCTAACAATGTTCTCTACTCCTCACTTCATCTCTCTGTTGTTACTCCTCCCTACTTATAGCTCAGTTAACACTTTCTTGATTCTTTTACTGCTTTACAACACCCATGACTTTTTATTATTTTTAGTACATCTCCTCTCTCTCTCTCTCTCTTAATTTGTTTACAAAGATGGTCTGTTTAATTCCTTGCATTTAGGAAATGGCCTGCCTTCTTGTAGACCAGGGGTGTCAAACTGCCGGCCTGGCCCTTGGGCTGGATGCATCATGCTGAAACTGCATCCATTCCAACTCTGGAAATGGGGAAAAAGCCAGGATACGCCGTGTCACATGATGTTGCGAGTTTGACAGCCCTGTTGTAGACCATATGTTAAAATTCATTAGTCATGTTCTTATCATCTGGCATTAGAAAGACAATTTGAGAAATTGTTCCAAATATCACAACAATATTTAAAGTTTTGTGTCTCTCATCAACAAGACAATTGGACTATCTTGCTTCTTGTAGAACTTGTCTACAAAAAAAATCAACATGTTCTTTCTTCAGTATGTCTCCTTTTCAGATGACTTGCAGCTTCCACCTGTGTGTATTGCTCTCCTTGGACTTCCTGCATGTGGAGGCAAGCTGCTCCCTGAATTTTTTTTTTAAATAGCTAGATTTGGCAAAGGCTATACAGGGGTAAGAGAGATTGCTAAAAGTGATATGGTGTAGCTTTCTACAAAGCTTTTTCCTTCCACCCAACTCTTGAAGAAGTTCAGAAATTTATTAGCCTCATACCAGTAGTTAAGCAAATAAATCCAGTGAATTTTACAATTGCCTGCATCAATAAAGATTCATTCTGTTTTCATTATTGTTTGTGCTGGAAACAGTTTATGAACTAAGATAACATATCCCCTTTCCTGGTGGATGTGGACAAGGATTATGACGCAGAGGCTATTCTGGGCTCTAGATGTAAGGGGAAACAGTCGGAGTACCTGAATCATTAGAAGGGCCATCCAGATTCAGAGCCACTATGGACAAACACAACATACCCCACAATTTGTATGCCAATTTCATCTGCAATTTCCAAGGAAACCCTGTCCACACGATCTGCCATTTTTAGAAGGGTCTTGTATATCCCAGGAGGAGCAAATCTGAATTGCTGGCATGGAACTCAAGACTCAAGACAAAATTGATTAGGACACAACATGAGGAGCACAAGATGCATGAGCAACTAGAAACGGATGGAGAAACTCAATCTAGACAGCAGCAGAAAGAAGATGAGGAAGGGTGTTTGTTCCTTGTATAACTGCATTACAGAATTTTGTCTTGTAATCTTTGATACTGCTGCAAAGGGGGAAAAAAGCAGGAAATCTACAGTTTGTTCTACTACGTTGACCTGGAAATTCTTTGTGCACAGAGGAAGGAACAATGTGACTGATAGGAGAGATGGGATAGAAAGTAAGGGAGATAACCCTGAAAGAAATATACAAGAAAAACCCCACCCTGTTACTCAGGCAAAGGAGCTGAAATCTTTTTTAAAAAAAAATTCTGGGAGACAATATAATTTTCAGACAAGTGCCTCCCTGATTTACTAAACTATAAGAAGGAAGAGAGGCAAAGCACAATTGCAAGATGTTATTGCTGGCAAAAAGTATAGTTCTTATTTTCCTATGGAGTTGATTCACTGCTCTGAGCTACCTGGTGGGTCTGATGGGAGTTTCCAACAGAAGAGAATAATTGCAGCTCGGGGTTGAACTGTGGGGTCCTTGATGCTCTCTGAACTTGATTGTTTTCTTGAAAATATTTCATTTACCCAACTAGACAATATCAACAGTGCTCTGGTAATGAAACAACCAAGCTCAGCGAGCACTAAGGACCCTGATAATAGTTTATTTCCCCCTTGTTGAAGATGCAGCTCCACCTGAGGATTCCCTATGGTTGTTGGCAGTTTTAGTGGATCTCTCAAAGAACTGAAGAGCTATCAGTAAATTTGGAGGTAGGGTAGGAGTTCTGATGGAAGATGAGGGGACTACAATATTTACACAGTTTAACACTTTAAATCTTGATCTCAGAAAGTGGCTTGCGAACAAAAATGATTGCAATTAACCTATTTAGTAAATCTACGTAAATCTATATTAACTTTGTTATAGAATTCATTGGCCACTCTAATTAGCCATGGTGGCATGCAACTCCCTAGACTACAATCTTAGATTAAAAATGCTCACAAAAAAATCTAACTTTAAAAATAAAAAGGATTCCTTGTAAGTCAGGTGGTGCTTGTTTATTGACTGTTTGCACTTACAATAGTCATGAAAAAGTAACTTCTTAACTAGTTCTCACATTTACAACCGTTGCAAGTTTGTAACACAAAGGAAAACTGAAGTAAAATCATAAGCACAGTTGTAATTTCCCATAGTGACTGCTTTGCTTAACAACTGTGGCCAGTCCCGATTTGAGTCACTAAATGATGACTACCTGTAACCATATAAACCTAAAACGATAGGGGAGGGGGCAGGAAATCAGACTTGCATTTGCAGAAAAATCTAGGAAGAAGTAAGTCAACAATGATGAACTATGCAACTATCTGAAGCAGAACAGATACTTTAGGGTAGTTATAATGCACTTGCTGCACTTGTCATGTGCTTCCTAAGCTTGCGTGTTAGCTGCATCATCCCTGGAAAATGTGCATTTGAGTTAAAGAAGTGTCAGCAAGGTAAACTTGATATCTCAGTATCCCAAACAGGTAATTCACATGTTAGCACTTAACATTTGTCTCCCATAAAATTTTACCTAACTTAAAAAATAGAGTTTATACCCATTTTAGAAAGGAAATTTGCTCACACAACACTGGTATTTGTGAAATGAGAGCTTTAGGTGTTTTCTATAAAAAGACAAATTGATCTGGAAAGTGGAGAAACTATTATAGAAAATAAAGAAATAGGACAATCCATCCAAGGACGAATAGGTTAAGGTTCTATCAGTCAAAAGAATCTTTACTTTAGGAAATATCACTACTCAGTCAGTAAGTCCTAGACTGACTGAACAACAGCAGCAAATGTTGAATCAAGTTGTTTTTTATAGAAAAAGAACTGGGTTCTTAACTGTATTCACATCCTGATTATTGCATGCCACACATCTTTGTTCATGTGCTCTTTTCCTAGTGATTATCCAAAAACTGAATTTTATCTGAACAACTTCACCGCTTCAAAAGATGTTTTATTTGCAATAAAAGAAATAGCTTTCCAAGGAGGCAATTCCAATACAGGTAATTCTTTTCAATGCAGGTCAAATATAACAAATATTTTATATTATTAGAACTCTTCTGTCTCTAACCTTTAACTGGGTGAAACAATGTATCATAGGGCAGACCTTTTTCAATCAAGGTACCATAAATGGGCTAACTTGCAGACTGCATTCAAAGTCATGAACCTGTGATTCCTGTGGAATTGAAATTTGGCATATTTCATAAAATGTTTTATGCGATAAAAATTATCATAAATCATGACACTATACAAAACATCATAAAACATTTCCTGTGATCAGCTCTTGATGTTTGATTGTGCTATGCAGTTTAACATGGGTTACTTTCAAGGCAGATACATCTATTGAATATCTTCCTAATTTTTTTGAATTTTTCCAGTATATTAAAAGCTAAAAAGGCGGAAAGGCAAATGGAAGGAAGGAAGGAAGGAAGAACAAAAGGAGGGAGAGAGGGGGAGAGAGAAGGAAGAATACTAATGCTTACTGCCAGTTTCCCACAAGAAATTAAATAGGGAAGCTGACATGAAGTAGGAAGTGGCTCTCACTCCCACTGATTTTTTTGCATGCCTGTGGTTATATTTTTTTCTGTTTAGGTAAGGAATTATCTCTGAAACAATGACCCAATGGGGTACAGAGGTATGGATTAGTATGGATTACCTAGCATTACATGTATTGAGAGTTTCATATAATGAATGGGTCTTTCCCCTTTTCTTTGTTCTCGCATACCCAACCCCAAATCTGTTCCCCAACTCAGCTAAATAGAATTTGAGAGTGAATAATAGTTATGGGGTGGGTGGGTTGGTTATTTCTCTCAGTTTTATTGGTAGAAGACTTTCCTTAGTTGGAGGAATTAATTTATCATGTGTGAACGAAGATTTCATCTCATCTGAGTTGTTGGCACCAGTAATAAATGGCACTGAAATGACTACCAAATCATAGGAATGTTCTAAATAATGAAAATAATTTTATGTAACTTGCACCACCATAAAATAGAAATATCAGGTCTATTCATTATAGAAGGAAATTACCACAATTTATTTTCATGGTAATTGCTTAAATAACATCTTTCTTTTTAGACATTAAACAGATATTTCCTGTCTTTTATTGTATCGAGAGTATATAGGCATTCTTTTTTTTTCTCCCTCCCTATCAGGAAGAGCTTTGAAACACACAGCACAAAGATTTTTTTCTATTGAAAAAGGAGTACGCAAAGGCATTCCTAAAATCATTGTAGTTTTCTTAGATGGCTGGCCATCAGATAATTTGGAAGAAGCTGGTATATTGGCTAGAGAATTTGGTGTTAATGTATTCATTGTGTCAATTGCAAGGCCTACATCTGAAGAACTGGGGATGATTGAAGAACTAAATTTTGTTGAAAAGGTAAGAAGAAAAATCTTTACATGTTTGCATTACTGTACAGTCAGAATAGCCATTTTTAGTTCTGATTAAATAGTACAATATCTAATACGTAAGTGGGCAACATCAGCAACAAATCACCTTCCTAGCTTTATAGATTGCTACCGAGGGTAACAATGTATTTAATGTCAGTAGAAGGCATAAAGTCAATTTTTTCACTCCATTTTCACTCCTCCAGCGTCTGGAGGTTTTGTTTTTTTTTGAACTTGAATTAAAATTGGAATTGGGCTTCTTCCATCCCTACCTTTACAAAAGCTGAACTCTAAAAAAAATGGCCTAAATCTGTACCATCAAAATTTAGTTATTTAGCTGATGAATTTCAACAGTATGTTCTGGAGGTGCTAGACAGGTTATAAACTGTCCAAACTGAACTTCATAGACATACTTATCATGTCTATGAAATTCTCGATGAGCTAAGACTTTTTTATACCTCCCCTGCAGACAGATCTTTAATAAATCAACAAGGATAAACCAACACGATAATGCCAACTACATATTACCAAACTAAAGAACAATGAGTAAATGGGAGGGGATGGGTGGGAGAAACTTAACAGCACATCAATTCCCAAAAGACTATGGAACAGCTGGCTCTTAAATGCTTCCTAAACGCAGGATGAGTATCATGCATACAAGCAAGCCTTTGTAGTGTTTACCAAAACAGTTTTAGTATTATACAAAAATCCGTTTTGCACATGTGCTAAATAAAACTCATGCCTTTTATTTTGCTTTTAAAAACAGGCAGTCTGTCAAAATAATGGATTCTTTTCTTACAACATACCCACTTGGTTTGGTACCACAAAACATGTGAAACAACTTGTTCAAAAACTCTGTGCGCATGAACAAATGTTATGCAGTAAGACTTGCTATAATTCCGTCAACATAGCTTTCCTCATAGATGGTTCTAGCAGTATTGGCGACAACAATTTCCACCTCATGCTTGGATTTATTAGTAATGTTGTCAAATCATTTGATATCACAGATATCGGTGCCAAAATTGCAGTTGTTCAGTTCACTTATAATCAGCGCACAGAGTTCAGCTTTACAGACTACAAAACAAAGGAAAAGGTTCTTTCGGGTGTTCAAGCAATCCGTTATATGAGTGGTGGTACTGCTACAGGAGAAGCTATTACTTATGTAACCAAAAATGTCTTTGCACCTGTGAGAGATGGAGCCAACAAAAATTTTCTGGTAATTTTGACTGATGGCCAGTCTTACGATGACATCCGAGGGCCTGCAACTGCTGCTCATAAAGCAGGTAAAACATTGCCTCTGTCAAAGAAATATTTATTCAAAACACCATACTTCAGATCTGAGACATACTTTGCTTGTTTTTTTTTTTAATAAATTGCATTTCTAGGGCCACCTACTCACCAGTGATTCTGGGTTGTGTATCAGAATTAAAATAGAGAAAACAATACTTTAAAATGACAAGTAGGTCATATTGGAGAGATTAAATAATCCATATTTATATATACACACACACCTACACATATAGAAAAACTGATATTTAGTTTTATCATGTTGATGAAATTCTTCAGGGATCTTTCATATAGGTTAATTACATGGTAGATATGAGAACAGGGGCTTTATAAATAGCTTGATTCCAGACTTTCTCTACAGTATTCCTGATTTCCCACAGTTCACTTATCCACAGTAATGCCTCATGATATTGTCTTAAAGTAGTAATCTGTACTTTGCAGTGAATATCTTGTAAAATGCATAGAATCTCATTCCAAACAGTATTTTCTTAAACTGGCTTTAAGAGTCAAACTGGACAGTAGTTTAAAGATGTAGGTGTACAAGTTCCAAAGTAACTCCTTCCAAAATGTAAAGCATCTTAGAAATAATGCAGAAAAACAAGAGTCTTGTAATTAAAGAATCCTAAAAGAGAACTTTAGAAAAATTGAAACAAAAATAGCAATAATTAAGATAAAAGTATTTAGTAAGGACGATGGGCATAGCTCAATTGAATTATAGCAACTGGAAAATCTCATGATTTGTATTGATGGAAACAATAAAGGAAGAGTGCTTTTTCTCCTGCTATTCGGCAAAATTTTGCAATCTTCTTGATAGAAGGTCCATTATCCTCTGTAATTCAAGTAGCACAATCCCTTAGCAATAGTCCTAAATCCAGTATTCGATTCATTAGCTCCCTATCTCAGACAATGCCATTTGTTCTGTTTGTATATTAATATTTATATTAAGCATATAAAATCTTTTTCTACATGAACTTTAAGCAAACTCTCAACTATCTTCCTTTTTTTTTTCTGAACGATTTTTAAAGGTATCAACATATTCTCTGTTGGCATTGCTTGGGCTCCACTGGAGGATTTAAAAGATATGGCATCTGAACCAAAGGAAACACATACTTTCTTCACAAAAGAATTTACTGGACTGGAGCAGGTTGTGCCTAATATCGTAAGAGCCATTTGCAGAGATTTTTTGGGCTTCAAACAGTGAAGACTGAAAAGACTGAAGAGGTTGATTCTAAGTACATCTGCAAAACTAAAATCTCTAGAGTATAAGATGTTCTGTTATTCTAGCACACAAAGTTACTTGGTGGTGAACTGGCTTACAAAGGGCTTACTATTGCACTGCCTTTAGGCAAAGCTTCAATTAAAATTAGTGTATTTTTTTTCCTGAGTAGAGAACCTGGCCAAAAGTACTATTTGATACTATTTGTAATATTCTTGCTCACTTTTCAAAGGTGGCCAAACTTATCTAATATTCATTTTATGTACAAAAAAAATGTAGCTGCTCCTGGCACTCTTATATACTCTCTAAACCTCTTCCAAATTAAGGTAGAAATATTCAATGTACTCTGTTAAATATGTCTCCTTTTTGCTCTGCAATGATGTCCACTACATAAAAATAATATTTTGGTGAGTATGCAGAATAAACATCATAATATCTGTGCTATAGCCAGTATAAGTTTGACTAAAAATGAACTCCCTTGTAGTATAAAGACTGCTTTTAAGTTTTAAATTTTTTTAGTATCAAAGATTCCAGTGCTTTATATAAATTTTGATTTAAAAGACACCTTGATTATAACTACCTTGGAAATGTCTTTATGATGAATTATTTGCACATTTTTCAAACCATTTAAACATTGTTTTACTTATAAAATCTGTTTGAGCTTGCAGTTGACTTATCTCAGTTTAATTTAATGGTCTGAATTCAAATCCAAGTATTTTAAACTATGTGACATAACCATTCTGCTGAAACCGGTAACCTATATTTACAAAATTGTATGATTAGTATGACTTGCAAAGGAAAAAAATAAAAGCAGTTAAGTACAAAGGGATAATATTTATCTGTCCAATAGTATTTAAAAAAAATTAATTTGTCAGTATCTTATATAGTGGCACCTCAGTATTCATTGTTAATTGGTTTCAGGAGGTGCCACAAGTATAAAAAACGAGTACCAAACAATTTTTTTCCCATAAGGAAAAATATAAATAAATTTAATGAGTTCCCAAACCAAGGAGATGCACATTTTAAGGCAATATGTATAAACACAGGGTTGTATAATCTGAAAGTTAATACTTAAATAAAATAAAATAAAAACTTCACTTTACCTGTCCTGATGAGGAAAAAAACCTCAAAAATACACAAAGTGACCACAGAAGCTAAGATAAGACTTCAAGGGCATGTGCAAAGGGCAAAGGTTACCATATGACTGATGTTTGACCTTTTGATGGGCTGGAAAGGGTAGCAAGTCATGAGGCAATCGACAATGGTAACCTCTAACTTGCACGAGTACCAAACAAATGTGTACTGGGACAAAATTTTCTTGTTAAAATACTGTGCCAAGTGCCAAATTCAACGAGTTTCAAAGCAGTTGTGTTCTGAAGTACCATTGTACTTAAAAATTCCTATTTTTTTATTACCCTAATTGATCTTTTGTTTACTAAAATTGTACTCATAGAGCTTTAAAAAATGGCATGTAAAATACACATTATTTATATGTTTTAGCTATTTCTTTTAAATGTATAAAGCAATTATAAGGAATGCAACTATTGATGTAAGGGCTGAATCATAACAATAAAACATAACAATATTACATTCCTTTCCTTTTTAAAAAAAATTCAGTACTATGAAAAGTATAGGTAATTCCCCAGATACGAGCACTTATTTAGTGAGATTTCTCAAAAACGAGGTTATTCAGAAAGAATACTTACATTAGAAATTCAAAATTGCGATCAAAAACTGTAGCCATGTGACTTGAATTCAGTCTCAGCTGCTGCAGCGGCCATTTTAACTGTGACTTGCCTGGGCCAGTTCGGGCCTGAGAAGTCAAAGGTGGGGGGTTTTTTGTGCCTGGTCACATGGCCAAACAAGATCCAGTGATTTTTGCAGCTGGCACAACCGGTTGCATTTGTTTTCCTGGAGCTATGTGGAAGATCTGCTGCTTGCTGGGCTTGAGGACTACAGTACTGTAGAGAGCTAGAATTACTTCTAAGTATTTTAAAATATTATTTTTTGTTACTCTATAGTACTATACTGTATTGTTTGTAATCACTTTGGGAACTGCTCTGCTTTTTATTGTGTTTGTAAGTACAGTACTTGCAAGATTGTTTGCATTTGCCTGAAATTTATAGCATGTGGCTGCTGCCGCCTCCTCTCCCTAGCACAGACCCACCAAAGATTCTGCTGACCCCTTACTGGAAGAAAATCCCCCCTGCCCCATTTTGATTTTGTCTGGAGAGACTTGTGCTGATCAGGGGCAGTGTTTGTTTTTTTTAAAGGTTTTAAATTTAAATTGCCTCCAAAAGTTGTGGGTGTCCCCTCACTGGAGACTTTTAAAAGAGACTGGATAGGCTAACATCTTGCCCCAGCCAGTGTATGTTCATGGAATGATTGGTTTCTTTTTTTTTTTAACTTAAGGGTTTTTTATATGTATATAATGTAATTTCTATCATGCTGTGAGCCGCCCTGAGTTCTCCGGAATAGGGCGGCATAGAAATTAAATTAATAAATAATAAATTAATCAGAAATACTGTACAGTACTGTACTTTCTTGAGAAAGCAGTGGGTTAGACTAGATGACTTCAAGGTCCCTTCCATCTCAGCTACTGTTGCAAGCCGACAGTTCTGCAAACTCCACCCCATCTCCCTCTGCATGCCTGCCTGGAGACGCTTAAGCTAAAACCAATTTAGTGGCAACTGCAATCAGAGTTTTCCATCCCACCCCACCCTACCCCCGAAGAAGCTTGAGCTGCCTAGCAACAAATAGTTTTTTTTAAAAAGCCTGCTGTCTGTTTCAGAGGCAATTTACAGTACTGTAATTCTTGAAACCTGAAACAGCTGATTGGCGACCGGAAACAGCCTGCAGCAGCGGCAGAAAAAGTCTCAGTTCAGGCAGCCATCGGAGGAAATAATAAGTCAAATCGTTCATTTAACAACCCATTTAATTCAATTAATGAGTTTTGATTTTAAAATGTAATATTAGAATATTACAACAGAGCTGGAAGGAACCTTGGAGGTCTTCTAGCCCAGCCCCCACTTAAGCAGGAGAACCCATACCATTTTAGCCTCTTCTTAAAAATCTCCAGTGAAGGAGTGCCCACGATTTCTGGAGGCAAGCTGTTCCACTGGTTAATTATTCTGTCAGGAAGTTTCTCCTTAATTTTAGATTGCTTCTCTAGAATTGAGTTTGATTCATTTGACGATTACAAGCCTAATATGTAGGCTGTAGTAGGCTTGTACCTCAGGGACTACCTGTATAAGAATTTCACACAATAGTCTACAATACTCTAATTCATCTAATTAGGATATGATAATCTAACCACGTTGATAAAATTGTACTAGTTCATTCACAAACCCAGAGGTACTAGTTATTCCCATTTTTCCCCATCTAGATCAATATTTATCTATACCAGTATTTCCTATCTATACCAATAGCTTTCCTGCCTGAGCAGGGAGTTGGACTAGAAGACCTCCAAGGTCCCTTCCAACATGTTGTTGTTGTTGTTATTATCATCATCATTGGCAAGAAAAAATGAATTCAATATATGGTAATCTAATATGCATCAGATACATTTAATTGAGGCATCTAATTAATCTGAAAATTAGCAGAACTTGACCAATTACTACCTTATTTCAACTTGACATATATACATATTTAGAAAGGTGTATGTGCAGATGGTAAGAATTTCAATGAATCAAAACTGCATCCACTTTTGGTCACAGTGTAAAAAAGATGTTGAAACTCTAGGAAGAGTACAGAGAAAAGCAACAAAGATGATTAGGGGACTGGAGGCTAAAACATATAAGGAACGGTTGCTGGAATTGGATATGTCTAGATTAATGAAGAGAAGGATGAGGGGGGACATGATAGCAGTGTTCCAATATCTCAGGGGTTGCCACAAAGAAGAGGGAGTCAAGCTATTCTCCAAAGCACATGAAGATAGGACAAGAAGCAATGGATGGAAACTAACCAAGGAGAGAAACAACCTAGAACTAAGGAGAAATTTCCTGACAGAAGAGTTAATCGGTGGAACAACCTGCCTCCAGAAGCTGTAAATGCTCCAGCACTGGAAGTTTTTAAGAGGAGACTGGATAGCCATTTGTCTGAAATAGTATAGGGCAGGTTGCTCTTTTATGACTCGTGGACTTCAACTCCCAGAATTTCTGAGCCAGCATGGCTCAGCATGGAAACCTCTCCCTTTCTCCTCAGCATGGCTAGCTCAGGAATTCTGGGAGTTGAAGTCCTTGAGTCATAAAAGAGCTAAGGTTGCCAACCCCTGGTATAGGGTTTCTTGCCTGATCAGAGGGTTGGACTAGATGATATCCAAGGTCCCTTCCAACTTTTCATATTATTGTTATGTACCATTCCTGATTATTATGTCCACGTCCATGTAGTTGCCTTGACAATAATAAGGAAGTTGTTTGTGTTCCAGAATGTTTTCCTTTTCCTAATGTAACCTATACTTCTGGGATTTTCTGGTAATTTTTTGTCTCGAATGATTGAATGAGACTATGTACATGGTTCACTTTCTTTTTTAATGAGTTTACGATCTTTTCCTTCTGAAAGGAAAAAAGGGATTCTCAAATTTTGTCTTATTAGTACCAATGTACTTCTTTCCACAATGTGGGTAATTTTGGTCAAGGGAAAGATGAAGAGACAAAGAATTGTCATAAATCCTTTTCCACCAGCAAGGTTTGGGATCAATGGCTTTTCTCTGTACAGAATGGCACAATACGATTCAACTAATTAAGTTTTGTTTTTATTCAAACAGTAAGAAACAAAAGCATCTCTTTCCCCATTTTAACCAAGTTTAAAGAGCCAAGTATATGTTTGGCAATTATATTAAATAAGTACATTTAATTTAACCATTACACTCCAACAGGAAAATCCGTCAGAAACAATATTTGGTATAAGGTAATTATGGAATTACTACCAAAATATATTTTCCTATTGATTGGAGGGGGAGAGAATACAAATGAAGGGTTTTTTAAAAATATTTTATTAGTTTTCTAATTTTACATGGTGGCTGGGTTAATCAATAGTTCAATAACATACATAAATCTTTAGTCCAAATCTCAAGTTACATCAGATATTTCCTCTCTTTTCCCCTTAATATCTACTATCTCATATTAGGTTAATAGAGTTATTATTATCAACCAAATAAAAACATCATTATTATATTTAGCAATAATTTTTAGCTTATACATATCTTGTGTTTACATTCAATCCTTATATACAATCAGTGTCCTGTTATTGCTTTTCCCCCCAAGTTTTAATTTCCTATCAATATTCAAATTAACATATTTATAATTTCCAAGTTTTAGGTAACCAAAGTTTCCCTTATCTCAACTTTTTTCCCTTTTCATAACAAAATCTAATATTCTAAATACACATCTTATCTATTTGAATATAGTCTTGTTCTGTTTTCTAAAAGTTATCTATTTTCCACCATATTAATCCATCTAATTTAATAAAATTCTAATTTTTTTCAGCCTTACTCTGGTTTTTCCCCTCTACCAACTAGCCTTCCATGTCAGTGCTTTTAAATCATCAAATAGTTCTCATTCTATTATTATATATATTATTTGAAATTAGTTGCAGTTTTTTGGGAAGAACTAGCCCATTTGTATTCATTAGATCGCCTCCCTATTACTCCAATTTCCCACGATTGTTCTGATAGGTTTATCTTCCATTCAATCTGTTGTTCTTCCTTCTCAAATTTCTTCTGATTTATATAGAAAGTTTTTTCCATTTTCAGTGTTGTCACTCCCTTTTCTGACTTTTCCGTTGGCTAGATTTGTTGGTCAATTAAGCCCTCTGTCTTAGTGTTTGGTTGTTCCACTTCTATTGTTTTTTGCATTGTTAGTTATTTGGTTGTAGTCAAAATCTGGGTTTGTATATCTAAGCTGGCATCTTGTTCCTTTATGTTGCATCTTATTTTGTCACAGGCTGAGAGAATGGTTTCGTGTATTGATTTCAACACGGAAAGGATTTTTTTTCTGATCTTCATCCATATTCTCTTAATAGTATATTAAGTTGAAGAATTTAGAATCAGACTTTAGAATTCTGACTTGAGAATCAGAATCACATAACTAGGTATGTGACATCTAATTCACATGTCATAGGTGGTATTTATAGTGGAAGTTGTTTGTCAAGTAAGAATTTATAATCCAGGGTATTCCATCATCTCGTGTAATAACAGATTCTTCTTCAAGCAGGTCAAATATATCACCCAGAAGTTCTCTTTGCAATCAAGTTTTTCACAGGTGGTATCTGTCAAGGTCAGAAAAGTTTTTTCTGGAGTCTGGGCTTCAAGCCAAGTCTCTTTTAGGCAATAACAAGTTGTAATACCACACTTCACCACAAGATGTCACCAATGCCGTTTAAAGTTTTTTAAATCCAAAATATTTGATAGTTTTTCAAGTTTTATTTCTTTTTTTAGATAAAAACAAACATCTCCAGTAAGAATAGGAAAACTTTTAGTCCCCAAGTTTCAAAAGCATATAGATCCAATTAGATTAAAATTGTTCTTATAGTTGCTTTGATTCCCCTGGGTAGTTAGTTGCCACTTTTCTTGGACGGTGGGGTAGAAATTCCCTTCCCTCTCTCCTCACAGGGGGAAAAGTACTTTGGGCAGCTTTTACAGAAAAAAAATACTTAAAGTCTTAAAGAGATCAAATCTCACCCAATTTCATCCGCGTTGCTTTAAAGGTGCCTGATGGTGATTTTGACTCTGTCTGTCAGCAGCTTAGTGACGAGCCATATTGCTATGGCCGGTCTCTCCCCCGCTTGTTTGCAGGGCTGGTCTGGATCAAGTGGAAGGGCTACAGCCTTCCCATGATCAAGTGGGGGTCCCCTCCTTGCTTGTTGCCCCTACAGGGAGACTTTCGACTTTTTCCAGAGTCCCCCAGCAAAATGAATTCGGGCGCGGAAGATGGAGCTCGCCTTCCTGTGTCCGCAGGCGCAGCGATGGCAAACCTGAAGTCCACAAATGTTTTTTTACAAACCTAGCCAGAGCATGGTTTATCTTGAGCACAATAATCAAATGTCGCAATGTTTAAATTTACTATATAAATTAAAAGCAACACAGTACAAATAATGCTGATTTTTGAAAACAAGTTATGCATATGAAATTAGATTACTGTGCTATGAGTAAATCATTAAATTTTGCTTTAATTTCTGATCTAAAGGTTACAGTTTTCAAGTCCTGTTATGCATTTAACCATTGTGCCACTATTTCAAGAAACATCAGTATTTAATGTTTGTTTAAAAATATTGCTTTAGCATACAAAGAAAAAGGGAGAACAATCCAAAAAGAGCAAAAATATTTAATACATATGAGCTTCATTTTTAAACACAGAATTAAAGCTTTATCCCATGGAATATTGATCCATCTTTTCATTATATCAGTAACAAAGCAGTTCTGAAATAGAGCATTAAAGCATATCAATCCAGGGTGGTACTATTTTTCATTGTAGAAAAATAATAAATTTTGCTATTCTCCAGATAATTAAATTCATTGTTATTCATATAATGATAAATTCCAAATATTCACAATTGGGTAATTATGAATATAATTCAAAATCACATTGTCTCTTTAAACCATGTTCTTTCCCAAATCACTAAATATTCAATCAAAATGAGATAATAGGTCAAGTAAATGTGCTTTCCATCATTTTACAGTTCCAGCATAACAAAACGTATAACCCATCCTTAAACATTCTGGATGGCCAATTAGTATGAAAAAGGTGAATTTTATCTTAACATATTTATCACTTTTTCAAATTCACGTTTGATTTTATTTAAACGTGGCATTCCAACTGTTTATTCCAAAGTTCTTGCAAATGCAACTATGCTTTAATTTCACAGCATATGGACCGACTTAACTATAATTTCAATGGGGAAACTGACCATCCTAGACCAAGCTAAGTCCAAAAACACTAGGGAATTTCTAGAAGCCTAGCACTTGGACAAATTAGCTACCAATAGACACATAGACATAAACAATATCTACATACTATGCAAAAGAGACAATCAACAAGCCAAAAAGGGAACAAAAACACCTCCCCATCAACAATCATTCCTTTCATCTATGCAATGATGCTGACATACTCTACTTACCAAGGAAAACAGGTGGGAATGGAATGTTGCAAGTACATTCTGGCTGAACAAAGCCAAGCTTTATAAACAAATGCATATCAAGCAAAAATTGAGGAGACAGTAACAAACAGTAAAATGTCATCTCTGCAAAGAAGCAGAGGAAACAATTAACAGTTAAATTCTACTTAGCTGCTGCAAGATCGCAGGCTGACTACAAACAACGGCATGACAAAGTAGCAGCAATGGTGCATTGGAATATCTGCAATACCATTAGCTTACAAGCAAGATACTGGTGAAGTAAACAATAGACTAATAGATATTTTTGATATTTTTTAAGGAATGTGGGCTACCTTGGTACCAATAGAAGAGAATGTAGCTCTGAATACAAAAGAACTCCAAAATACTTTGTTTGCTTCAAATGATCCCAGAAAAACAAAACAGATTTGCAACCTTTAGCTCAAAACCTCAACCCAGGGATAAATAAGGGGGGGTTAATATTTTTATAATTTGGTACCAAATATGTGAGGTGCATGTTTGGCTTCCTTCTATTTATATGACAGCCTATCTCGCCAATACAAAGTAGTATTGAAAGAATTAAAGAACAGTATTAACAAAGAATAAAAACCTACAAAAAAGTATTAAGGATAATGAGCATCTGATCTCCTGAAGATTTCCAGGTCTTCAATTTTTTATAAAGGCGGATCTGTTCTTATTAGTATGATATTCCAAAGGGCAAGTGCTGTGGCAGAAAAAAATATTTTTCTGAGGATCTGTAAGATAACATTCTGTAATTGAAGGAATTGGAATATATACTTCTCCTGGCTATGGAGAGGCAGTTCCACAAAATAAACCTGACTCCATATCATAGAGTGACCACCAGCATTTTGAATTCCACCTTTATTTATACTGGGAGCTAGTGCAACTCACGGAGCAGAAATGTAACACAGGTGTACTGAGATGCATTCATAATTCCCTGTGCTGCTGTATCCTGGATCAGCTACAGTTTCCAGATGGTCCAAGGGCAGCCCCATGCTGAGCACATTGCAGTAATCCAGTCAGAAGGTATCTGATAAATGAGTGACCTTGAACCAGGCCTCCTGGTCCAGGAAAGGATGCAATCAATCATCTACCACCTGGTTTTTGAACAGGAACTGTGAGTCAAGAAAGACCCCCAAACTGTCCACAGATTCTGTTTTGGGGTTGTGCAAACAGGTCTCATCAGCGAAATGTTCAAAAGTTTGGAAAGCCTGGGTTTCTGAACTGAATAGAAGCAGAATTCTACACAATAAGAAATTTCAATTTTCAGCTTCTATTCTAGCTTCAAAAAACATTTCAAATATATTTTCCATTAACAGTGCTGTAAATTGATCTTGTTAAATGTTACAAGAAATGTTTAAAAACTGTAAATTATTTCTATGAAATAGACCCTGTAAACAAGTTGCTTTGTTCTGAATATTTTTATTTACTTTCAACATTGTCACATCTGTAGCATATCTATCAGAATTTTCAATTTGAATTATTCTATTGCACATTGATTCATTAGTAAAGATTTGAACTGTTTTGTCTTCAAAAAGTTGTTTCTGTTTACATAGCACACTTTTTATCTAAATCCTGCTCTTTATAAAACTGTAAACCATGGTAAAGGCCTTTTAAAATGATAATTAACACCACATAACTTTATTTCTGTTACTTTATCTTGCCTGTCAAAAATACATTTAGCCAAACAACAGCTTTTGACTGATATTTTTGGCTCAAAAAACGTGAGAGGGGACTGAGGCTGCAAATTCAATGGATTGCCATTCCACCTGAAAGTCATTCTTATTACTGCAGTATACAAATCCATTCAAAATGCCATCTTTAATAATCTACGTTAAAATGAAATCTCTGTTGATTCTGTTAACTGTCAGAGTGGAAATTAACAGTTCTTTGGCCCAGGAGAGGCAGGGAATGAGAAAAAAAACTACTCACATATGTCCTCTGACATTAATTAGCAAGTCTACATATATTATCTATTCCCTATGACATATATTATCTATTCCCTAAAGTAAAAAAGACATTATAGTTTCAATATTGTAGGTGATAAAGAACCAGCCCAAGATTCTTTAAGACCACTTGATCAAAGGCAGCATTGTTGTTATGAATTAAAATACAAAATAAGTTACCTTGCCATTGTATTGTCCACTTAAAAATACCAGGAATATATGTCTTGAAAGAATTCTTGTGAGGGAGGAGTGCTGTTCCAAATTATTGATAACATAATACAACTACTTTAAAAAAAAACAAAAGTTATTTTAACTATGTAAACAATACTTGTGCTATTTAAACATTCATTTCATAGTTCAGCTATTCATAGAACAAAATGGCACACATAAATTTTGTTACACAAAATATAGCCAACAGTAATATACAGGTACACCATTTAGTATTTATTATATGCATTTTATATACATCATCTTTTTAAACAGCGGTACTTTTTCTTATGTTGTACAATCTTAAAAATTTGCTGATTCATAGTTCATAAAACAGAAAACTTACAAAACTCATCAAAACTCGCAAACTGATCAAAAAGATTTTTGTGGAAGACTAGAAAAAATACTTTATTGTCTTAATCATGCAGTTACACAAACAAAATCTTTAGTTACATTATAAACTGAAGCACATCTGAAAAAAACAAATCAAAAGCAGGAATAACAATTCAAAACACAGCCAATTTCTGACTCTTGATTCAACTACAATTTTGCATTCTATCTGAACTGCAAATAAAAACATTTTCACTCCAGAAGTTCTGAAACAACTTCTTGGAATCAACTTTAATCCAGACACTTAGCTGGAAAAAAAAAATGTTTGTCTGTAACTTAAAAACTATTACATGTCCCATTTTTAGTCTATTTTAGACTGTTCAAAGAGTGCCATAATAGATATACAGGGCCCATTAACATACTACATAAAAAGAATATAAAGTTCAACAAAAAGTGAAATAAATAATAGGCCATTAGCCAGATGGGTAAACCTTGATAAATAATCTCGTAAATACAGTAAGATGTACAAAATATCACATAGTGATAGGATGTCAAGATTAATTTTAAAAGTTCATTGGAAGGGCTGGACATGTTTAATTCCTCTGTGTTCCTTTTGCACACTTTTTTTTACAGTTCTTTAGGAAACCGGTAATGCAGTGATGATGAATTAGTATCCTATTGAAAGGATGCAGCAGAGCTTTGTTAGGCAACAAAGGGAACCGTGTCGTTACAGGGCAGCAGGCCAGCAAGATTCTCTGGTTTAGGATACTATAATGCAAAAAAATGTCATCCATACAATCTTGAGCACTGTTATGACAGGCTAAATATATAAAAGACATATAAAAACTAGAATTTTATCGAAATATTTTGTGCAACTAATGCTAAATATTTTAAGTTAGTTCCTTTTTCTTTAAAGCAAAATAAAAGTTTAAAAGGGGATTCTGTGGCATTTGACCGATAAACAGAAAATACTAAGAGATGCAAAGAAAGCTACTCTTGGAGTCACTCCCCCCCACCTCACCCCCACAAGAGCACCACATTCCTAACCCTAAGGCAGCACACAGAGTCCAAAATAAACGTCTTTAATAAGATTTGATTCCACGTTCGGTTAAAGACACACCTAAGGAACAAATGCTCAGTTCGTATCCAGTCAAGGCTACAAATACTGGTTTGCTTTCCCCCCCACCCCCCAAAATACAGTAATTACAGTTAAATGAATCAGCCCAGTATTATTCATGTGATTGCAAGCTGACCAATTTATACCTGCCCCAAACACAGTCTCTGCTGAGGCTGGTTACATGTAGTGTCATCAGTAACCTTTACAGTGATGGCAGTGATGCATTCCCTCTTTTTGTCCAGGCAAACCTGCTACAAAGGTGCAGGCTTGCTTTACTATGTCACACAAATACTTTGGCAAGAGCATCGGCACCTGCACTTGCAATGTATGCTTTCGATGGGTGAAAAGCTACATCATAAATGGATTCATCCAGCTTTTTTCTATGGGCTGTTATTTCTTGCACACATGTTTTGCTGTCCAAGTTCCATAATCGAATAGAGCAGTCATGACCTGAATGAAGAGATAAACAGAAGTGTTATAAATAAAACACAATGCATTATTACAAAGTCTCTTGGCAATACAGGAGCTTGTTAACTTACTTCCAGACATCAAGTAGATTCCATTAGGATCCACAGCTAAGCTTGTGACAGCATCCAAATGAGCAACCATCGAATGGATCATTTTACCTAAATATTAATATACATAATATATATGAAGAATAAAGATTTATACTTTATTAAAGGGTAAAATAATTATGATTGGAAGAAAAAACAAGAGTGTGATACAAAAGTTAAACAGAATTGACATGCAACAATGATATTATCAAAAGAAAGATATTAAATTTGTAGTGAACATAACAATTAGAAAAAACTGGCACAAGGTCTTTTGCTTCAGTCTTGACTGATAAACAATTCATTCTCTAAAAATGCTGGAAATCGGAAAAAGCAACAGAAATTACTTTGAAAAAACTACACGGCAACAACTTATAAAAGCATGTTTTTGTTTCTGATGCTGCAGAGTTTCTTCAAGGTCATCTCAATGGCTGTCCAGAAATATAATAATTGGGATGGATAATTTTTTCTCATTTGGTGGCAATGTTGCAAAACCCAACAATTCTGGTAAATGATTACCAATTCAAACAAATTCTGAAAGTTGAATTCTCTTTTCAACAGACTGAAATATTATCAAACTTCATATTGCCACAAAAGTATACCAAAGTGGAAGGTGTGGTTATAGTTGCTAGGATACACTGTTCTTTTCACTGGAAATTATGTACAATCCTTTCTGTAGAACAGTATGTTAGACTGCGGACGTACAGGCAGTCCTTGAACAGTTCATTTAATGACTGTTCAAAGTTACAATGGCACTGAAAAAAGTGACTTATGACCATTTTTCACACTTATGAGCATTGCAGCATCCCCATGGCCATGTGATCTGGATGCTTGACAACTGACTCATATTTACGATGGGGTTTTGCGACTTTCTGACAAGCAGTGATCCACCTTAACAACCGTGTTACTAACTTAACAACTGCAATGATTCACTTCACAACTATGGAAAGAAAGGTTGCAAAATGGACAAAACTCACTTAACAAATGTCTCACTTAGCAACAGAAAGTCTGGGCTCAACTGTGGCTGTAAGTTGAAAATTACCTATGTAATATGTTTACCATCTGAGTTGTGTAATGTCACCGAGAAGCTTATATTTAAAAATAAAATCTCATATTGAATTCAACAGGGATAACATTTCTATAATTTTACTATAGGTCTATATAGGTGTAGATTGTACCTGAAGTTTGCGTTTCACTTTACATATGATTTTAAGATTTAAAATTTCTGTTAAATAGTGATAGAATATTTAGATGAAACAGAAATTGTAATTTCTCATTAACAATTTATTACGTTCTATTTTGATGCCAACATTAATCTGAAATTTTAAATTAACTTAAGATATTCTAATATAGACAATCAAATAAGTTACTTTGAAATGCTTACTGAATTTTATATTTGTACATCTCTTTCCTATTTATATTTTTTCTACTTTCTTTTTTATTATGTTTTAAAATATTTATCGTCTGAGAAGGCTAAGAGAGCCTGCCAAATATGTAAGAAAAAGAAAATAATTTGTTTATTAGATTACTCTATGTAATTCAGCTCTTTTTTCAACAGAATCCAGCTAGATGTTTCTCAAGTCCAGAAGCATTAAAAACCATGCTTTATCCATTAGTTTGCCCTTGAATCTGCAGCATTTAAAGGAGAGTGTTAAAGCCCTGTTAATATACCATTTATCTTCTTTTGTAATGTACTAAGTTTTATTCTGATCCCTTATGAGTGCCAGGATGAAATACTTATTGGGTTGGTAAACCTGATTTCAAAATGTAATTATAGTCATTAACAGATTAATAGAAACAGGAAATAGATCAGTAACTATTAGAAAACATTCTCTGATTCAGACAAAAAGGCTTCAAACTTTATATCCTAATGACTTCTTAATCCCTTTGAAAAATTCATCAAATAATACTTCTAACTTGAAGCTTAAGAAAACAAGCTGATGAACATGCTATCTTCCAATCACTGTTATGATGAAAGAACAGATCAAAGAAAGAAAAGACAAAAAAGGTAAATAGAAATGTGGAGGCTGGGGATTAGGGAAGAAGAGCAGAAGGAAAAACTGAATAATAAAGACAGGGTGAATATTCAAATAAGCCAAAATGCAAAGAAAAAGATGAAATATAAAACTTGGAAATCTCAAGAAAACTGTTTTTATTTCCTTACCCGTTTTATTGTCAAAAAACTTTATGTGTCTATTTTCATGAGCTGTTATTGTTACAGGAAGCGTAGGATGACTTACTACTCTGTTAATGTGATTGCTTGACTGCAATCCTAGGAATGAAACACAGGCAATTATTATACTTTAATTAAGTGTAAGGAATTAAGGAAGCATTATTAGCTAACTCTACTAGGAAACTTCCACTGAGGATACATGCAGAAATTTCCCCAGAAGTTAAAAACTGCAATCGTTATTATGAGATAGAATAATGGCAAATTTGACCGTCTCCCCTGATTCTTTGTTTCCTTTGAATACCAGAGAGTAGAAATTTCCATCCAATCTGTGGCAAAGCATTTAATTAGAAATGGCAAAACTTAGTCTGCAGCAAGTTGAAACCATACAACTTTTAATTTCTTTTCTTGTGTACAAATAAGGGGATATAAAAGCATCAGAGCTCATTGCAGGGGTGTCAAACTGCCGGCCCGTGGGCCGGATGCATCATGCTGAAACCGCACCCACCCCATTGCCGGCAATGGAGAAAAAGTCGTGATATGTTGTGACATGTCACGTGACATTGCAAGTTTGACACCCCTGATTCATTGTAATACATTGCAGTTCATTATCCTAAAAGTTTAGAACTTGAACCATTTCAATTTGGTATGCAAAACAATTCTGCCAATTTGATGCAATATGCTTATAAGATTAAGTTCAAGCAAAGAAATTGAAACAAAAGAAACAAACTTACCAGAATCTGTTTGTGAGGACAGCATTACCAGTGACTGGGATGTTTCCAGATCATAGATGACAGTGTTGCCAGTGCTGAATGATGTCACCATATGGGCAGGATCACAGCCTATGAAGTCAACTGATGTGGGTATTCCATATTCTAAAGCATACAGGGGAAAAAACCCACACAGATTCTGTAAAAACTATTTATTTATTACAGTCAAATTTTTACATTTCTTTATCCAGTGTTTTCTTAGAAGTACTAATTCATAACATAATAAATCTATCTGGAAAATAATTAAAGCCTACCTACCTTTCTTTAAAACCAATTCCATTGATTGCTAGTATCTTTGCCATCCTAAAATAAATGGATAGGATACCATCTCTTCCCACACTATCTGGACCACTGTCCCAGATCTACCAAGAAGGCATCAATATATAGCCAAAGTATGTGGTAAAAAAACTTGTTAGAATGTTAGAATTATTACAATTATGTATTAAATTTTTGATTTTTATAATTACTATTAATCAACTTTTTAGTATATTTGATTTACTCTTCTGAACTTTTTTTAAAAAAAGTAAAGACCATCTTATAACTCACCTCTATTTCCATTGTAAGTGCAAATGCAGGACACTTTTTCAGGTGGATTCCACAACCTAATACTGCCATCTGCTGAACAAGATAGTAAGTGATTCTTTATACCACTATAAGCGAGATCCCAGACAGCATCTGTGTGAGCAATTAATGTGCCAGCTAGAACATTTGGCTCTGTAGAAAAATAAAAAAAAAATGTTAATTTTTTTTAAACATCTGAATATTTCTCAACTAGTATTGATTTAGCTCGTGCTACAACTATTTTACTAAAACCACAACTGCCAAATTTAACACTGCTAATGACATGTTAGTTCACAGCTTAATTAACATGCTATATGGATCTCGACTGAGATCAGTCCAAAGATCATAGAAAATATTGTAATTTAAATTCATATGAGCAATTGTTCAGTTTATTATGCAACATATAAAGGTTATCACAGAGAGGTTAATTATGTGACTGATACTTCACATCACAACATTTATAGATAAAGCTTACCATATGTATCATAAGGGTCCACATTAGGGCTAGGCATATTCCACCACTGAATAGTTGCATCAATACCACCACTAAAACATTGTTCTCCGTTAGAACTAATTGCCAAGGATAACACAGGTCCACTATTTAAAAACAAAGGGACTACATTACTATGAATAAAACAACAATTACAATTTTAAATTTAGAAAGTTCAGATTATCAACATTTTTAGAACATAAACATATGACTTTGCTATTGAATCTATAAGTTGTATATAAGCCATATTTAATATTATGATTAAGAACATAAGAACATAAGAAGAGCCATGCTGAATCAGGCCAAGGCCCATCGAGTCCAGCAATAAGAATATCAAATCAACGATTTCTGATGTAGAACTTGGAGAAGCTTTTGTTAGGAATATTAAAATATTAAAAATACTTACATATGGGCTCTGAATGTGTAAATAGGTTCCACATCTAATGAGGCACTCCTAAAATAAAAATGTCAAAAAGCAATCTGTAAGCATTATCTTTAAGTATTTAAACTTCAGAACTTCCATGTCTTTTAACATATGTAAATATATACTTGCTTTTTGGCAGGTACTGTTTTTTGTAAGTTCCAAAGTTTTAGAGTATGATCCTCAGAGGCTGTAACCAGCACAGGCTCCACAGGATGGAAAGCTAATGCTCGCACTCCATCAAAATGGCTGCGCAATGTATATTTAGGATTCCATGTTTTTCTAAAAGCATCTTTGTTGGCTGGCAGCTAAAATAAAAATGAATAATGTTAACATAAGTAACAAAAGCATACAGCTATATAGGTAGTCCTCAACTGATGATTGTAATGGAGCCTGACTACTACAGTTGTAAGTTGTGACAGTTCTAAAATGGGTTGATCATGTGACTAATGCAATTTTACAACCTTGCACCAGTTGTTAACTGAATGTTGCAGCCATTAAGCAAATTAATGATTTGCCATGGGCAGTTTTGCTAAAAACCAGAAATAAATGACATTTTTTTTGGCAAAACTATCATAAAATATGGTGACATGGCCTTGGGATGCTACAAATAGCAATACATTTGGCCATGTTGAGTGCTGAGGTTTGATAACATGTGTGTGGGGGGGGCTGAATCTGTAAGTAGCCCCACGATAGGTCTATCATAATTCGAATAGCTGCTAAATGACTGGTTATAAACCAAGGATTACCTGTTATGGCATATTGTTTGTTTCTGCTCAACTCTTATCTAGAAATGTCTGTATTGCATTTAAATACAGAGAAATTACTTGAAAATTTTATAAAAACTAAAACTTCAACACTGTCATATTTCAAAATCTACCAAAAGGTTTCCAATGGCCAAAATATGGTTTCAACTCTTAACCAAGTTTCATATTTCCTCTCAGAATTGTATTAAAAAAATCAATAAAAACTTTAAAAAAAAAGAATAATCCTAAATTGCATGGATTTCTACAAGAGAAGAAATTTTGTATGTTGGAGTAGTTTAGTCAAAACTGTGATCTTAACCTAAATAAAAATGTTATGGCAAAACACTTCCAAACCAATATCCTTGGAATGAGTACATTTAGTTCCTGCTAAATTAGGTACTACCAGTTGTTAAATCTAAATCTTCACATAATTTTCCCAATGAAGATATGAATGTTCATTCAATGCATTCCATAAATATATGGTACAGTATATTTTTTTGTGTTGACTCTCCAACCAGAAATTATCGATTTACAGGATTTAGATGAATGTATATCATAGTACTGCCACATTATTGATGGTTCTAAAGCAGTGTTTCTTAATAGTGGTAACTTCCAGGATGTGCATTTCCAATTCCTCGAATTCATATGAATAGCCTTGCTAGCTGTGATGTTCTGGGATTTGAAGTCCATATACCTAGAAATTGTCACAGATGGGAAACAGCATTCTGAACATTCCCAAAGTTCTTAGTTCAGTTCAAAGATATCAGGTGTTAAACATGTTATACTTACATCGTAACTGTAATCTGCATCATTTGCCACAGTCAAATCTGCAAGATCCCCAAGGCCTAGTACACTTAACAATACATCATCTGAACCCATAATAAACGACTTGCCCCCTCCAGATGGAAACGTTATAGGCTCAGCTATAAGAAACAAAACACCATTTATTAAGTGATGTAAATTAATATATGAGCTTAAAGACTTAACTAAGTATTATAAAAATATACCCAGCATAAATGCAGAATTTTTATGCTTGTCTGAATAGTTTTGCAATTTATAATTTAAGAACTATGTAACATAACATGAGATCACAAAGTGTTATGCAGAATTATTTCAATTATTACATAATATAAAACTATCAATTATTGCAGAAAGTCAAACCCAATTTTAATTATTATACCTATTTGATGAAGGACTACACATAAGAAAGAATGCAACTGATTTGCTTCACCTTTTCAAAAGCATATGCTTTTCCTTTCTTGCAATGGACATATCCCCTCAACTCTCCTCTGCATCATCCTGCACTCTCGCATCTCTCTTCAAAGAACCTCTTTATAAAAGACTTGGAGGAGGAGGAAGGATGCAGAAGAGATTATGGGGATTATTTCTTCTTTGTTACCTCTTATACAATTGCTTTACAAAATAGTTTTCCCATTTCATTTTAATGAAGCAAATATTTTGCAACAATGACTCATGCCCTCATCACTATATATGTAGACTACTACAATGCAGAGAGAGAGAGAGAGAAAGAAGAGACGCTAATGTGAAATGGGCAGCCATATAAATTAAGTAAATCAATCAATAAAAATAGTGTTAACCAACAAAGCTCTTTATGGCTTGGCAGCAAGCTACCTAAAAGACTACATCTCCCTAACAGAAATTGGTCTAACCATTATGATTTTCCTGGAAGAAAATTAGGGAATTGTTCCCTAATTTTGGGAGATCAAGGAAAAGTGATATTCATTAGTGTTATTGTTTGCTTGATAGAGCCAGCCTTTCAGAATGGCTTCCCACTTGAAGTTAGATTTGTTCCTTCTGTTGCAATCTTCTGAAATATGTTGAAAGGTGTTTGAGTAATGGCAGCTCATTGTTTTGGTATTCTATGCTTTATGGATTTTACTCCTTTTCTATTATTTTTTTCATTTTTGCTTTTTATTGGGGTTTTATTTTATTTGTAAGCCAATGAGAGTGTGTTAGATTGAAAAAGGTAAAAAATCCAATAAATTTTTAAATACATCATACAATATTGGAATAGTTATGTTTTAACTATAAGCAGAATTCTTCTTCTAGGGGAAAGTAAGAAAGGAAATGTTCTTATTTTCTTCTCCTTTCACTACTCCAAAAACAAAGCTTTAAATACTTAAAAACTGTTTTATAGGAAAGTGCTACTCTCGGAAAGAAAATGGTAGGTGGCCTTGGAAGCTCAAAAATCAACAAAAATCCAACTTCCTGCAGTAGGGAACATGCAGTGAATCTGTTAAATAAAGTACATCGCTTCACCTCCCCAAAAAATAGTTTGAAAAAATGAATCACTCTTTCAAATGTAATTAATAAAGCAAAATGGTTTCAAACCATTGGAACTTTTCATATGGATTTTAAGGATGTTCTATATTTACGTTCAGATATCAGGTTATTTATCTTAGAAATCTTTCATGCACACGCTTCATGTTAAGTTCAATTAGTTTTCATTGCGATTATTGCTAGAGAAAAATATATATAAAGAATGATGTAGTTTTATTTATTTATAATGATGTAAAATCTGTATTTCTTGGCATTGGAGAGCTCACTGAAATTACAAACAAGAAAATGACCAAAAAATTCATGCATATGCAGAGAATATATGGAAAATTAAAAAAAAAATCCCTTTCGTTATTAGGATATACTTTGGTATTGACAAAGGAAGATAAAATTTATTTTTTATTTATTTAAAATAAACTTCAACATGGAATGTCTGAATTTTGCACTGTGATGAAGTCATACATCCATTCCTCTATGCCAGGGGTTCTCAAACTTGGCAACTTTAAGACTTGTGGACTTCAATTCCCAGAATTCCTCAGCCTTGAAGTCCACAAGTCTTAAAGTCGCCAAGGTTGAGAACCCCTGCTCTATGCATCATAAGCAGATCCATACAGCTACATTGCATATCATAAAAGTGACCACATATCTCTTTGAATAGCTTAATGACTCAAACACTGTTAATCAGGAGAAAAGTTGTTTTGACAGCAGTTCTGTGCATATGTAGGGTAGATTTTTGACTGATACATTTGAGGCCACGATTCTGCAAAGTACATCACTTGCTGACAATAAAGGATCCAGGATGAATAATAGTTGACAGTGGACCAACAAATATCAAAAATGTTTATGTGAATGTCCATAGTTTGCTACATAAATCTAATATATGAAAGGTTTTACATTGTAATCTATTTGTTCACTTGGAAATATTTGTTTTTTTAAGGAAATGTTCTATTTTGCTGGCGGGAATATTGAGAGCACAAATTGCATTAAATATTCAAAGTTGATGAATATGTAATTATGATTAGCACTTATTTACATATTCCAAAATATATTAGCAACTGCTAAAAATCAATTATATTCTATATTGGTGCCGCCAGTTACTGTGAATGCAACTTTTGGGGGGAAAATCTTACACTAGAATGAATAAAACAGAAAGAAATCTCTCCTCACCAGAAAATTTATTTTATTCATTTCTTATAATTTGTTGCTCGCTGTTGTTGTTCTATTAAGTTCATTTATTCTATGTATATATGCTTTTAAACTCAATTTTAAGTATCAATTTTCTATCATTCAAAACAAAAGTGGTAAATGTGAAGTGGTAGACTTTTCAGAACCAAGTTGCAAGCGCATCTTAATATAGGCATGTGGTTCATGGGCTATAAATATGTGTTTTTTAAATCAAAATTTCTAAATACAAATAAATAGGTGAATTTGTTGTACCTTCCTCTGCTCTTGCACCTTCATGATCAGTCATTCTAGAAGAGGGTGGCCTAGATTGATTAATGACTCCTGAAGGGATGTGGGACAGCTCTTCATCGCCCAGATCAGATATCATGTCGTGCAGTTTTGTCCTGTTGACCCCTGTAAATTAATGTCAGCAGCAAAGTTTCATTTTGTTGCTCCCTCTTAAATTGATATCCATTTACACGCCCAGTTTGCTAATTAATATTGTTTTAATATGATGTTGTTAAAATAAAGATGCTTTCATAAACATATTTTGTATACTGAAAAAGAATTAAAAATGAAGCTTCAAAAAAAAAGAATCCAAACTGTTTTTTTATTAAATCGCTGGTGTTCTGCTTACGGTAAAAGAGGAGAAACTTGAATGTCTGAACTCCTTATGAAAGGCCATAAGAATGTATTTACAACCCACCCCGAGCATTTTTATTAATTGATAATACTAGACAGAAGTTTGATTACCAAAAGGGAAACAAAAATCAGGTGACTGGGAGGCAACAAACTGTCAACTTTCCCCCTTTCTGGGTTTCTAAATAAAAAAAGTAATTTATAAATATCAAAGCACACTTATTGTTTAGAACAGGGGTTCTCAAGCTTGGCAACTTTAAGACTTGTGGACTTCAACTCCCAGAATTCCTCAGCCAGCAAAGCTGGCTGGGGAATTCTGGGAGTTGAAGTCCACAAGTCTTAAAGTTGCCAAGCTTGAGAACCCCTGGTTTAGAACATCATTAATCAACAAAAAGATGATCTGAAACTGTTAAAATGAGATGTAGCTTCAATGAAGGAATTAAAAAATAAGATAGGAAATGCACTTAGCACATATTTTCTGGAATTCTTCCTTACTAATAACTTCACTCTGAGACATATAAACAGGAAGGGAGGGGGGCTAATAAGGGAATCCATAACATTCCAAACTACTGTCCAACTACCTGTTTACAGAAATGCATTGGGGGAATTAATTAATTTTGGATTTTTTTTTTCTCTACAGCCCTGGGGCAGATCCAGCCCATTTTCAAACCTAATCTTTCTTTTGCTAGCTTTTGCCTTGATGCCAACTTTTGTTCCATTCTGTTTAATTTTTAGCAAATTATTCTGCTGGTAATAGTGCTGATCTACTTTACACAATTTATTTCCAACATTCTGCTGGATTGGAAAAAAATTAAAACTGAGATACGACATAGAATTTCAATTTCATCTATGTCCGCTGAGCAAATCGAGGTGGACAGCTGTACTATCTGTATTCAATCCTAAATCTATGTTTTGTAGCCCCAGATATCCCAGACTTATACCACAGAAATCAGAAAATGGCCAAAAATGGAAATGGAGAAAAACAAATGAATTGAGATCCATCTAGGTTTAAGAAATACAGAGAGGGAAACAGGAGGAAAGCAATTCTCTGATACTATGAAAGCCACGTTTGTTTTTTCCTGATGTTGAAAATACATTCAAGAAGCTTTACTCATCAAAACCACTAAAATCATTATGAACAAAAACATGCTCTCTTAGCATCTCTAGATTACAGTGAGCAATGAATAATTTATCAAATTACCCAAGATGTCCAAGCAACCTATCTATATTTCTGACGCTTGCAGTATCCCAGGATCATGTGATCACCTTTTGCGACCTTCTGACAAGTGAAGTCTATGGAAAAGCCAGATTCACTTAGCAACCATGTTACTAGCTTAACTGCAGTAATTCACTTAAGAACTGTGCAAGCAAGGCCATAAAATGGGGCAAAACCTTAACAGCTGCCTTGCTTAGCAACAGAAATTTTGGGCTCAATTGTTGTCATAAATCGAGGACTACCTATACCAGGGGTGTCAAACTCAATTTCATTGAGGGCCGCATCAGCATTGCAGTTGCCCTCGGGGGGCCGGGTGGGGTGTGGCCAGGGTGGATGTGGCCTACTGGGTGGGCATGACCAGCTCTACATCATTCGCGTCAAGGGTACCTATGGGGGCCTGGGCAGGAGTGGGACAGAGTTGAGGGTCTCTGGCAGAAAGGGGTGGGACCAGGGCAGAGCCCATCAAGCCAGATATGTGAAGTAGGCGAGGGTCATTTGCTGGCTACTTCCAGGCGATGGTGCATTTCTTCATTCCTCACAAAGGGTGACACCTCCCCAGCATGCACCCAGGGGCTGGGGCCGACGCAGCAGGGGCTGGTTCCTCGCTGTTTCCAGACGGCCTTGTGGAGCTAAGACTGAATGCATTTCAGCATAGATAGCCACCACAAAATTGTACATTGGCTCCCAGCCGGCCTGGGCCAGGGCAGCGGGGGCCGTTCCCTCACTGTTTCCAGGATGGCTTTGCGGGCCACATGAAACCACCTTGCAGGCCACATCTGCCCCCCCGGGCCTTGTGTTTGACATGTCTGACCTATACAGATGAAACCCAGTTCTTTGCCGCTATCTCATCCTGAATGGGGACATGCTCTCAAAGTCCCAAACTGGTTTCTGGAGTTTGTAAGAATCTACATGTTCAGTCTAAGTCAGGGGTCCCCAACCCCCGGGCCACGGACCGGCATCGGGCCGCACCATGTCAGAAACCAGGCCGCACAAACAAGCAAAGCCCCATCCGTGGGATCCAGGCAGTACATGAAACCATGCCCCTCCGGTCTACAGATAAATTTATCTCCACGGAACTGGTCCCTGGTGCCCAAAAGGTTGGGGACCTCTGGTCTAAGTCCTACCAGGATAGGGCTGCTTGGTAAATTTTGAGGCAATCTTATAACAAATACTAACAAATAATAGTAGTTACATTAAAGGGTTATACTCTCCTGAAAGGAATTGGTATATGAATCTGAGGTTCTCCTGGACTCATGGTTCCTACTATAAACAGGTGGTAACTATAGGCAGAACTTTTTCCCAGCTTTAGCACGTGCACCAGTTACAATCCTCTCTGTCTAAAATTCTCCAGCAATATTATCACCACCCACGTAGTCTACTACAATGCATTCTATGTTTGGCTGCCTTTGGAGAAGACCCAGAAGCTATATGTGGTACACAATTGCTTTTAGAGCAAACCATCAAGTAAGAATAACACCTATTCTGAAATTGCTGCACTGGTTGCCAATGCACATTCAGCTTGAATTTGAAGTCCCGATTATCACCCTTAAAAGTGCAATGTCAGGGATTGGCAATACCTGGACAAAATCAAATCTGCATCCAATCATTTACAGAGGCTCTATCTCAGGTCTGTCTTCTTCACAAGCTTTATGGGACATGGCCAGGTAGTAAACATTCTTACTGTTTACTTCTATTTTATGCAACATTCTGCCCCATAAATAAGGATGGTCCCTCTTCTACAATTACTTCAAAAATTGCTTCAGAAAGGTCAGAACAGCATTCTTCCACAGGGCATTTGGCCCTTAGGTTAAGTTAATGGTGCTTTAAAGTACTAGATTTTTTTATTGTTGATTTATATCAACAATAAAATATATATTTGAAGCTGCCCAGAGTCGTTGGATGTGAGATAGATGAAAATAAATTTGATAAATAAATAAATATTATTTATAGAAATCGTTTATCTATTTGTCTGGTCTCTGAGTAGCTGTACATGACCTTGGGACATGAGGGAAAGAGATGCTGCCTAGGAAACAATCAAGCAAGAGAGAAAGAGAGAGAGAACCTCCAATGGATTAATAGTCAGAGGAAGAAACTTAGGAAAGACCTACCCTAATTGATCAGGTGTTTACAAGTAACGGTGGGAGTCTGAACTTTCAGACTTGCACGATTCTGTTCATGTAACCTTACAATAATGTAGAATTAGCTTCTCTGCTCATGTTTCATGTCTAGTTTATTCATGAAGGTGTAGAATGCTACTTGTAGACCATTAGGATTAAAGCAGGCTATAATTACTGTAAAAATATTATTTTCAGTATTATCCTTCCGGCAAATACTAATTATATTATTTACTTGGATGTTCTACACTACCGAAAAATCCTTTTGGCTAAAAAATACATATAGTCTTTGACTTATGACTACAAAAGGAACTGAATAATTGTTAATTTGTTACGTGGTGCTGTCATTAAGTGAGGCAACATGTGACCATATATGATTTTATTATCTTTTTGCTGCTGCTGTTAAACGACTCACCAGGATCGTTAAGTGAGATATCCCTGCCGGCTTCCCCATTGTGACCTTCTCTGCTGGCTTCCCCATTGAGTTTGCTTGTCAGAAGCCATCACAAATGGTGGTCAAGTGACCCTGGAATGCTGCAACCGTCATAAATATGCAATGGCTGCCAAGCACCTGAATCACAATCACATGACCATGGGGATGCTGCAATGGTCGTAAGTGTGGGCACCAGTCGTAAATCATTTCAGCACTGTTGCAACTTTGAACTGCTGCTAAACAAATGGTTGTAAGTTGTAAGGGCTATCTATGATACATGGCACATACACACATATATATGTAGTTGAGATTATTTCAAGCACTAACGTTAAGTACTTATGATTTCTCCAGTACTTCCACCAATTGTCAAAATAAAGGAGCTGCTCTGCTTATATAATACTGTAATGAAAAAAGCAAATAATGTTCACACTTTCTTCAGCTGCATATAAAATAATCCTTTAATTTCTTGCTATTATTAGCAAGATTATGGACTTCAAAAAATAATAACCCTTTAGAATTTTCAAAATTAAAACCTGTTATTCATTAGATCAATTCCATACTGCAATCTCAATAATCCTCTAACAGATATTTGTATATGAGATAAAGGAAAAATAATATAACGGGTTAGAAACATTTCAGAAGAGGCAGAAAAGGCCCATTCAAAATAATGCAATTAGTACTGGGTTAAACAAGTAATACAAATTATCATGCAAAATTTAAAAAAAATGAAAAACAACTCCCGAAGCAATTTTTAAAACATTACTAAAAGGATGAAAATATTCTCTTTCATAGTCTTTTTGTGTGCTTCTTTTACATTTACATATCTGGAAGTAAATTCTACTGATAGAATGTACATCTGAGATAGGATTAGAATGTAAACTTCAGCCCTGCAAACTGAGTATTTATTTACCATTTAAGTTCTTTGTGCCTTAAACCTATTCTCTACTTCTTTTAAAGATTCTCTGTTAAGTAGCATTGTTTAACTTTTAAAACTTTGTTTAAACTCATGCTGCTCAGTCCATCCAAAACTATAGTAGCTACTTTCTAAAATGGGATAGAGCAGAAGATAAAATATTAAACTGATTATATGAGCAAAATTCTACTTACAAAACACTAGTGTAATTCAGAATTGGACACTGGAGCACTTTATCACATTGCCATAAGCAGATCACTGCAAACTAAAATCAAGAAGAGAGTAGCTACTAGCATGAATCAGCTTATGATTAACTTTTCTGTAGGTTGCAGCTCAACTATTGCAATGTCCTCTCTGTGAGGTTGCCCAAATAAGCTTAAGCTGGCCTGGAAGCCTATCAGTGATGGATGGGCTTGCTTGCATTAGCAAGCCTATGTGATATGCTTGCTTCATAAGTGGCAGTGATTGCCAGTATGCTTCCAAGTGCAGTTGAAGATGCTGGTTATTATCTATAAAGCTCTACATAGCATAGGGCCATTATTTAAGGGGCCACCTATTTTCTGTGATTTCTGCCTGGATGCTACACACCAACAGAGTGGGTATGCTCAGGTGCCCTCAACGAAGCAGTGTAATCTTTTGGGACTCAGGAAGCGCATGTTCTTTGCCCAGCATCTCCTTAAGATCCCCACGGTTTCCCCCGATAGCATTACAGAAGGCCTCAAAGATGTGGTTGTTTTCCCAACCTGGAGGGAGCATGAATGGAACCTTTTGGTAGATATGCTTCGTATATGTTGCATACTTTGGGAGCCTGGTTGTCTGGATTTTTCATTATTTCTTTTATTGTATTTTTATTTTCTTTGATTGCATTTTTACCTTGTTTTTCTTATATTGTATACTATTCGATATATGTATATTATTATATTGCAAGCTTCCAGAGTTGGACAGCGCCAAGATAGAATCAAATATATAAACAAATAATAATGATAACCCTTTTCATCTGACAAGTAAGTGCTCTGCCATTGCTTGCTGTAATATATTCTCTTCTATGAACTCTTCCTCTCTGGACTATAGTTTAAGAGTTATGTTCAGTGAAAGAGAGTGATGACATTTTATTAAATATGGTATAAATTAAGCTTTAAAATGATTTTCAGTCCAAAATTAAGAACTCATAAATAAATTTGTTAGCCAATAATAGGAATAACTCTTTCACCATTAACTAATATTTCTTTTAGAATTCCATACATTGAAGGGAAATTAAGGAAAATAAAGGATCAGAGTCCTTGTAGCAATACTGCAGAGTAAGAGAAGTGATTCCTCTTGCTTTTACCAAATCAATTCAAATCAAATCCATCACTCTCCTCTCCAACAAATCTCTCCTATCACTTGATTTGTTTTCCAAACGAATGTCATCTACAAAATAAACCTGCATTCCATGCAATTTTTGCAGACAGCAATAGCAGTAAGAAGTCTACAACTCTGATTTCTTGCACAACGTAAAAGGCTAGGAAAGGAGGTAATTGATGATGACCACTGTCAGTACTATAAGATAACCTCAAACTTGTGGATTATGAAAAATACTCAGTATTAATTTTCTTCTTTTCATAACTCCTAAAAAAACAAATACAATTTTAAATGTCTGGCAACTATAGTCAGAAGCAACATTATTAGCATTTGAAAAAAATTTCCAGTCATTGCTGCCATTTTCCTGGACAACTCCAAAGCAAAACAACTTGTTCACCTTCTGACATTCCTCCCTCCAATGTAAATGAAAATAATTTATCTTCAGAAATTATGATTTCCAGATTTATCAGACAGAAAGTTAAAGTTGGTTGCCCCCCAAATAGCAAAACTATAAAATGGAGGGGAAAGATGACAATATACATTGTTTTCCACAAGATGTCAGAAAATTATTTCAAGATTCAGAATCTGCACTTACTCTTTACCCCTTTCTTCCCCTTTCGTTCCTTCTTGTACTGTTCCTTCAGTTTACTTATTAGTCCCTGGTCTACATCCCAAACCTCAGCAGTTGGGGACAGGTCATCTTTGTCTACATGCAACATATTATTAAAAGAAAAATAAATCAACAATTGGGAATGCAAACTATTTGTGAGTGTTACAGGTTAATCAATAAAAAAGTGTTATTCAAAAACATTCCAGTATTTTAAAGGTGCAGTTTCTTGTACCATTTGGTATAATGTTTCAAAGTGTCATTTTATGGTAATTGGTCTAGAATAAAGAAATTTTAATGTCTTTCATATTCAATTATATGAAATTAATTGATTAAAACTAATGTATGCAATTACTGCAACTTTAGTAAGACATTATTAACAAATTATTCAGGCAGACATAAATAAGCAAATAAATTTATTTCATGCAATACCTTTTATGAAGTGCAAACTGAATTCTGAAATCATGCATTTCCCCTCTATTCTTATTTTCCATGCAATGATATCTAGTAGCTCCAAAATAAATCCAGCAATAAAGGCAATAGAAAGATTTCTTCTATTAAGATTATTAAAATATTAATACCACACGGATAGTTTGGCATATTATAGGACATCTTCAAACTTTATTTACTGAACTCTTCTTTTTATTCGCCACAACCCAACCAGCCATAGCAAATGGAGGATGGCAAGAGAATGATGACTGAAACAGACTTGTGTAAATCCATAATCAATGCTTGAATGTTTGTCCCTTTAAGCCCAGAAAAGTAATGTATTTTACTTGGAAGTCTCATTTGGGAAAAGAATAAGAGTTTTGGATTTTCCTCGATTATTTTCAATACTGAAGCTAGCATCAATAATTTTATTTTAAAATGAACTACATTTCTACCTGCTAACAAGCATGAGCTAATGGAGAAGAATAAGATGAAAGCTTTAGTATTGTCTTAGCTTACTTGGGACTAAGTTTACTGAACTCAGCACTGCTTATTTCTAACCACAATAAAATTAGAATACTACTAATAAAATATTTTGAAAAAGAAATTTCACAGCTAAGACTTTTTGAATGTAATGAATAAATGAGATGATTAAAATATTTCCTAAATGGTCACAGCTTTGTTCATGTTATGTCCTTATTAACAAGATGGTTCACACTTTCAAGTTAATCATAATTCTTGCATCCATTATGTTAGCTCTAGAAAACTAAAACTTTCTTTGAGATAGAACTTCAAACAAAAAAGCATTATTGCCTCTTCACTGCTACTGTCTGCCTTCTAAGATAAATTAGAAATACACTCCTAATGTCACTTAAGGAAGAAAAATATGACCTCAATTTCAAAATTCTTGTCTAATAACACTATGCTATACTTATGACATTACATGTACTTTTATATTCCCCTTTCCTTGACAGCTTAGTGGATTAAACTACTAACAGCAAAAATCTACAAGGAGGCAAAATACACAAACTTTTGAAATCAGTTATTTTCAACCTCTTAACCTTTTTATGTATACTATTAATTATGGAATGGGAAAATTGTTTAATGTATAAGTCACAACTTCGCAAATACAACTGAAGGGGTCTCTACTCAATAGGTAAGAACTCTTTTCTAGTAAGAAAATATAAATTCACTGAAATCTTTCTTACCTATCTCCCCAGAAGGGGTCAATTTCATTAGCTAAGAGGAAGTTATCAACTTGTACAATTGTGAATAATAATAATATGAATATCAACTATGCTAATGTGTTGATTCATACATGCACAGAAGAAATGGTGTGAAATAGTAACAAATTCAATGGTCTATATAACATTTAAGGGAATTTAGTAGATGGAGAACTTCCCAACATCTTTAACTGTTGCAGTTTCGAGCCTTTTCTTAATCAGATAGGGTACAGCAAGAACATAAGAGTGGGGAAGTCCTCTTCCACTTATCCCTTACGTAAGTACTTTTCTGGATGTAATTCAAAGTATTCAACTTAAGTATAAAATGTTGTATCAGAAGAAAAGGCAGATCATTACTAAAATGATATACTTTAAAACATACATCTACAACTAACATCAATCCTACTTCCTGCTACTTTTCCCTCCATCTTACACTTTTACAGAGGATCCTGTACCCTGCACATCAGAAGTATATTCTATATAGAACAAAAAGTTTAAATCCAATAAGTCTCTGCAATTTTTGTATTTCAAATTATATATTTCCTATCTTGTTTCAAGACATCCTCTGAACAATATCTAGAACTGGAATCTAAAAAATAAGTGAGTAAAATAATGTTAATATATTTGTTATTTTCAGTTGCGTTCTTGCCTCTTTTGAAAACAACTTGGAGGTTAATAAAAACATATAATATGGATTTGAAAAAAATAAAAATATAGCCATTTCCTGTTGCTTTACAAATACAGGAACCCACAATCCATTGCAGAAAAAGAAATTTACATTAAAAAGCATTTTTGCACACAACTGAGCTCCACTGACAACACAGTAAAGCTTTGGAAAGGGCATAAAAACAGAACCTTGTGTTGTTAACAAGTAATCAAAAATTTAATCTTTCAATTGAATGCTAGGCAACTTTCTGAGTATTGCAAAAAACAGTGAAGGATATTTTTGTTAGTGGTGATTATAGAATGAATAAATTTGTTTAATTTAGAAAACACAATACCTTAGCAAGATCCATCAATTTCAGTGGAAATTCAAGGTAAGCATGCATTACTAATTTTTTTCCTAAGAATTATTTTCCATGCTGACATGTACCATGTAATGCCCTATATTCTGTGCCAATTTGTATGTCTAAAATAACTGACTGCCAGTATTATTAAGGAGTGCATCAAAAACACTGTCTTATTTCATAACTTTGTTTTAAACAGAACAATTCTAAGATACAAAACAAACTGCTTAAAAATATCAAAATGATTTGACGAATGTATGATTTACTTCTGCAGGAAGAATAAAAAAATGAAAAAATAAAACGATAACCATCAAGCAAGATTTAAATGCCTAAAAGTATCACAGAGAAAAGAGAATACAAGTTTAAATTAATATAACTGAAATATATATATATTTATATATCTTTCAAATTTTTTTTAGTTTTCCTACCGTTTTTTATGTTTCTTACCCCATTCTGTCCCATCCCCTGAACTCCGTGCTTCTCCTGCTCCCTCTCCATCTTCTGCTGTTACTAAGAAATCAAATTCTTTCAAAGCTTCTTCTGTGTCTGGATCATCAGTAAGGTCAGCAGCTAGTCCTTCATTTCCAATCTACAAGTCAGTTTTGACAGAAACACCATTAAAGATACTATCATTCATGGGGCAGTTTGATGTAATCTTCTCCTCCCCTTTCTCAGGATGGCCAAAAGTTATGTTATTCTGTTTATTTTATTTTTTATTCATCATGCACAAACAGTCCCATTAACATGACTATGGTAGGTGAAAATTATGCTGCAGTACAAAATTGGCAGCCAGATAGATATACTTAGAATTAAATATTTATCAACACCATTTCTCCATTCATAATGCCTATGCAAACTATTGATAACAAAAATACCAACAATATCAAGGTGCTCAATTTATCTATTTCATGAATGGCATTTTATTGTAATGGTTCTCTATACAAAAAGACAAAAAGGAATAACAGAATCTTTAAATTAACAGTAGTTAATAAAACTTTTGGGTCTTTTTACTTTGTGTTTTTTATTCATCCGATGTTTTTCTTTTCCTTCTGTAATATCTTCTATAATATCATTCTCTTCCTCTTCATCACTATCATCTGCATTTTCCAAAAAATTAAATGTTTCAAGAACATCACTGGGGTTCCTACAAAAAGAAAATAGCGTACAATATCAGAAACAACTGTGGTCTAAAGAAATCTCAATATACATTTTACTCAAACAGGCATAAATCATGGTCTAGAATCGATATGATATGGGTATCTGCTGAACTAAGAATGAACATACAAGAGATTGAGATAGAAACTAATGTATGGGCGGATCACAATCCAATAAAGATGACGTGGAGAGAAACAAAGAAAAAATTAAGATGGACATTGAATCAATCTCTATTGAAAGAGAAAGAATGTATACAAAATGTAGCAAAGGAAATGGAATTTTTCTTTAAAGAAAATAAGAAAGAAGATACATCACTCCAAAACATTTGGGACACAGCCAAAGCATATTTTAGAGGATTAGCCATAAGTTATATGGCGAAAAAGAACAAGGAAAAAAAACAAGAACAAATGAAGCTAAAGAAAGAATTGATAAAATTAGAATTAGAACTACAAAGAGACTCACAAAAGAAGACGCTTAAAAAACAAATAGAGATTAAATTTAAATTTAATAGAAGCTGAAGAAATAGCTCAACAAATCAAAAAAGCAAAACAAAACTTTTTTGGAAAGGCTAATAAGTCGGGTAGATGGTTATCCTATAAACTGAAAAAAGAGAGAAAAAACAGATAAATAAACTGCAAGATATGGGAGGCGATTTACAATGTCAAAAAGATAGCCCAAATGGGCTACCTGCAGAATTTTATAAAAGCCTACAAGGTATACTAAGCCCATTAACGCAAGAAGTATGTAATGAAATATTAGTAGAGGCCAAACTACTGAATACATGGACAGAAGGCAATACTACTTTAATACCAAAAGAAAATTCAGATTTGACTAAGATAAAGAATTATAGACCAATATCTTTATTAAATATGGATTACAAAATTTTTGCTTCAGTAATAGCAGAAAGACTAAAGAGATTTTTGATTGAATGTATACATCCAGACCACTTGGACCCGTTTCCCAGAGAAAACACTGGGAGCTGCAAAACTTGTGCGCGCGCACAAACATGAGCACAAGGGGAAGGGTAGCTTGATTGAAGAGTTTCATTAAAAAGAAATAGAGGCGAGAGAGAGAGAGAGAGAGAGAGAGAGGGAGGGAGGGAGGGAGAGAGAGAGAGGGAGAAGGAGAGGGGGAGGGAGAGTGAGAGTGAGAGAGAGAGAGAGAAGCGCAAGTGCCTCTCTATGTCTCTGTCTCTCTGCAAATGGCAGAGGGGGCTGGGAGCCGCAGGAGAAAGCTCAAAGAGCCGCATGCGGCTCCAGAGCCGCGGGTTGTCGACCCGTGAGTTAAATGCATTGATTTTGAAATTTATCTGGCAAGGGAAAAAGGCCAGAATAAGACTGAAATTGCTACCAGTCTGGGTTCTATACTATCAAGCAGCTGCATTAACATGGTTAAAAGAGTGGATAACCCTCAGACACAAAAAACTACTATACCTAGAAGGACATGACCTACAATTTGGATGGCATGTATGGGAGAACAAAATCCATAAATACTTTCAAAATCACTATATAAGAAATGCCTTGCTTTTGATATGGGAAAAGATAAAAATGAAAATTTATATGAAAATACTAGAATGAATCTCGACAATGGAAGCATTTGTGCACCCAAATTTTATCAACTATGAGAAACTTGTGACATGCAGAGACATTTTGAATACTGATGGCAAATTACAAACTAAACAAGAATTGGAAGAACAGGGTATTGAGCTATCATGGTGGCCATATTTGCAAATGCAAATGAGATACAAAAAAGATGCTAAAACATATGGTTTTTATAAAGATCAAACAGTGTTTGACCAGATCCTATTGTCATCAGATGAAAAATTGATTAAGAAACTCTATAATTTTTTGTTAAACTTGAAGATGAAAGATGAACAGGTTAAAGAAACAATGATAACTTGGGCAAATTTTTTGGACACAATGTAGAATTAGAAAAATGGCAAAACCTGTGGGCAGCTACTTATAAAGAAAATCTATACAAAATGTTTTACAGATGGCATTTACCATTTGCAAGATTAGCAAAAATGTTTAAAAACATGTCTAGTAATTGTTGGAAATGTAGTCAGGCACGTACTATCACCTCTAGTGGACATGCTCTAAAACGAAAAAAATTGGTTCAAAAATACATATGTGGTTAGAGAAAATGTTAAGAAAACATGTAGATTTTAAGCCAGAACTGTTTCTTCTAGGAATAATCACAGAGAACTATGTCAAAAATGTATATATTTCATATTAAATATATTAACAGCAGCAAGAATTACATTTGCACAGTATTGGAAAAATGAAGAAACATCATCGGAAGAAGACATACAGTAATTAGGAAAATCTTGGATTGTGTGGAAATGGATAGGCTTACATTGAAAATGAAAGGGAAAGAAGATACAGAATATTTGCAAACATGGGATAATTTTTATAAATGGCTAGAAAATGGAGTAGAGAATAGAAATGGAAGTTGCATTATTATTGTCAAATATGTGACCCCAGACAACACATTGTTTATTAAGCACTAAAGATTTGTAACTATAAAAACTTAATAAAATATGTATATATATAAAAAAGAAATAGGTGTGATCTATTTTTGAACTAAATTACCTCAAGAGAAAATAAACTTATTTCTAATTCATAAACTCCAAGGAAACTATGTATCTGATTTTTTAAAGTTCTGATTGTAACCTTTTCATATTTAAATGTCATTGAAGATAAAAAATAACTTGTATGAACCTTTTAATACACAAATTGTTAGTTGTCACGTAATGAAGATTTTCAGAAAATAAACAATTTTAACCATGAAGTAGTATGACTATTATGTAGTCATAATTATATGGCTATGATTAGAAGCATAGCAATAAATTATTTAATTTGTTCCTTCTTCAAGTTCATGCAAATTTCCCTAAATTATGCAGGTGCAGAATTTATCTCAGATGAGATATAAGATTTTTTTTTTGTTTTTACAAAAATATTTTTAATCAAGGACAACCAGTATACCTGTTTTAATTTTGTGTACAAATATTTTTTTTAAAAAAAACCATACCATGCAAACAAATTAGTTATCAGATATATCTTTGAAGGCAGTCACTCTTCCTAAACATTTATAGTACTTTGCCTACCTTTTCATGTCTTGTCCCTTTTGTTTTGATGTGGGAGATTCTCCTCCATTAAGAATCTGTTCTAATTTTTTTGTCTCTACTGAGCCATTTGGTTCTGAATTGGAAAGTCCAAGTAAAGACCTCACCCTCTGTGATCGTACATCCAATATTGTATCCGTGTAACCTACTTCTTGAAGATATCTAAAAGATAAAAGAAAGTAGAATTATAGTCATGCATGCCCACAATCATCAGTGAACCTCTAAGATGTTCTGTATGGCAATTTAAAATACAGCTATTTTTAGCGTATTGTTTAAGAACATCCTAAAGCTTATGGCACTGCTTTTTGTTTCTAGGAAGTTTAATTCACATGAATTTTTTAGGTAAATCTATTCCAAGAAAAAAATTCCTTACATTTATTTTAGATTAATTGCTAATTATTGAGTTCAAGCAAGTATTTACAATTACATCAGAACTTATGTAATTCAATGTACAATGTACATCACATATACTTATGCTTCAATGTACAATGACCTTCAAACCCAATATAATATGATACTTACTGTCTTAGCAACTGTCTGCCTTGTTTCCAAGTTAGCTGACTATTATGAGGCACTGTAGGAACCTCTGTATCTTTGGTTTCTTCTGCAACACAAAAAATAATCGACAAATTATGTGCCATCAAGACATTAATTCTGAGTGATCAGAATAATAGAATAACAGAGTTGGAAGGGTCTTGGAGGTCTTCTAGACCAACCCCCTGTTGAAGCAGGAGACCCTATACCATTTCAGACAAATGGCTGTCCTGTCTCTTCTTAACAGCCTACAATGATGGAGCACCTACAACTTCTGAAGGCAAGCCGTTTCACTGGTTAATTGTTCTCACTTAGAAAATTTCTGCTTAGTTCTAGGATGCTTCTCTCCTTGTTTAGTTTCCATCCATTGTTTCTTGTCTTGCCTTCTGGTGCATTGGAAAATAGGTTGAGCCCTTCTTCTTTGTGGCTGCCCCTCAAATATTGAAACACTGCTTTCAAGTCACCCCAGGTTCTTCCTTTCATTAGACTAGACCAGTGGTGGCAAACCTATGGCACGGGTGCCAGAGGCAGCACTCAGAGCCCTCTCTGTGGGCACGTGTGCCATCGCCCCAGTCTTAGGCCTTCAACTGGGTTTTATAAAACCTTTTCATTTTAGGCCTCCGCTGGCATGTGCAAAGAAAAAAAGGTTCAATCAATCAATTTCAACTTCTCATGGGGGAAAAAAAGATCTTGTAAAGTTGGAATTGATTGATTGAACTTTTTAGTCCCACCCAATCTGCCGTTACCACTGCAGCCATGCCCACCCAATGGGCCACGCCCACCCAATGGGCCACACCTACCCGGCACTCGACAATGCATAAGTGGGTTTTGGGTTGCAGTTTGGGCACTCAGTCTCTAAAAGGTTCGCCATCACTGGACTAGACATACCCAATTCCTGCAACTATTCTTCATATGTTTCAATCTCTGGACCCCTAATCACCTTTGTTGTTCTTTGCACTCTTTCCAGAGTCTCAAAATCTTTTTTATATTGTGGTGACCAAAATTGGATGTAGTATTCCACGTTTGGCCTTACTAAGGCTATATAAAGCTAAGGCTTTATAAAGTGGTATACAGATAGGTGTTCCATTTTCTTTTTACTGTCTTTTATTAAGGATTCCAGGTTTTGCATTACTCTGATTTACTGAATTTTTAAAATTCTACAAGCATATCCTAAAGACATCAAATTAAATTCATTTTTAGCGTATTACTAGATGTTTAAAAGTGAGGGAAAAGTTACAAGGTACATGTAATCTTTATAATTCCAGATTATATATGGTATTCCATTTGAATGGAAAGCTATGTTTGCTGATATATAAGTTGTACATCATTTATATTTATATAGGATCAAAGAATGGAATGTTCTCTCAGCAACTGATAGTAACATAGACAAGGAAAAGCATAGCCACCTGCCATATTTAATTTCTTAATCTGGGTGTCAACTTTTGCTCAGCTTTCTGATTAATTTCCTTAATCCATTTAAAAAAAACTTGTTTTTTTTTTACTATTTGTTCCATACTTTTTTATTACTGTTCTTGAGGAATAACATGAACCTTGGCTTGATTCACAGATAAATCTTATATGATAAATGGCTTATACTGAAAAATATGAAAACCTGAACAAAAAAGAAACTATGGAAGGAAAGAAACATAGAATATAAAAATTGGAAGCAATCTTGAAGAACATCCAGTTCCCCTGCCAATTGTAGAAATCCATTATAACATTTCTGATGGTTATTTAACCTTGGTTTAAATATTTACAATGAAGGAAACTTCAACCTCCCAATGCAACTCTTGTGCCACTAATTTTTTTTTACTTTAAGAAACATATTCTGATTTCCAATTGATTTTTTAAAAATCCACTGATTCCTATAATGTCTTCTACAACAAGTCAAAATGTCTGTCCTGTATTCTACATGACAACTCTTTGAATACTTGATGACAATCATCATCTTTGTCCCACAATATTCTCTTCTTTAGTCTAAACAGGCCTACTGCATCAAATCTTTCGTCAAAAGTTTTCCTTCTAGACATTTACTTTTGTTTGCCCTCAGCTGGACAGGGTTTATTATGTCATTGTATTTCATTAAATGTGGTGATAGAAGGGGCGTTGTCTTACCTGAACTCCGTTTCTCAGCACGGAGATGGATAATCCACTAATGGGTTAACTTAACCCTCCTGCCCAATCAGATCAAGTCAGTCAAACTTGCCACGCCTGTCCTGGGCCAGTTTTGCCAGTTTTCGATGAGGATGCAGCTACTGACTGACAGCATGACGTGTTGGCTCACAGAAATCAACCCTAAGCTTGAGGACCTAATTGGGTGGGTGTGGATTATCCATCTCCGTGCTGAGAAACGGCGTTCAGGTAAGACAACACCCCTTCTCCAGCACTGGAGATGGATAATCCACTAATGGGACATACCAAAGCCCACTGCCCTTACGGGAGGGAAGTGGACAAGTTTGGAACTGTGTCACGGGGCACCACCTGCCAAAGGATGCCTCGGCGGATGCGTACCTGTCCAGTTTATAATGCCATATAAACAGTGAGGGGTAAGACTACATGGCCGCCCTATATACCTCCTTGATGGAAGCCTGTGTGGCCCAAGCCACAGAGGTGGCCGCACTGCGCGTAGAGTGGGCCATGACACGGCGTGGAACCGGCAAAGAATTGGATTGGTACGCCCCTGCAATGCAAGCTCTTATCCAACGACCGATCGTGGAGGCCGAGACCTTCCAACCCTTGGAGGAAGTGTGGAAGGAGACAAAAAGTGCCTCGGAGTTGCGGAAGGTGGCCGTCCGTTTAATATAATAACGGAGAGCCCGGCAGACATCCAGAGAATGCCACTGACATTCCAGATCATGGGACGGATTAGGGCAGAAATCAGGAAGGACGATGTCCTGGGCCCTATGATAAAGAGAATTAACTCTGGGGACAAAGGTGGGGTCTAAGTTAAGAGTGACCCAATCCCGGTGAAAGACACACAGATCCTCCCTGACTGAGAGAGCTGCCATCTCAGAAATACGCCGGGCCGAAGTAATAGCCACCAAGAAGGTGACCTTAAGGGATAAGGACTCATGTCGCATGAACTGAGGGGCTCAAAAGGGGCCTTGGTAAGAGCCTGAAGGACCCTAGGTAATTCCCACGAGGGATACCTGTGGACCACAGGTGGCTTGGTATTAGTAGCTCCCTTGAGGAAAGAACGGATCAAGGGGTGCTGCCCCAGAGACTTAACAGTGTCGCAAGAAAGCAAGGTAGAAAGGGCCGCTACCTGTCTATGCAAGGTATTAGGTTCCAATCTCTTATTCAGCCCCTCCAGTAAATAGTCCAGAATATGTGGGACAGTCAATCCGATAAGGGTAGTTGATGAGTGGAACACCACCAACAAAAGTTCTGCCACTTGGCATCGTAGATGCGGTTAGTAGCCAGTCTACAGGATGCCTGAATTACGTCAATGACCCCTGGCAAACAGGACTCCTGGGTTAGGATCCGGCGTTCAAGTGCCAAACGGCTAACTGGAGCCATTGAGGGTGCGGGTGATTTAGATCCCCCTGGATCAGTGATACCCTGTCTGGAGGGATTTTCTAAGGGCGCGATTGGGAAAGACCGACAAGGTCGGCGAATCAAGGTCTCCGCAGCCAGAAAGGGACCACCAGGAGAACCTCTGGTCTCTCCTGCAGAAGCTTGCAGATGACCGCTGGGAGAAGGGGAAGAGGGGGAAAGGCATAGAGTAGGCCATCCGGCCATGGGGCCCACAGGGCATCTATTTCCTCTGCCCCCTGAACTGGAAAACGCGAGAGGAACTGCAGGAGTTGCGCGTTTGTCTTGGAGGTAAACAGATCTATGATTGGAAGACTGAATCTGTGGGTGATTTCCCTGAATAACGCCGGGTGTAGACGCCATTCCAAGTGGTCCACGGTTGACCTGCTCAGGAAGTCTGCCCTCTTGTTTGCCTCCCCCAAGATGTGGTCCACCCTGAGCGAGGTGAGATTGGTCTCTGCCCAGGAGCCCAGCTGCTGGGCCTTAGACAGAAGTGCATGGGACTGGGTGCCCTCCTGCCGGTTCACGTGGGCCTTCGCTGCCATGTTGTCCGTAAAGACGAGCACATGTTTCGCTATGTTGTGGCGAAAGTGGTGAAGGGCTAGATGTATGGCCCTGAGTTCCAGCCGGTTGATATTGTGTCTCAGGTCCAACTGAGACCACCGTCCTTGGGCCCATTGAAACTGATAGTGTGCACCCCAACCGAACAGGCTGGCATCCGTCATGATCGTGAGCCGACCAGGCTCCTTGAACAGAGACCCTCTGGTCATGGCTGGAGAGAGCCACCATCTGAGGAAACATAGGATGTATGGTGGGATCCTTACCTCTCGAGTGGAAGTGCTTGTTCCCTGCTTCTGATAGGGGAGTAGAAACCACTGAAGGGACCGCGAGTGTAATCTGGCCCAGGGAACGATCGAGATGCATGATATCATCTTTCCCAGAAGCCGGGAAAGACCGGAAAGAGACAGCGTCTTTTCTCTGCAGACCTTGAGAACCAGGTCTCGTATACTGTCCCTGCGTTCCTGGGACAGATAAACCCGACACTCTACCATGTCTATGATGGCCCCTAGGTGGAGCAATCTGGTCGATGGGATTGTCTGACTTTTCTTGAAATTGACCGAGAAGCCATGACCCTGTAGGACTCCGATCACCAGTCCCAGGTCTGTTAGAGCCCCCTGCGGGGAGGATGACTATATTAAGATGTCATCCAGGTAGCATTGCACCCAGACTGGCATCAATCTCAGGTGTGTCGCAAGAACCGCCAGGACCTTGGAAAAGACCCTTGGGGCCAACGACAGGCCGAATGGAAGTGCCCTGCTACTGGTAATGATGCCCCATGTAACTGAACCTGAGAAACTGGCGATGACCAGGGATGATGGGAATGTGGAGGTATGCCTCTGTGAGGTCCACTGAAGTGAGAAAGTCCCCCTTTCGGATGCTGCCTAGGATGGACTGAAGTGTCTGCATCTTGAACCTTCGGTATGCCAGATAAAGGTTCAGGCGTTTTAGGTCTAAGATTGCCCTCCATCCTCCCGAGGTCTTGGGGACTACAAAAAGGATGGAGTAGAATCCGCGCCCCCGTTGAGTCGTAGGCACCAGTTCTATGGCTCTGATGTCTAATAAGTGACATATGGCCTCCTGCATGAGATCTCTCCTTAGAGACTTTTTTGTTTGGGAACAAGCAATGAACCGTCTTGGTGGACTGGAAATGAATTCCAGAGACAGGCCATAACGGATGATGTCCAGGACCCAGGCTTCTGTGGTGGTGACCTCCCATTGAGTGGCAAAGAGGGAAAGCCTTCCCCCTATGGGAGGATCCACTGGGGGGGTCACTTCCTGCGGAAGGGACGACCCCCGCCTCAAAAGGGCCGTTTGGACTGGAATTGCTGCCTGGGCCGTGGGACTGGTCTGTCAGGCAGACGGTCCTGCCTGGGAGTGAAGGGCCGAGAAGGTTGTGTGGTTGGAGAAGTGGTGGCAGGCCGAAAGAACTGTCTACGATTGTAAGGGGTAGACTGTCTATTGGACCACTTAGTAAGATGGGCCAGAATCTTTTTATCCTTGTTCTCTGACAGAAATTGGGTTAAGGCGTCCCCAAACAATTTACTACCCTGGTATGGGGCTGCTGCCAGACGCCACTTGGACTTGGCGTCTGCCTGCCAGTGTCTTAGCCATAGCATGCGGTGGGCTGCCATGTTGGACGCCAAGGACCTGGAGGAAAACTGAGCCAAGTGCAAGGTCGCATCGGAAGCGTATTCCATCGCGGCCACTAACTTACTCAGGTCCTGATGTGTGCGGACATCGTCTGAGGGGATCCTGGCCTGTAGCTGACGAAGCCAAGTTAGGGCAGATCTCATAAAGAAGGAGGCTGAAGTGGATGCCCTGATAGACCACGCCGCTGCCTGGTGTGACCTTCTGAAGGCCATTTCCGATCTGCGTTCCTCAGATTTTAAGGCCTCTGCCATATCCCCCGAAATAGTGGAAGAGGAGAACAGGTGAGACAGGGGCTCATCCACCGTGGGAACATTCAACGCCTCATCTAATTCTGAGGCTATGCTAAACAACTTATCATTTCCACCTGGAAGGGGGAAGGTACCCAGGGAAGCCCATTGTTTCTTAACTGCATTGAGGAACAAGGCTGGACATGGAACATGGTGCTGAGTGACCACTGGTTCAACGAAGACGGGGTCCGCCTCTGGATCCGTTGTGGAAGCTGCTGGGGCGGATTGGCTAAGTCCCCCGTGTGCAACCGAGCTAACCTTGAGACACAGGGGAAGAAAAAGAGATGGATTAAATAGTCCTCCGAACGGGGGCGGATCCAGTGCCTGTTCCTCCTCTGACCACAAGGCGTCAAGCGGCTTGATCCTGTTCCGGGGTCAATGAGACCCTGCTAATGGAAGAATGGGAGGGGGAAGGAGGGTCACGAGAACTGTGATGTACTGTACACGGGAGAGGAAGGGAAAGCAAGGATTCCGCTCTGGGCACTGACGGAGTCCTGACCGGAAGGGCCTGCTCCACTGCCTGAGCTACCAGGACCTGGATCCTATTGTCCAAGGATGGGAGGGTGGACTCCTCCCCTCTAAGCCCCACGGCCGTGGGTATAAAGGTGGCCTCCGGGGCCTGCAGGGCCCACGGGGTAGAGGGAGACCTGAAGGTATGTGCCTCAGGTATCACATCGGCTTGGCCATAAGAGATGGATGGTTTTGCCGGTGCCCAGACTTCCTGAGAAGAAGAAAGACCTAGAGGCAGATCAAAAAAAAGGTGGACTCAGTCTGAGCAGTCTCGGCTCTGGCCTATTTTTGAGCCTTTGAAAACTCTTTTTCCAATGACTGGTGTCTCCTGCTGGCCTGTTTTTCAGCCAATTTGGAGGTTTTCCCCCCAGAGGCAGCCTTAGGTTTGACCTTGGCTGCAATCCTACCATCAGCCTCTTGGGAAGGAGATCTGTGCCTTTTCCAGACTGAGGAGGAAGGAGAGGCAGCCCTGGATTGGGAAGCTGTGTTATCCTCCATGCTGGTATGAAATCTTCAGGTGTGCGAGAGGGTGCACCTGGGAAAGGGGTCAATTGGCTGATAAGAGTGTAGGGCAAAGGCTGGAATTAGGTTGCCCTACCCCCCCCCCGGGTCACCGAACCAGTGGTATCCAAAGAACCAGTTCTACTTGCAGCCGCTATGACTTCCGCTGGAAAGTGGATTGCGGCCTGCTAGTGAGGCTTGCTGTGTTGCCAGGCCAGCAATATAAAAGTTGGCAACAGTACAGTGTCAGAGGCTAGGGACTACTGTAGTAATCAGCAAGCCAAGGGTGACCAGGGCTTGAGACACCAGGAGGCCCAATAAAAAAATCTTGGGCCTATGCCCAGGATAAAGAATAAATGCCAAATACCACAGGGGGAATCTCCAAGGAAGACCTTAGAGAACTTTTCCCCCACCCCCCAGGCAAACCTTGACTGTACAATCAGGGAAAGACCCCTGTCCAAGACTTCCAAGATGGCTGGGGCCCCTGTGCAGATTTTAGGCCTTCACTTAGGATGGGACTGAGAGGAAAGTGCCGAAATAGGTGGAAAAGATCCTTTTTCACCACCCCTGACCTTCCCTTGCAATCAACAAGGCTGTGGGACCACGTGGTTGCAAAATGGCGGTTGTGACTCACTCGACCACCCCCTCCGGTCCGGAAGCTGTTGAGAGTCGCCCGGCCTGTTGCGTGCTTCTCAGGGGCAAACGGAGCCGAATGAGCCCTCCCCAGCTGATCGTCGGCATTTTAAAAACAAGCCCAGAAGTCTCCAGAGCGATTGGCACGTGTCGAGAAAACCTGAGGCCCCTGCGGCCTCCACGAGTCAAGCCGGGCTCTTTAAAGTCGTCGGAGCTGCAGCCGCAAGCTCCAACGCTGGTGGAGAGTGGTGGGAATGGGGAGGGATTTGAAACGGGCTAGAAGGGATAAAGGATTGAGAGAATTTTTCCCCCGACCCCCCGGAAAAGGTCCCCCTATTCCAGGCAAAGAGTGGATGGGGGGGTAAGTTGGGAAGAGAACGGAGTCCTCTGTTTGAAACTGAAACCCAGTGGGAATCAGTTAAGAGATAATCCTCTGGAGGAGCGCTGGTTCCAGCGCTACCCAGGGGACTAAAAGTCAAAGCGATTTTACAAAATTTAATAATCTAAGGGATAATCTACTAATAGGTAACTACTTGCCTGTAAGCCAAACCTGCACGTCTGTTCTGGGCAAGATCAAGTCGAAAACTGGGAAAACAGGCCTAGGACAGGCGTGGCAAGTTTGACTGACTTGATCTGATTGGGCAGGAGGATTAAGTTAACCCATTAGCGGATTATCCATCTCCAGTACTGGAGAAACAATATTCTAAAAGTGATCTGATCAATGCAAATATCGCAAATTGCCACTGCCAATCATAGAAAGGCATAAGTTTAATGTGTTGGGCTAAGAAAATATACTACCTAGAGCAAGGGTAGGCAACCCAAAACACTTAAAGAGCCACTTGGACCCATTTCCCACCAAAAACAAAACACTGGGAGCCGCAAAACCCTTTTGACATCTAAAATGAAGATAACACTGCATATATCCTTTTTTACCTTTAGTGTGTGTGTGTGTGTGTGTATTGTATATATGTGTATATATATGTGTGTGTGTATATATATATATATACACACACACACACTACACGGTAGAGCACTAGAGCTCTAGAAATGTTCTATAATTTTTCCTACACTTATGGGCTTTAACACTACTTTATGGAGATATCAAGAAACAGCACTTCTGTTCTTTTATAAATATCTTTAAAAACAATGAAAAGTTGAAATTTGGACTGAATAACAAAAATAATGCTTTAAAAGCCAAAAATTCTGTCTTTTTCAGGCTAATAGTTTAATACTAAGAAAACTTGGAAAGATCACATAACTTTTGTAAATAAAATGAAACCCAATTATAATCACAATACAAAACAATAATGCTAACATTGATTGCAAAGATTTTGGTATAAAAGGTGGACAAAAGAATGTGAGGTAAATACAATAGTTATAAATAGATTTTTACCTGATTCAAAAGTTGGCATTTTCAAGTCACCTTGATTCAATTCTGTGCCATATTTTAGTTTATGGTATTTTGCCCTTGAAAGAAAAACGAAAGTAAATTGACCAATAAATTTTAGATTTGTAATTTCCTTACAACATTCATACAAAGATGTCTAAATAGTGAAGATTGCTCTTATGAACTGCCTTTGTTCATCAGATAGACTTGGATATATCAGTGTTTTAATTAGCAAGTCTCCTGTTCAATCACCTTTGTATACAGATGGCTAGTGTATTAAGCATATTTAAACATTTTCTGCCTTCAAAAATCAAACAGAACCATTCATACAACTACAAAATTACATTTTATATACTGACCAACATTAAAATAAAAACAATAAAAGTTACTGTTTACAAAAATAAATGTTTAGTCTTTAAATAACTGAGTTGATTTTGTCTTCTAAATTAAAAAAGATAAATAGGCACCAGCAATGGGTTTCAACAATGTAGAGTTTAACATAAATCCAAATAATAGACTGCTGTATATTAGTTCTTGACATCAATACCTTCAAATTGTGTCTGGAAAGCAATTGATAAAGCAATATATCTTATGGTTCTAATATCTTGCACCAATTAGTAGCCTAGCTACCACATTTTCCATCAACTGGAATTTCAGAACATTTTGACTATTGGAGCACATTGAAACAGACAATTTGGGATACACTTAAGGAAACCAACCAACAAGTTCAGGAATAGCCACAGTTAGCATATTCAATAAATATTAAATTCATTCTTGTCACAGCCTCCACCCTGTAATTAAGAAATAGCTAATTTGCTATTTCAGATGGATTAGCCCTGAATCCAAATCTTGGACCAAGAGCACCTCCAACTTAACTGAATTTAGTTCCATATTATTCTTTTTCATTCACACCGATATTCAAATTTTCTTCAATTATCAATACCATCTTAACTAATATGAAAACATTGTATGTAAACTTCTCAGTTGAGAAACATGGGATAGATACCTTTCTTGTTTTAATGCATATTCTAACATTTTTATTCTTCTTACTAAATCTTTCTTCAAGTTTTCTTGACCCTTTCTCTCGCCTTGCAAAAATGCTATCCGAGCCTGAAAATACAAAAATGGTAACATAATTATCTTTCATTTGATCATGTTTATCCAATATACCATATTTTAATTCGATGTTCTATGCCTCCTAGAAGAATTTTCGGGGATATTCTCCACAAAAAGAAAATAATCTATAGATTGCATTTCTTTGTGATAAAATATTTTGCCAACTAACTGAACTGTACCAAATCCATTTTTATTTTACAATAAACCTGTTCAGAACAGCATTCAAAAACAAATATGTATTTCTAATTCATAAGTCAAGGAGAGAAATAAAGCTGGAACAATAAAATCCTCATAGAAAAACTCTATGCCCTGGGTGTCAAACTTGTCACGACACACACGACTTTTTTTTGCATTGCCGGAGCTGGGGTGGGCGCAGCCTCTGTATGATGCAACCAGCCTGCAGGCTGGCAGCTTGACACCCCTGCTCTATGCTAAACAGCACTGAAATGTTTTATTCATCATTATATTATTTGTCAATCCTATGATTTTAAAGAACTGGAATCAGAAAGATTCCAGATACAAATAAAACTACCACAGCTTTGCATAAATGCCACACTGTAATTACACAGAAAAGAATTTTAAAGCAGCACTGTTAGTATACTAATAGTCCCTATGGTGAAATTTCATTATCAATTGAGGTTTTAGGGAACATGTCAATCAATAAAATTTGCTAAGTTGCTTTGGTTGAACAGTGCAAAATATAACTGCAATTGCAACAATGGGGCATTTTCATCTCTAATATCCCACAAAAAATCACTTGTGAAATCTGGAGATGGGTTGTTCAAGTGCTCTGTGTAAGTCTGGAAACAAATGTTTGTCTTCTAATTTAGACATAAATTCAGTTAAACAATTTTAATGAAATTTATATTACATAAGAACTATGGATTTGAAAACAACGCCATGCTTTTGAGCGTGAATATTTTCTTTAATGTTTTTGATTTTAGCATTCAGGTTCCCAGATGTCTGCATATTTCTTTTAATCACTATAAATAGTAAAAGAAGATGACTTCTAAAATTATGCTACAGTACTGGACTTTCACTTGTGTAACTGAAATTTTCCTTAAAACCTCTTATAATTCTTATATACATTTCAATGTCTTCCACAGGAACCCTAAGCTTTTTCAAGGAGATATCAGAATTAATTACAAGAGAACATGGGGGGGGGAACAATTTTCCACCAATTTAATATTAAATTAATACAATGACATATTTTTAATTTATTTTATTAGATTCTGCCCCATTTCTTAGAGACATAAATGAGGCCTCCTCTCCACTTATGTTACCCCCACAACAGCATGCAATATAAATTAGACTGAGAGAATGACTAGTCTAAAGTTTCATGCAGCAGATTCTATGATCCAGCAAGGGTTTGAATCTGGGCCTCCCCAATCTAAATCTAGCCATTATCTATACTTATCTACACTATTTCATTACCTAAAAATAGCTCAAGAGCAGAACAAAAATACCAGCAAAATCCACAGTTCTCTTCCCTTTAAAATTTATATTGATATTTGAATAATAATAGTGAAAAAGTCACAGTGGAAATATACACTGAACTGCAAGTGCAATAAGGCAGAACTTATTTATTTCTTTACAATTCAAAAAATATATTACAATCAAAATACTAAAAACATTTTAAACCAATAAAAATAACAGAAACCATTAAATATATTAAAATGTAGTACTATTAATAATAAAAACTTAGCACTATTGACTTGCAGGCAAAGGTTCCTGCCAAGCTTCTTAAGCACACCCACATTAACCAGGCCCCTTGAGCCATGACCTTCTTCCTGCTAGGCCCCTACTGTGATCCCAGACAGACTCCTTATCAACAAGACCCATTTGTTCTCTTTTGTTGAAGGGAAGCAGCCGAAAATAACTTTTCTTTTTCATATTGCTCCTTCTCTCTTTTCAGGGAAGGGTGAAATTATTCCAGTTTATGATGGCAACGATAGCTAAATCACGATTTTCAAATTAGTTTTATTGGAAGTAAAAGGCAGTATGCTTCAATATTATAAAGTAAAATAAGTCTGATAGACAATTCATTTGGAAACCAAATTTGGAATTATAGATTATAGTTCTACGTATAGACTCTTACTGCATCTGAAATGTTTTTCTTAAAATAAATCTTTTAAAATATTAGATACTACTTGATTCGTCAATACTAGATCTTTTTTAGATTACATAGAAACTCTTATTAATTGTTCATTTGTCCGGAATAGGGCGGCATAGAAATTAAATAAATAATAATAATAATAAATAATAATTATCTTTTGATAGATGATCTGGCTGTATTCATTAAGTATTGAATACTGGCTTTCTTTTAACAATGGTTTTGAAATGTTAAATTGATATAACATCACTTTTATATGCAGCTTTAAAAACTTAAAAGCTTTAAAAAATCCCACTTCTATACAGCTTGATAACCTTTGGTTTTTAGTTTTTGCTCTTTCTCATTATTATGTTTCTAAAATCTATTTTAAAAAGAGGCAGCCTCACATCTTTAAACATTGCTTAATGTCTGTATGTGAAAGGATTGTACATATGTTTAAGAGGAAAATGTTGACCATCAATGTTGCACAGGTGTCCATCTGACTGGTGCAAGATGCATATTCCAGTATTGACCAGTTCTCTGTGTGGATGCTGTGTCCGGAAGTCCGTCCCGGGCCTGGGCAGCAAAAAATTAGCTACCGGTTCTGCCGAACTGGTGCGAACTGGCTGAATCCCAGGGTTAGTCATTAGTCACTTTTTTAAGCTCTTAATTTTGAACAGTAATTAAACAAATGTTAGTCAAAGATTACCCATAAGGAAGGTATTTATATCAAAATGGCAACAAATTTGAACATTTAAAGTAATTTACATCATCTTATCAACAGTGCCTAGCTTCTGATACACCATTTATCTTTATCATATTAGTAAACTTATTAATCACAATTAATTTCAGTGTGATTACACTTAAAATGAAATTATTAATTCTAACATTCAAATTAATCTGTATTTCATCAGTTTAATTAAAAAGACCGTTTAAAATAAACATACACATTAAAGACAGTAAGAAGTTGTTGAATGATCCAGAATACTTACATTTGAAGATATTTTTCTTTTTCCAACAACCCTTATTTCCTTAATTAGGGACATGGATCATGAGTTCAATAAACACTAGAGGGTGCTGCAGCACCATCTTGGATACTTTGAATATTTTGAAATATTCACAATAAGATATTGTGTCAAAGCTCTATAATATAATAATGTATACATGAATGTGTAAATGATATTAAAAATTGTGAGTTTTATGAACTTCTTAATGAAAACCCATGAAACATACCAGTAATGTACTGTATTTCATTATATTTTGTTATTGTATAAAAATCTTAATTTTGATTATATCTGTAGTTATTTATTACTTCCCATTTTTAATAAATGAAACTTTTTTCTACATTTCACTTTTAGCTAACTTTGTAAAAAAAAAACCAATCCATCTCTGAATTTTGTTGCCTTTTGATGAAACTTTAATACATATATACGCACATATACATCTACACACACACACACACGTTTAAAATGAAAGTACTTTTGTGTAGCAATTAAAGACATCAAGCTAAAAACCAGGAAATTATGAATACTAATTCTGACTTGGGTACAAAGCCAACTGAATGACTTTGAGACAGTCACTCTCTCAGACATAGGAAGAATGCAATGGCAAACCAATTTTCAAGTATCACCAACAAAGTTGCAAGGACTTCTTTAGACAATCACCAGGAGTCAATACAAAGGGAGGAAAAGTTTATTTAAAAAGTGTGTATGAATGCATAATATTTGCTAGAAGCCACATTCTCTCTGGCCCCATGATCAAAAAAGGGGTAGGTCAGGGCAAAGAAATGCAAGTATATAAATATGGTTGGGTATTCCATTTCTTACCTGTTTTTTTAACTTTTCCTTCTCTCTTTTGTCTACCATTATCCCACTCCCCCCCCCCGTAATATTACCACTGAATTGTATCCGATTGCTATAATAAAGGATTTGAGCGATTGATGAATTAATTACTTGAAATTAATTACCTATATAGTCTCATAAAAATTAATTGATCCTCTGTTTGTACATACCACCAATTATCTTGCATGTAAACCAGTTTCACAAAGAAACTGTACACTCTGTAATTTTCCTCCCACCTTCCTCATTAACAAAAATGGCAGAAAAATGTGATGGTGGGGGAGATAGCTGCACTGGGGAGAAAAGGGAGAAAAAATTCAATAAAGATGAGGTAGAGGGAAGAGGTTAAATGAATAGGGAACAGACAGAAGTCTCGTTATTGTTTAACCATAGGCACATATCCAACTTAAGTAGCAGTTAATTTTTAAACATATACTGTATATCTACTTTGTGTTCAGAAGTTTTTTTTCTTTCAACAGCTTCCATTCCTTTCAGTAACATAAGACAACTCTAGCACTACTCATAAATAATTATGCAGAAAGAAAATCTTGAACAATGTATATGTACATTCCTGTGGTGGTGTAAAGGTACTAAAATAATGGGATACAAATTACTAAATAAAAAAACCCTGAATTTTGAACAATTTCCATAAATGTACTGTATATTTAACATAAACAGTGGTACCCAACCTTTCTGGCTTTGCGGAGTGGCGACGGCAGCAGGGGAGAGGGGATGGTTCTGCCCAAACAGTGGGCCAGAGCGTTCACAGAAGTGGAACTGTGCACACTTGCACGCTTACCCGCCACTCGCACAGCTGAGTTTGAAACAGACTGTGGCCTGGTTTCAGGCAATGGCCTGGGTGTTGGGGATTCCTGAGTTAAATGGCATTATACCTGCATAAAATTCTGTCTTGCTGCTTACTGAACGGACATTCAAATCTAATGAAAGTTAATTTTAAGTTCCAACCTAGCATGCTAAACTGAGGATTTACTGTTTATTGAAGATATCTGTGGGAGGTGTTACATAAAATGTATTACGTAGTTAAAAGATTTTATTAGTCCTTCCATCCAATTTTTAAAACAAAAACAATTATGCAGATTTACTCCGAAATAAATCTCAGGTTACTACAGAATTATAGCATTATTTAACACTCGGTATTAGCCAGAATCCTCACAGTAGATTATTTAATAACATAAATGTTTATACAATATCAGTTTCCAACAATACCATTTTAACACTGCCCTGCTCAGGAGTTCAGTTACATTCCTAAAATCAGTAGCTACGGTATCAATGTTTTTGCTTCCTTCTTTAGATCAAGCTCAACTTGTGTTGTTTTAATGGCAACATGGAACTTGCTACTTCCTTCTTCTGAGTAGGTTTTAGATTTCTTAACTTAGCCTATAGTCTAGGACAGTGTTTCTCAACCTTGACAATTTTAAGGCATGTGGACTTCAACTCCCAGAATTCCACAGCCAGCAGTCCACATGCCTTAAAATTGTCAAGGTTGAAAAACACTGGTCTAGGATCTCTTAACTGTCTCCAATTGTGATGGAAATGATTTATATGCAAAACAGAGTGGTCCATCTCTACACCCAGATCAAATGATGTTTTTGTGAAAATGGTGATAGTGGCATTGGCCTAAAACACAGAACAAAAGTATCATGAACTATTTCTAAATGATATAACTGAGGAATTACATGAACCATTCATGGAGAAAATCTGTATCTATCTATCCATCCATCCATCCCACCCACCTAAACTCTCATGTCTGTTGTAAACTTTAATTAGGTGAAATGATGCATCATGGGGCAGTATCAAGGAGAGAGGGAAGGGGTGTGCAACAGGCATGATGCAGATCAGTCAGGGTGCAAATGGGTGCCCAAGATGTATAGCAAGGATTAGGGAATGTGTGTGAAGATGCAACGCAGGCTGGGTAGAATGTGGAAGGGTGTGGGTCATGGAAAGGATGTAGAGCTGCAATGAGAGTTGTAGGGGGTGCGCAAGTGTTGCACAGGTCAGAGAGGATGCACAAGGTTGTGAGTGATTGCAGAAGGACTGGGGAGGGTGCACCAGTAGGAGACTTACCTAAGCAACTTGCAAGCTTCCCTCCCAGCTTCTCTATTGATATTCTCCCTGAAAGCTTCCCACAAAGTCAGTGAGAAAGCCGGCAGAAAGTCGGAAATTGTTCCCATTCCCACTGTTGTTTTTTTTTGCCTGTCCTTCATCATTCTGTTGATATGTTTAGCTATATAAATATTTCTGAAACAGTGAAGCAACTGAATGTCTTAATGGGTCATGGGTTGTCTAATATGCTTGATAAGAGCTGACAATAACTTGATGGCAAGTCATCAATCAATCATAGTACCATTTCTTAAATACTTGAACTAGACTACCTGCAGGAAAACAAAATGTTTTGGAGAAAAAAGCTCTACCTGCACAATCCTAATGTAAACATCAGATAGCACATTGATTTCTTAGACCACTCATCTGTATAAGTGCCCCTAGAATGAAACCTCTAGGAGACAAAATAAAAACATACAATAACTTTATAAACCAGTATCTTCACGATAGAACCAAAATCTCCCAAAACCAGTGTACATGAGTTGAGTACATGCAGCTGGGAAAGACAGGAGGCAGCTCATACCATGGTTATAACCAAAAATAATTAATATTGCCTGTATATAACAGATGCAAAATATAAGCAGACATAATATAACTTACACAGTGTTTTCATATTTTTTATGTTAAAAAATGAATCAGCCATTTTCATTTCATTTCATACTAGGACAATGGTGGTGAACCTATGGCACGGGTGCCAGAGGTGGCACTCAGAGCCCTCTGTGGGCACGCACCCCATTGCCCCAGCCCTGCCACCTCCCGTGGCCCCCTCCTCACCAGCAGCCCCCCCAGAGGAGAGTTGCCCTGGGTGCAGCCTGCGCGGAGTAGCACAGCCAAGGACATGGCAGCTGGGCAGTGGGGACAAGACTCCACCCTCGTGCCCCATCGTGTACAGATGATGCTGCAGGGTGCGGAAAGAGGGTGTGGCTGCCATAACGCTGCTGGGCCACCTGGGCGATCGGCTGTGGCAGGCCGTGGAGGTGGTGGGTGGTCCTGCAGGCAGGAGAGGTGGAGGCAGGGCAGGGGCAAGGCGGTTTTTGGGCACTTGGTCTCTAAAAGGTTCGCCATCACTGTACTAGGAGTTCAACAACTTCAATACTCCATTTCTGAAATATCACCATGAGCTTTTCCTGATATCAGCAAACCAAGTGAAACATATGCTAGATCTAATCTTATGCAATGGAAGTCTCCACCTTGTTAATTAATCAGTCTGAGAAAAGTTCCTCTTTCCAAATAGGGAGGCTGGGTGCTCCTTCCTGTTGTGAGGCTCTGCGTCCTCACCATTTAGTTTTGAATGAAATGGATTGATAGATTTTTCTTCTTCAATTAAGACATTACAAAATGCTTAGTTCAAAACATCGGAAGGCACCAGATTGTTTACCTTCACATTATATAATGTAGCAATGGCTACAGGGAAGCACTGGCTTGAAACTCTCTGATTCTATCTTTCACAACGTACCACAGATACACATAAATTATAGTATTTCTATAATTTGATGACTTAATCTGCAGGTAGTCCTTGATTTACTATGGAAGCTGGGATTGGAATTTCTATTGCTAAGAAATGAAGTTATAAAGCATGACATCACATGACTGCATCACTTAGTGATGGTAATCCCAGCACTCCTAGTTGCCATTGTTAACCAAATCCCACCAGTCATTAGCCAAAGACTCACCTCAAACCTCAGTCCTTCCACTGCCTCCCCTTCAACTCTCCCCAACCACCTATTCTCCCCCCACCTCTGCTCTTTTTGATGCCCTGCACCTTGCCTTGTGGAGCAAACCCAGAAATGTGCAGTTGTTTGTTACGTTGCTGTTCAAAGGCTTCCTAGAATGCCACAGCTCTGGGATTGCAAGACGCTCCTGAGACACAGTCTGGCATGATGCCAGAGTTGCCCCACCCCAGCCCAATAGCCCTGCATGAAGCTGCAACCCAGCAGCATGATGCCATGGCTTCCCCAGCCCAGCAGAGTGACAAAAAGCTACAGCCACTCCAGTCCAGCCCAACAGTGTAAAGCCCCAGTTACCCCTGCCCAATAGTGCAAAGCCCCACCATTCCAAGAAGCTCTAGACATCTCAGCTCAGCAGTGCGGTGCAAAGATACAGCCAAGCCCAGCAATGCAGAGCCCCAACCATTCCATCCCATCTACACGGTGTAAAGCCCAGCTATCTTCGCTACCCTGCACTCCACAGCCCTGCTACCCACTGTCTCAGATGACCTTGGTCAAGTTCTTGAATCTTTTGCTGACAAGGCATGCCTACCCTGGCTCTTTATGAGGCAACTGTTGGCCATGTGAGGCCTTTTTTTTCAGAGGTCTCATGAGGAAGCCGCCAAATGCAATCTTGGGGAGAAGGCCTGAGGTGGCCATCAGTTGCCTTGCAAAGGGATGGATTTTATTCCATCCTATAACAAATTCTGCCAAGCAAGTAAAATCTTTAAAAATGCTGGCAATTCTTTAAAAGATTGTGCTTATTATAATAATGACATAATGTTGAAATGACTTGTAGGTAATAGTGCTATTACTAGTCTGGTAAACCACAAATAATGTAATGTAACAGCAGTCTTCACACAAGCATATGCAAAATGAAACTGGAGGAAGAAAAATCCTTAAAGAAGTGAAAACTATTCAACCAAAACAATATTTGGTTAAATAAAAAGATCATTATATAGCAGAAGAGACGCCTAGAGAAGCGATGGAGGAAAAGTAAATCCGTATCTGACCGAACACTTGTAAGATCTTATATCAAGACTTATCAGGTGGCGCTCAAGGCGGCAAGATGCGCGTATCATTCCGCCTTGATTGCATCTGCGGAATCCCGCCCAGCCGCCCTGTTTAGGGTAACTCGCTCCCTCCTTAATCAGGGGGGGGTTGATGCACCCTTGCAGGGTAGTGCTGAGGACTTTAATAAGTTTTTTGCGGATAAAATCGCCCAGATTCGGATGGACCTTGACTCCAATTGGAATGCAGTATCGGCTGATAATGATTCAGTCGAGATGACAGGGACTCGTCTTGATCCTGTTGTGTGGGAGGAGTTTGACCCGGTGGCACCTGATGAAGTCGACAAGGCCATTGGAGCTGTGAGCTCCGCCACCTGTTTATTGGACCCGTGCCCCTCCTGGCTGGTTTCGGCCAGCAGGGAGGTGACGCGGGGCTGGGTTCAGGAGATTGTCAACGCTTCTTTGAGGGAGGGGTCCTTTCCGGCTCCCTGCAAGGAGGCAATTGTGCGCCCCCTCCTCAAGAAGCCTTCCCTGGACCCAGCTGTTTTAAACAACTACCGTCCTGTCTCCAATCTTCCCTTTATAGGGAAGGTTGTTGAGAAGGTGGTGTCACTCCAGCTCCAGCGGTCCTTGGATGAGGCCGATTATCTGGGCCCTCAACAGTCAGGATTCAGGCTCGGCTACTCCACGGAAACTGCTTTGGTCGCGCTGACGGATGATCTCTGGCGGGCCCGGGATAGGGGATTTTCCACTATCCTGGTGCTACTTGACCTCTGAGCGGCTTTCGATACCATTGACCATGGTATCCTTCTGCACCGACTGGGGGGGTTGGGGGCACTGTTTTGCAGTGGTTCACCTCCTACCTCACTGGTCGGTCACAGTCGGTGTTGGCGGGGGGTCAGAGGTCGACCCCTAGGTTCCTCCCTTGTGGGGTCCCTCAGGGATCGGTCCTCTCCCCTCTGCTGTTTAATATCTACATGAAACCACTAGGTGAGATCATCCGACAACACGGGGTGAGATATCATCAGTATGCTGATGATACCCAGCTTTACATCTCCACCCCGTGTCATTTCAGTGAAGCAGCGGAAGTGATGTGCCGATGTCTGGAGGCTGTTAGGGTTTGGATGGGTGCCAACAGGCTCAAACTCAACCCCGACAAGACGGAGTGGCTATGGGTTCTGCCTCCCAAAGATAATTCAATCTATCCGTCCATCAGCCTGGGGGGGGAGCTTTTGACCCCCTCGGAGAAGGTCCGCAACTTGGGCGTCCTCCTCGATCCACAGCTAAACTTGGAACATCATTTTTCGGCTGTGGCGAGGAGGACATTTGCCCAGGTTCGCCTGGTGCACCAGTTGCGGCCCTATTTGGACCGGGAGTCTCTGCTCACAGTCACTCATGCCCTTATCACCTCGAGGCTCGACTACTGCAATGCTCTCTACTTGGGGCTACCTTTGAAAAACGTTCGGAGACTTCAGGTAATGCAGAATGCAGCCGCGCGAGCAGTGTTGGGCCTGCCCAGAAATGCCCACATCTCAGCATCACTCCGTGAGCTGCATTGGCTGCCTATTGGTCTCCGAACGCAATTCAAAGTGTTGGTTATGACCTATAAAGCCCTACATGGCATCGGACCAGGTTACTTACGAGACCGCCTGCTGCCTCACGAAACCCAGCGACCGGTTAGGGCCCACAGAGTCGGCCTTCTCCAGGTCCCGTCGGCTAGACAGTGTCGCCTGGCGGGGCCTAGGGGAAGGGCCTTTTCTGTTGCGGCCCCGGCCCTCTGGAATCAACTCCCCCCGGAGATCCGTATCGCCCCCACCCTCTCCGCCTTTCGTAAACTACTAAAGACCCATCTCTGCCGGCAGGCCTGGGGCGGTTGAAATCTTGCCCCTAGCCAGTGTATGTCTGTGTGTATGTTTGCTGAATGAATGGTTCTTAATTTAGGGGTTCTTCTTTTTATATATTTATTTTTATAAATGTACTATTTAGTTTGTATTGGATTTCTATTTATGCTGTAAGCCGCCCTGAGTTCCCGGAATAGGGCGGCATAGAAATTTAATAAATAATAATAATAATAATAAAGTAAGAACTTATTGTTTGGCTGCAAAAATATGTCTACATCAAAATCAAATCTGGAGGCTATAACAAATTAAAGAAAGCAAGATGACAAAAGCTAAATCTTGCTGTTATATAAAAAATAGAACTGGAAGCATCTTGTAATATTAATGGTAAGAATGGGCTTAATCCTAACCTTCTGGTTACATCTGCTTGTGAAAATAGGGCTTGGCCAAGGTGCATTCCAGTAGTAATGTGTTCTACTAAGTCAAAAAAGTTTAGCCAAGAGCCCCACCAATCTGGCAAAAACATCCGATTATGAGATCAGCACCATCAGCATTACAGCAAGCTATGGCACTGATATTTTGGATCTTCAGCTGTACCAGTTCACAAAACATTAAAACTGCCATAAAATTATGCTGCCATATTTTTTCTACAATTGCAACTAATTAGCAATAAATTTGGGGCTGGGGGCAACAGAATTGTTAAACCCTCTTGCATGGAAAATAACATTAAACAGCATGATTAATATAATATTATATAGAAGAGCATGATTTAGTAGTCCATTTACAACAACTTCAACTCACTAGAACTGAAAATTCTATTTCTAGTTTTCAAATGATTAGGCCTGATAGCTGACAAAGCAGCAAGTTATTTCATTTCTGGACTTTGATTCAATTTACCTCACATAAAAAGTCTTATATTACTTACTATTTTTATAAGTTAAAAAAAGTTCTCTACTTCTCTTTGAGATACATGATCACCAAAGTCCACAAAAAATGGAATTCTTTCTTAAATAACAAATCTGAGAGTCCTCCTGTTCTCATAACTTCTGCTTGAACAGCACATGGAGTTTGTCTTCATATAATTACATCTGGTGTACAGTGTCAATGATTTTGACCATTCATGAAGCAGCAGGCAATGACCAGGATTACTTATGCTCTTGTCACCTTTTGGCTGGATTTTTGAACTTCACTTTACATGGAGCTGCCCTTGAAGACCATACAATAGCTTCAACTGGTTCAGCACACATAATAATCCAGTAGTTACAAGCATACCCAGATTTGTCCATGTGACACTACATTACTATTATGGCTGCCAGTATACTTCCAAGTGTGATTCAGGTGCTGACTGTCACATAAGCCTACATGTCTCAGAACCTTGTTAGCTTTGCCCTAAGCTGAATTGGCTTGTCCAGTAGTAGCTGGGCTGAGTCAGCTTGTTTAAATAGAATGGAGAAAGAAGGCCTGTTAGGGTCCCTTCTCTTAGAGAATACCACTTCGAGACCCTGTGATGAAATCTTTTCAGTGACAGTCCCTTTTCCATGGAATAACTCTTCCCTGGGTATCTTGAACACCCTTTGTCAAGCTTTTCAAAATAGCATTCAAGGACAATAAGTATTGACCTGAATGCTGAAGTTACAGGATATTTGCTGTTTAAATTATTATATATTTTTAAAAATCTTGTTGTTGCTTGATGTAAGTTGCTCAAAGCAATTTGGCACTGAGCTGCATGCAAGCTGTTGTAAATAAATAAAAGAAATCAGCCTGTAAGTGCTGTTGTATAAACTATTTGATTATGCTTTTTAGCAGCATTTATTCTGCAAAATTCAGCATTTGCTCTTGTAAGAATTCTGTAAGGTCAATAGCTAATATTTGCCCCTTTTCCCTTAAAATGAGAAATTGAAAGTAAAAGACAGCATTAACCTTAAACAAGTCAGAACATACACCTTCAAAGAGTTGTATCTTCTATCTACATTGCAACATTTTATTTTGAGAATTAACCACATACCTCACATTTTTTTGCTTTTGACTCAGTATGTAGTAGTACCATTACTTACAATAATCACTATCAATCATGACACATATATAAATTTAACATGAGGATATGCTGTTATTGAGCTAGTCTAATTATGTTGTTTATTTTGAAATATACCTTTTAACGTTAATAACTTCTTTATATTTAAGCACTTAACTGAAATGCCCAGTCATCTCACTAGAATGCAGTAAAACCAGGTTGGTATACAGTACACAATTCCCAATTTTGGTTCATTGATAAGTATGATTGTGTTTGCTACAATCACAATATACACAAGCAGCCTATATTTTTAAACACAGATCTCCGAAATAATGTAACGGGTGTAGAGGATTAAAGCGATAATCCTGTTAACGTTATCAATCACAGCGTGCCTTCATCTCCATCTCTTTTGGGGGTGTTTTGAGTCAAGAATGAAGGGACACACCTCCTATTTCTGAAAAGGAGCAGCAGGGTAACATGCCGGAGCGTGTGCGTGATTTACATTCACAACATAGGACTGTCAATATGCGTGTGACTGGATCGTTGCGTTTTCTTAGGCCGCGAAAACTCCCTGAGGTGTCCAGCCGGCTTCGACAGTCCTGCAGCTCTGGCAAAGGCAGGGACGGACCCAGCGCGAGAATAACTGTCAAGGCGCAGTCCCACGCCGGCAGAGCCAGGGTGTCATATTTAGGACCGACCCGGCGAGGAGAAGACGGGAGCCCTCCTCTCCCAACTCTCTTGACAGGCCCGAGCCAGGCGGGCGCCATGCTAGAAACCAAAATGGCTGCCCCGGGGAAAGCAGCCCAACCCGAAGAGCACCGAGGGGGACGTGCCGAGTGACGCCCGCCGCACCGCGCCACGCCTCGCCGGACCCGCCACACACAAGGTACTTTCTCCTCCGCGCCCACCTTTCCCCGTATCGGCAAAGTCCCCGTCGTCGCCTTAAGACGGCCCCGGGCTCAACTCAGCCACTTTCTCATTGTGTCCCTCTCGCCCGCCCGGAACCCGGCTTCATCCTACCTGAAGCTCGGCCCTTTCCACCTCCCAGTGAGCGCGCTCCATCTCGAAGCGGGCCCACTCGTGCTGGATGTAGTGCAGGATTCCCGGGATAGTGTAGTGCTGGGGCCGGGACAGCTCTGAACCGCTCCCGGGCCCCGCCGCTTCCTGAGCCGCCGCTGGACCTTGAGACTGCTGCTGGGACTGGAGACTCCCGCCGCCGCCGTTAGACCCCACGCAGCCCTGGTTGAGCAGCTGGGAATTAACGTTGCCTCCGATGGGCTGCAGTGGCTGCTGTTGCGGTCGCGGGGTAGCCCCCGCCATGATCCCCCCTCCGGCCCCGGGATGTTCGTCCATTGTCTGTTGAGGAGTCCTCCCCTCTTCCTCTTCCCGCCTAGTGTGTCCGGCCGAGTCCTCAGCGGTACTCTCGGGGAGGGGGAGTGTCCGGCCCAGGGAGGAAGTCCCAGCGGCGTAGAGGAGTACCCGGGTGTCAGAGTCCAGCTACACCCGAGCCGCCTCTATCGCGGTTGCCGCCGGCCGCCATTACAGCCTCCGCTCCATCATCCACCGGCCAGATTCACTCACCCACCCAAGGGGAGGGGGTACGCCGAGCATGCTGGGTAACAGCAAACGCCTTGCTCTGCCCCCCCCGCCTCCGGCGCCGCTGCCGCCTTAGTCTGCGCATGCGCTCGCGTCTGAAAAGTCCTGGATGGGAGACGGAAGCGGTTCCTGCGCATTTGGTGGCTTCTGTTTTATAGTCTGTATTTCATTCTTTCACTCATTCACACTTGTTTTTTCTCGGATAGCGCGATATTCAGGAGGAAAATCTCTAAACCTTGCGCGCCTTATTCTTTAACTGCTGCTTGAGTTTTAATTGTACAATGACTCTATGAGGTAGTGTATAGAAATCGCTTTTAAATGCACGTAGAGGAGAAGCAGAGGATTACGGTTAAGGAGATGCTCCGGTTTTTGTATTTAAAAAAATCCTGGACGTATTTAGTACTGATACGTTACTTTGATTTATAAGCCTTTCAAGAATCTTGGTTCAATAGTTATCTCCCAGTACAGTATTGTAATTGGCAGCATTAAGAGTCATTGGTGTTAATCTTTGTAAACATCTGTTATAGTAAACGTTCTTCCCTCCTCCCTTCCATCTTCAAGTCTAATGTTGTATGCTATGTTCTAGGATGATTGTTTAGCAATAGGATCTTTGGTTTAATGTTGATCACATTAATAGTGAACCAGATAAGAGAAACACCAATCAAACAAAGTGTAACAGGAGTATAGTTGAGGCTAGATACGAGGAGTGGAAAAAGGCTTACTAACTCAGACGTTTTCAATGACTAATACTTAGTATTGTATATCAGGTGACATGATGATTGCTGCATAATATGTTTTTATGTTCAATGTTGATTGTTTTAATAAAAGAATTATATATATATATATATATAAAAAAAAGAGTCATTGGTGTGTCCAAGGTTCCATTCATGCAGAGGTGAAACCTGAATTAGATTTTTTGTCATTTAGATTCATTGTCATATTCTTCTATGGTACTGTTAAACTGGTGCAAAGTTGCTCAGTCCTGGTGAATTTAAACATAACGGAAATTTAGCACTTAATGAATTCAACAAATAACTGGAACATTAGTAGAAATAAATTTAATTAAACTTTAGTTGTTAGTCGTTAAGTATTTAAGACTGAAAATACTTGGGATGGTCTCTCTCAGCTCTAGAAGCCATGTGAACGGATCATTCACTTCTCAGCACAATATTTTGGGGTTTAGATAATTTACATGGTTGCTTATTTTATACTAGTAGCTCTGGATGGTTGATATAGTTCATTTTTTAAAAAATAAACCAATGAAGCAAAATTCAATTAGAAATGATAATAATGATAATACAATAATTAAGGGACCTCACAAGAATTCCCAGTACCAAAACGCACATATTGAGCTTCATTAATATTCTGGCCCTAACATCTAAAGGAAAGGTCAACTCTTTACAGCCTTACAGAAGGCTAATAGTTTTGGGGCCATCTGGATTTTACACTGAAGGCTGTTGCAAAGGACAGGTGCAGCAACAGAGAAGCCATACCGGTTTTTAAAATGTGTCATTTGTTACAAAGAGAAGGGGAGAGTACTCGGTAGGCTATCTTGAGCTTCTGAAAAGAAAGGCAGGATACAAATCTAGAAACTGGAAAAGTGAGCTCTGGTTCTCCCTCAGACACAGAAGCCAGGTGGATGTCTGAGCCAGCCATTCGCTCTCAGCCCAACTACATACATAACAGTTGTGAGGAAAATAGGGGGAGGGAGTATTATGTATGTTGTCTTGAGTTGTACAAATAAAGGTGAGATAACAAAACCTCAGTAAATAAAGGTAATAGTCATTTGAATATGTTGTAAAAATGTTTTCCCCCTTTAGGATGAAATTTTCCTCATGCAGGAAACTATTTAAAAATGGCAGGAGAAGTTAAGAACAAAAGCATTTCTGGTAGAGGCATCTAATTCTGACTATATGTAATTCTTCCTTATCTCTGTGGGAAAGTAGAAGGAATAAAAGATTATTACCTGGCTTCAGAACGGAACTTACATTGCTGTTTTATAACAGCATAGGAGTCCCTTGTTTGCTTCATTGCACAGTGCCTCACTTAGAGGGCAAGAACTGATTTCTCAGTATATAGTCTTCCACTGTAGCTGTTCATTCAGATCACTTGCTTTGTGTCACTGATGATGGATTGGGCCAGCAACAGATTCTTAGCATTGCAGTTTCATTCCTCATATGTCTACAGCTGACCAGCTTGGGTGGATGGGGAGGCTTCCTCACTCATCACACACACAACACATATACCCAGCTCTAGGATATAAGCATGCTTTGATTTTGACGCTGGAGTTATTATTATTATAATACTATCATCCAAAGCAGGACAGCAAATAGAAACTGGAGAATGAGCCTAGTATCAAATTACTGTGATGAATATGAAATTATATTAAGAGATAATAACTTATTTCTGGATAAATAGGTAAAAGTTTCTGGGCAATCTCTACAGATCAGCTATGGAAAATCCCTCATAATATTTAAAATAAAATTAGAGCTGTAGTGAAGAGCTTCTTTATCTTTTGTTAATCTATTCAGTCATCTTTGTAACCCATATATAAGCTGTAAGCTACGTACAGGAACATTTTACAATTTCTGGCTGACTGTGACTGACAATAATAGATCTTTATCACTTTTTGCTGTTGTAGCTTCTTCTCATAGCCCTTCAGTAAAATCAAGCTTCCTCTGCCCCAAAGTCAAAATCAGGACCTCCATTTCTACAGTTTGCCCTTTCCCTTATTTATCTGAGCATGAATGCATCATTGATGCATTTAATTAAAGGCAAACTATCAAAAAATAAAAAACACGTTCCTAGTCTGTTTTTTTAAATAATTGTTAGAATTTTAAAAATCAGAAATCAAATATGAAAAAAACCAGAAATTATCAAAAACACTGGAATGCAGCAGTTTGTTAAAGCATTTCCTTGGTTCCAAGTGAAAGACTTCTAATCCTTTGTTAAATCAATATTGAGCTAAAACCTAGGAGAATCAAACTCTCTAGCTTTACTTTGCAGATTACAATTTATGTTCTTTCTATAATCCAAAAATGGGATACTTTAAACCTCTAAGTAAGATGCTGCCCATAAGGATTTCCTGTTTCCTTCCCAAATCTGCCTCTCGGAGAGCTAATTCCTCAAAGCAAGGTCCCTTTGTCCTTCAATACATTTTGAAAAAGAGTTATTCCCATGAGGGATTCTGGACACAAGTTTGGGAAAAATGCAGAGTTCAACTACTATGGCATTTGGTGGCTGGGAGATAATCTGTCCTTTTGGTTTGATAGGGTTCTCCGTCTCTACTTGGGACTCTTCAAAGAGGGTTAATGTTCCATACTACTGCTACTTCTATAGATTAATAACAGTCCTTAGAGCGTTCTTTTGTGATCTCGATTCCTTTTTATTCCCAAATGTCTTGTTCTGTAATGGAAACAGCACATAAACTAAATTAAAATGGAAAAGTATGCCCTCATTAAATCATGTCACATAAAAGTAAACAAAAATTGTTCTCAGAATATTTTGCTGTTAATTATATTTTACATTCTTTGTTTATAAATGTATAAATTGCTTGGAAACAATGTACAAAAAATATCTCTTTTGTATATAGTAAGCCATGCAATAATAGTAACAGACTATTTTTCTTTTACAACTCTGTAATCCAGGGGTCCCCAAATTATTGGCCACTAGGCTGCATGAATGGCTGGCCGGTGCACGTGAGTGTTGTGGGTGTTCATGGCCCCACTCGTGTGAGCGTCACAAGTGTTTGTGGCCTCCCTTGAGCGAGCGTTGCGGGTGTTTGTGGCCCCACTCACGCGAGCGTCACAGACCTTCGCAGCCCCACTTGTGTGAGCATCACCGTGAGCACCACGGGTGTTCGTGGCTCAACTCTCGTGAGTGTCACGGGCATTTGCAACCCCACTCATGCGAGCATCGTTGTGAGCGTTGCAGGCATTCACAGCCCCACTTGTGTGAGCATCGTGGGCATTTGCGGCCCTATTCGCCCAAGCACTCACGGCCTCACTCACGCAAGCAACAGGTGTTCGTGTGGTGTGCATACATGCATGCATGTGTTCCCCTCCCCACAAAACCATCCCCACCCCCCTGCTCCGGGCCACCAACCCCGAAAGATTGGGGAACTCTGCTATAATCCCTTGCTTCGGGGTGGGATTTGGGCAACTAAATGGAGCTAGGGATGCTGCTGTGCATCTGGAAATATGGTACAGTATATGGTACAGTACCAGCAGCAGCTTATCCTCAAGGCTCAATTTCATAAATACAGTTTCATATTAGGCCACTTGTGGAAGAGCCACTTCCTAACTACAAGTTTTGTGGCATACAACTGCCATACTATCTCCTCACCATAGAATTGTGACAAATGCACTACCAGAAAGAAGCTGAATAGATCTCAGTATTGGATAATTCCTATTTCTCATCCAGCCAGATTTTGGAAATATAGTCACTTCATTTCACATAACGAAGTTTTCAATACATGATGTGATGAGACGTTTTGTTTTCAGCCAGCTTCTGCAAAGTCTGATGCTAATTAGAGAGTGAATGACTGGCCTTAGGTGAGCCAGCTGGCTTCTGTGCCTAAGGGAGGATTAGAACCTGTGTCCCTTGCTTTAGTTCAGCGTATTAACCACTATACCGCACTGGCTCTCAAAAGCAGTACTTCAACAAAGTACTAATTAAAACCGACAAATAGCAGATTTCAAAGAAAGCAAAGAAGTACTTTCATAAGACATCATTAATTAGTCAGGTCCATTTCTATAGAATTTTGCAATGGTTATTAGCATCAATGGTCTTAAAAAGGATTAAGTAAAAAAATTAAAAGGCTAGATGTACTTGTTAATAACAAGAGAAATAATTGCAGTGTTGTATTTAACGACTACCCTGTTTCCCCGATAGTAAGACACCCCCGATTGTAAGACGTATCGGGGTTTTCAGGGGGTCGGCTAATATAAGCCGTACCACGAAAGTAAGACATATTACTCCTGCCCACTTCCGCCTCCTGCTTAAAATACTTAAATACTTAAAATACTTAAAATAAAACTGACAATTGTTTTCCAATCAATATAAGCCGTACCCCGAAAGTAGACATAGTGGGGCTTTTGGGGATAAAAAGAAAGTGTGACCCTGTCTTGCTTTAGGGGAAACACGGTATATACAATCTTAATTCAAAATGAAGATCTTAATTAGTGAGGTCTCTGTTATCCAGAGATGATGCTCTCAGAAGCTGATACTGTATAATGGTTGATGGAAAGATAAGTATCCCATGCTCAGTTCTCAGTCATTATTTTTAGTTTTCATATTCCTTTAACCAGTCTTTCTGCTCAAAACATATTTTAGAGGAAACATTTCAGATTAAGACTTAACCTCCCATTCATCATTACCCAAGATTGTAACAGCTTTCAATAAATATCAATCCTGCTAAACTTTTGAATGGGTGTAACTTTTTTTTTTTAGTTTTAATGACAAAAGGGCTATGCCTGGATGCAATAGTATCTTTCATGGAAGAATGAAATTGGTAGACATTTTAATTTCCATTTAATCCCTGCAAGTTGCAAATTTTCTTCTCCATCAATCATCATTGCAAACAACTTTTCTGATCATAAAAGAATAAAAAATTAGCGTCAATTTGTAGAATTAAAACCCTTGTTTCCATATAAACTAATTTTCATTACTACTTATTAGCATTATTATACATACAGGTGAAACTCAAAAAATTAGAATATCATTTATTTCAGTAATGCAACTAAAAAAGTGAACCTAATATATGTGATAGACTCATTACATGCAAAGTAAGATAGTTCAAGCCGTGATGTGTCATAAGTGAGATGATTATGGCTTACAGCTCATGAAAACCCTAAATCCACAATCTCAAAAAAATAGAATATTACATGCAATCAATAAAACAAGGATTGTACATAGAACAATATCGGACCTCTGAAAAGTATAAGCATGCATATGTACTCAGTACTTGGTTTGGGCCCCTTTTGCAGTAATTACTGCCTCAATGCGGCGTGGCATGGAAGCTATCAGCCTGTGGCACTGCTGAGGTGTTATGGAAGACCAGGATGCTTCAATAGCGGCCTTCAACTCTTCTGCATTGTTCGATCTCATGTCTCTCATCTTTTTCTTGGCAATGCCCCATAGATTCTCTATGGGGTTCAGGTCAGACGAGTTTGCTGGCCAATCAAGCACAGTGATCCCACGGTCATTGAACCAGGTTTTGGGTGCTTTTGGCAGTGTGTGCCTCTCCATTCTTCCTCCAGACTCTGGGTCCTTGGTTCCCAAATGAGATGCAAAAGTTGCTCTCATCAGAAAAGAGGACTTTGGACTACTGAGCAACAGACCAGTTCTGTTTTTCTTTAGCCCAGGTAAGACGCTTCTGAAGTTGTTTGTTGTTCAGGAGCGGCTTGACAAGAGGAATACGACATTTGAAGCCCATGTCCAGGATCCGTCTGTGTGTGGTGGCTCTTGATGCACTGACTCCAGCCTCAGTCCACTCCTTGTGAAAGTCCCCAACACTTTTGAATGGCCTTTTCCTGACAATCCTCTCCAGGCTGCGGTCATCCCTGCTGCTTGTGCATCTTTTTCTTCCCACACTTTTCCCTCCCACATAACTTTCTATTAATGTGCTTTGATACAGCACTTTGGGAACATCCAACTTCTTTTGCAATTACCTTTTGAGGCTTTCCCTCCTTATGGAGGGTGTCAACAATGGTTTTCTGTACAACTGTCAGGTCAGTCTTTCCCATGATTATGATTCCTACTGAACCAGACTGAGAGACCATTTAAAGGCTCAGGAACCCTTTGCAGGTGTTAGCTGATTAGAGTGGGACACTTTGAGCCTAGAATATTGAACCTTTTCACAATATTCTAATTTTCTGAGATTGTGGATTTGGGGTTTTCATGAGCTGTAAGCCATAATCATCTCACTTATGACACATCACGGCTTGAACTATCTTGCTTTGCATGTAATGAATCTATCTCATATATTAGGTTCAGCTTTTAAGTTGCATTACTGAAATAAATGAACTTTTGCATGATATTCTAATTTTTCGAGTTTCACCTGTACTTCCAAATCTCTCAGAAACTACATTTTTGGGGTTGGTAGCCGAATCAGTTACAAGATTATACTGTATCCTCTACATTTTCCTTGTAGAATCCAAAATAATATGTGTAAATTTCCTAGTTTCCTTCCCATTAATGCATTGACTTTTTCCAGATTTACTTAGCTTTAAAAGATGACAGTTTCATGCATTCTCAGATCATTCTACTGGGTTTGTGAACTGTTCCATTCTCTGTTTATTTCTATTACTTTTGACACACATATATTAATCTGATTTTCAATCATTGCAACATCTGATTCAACAGTGTTAAATATTCATGCATTGAAACTGGATCCTTTTGCAAACATCAGAAAAATACTTTATGAAGTTTTTTTTAATTTTCTTAAGTAATTAAAATATCTATTTATAATAATAATAATAATAATAATAATAATAATAATATAATAAAGTTGGAAGGGACCTTGGAGGTCATCGAGTCCAACCCCCTGCTCAGGCAGGAAACCCTACGCCATTTCGGACAAATGGATGTCCAGTCTCTTCTTAAAAACTTCCAGTGTTGGAGCATTCACCGCTTCTGGAGGCAGGTTGTTCCACTGGTTAATTGTTCTAACTGTCAGGAAGTTTCTCCTTAGTTCGAGGTTGCTTCTCTCCTTGATTAGTTTCCATCCATTGCTTCTTGTCCTGCCTTCAGGCACTTTGGAGAATAGCTTGACTCCCTCTTCTTTGTGGCAGCCCCTGAGATTTTATTTATTTATTTATTTATTTGACTTATATGCCGCCCTTCTCCCCAGACTCAGGGCGGCTTACAGCAGAAATACAAGTACAAAAATATATAAATCATTTAAAATAGCAATACAGTATAAAATTATAAACTATACCCACTCATACAACATACAATCCCAATCAAAGGCCCAGGGTCAGAGCTCCGCTCACACGCCCCAAGCCTGTCTGCATAGATGTGTTTTTAAGAGTTTTCGGAAAGCTAGGAGGGAGGGAGCAGTACGAACCTCTGAGGGAAGTTGGTTCCAGAGGGCTGGGGCAGCAACAGAGAAGGCCCTAACCCTAGGTCCCGCCAAACGACACTGTCTAACAGACGGGACCCATAGGAGGCCAACCCTATGTGCCCTAACTGGTCGCTGGGATTCATGGGGCAGAAGACGGTCCCGCAAGTATCCTGGCCCATTGCCATATAGGGCTTTATAGGTCATAATCAACACTTTGAATTGTGTTCGGAGACCACAATTGGATATATTGGAACACTGCTATCATGTCACCCCTCATCCTTCTTGTCCTTATAATCAAGTTGGGATCAGATCTTTAATCACTTTATAGCCCCAGTCTCCTTAATGACTGCTGGGTTGCATCAAAAGTAAGCTAATCACAATTCAGCCATTTTTCTGCTTACAATTAGAAACTAATACAGTGGATCGCAGCACTTTACGTTAAATTAAAAATATGTCCAAATATTGAAGTAGCTTATCAGGCTTTGCCAATGATAAGGACTAAGGGAAATAGTTTAATGAAAAAAAAGGGTTTTTCTGCTCTGAATTTTATGAGATGTTGGAAATTCTCAAATTATAAGTTCTCTCCCTCCCCTTAACATCTTTTAATTTTTCTGTATTTTAAAAGGGCATCTTGGAGATGTGGAAACAATTGTGGAGTTTTTATAGGTGTCCCAAGAGCTTATAAGTTCATTTTGTTTTCAGTTTTCATCCCTTTTTATTTCTCTAGGGGATTTTTTTTTCTAGGAGAAACTTCTTAAGAGTTTCAAAGGTGTTAATAGCATCTCCTCTTCTAAGAGACAGTTATGATTTTTTTTAGACACCCTGTCAGCCCTATTATTTATGGGGAGATTCTGTGATTTAATAGTAAAACAGCTGTTTTTTATGTCAAAGGTCCCAGGTTAATTTCTTGATATGTCCAAGTGTTGATAAATTCCAGTCAGAAGCCCTGAAGATTTGTTTGCTATTTTAACATTTATATTGCTATTAATGGTCTGACACTCCTTAAGATAGTTTCCTATGATTCAATAAAATAATGTGAGGAAAGAAAAGGGCTGAGTAAACGATTGCTGGGCCATTAAAATATTAACTATTAATCAGTTGTCATCTCTTCTATTATTTCAGATTTATCAACCATTCTTAGCAATTTAGCTTCTAAAGTTTCAATACAGTTGTGAATAGAAATAAGTGAATGTCATTATTAGGAATTTATTTATTACAATAACACATTTTTTTAAAATGTACTTTTTAAAATATTATCAACAAACTGCCTTTTGCAGTTTCTTAAAATCACAGCTTCCCCTGAGGATTAATTAGTCAGAAGCTAATTAAAATTAAACAAACCTTTGTAGTATTTAAAACATTTTTTCTGTTTCTTTACAAATAGCTTTGTAATACTATCAGCTATTAATCAACCTCTTCTCTTGAAATGTCATATCAAAATCTATTAGCAATTATTACAACCACTTCTTAATCTTTTAAGTGTTTGTTATTGTTGTTTTACTTAGGATGCCAGCTATATTGTCAGATTTGGAGAACAGAGGACTTCCTATACTCACTGAATATCTGCTAAGGATATATTCAGAGAGACAGCTATTTTAATGTGAGTTGTTCCAGTCTATGAAACCACACAAAACATGCCAGCAGAGCAGCCTGCCTCTGTAGTTGGTCTCTACTCTGTCTCAGTAACAGGCCAGTGAGTGCTACTGTCCTAACAGTTTGCTTTATCTTCTGTTCAATCATGCCCCGTTCTCAGAGACTGCCTGGATAAGTCCCTGCAAGTTTGTTGGCAAGGTTTTTCAGTTTGCCATTGCCTCCTTCCTAGGGGTGAGAAAGTGATTTGCCTAAGGCAGCGGTGTCAAACTCGCAACGTCACGTAATGTGTCACAACATATTGTGTCTTTTTTTGCCATTGCCGGCAATGGGGTGAGCGCGGTTTTGCTATGATGCATCTGGCCTGTGGGCCGGCAGTTTGACACCCCTGGCCTAAGGTCACTCAGCTGAGTTTGTGTCCAAAGCAGAATGGTTTCCTGGTTTCTACATCTTATACATTAACCATTATATCAAAGTAGCTCTCCCTAACAGTTCATTGAAGGCAAATGAAGATACAACAATTGATAGGCTTCCTACCTAGTAGGAAAAATAACCATCAGCCACTAAAGGGGTATGAGCCTAGGCCTGGGTGAAGGGTCATGTTTAGATATATTGAAAGAAAAATCTTCATCAGGGTCCAGTCCAAGCTGGGAATAAACAAAATGGAGACTGCTTTAGAAAGAAGGTTGTAGTTTATTGAAGAGCAGAACCACAAGACAGCTGGAACAGCTGACCACATGTTGCTGGGAGTGGTGGGTTTTTATACCTTCTTGGGCTTTTGAGAAGTTTCCTGTTCCTGTGGCATGAACTTTGATCTGAGCTTTTGAGTGTGTCCTTTTTTGGTATTTTGATAGTGGTGGGTTAATGTCCTAAAGGTCATGTCTTCAGAGTTTTAGTGGGGTATGTAGATTTTAGGGGTCTTTGACTTTCTAATCTCATCAGCTTCTAGCTTCCTGGCTCCAACCTCCCTGAATAGGATTATCAAATCTGCATTCCTGCTGGGCTCTGCCAGGGAGGAGAGGGGCTGGGACTGGTTTCTGGGGGCTGGTTTCTGTCTTTTAAGATTTTCTTTCTCCATTACTATATTCCTTTGGGAAATATAATATTCTGCTTTTTTAATATTTCCTTCTCGGGGGGGCTGACTTCCCACAGATATATGGCAGGAATGGCAAGGTTAACCGTCTAATATAATCTTTACAATTTAGTTTTGAGAGGCCCTGGCTATTTCTTTCTCTAGCAATATCGAGACCGCTAAAGAAGGTGGTTAATATCTCATGGACCGTTAAAAAATGTTCTGGTCTATCGCTTTTTTAGTGTAGTGGTATATCGTTTTCTCTAGCAATTTACTCTTGGTCTAGCAATACCAGGTTCATTAAAAATTATAAAGTACAGATATCCTAGGGCTACCTGGTCTAACATAGCTTCACCAAGTTCACTAAAGAAAACAAGTAGGGAGATTCTGGTCTATTGTCTATTGTAAGGTTAGTCTTGCTGTTCTTCATTTGCTGTCATGTCAAGATATGCCATGATAGCAGTGCAAAACAAAACAGCTATCAATAACATCAAAGTAAAGAATAAAAATAGAGAATAAAAAGCTTCAGCATAGATCTGACAGTACAACAGATTGTGGTAACTATAGTTTCTATGTCTCATGAAGATGTAGGAAAAACATAGGAATGATTATTCTCCACTACCCTAATACAGTTCTACATGAGTAGACATATATTACTCCTTTGGTCTCAGATCTTATTATTGTAGCTGCCAGTTATGCAGATCGGTGTGTAAATATACTGACACAAAATTACAGGGACTTATCCAGGCAGTTCCCAGTAGTCAGTATTGATTTGAAGGCACACATACACAGAGAGAAGAAATGTGTACTTCTTTTGCAACTTTACTACTCGATAGTTTGTCACAGTATTTTGTTTCTAGTTGTATCGCACTTGTGCTGTACATCATCAACATTTTTTATTCTAAATTTTCATGGGAGAGCATGTCTCCATAGGTTGTACACTACTTTTTGTTGACTAGTGGGAGTTACTTTCTTTATAACCCTTGGCATTAGCCACAACAATTTACTGCATTTGATCAGAACAGATTGGAGTTATATCAAATTGTTGAAATAGAACATTGTAATTCATTTCAAAGTAGAAGTTTCTCTGGCCAATTCCACTACAAGTCACTGGCACGCTGAAACTGATTTTACCTTACCTTTACCTACTATGCTAGTCAGATTTAATCCTGAAAACTTTTTGAAAAGTAGCACATTCCTGAGAAATAGATTGTATTTTTAATCCTTGATCTCTCTTTAAATATAGAGATATATAGTTATATAGATAAGTACTGGTTATTTTTGTTTCTGAAACTTGAAAAAATTCAAGCAGGTCTCTGCTTGCACAATGGGACTTCCTCTCCTTTACCCTTTACTTCCTTCAATAGTCTGCACACACCCAAAACCATTTCAGAAATTTCCCCAAACTTCTGGAGCAAATTGTGGATCTACTGGGAAAGTAATTTAAAAAAAACTATCATTTCCACTGCGGGAGGGCAAGTTGTACCATCAGAAATTAGGCTCTGAAATTTGCAGAACCTGTAAAGCCAGTTTGACAGGAAAAGGTTGTGGAACAGGAAAATTTGTGCATGTATTTATGTAGTTGAATATGTATTTATGTAGAATGGATAATAACTCTACCGTGCTATCCCCGGATCTTGGAAAATTTAGCTTCTCTATAGGAAACATACAACAGGATTCTTGGGGTGACTATGGGTGGATGATATCTTCCTGTGCAATAGAATCCATATTTATTTAAAGTGAATATTTTTTTAATGTTAATTAACACTTGCTATACTCCCACATAGTTTACTAACAATCAGATAAAGGGTGCCAAAATATCAGAATGAAAATATATTGGACTTACTCAAGATTCAATGTTTGTAAGTAGTGTTCCACTTTTACAAATTGAGAGAGATTTCTAGCTTTCCTTTAAGCCAATATTGATAGCTGAGAGATAGTTGGAGAAAAGGAAACAAATGTTCATACTTATAGGCAGAAGAGTATTTTCCACATGAAAGAGTATATGTCTAGAAAAACAACATTTGGAAATGGCTGTCCCAAGAATTACATTTTCTATACAAATCAAATTTTACTAATGTCATACACAGTATATTTCTATATATTTATGTCACTGAATAGACTTGTTGGATTCCTTTAGATAGCTGCTCTTCTCAGAGATGGATGACAGGAAGACCATTTTATAAAAATACACAATATAAATTGACCCAATAGCTATAGTTTTAACAATACTACACTGTTTTCCAGTGCTGCTTCTGTACCAGCAAAATTAAGTATTACAAAAAGCAGCTTGTAATATGGCAGCGACTTCAAAAATAGTAGAGTAGAAGAAGTCCTTTTTGTGACTAGGATCAGCCATTTAGCACTTGGCCAGTTCATGCATACATGCCCAAGGGTATGTTTCAATAAAGTCAGTGCGGCTTGCTTCTGAATAGATATGTAGGATTCTGCTGCTCATTTTTGGTGGCCCAGTATTGTAAGACGCTGAGAGATATAGAATTAGCTTAATTACCCTACGCAGCTAGAATAGTTAAAGAATATCTTAAAACCCAAAGCATGTTAGAATACATCTATTCAGGTCACTAGAATTATAAGGCATTGGACATAGCATCTTACTTCTATGTGGAAACAAAAAAGTTTGTTATTGAGTCAAAGAAAACACTATAGGAGAAGAACTGTATTAATTTATGGCAGTCACAATTCTTTTTGAGACTAACAATTTTATTTAAGGCACAGTCAAAATTTAAGTACTGTTTATTTATTACTGAATTAGGCATTTGAATTTAAACTTCTAGCCCAGAATTCTTTGGGTAATGTATAAATATATAGATAGCAAGAGTATCTTCAGAAGAACTAGCTGATTGGAGAATCTTGGGACTTAAGTTCAAATCACTTAAATTTGCCAAGATTGAGAAACATGGTTTCCTTAAGTTATAGCTTAAGGAAAGGAAGAGAGAGGCAATGCATAAGGTCGTTGGATAGGATGAAAGTAATTACTGGAATACTGTTTGAAGAGGTTATAACTAAAATAAAATGGTAAGGAATTATCCAAAAAGTCACCATGAGTTGACTTGATGATCCTTATTAACTATCCATTATAGCTGTTTATAGCTGCTGATTAATGCAGTATTTTTTTCATTGCTCTGCATTGGCTGATTCAAATATCTCTAAATGTTGATTAGAATAGGACTGTACCAGTCAGGCAGTCTGAGTTCTGGAGTGTTCATTCCTTACATACCAGAGATTGCTCATGATAAAATTACTTAGGTTGTGGTCAGCAGTGTAAACAATACATCTTATTCCCTGGCTAACATCTTTAACCCTTGCTTAACAGATTTTCCAGTACAAAACTAGAGTTTTAAAATCAAGCTGGGTAAAGCATGAACAGCAAAAAATTATCCTTTGGAGTCCTTCTCCAGATAAACCTGCCAAAGGAATCAAACTGGATAACAGCAAGAAAAAATACATTCTCATTTGAGATGCTCAATTTATAGAAACAGAGAGAACTAACTTGTATTTTTCTTTTACCAGACCTAGGGTAAAAGAAAATTAACATGCTAGTGTTTTGCATTGTGAATAGGTTTTTAATCTTAGTTTTATATACAATGTTTAGTTTTCAGTAATATGTGTTTTAATTGATTTGTGCAATATATTTTTCTTTATCTGGTAAGGGTCCTGATTCAAATTCTGCATGTTCCTGATGATTAATTCCAGTTTAGTGTCAGAAACCTGATGTTGTGTCATCCTTTTCTTACCTTCAGTCTGAGCTGGGTGATGACTCCAACAGATAAGGCTCTCAGTAAATTAGACCTGGGAAAGCATGTTTCTTCTATTACTCCAAGGTAGAAATTGGGTAAAAGTGGCACTTAGAGGGATATTTTCAGGTCATTTCAAGAGCTGGCCTAAATTTTCTCCATGTCAGTCATGTTCTGAAAGCTAGTACAACTTTATATTCCAGAATCTCAAATGACTTATCTGTGTGTTAGCTCAGTGCTGCCCCTTTTTCATCATCTTTGACATTAAAATGATATAGTCCTAAACTGAATTTGGATTTGCTCATTGATGAATTTAGAGAACAAAAAAATATGGGAAGATGCCATAGAATTGTCAAAAATTACATCATAAATACAAACATCTTTTACTAACGGGTAACATGTATAGTTTATTCTTTGTACTCTTGCAACCATCTGAGCATCAGTTATAGTGACAGTTACTTTCCCAAACCTCCCATTAACCTAATCAAATAGTGTGGTAGCAATAAAGGAGAGGCCTTCCAGGGAAGCCATGGTGACCTAAACATCCCTGCCAAAGTGGGACAGCAGTCATGATGTTGGAGATCAGTGGCCATACGCGAGATCCTGGCAGGGGAAATATCTCTGGAGAAAGGAGAGGTTCTGAGATTGCCTGAATATATTCTGGTCAGCAATTTATCATAAGTAGACTGTAGAAACCTGGTTTTTGCAGTCAGCTTATGAGTTGAATGGCTGGGAATTAAGGGATTCCATCAAAGCTCACACTTGTAATGCAACCTTTAGACACAAAAAACTTGATTGAGCTCCATTTCTTAATCACCTTTGGGATTATTCTGCCCTGCTTTTGAAATATTAAGAACCTTCACAATGAAAAGTTTTTATTATATTCACTGGATGTGTTTCCTTCTCCTTAGTGAAAAATGTTTTAAATATGACTTCAAACAGCAAAAGAGAATTTAGAACATTGATTCTGGAAGGTTAAAAATAGGCTAAAGGTCCAGTTGGTTTTGAAATAAAAAAAATAGAAATTAATTATAAAAATCCTTCTGGTAGAAACTGTCAATGCTGGGTTCTTTGCGGAAAAAATGATAGAACGGGACTTTGAAAGTTGGGCACTAGAGGGAACTAGAAGAAATTAAAGACTACAATTAAAGAAGAATATTTCAATTGGACTTGTTAACAAAGAATGAAGTATGATTCCTTAACACTGGCTGCTTTAAAGGATATTTTTGAATAATGAATTCAGAAATTAATTTTAAGAATATCTAACACCATAGATGGTGTGTTAATGATGTCATGGAAAACAGTCAAGCTATACTGAAATTGATTTGAATGTGTATTTAAATATGAGAAGTTACATGAACAGTATGAAAAAGATAACATGCTGGACATACAAATTAAACTGACCTGTGTCGTAATACTTAAAGATGACATATCAAATTAGAAAAGTGATTTGGATAACTGTTTTCATTGGATGTACAGAAGAGATCTGTTAAAGTTTTGAAGGATTCTCTGAGAAGGGACTAAGAAAAATAAAAACAAATCAAGTTATAGGAGATTATTTGAAAGATAAAAAACTAAGATTGTTAAAAATTCAGGGAAGGATTATAGAGTTGACTTATTTGATCAAGTTTAAAAGAGATATGAAGTATATCTATAAGCCTTAATGGACTTTTGCTGTTAAGAAATAAATGATACAGAGTTAAGACATGAGATATGGGAAGAAGAGAGGATTTGTTGTATTTTAACAGATGGTGATAACTTACTAAAATTGTTTATACATGATGAAGAGGAAGGTTGCTTCGTTATATATTTTTTTCTTTTCTTTTTTCTTTTACACACTTTTATTTTTTCTTTTAATATTTTTGTGGTTTGTATTATTTTTCCTTTTTCTGATTGCAATCTTTGATAAAATTGTTTCTCATAATTTTTATTTCTAGTCCTTCAATTTTCTACAAAATACTATTCTTTCATAGTAATTTTGATGATGCAATTTCTTCCCTGAGATTGATAGCCATATCTCTTTGCTGGAAATCCAATGAAGGAAAAAGGCTGCATGTTGGAAAATATCTGTTATAATTAATTTGCTAGCGATGTATTTAAGAGATAATGTTATTTGAACCTAGCTTATCTAAAACTCCAGCTTTTCTAGGTCTTCACATGTCTTCTACTAGCTTGGAGTACTTTGTGCAGCTTCCAAAACCTAATTACTTGGCCCTTACTGTAGTCTACGGACTGTAAAATTTTGTTCCCGATTCATTGTTTGTTCTTAATACGTTCATTCAGTTCATTTCTGACAGTGCTGATAATTCTGAGTTTCTGATTTCTCTTTCAAGCATTTTACCTTGTGAAGTTATTTAGACTGAAGCACAAACCATGATCAAATTTTTCCTGATGGTGAATAAACAAGGTCAAACGAGGCTTTCCCGCTATTATGAATACATGGACCTTCATAAACGGACAGTTCTGGAAGCTGAAGTAATCAAGCAGTGCCTTTCTCGTACAAAGGACCAAGTATGTAACTATGACTTTTATGCATCTGATGAATTGGACCAGAGTTTCAAAATGTTATAAATGTTAATGTAGTTTTTATGGTGTCAGAATTTTTTATGTATTTTTCATTCTCTTTATCAGATGCTTGAAGGCCAAAATTCATGTAATTCTGCCAGATCTGCATAAAGAACTCTCTGACAAATTGAAAGATAAAAAGGACAAGTATAGAAAGTGGAAAGAGGGGCACATAACTAAGTCAGAATATCAGCAAAAACAGACCAACCTATCAAAAATAGTGCCATAAAAAACCAATAGAAACACAAGTTAAGATAGGCAAGAAAATGGTAAGTCAGCACCTGTCCAGCCTAGATGAGTTCAAATGCCAGGACCAGATGGATAATAATAATAATAATAATAATAATAATAATAATAATAATAATAATAATAATAAAGTTGGAAGGGATCTTGGAGGTCATCTAGTCCAACCCCCTGCTCAGGCAGGAAACCCTATACCATTTCGGACAAACAGCTGTCCAGTCTCTTCTTAAAAACTTCCAGTGTTGGAGCATTCACCGCTTCTGCAGGCAGGTTGTTCCACTGGTTAATTGTTCTAACTGTCAGGAAGTTTCTCCTTAGTTATAGGTTGCTTCTGTCCTTGATTAGTTTCTATCTGTTGCTTCTTGTCCTGCCTTCAGGTGCCTTGGAAAATAGCTTGACTCCCTCTTCATTGTGGCAGCCCCTGAGATATCGTCTTTCTCTTAATTATCTAGCGAACACCTAGAGGCAAACAAAGTCATTACTAAAAGCCAACATGGGTTTGTCAAAAATAGATCATGCCAGACAAATCTTATTGCATTCTTTGACCAAGTGACAAAATTAGTGGATCAGAGGAATGCTGTGGACATAATTTACTTGGACTTCAGTAAGGCATTTGATAAAGTAGATCACAACCTACTACTTGACAAGATAGAAAAATGTGGGGTAGACAGCACCACCACCAGATGGATCCGTAGCTGGCTGACCGGCCATACTCAGCGTATGGTCCTCAATGGAACCACATCTACATGGAGGGAAGTGTGTAGTGGGGTGTCCCAGGGCTCTGTTCTGGGCCCGGTGCTCTTTAACATCTTCATCAACGATTTGGACAAGGGGATAGATGGGAAACTCATCAAATTTGTAGACGACACCAAGCTGGCAGGAATAGCAAAGACTCCAGAATACAGGCTTAAGATACAGAAGGATCTGGACAGACTTGAACACTGGGCGCTATCTAACAAAATGAAATTCAATGGTGAAAAAAGCAAGGTTCTACATTTAGGCAAGAAAAACCAAATGCACAGATATAGTATAGGGGGTACGTTGCTCAATAGTAGTAACTGTGAGAGGGACCTCGGAGTCCTAGTGGACAGTCATTTAAATATGAGCCAGCAGTGTGCTGCAGCTGCCAAAAAGGCCAACACAGTGCTGGGCTGCATTAACAGGGATAGAATCAAGATCACGTGAAGTGTTAATATCACTTTACAATGTCTTGGTAAGGCCACACTTGGAATACTGCATCCAGTTTTGGTCACCGTGATGTAAAAAAGATGTTGAGACTCTAGAAAGAGTACAGAGAAGAGCAACAAAGCTGATTAGGGGACTGGAGGCTAAAGCATATAAGGAATGGCTGCTGGAATTGGGTATGTCTAGTTTAATGAAAGAGAAGGACGAGGGGGGACATGATAGCAGTGTTCCAATATCTCAGGGGCTGCCACAAAGAAGAGGGTGTCAAGCTATTTTCCAAGGTGCCTGAAGGCAGGACAAGAAGCAACGGGTGGAAACTAAACAAGGAGAGAAGCAACCTAAAACTAAGGAGAAACTTCCTGACAGAACAATCAACCAGTGGAACAACTTGCTTCCAGAAGTGGTGAATGCTCCAACACTGGAGGTTTTTAAGAAGAGACTGGACAGCCATTTGTCTGAAATGATATAGGGTTTCCTGCCTGAGCAGGGGGTTGGACTAGATGACCTCCAAGGTCCCTTCCAACTTTATTATTATTATTATTATCATCATTATCATCATCATTATCATCATCATCATCATGATCTATGGCTGGTTGGCTTTATTTATACATACACATGTGTAAAACACAACAATTAGTTAGGAAAATCAGAAATCATTCAATAACAAGCTATATACCTTGTGAAATTATTTAGACCAGAGCACAAGCCATGATCAGATTATTCCTGATTTATGTCTTAGAGGCATGTACAAAATATAATTGAATGATCTATTTAGACATAGATAAAAATAATTGTTATTAAATGATTCAGAAATTTGTATGTCTTTTGAATTTTAATTATTTTATTAAATGTGACAGAATAGCGATCAACGTTCTCCAGCATGATTGGATGTAGAATCCACCAGTGGTAATTATAGCCTTCCTGCTCAGCTAGACTAAGTCAGAACTTTAGCCACGCCTCCTTCAGGGAGTGTCCTCCAGTTTTGACTTAGTCTACAGCTCAGCAGCAGCAAAAATTTGAGGCTCCTTAGCTAGTTAGGCCTAGTTAGAGTAATTTGTACTTTGTTAAATTTAATTTGATTTTTTACAGCTCTAAATTTACAAAATTTATTATAATTCGGATTCAATTGGTTACAAATTGGTCAAATTCAATCAGAAAGAAATTGGCTGCCGTTGGTAGAGGCCTTTGGGCCTAAGAGCCTGAGAGGCTTGGGCCGCAGAATCACTGAGGGAATCTTTCCCTCGCTCGCTATCTGCCGCCCAAATGACGATCAGCGAACTGGCTCCCTTGCAGGAGCAGCCTGGGGAGGTTCCTTTCGCGTTTCATTAGACGGACGAAGCAGGCGTTCCGGATAGCAGCGCTGCTGCTACAGCGAAAGTGCAAGTGCCCTTCGGAGTGGGGGAAAGCGGCCCTGATTGCCCTATAAGGGGTGGTGGGCTCCGTAGTAGTTTTCCCACCAGGTTCTTGCCTGATTGCAGGCATTGGCCGCTGTTGGCTGCATGTGAGAGTCACGGCCGCCATTTGGAGCACAGGTGCGACTGGCATTTTGGGGCAGGCGCAGAGGCCATTTCACAGATGCGGCCTCCATTTTAAGAGGTGCGGCTGCCATTTTGTTATTGGGTGTGGCCGGACAATTCACGGAGGCCAGGCGAAGGCCTAGTTGACAGTACGCGCGCCCGTTTCCGTCACAGTGCCTGCTGAGTCAGGCCCTACTGGGGGGAAAAAGCACAAGCATTAATCCTAAAACGTGAAATCCTATCACTTGTTTGAAGGGTGTTTTATTGCCAGTATTTAAGAGTATAGAACTTTAGCTGGTGTACCTTTACAGCAACTCACCTGTGCATAGGGGACTTTCATACCACCTGTTGTGATTAATTGTGACCTTTAGTCACTTGGCCTTGCAGGCAAATTTAGAGATTTGTCTGACTGTGACTGCCATTGCACCAGTGCAGAACAAGGGTCGGTTTCCCATCTCTGCCAGTAGGATCTGCATCCTTGGGTTCTCCCCCCACCATCTGGGTATCTTTACCGGATTATCCAGACAGCATGGCAGACAGTGCATCGCCCCAGGCATACCAAGGCTCAGGCACCCCCCCCACATTACAAAAGCGCAGATCTGTTGATTTGGAAGCGGGGGGGGGCAAGAAGAAAGCTAAAACTAAACACCTGGTTACAAAGGAGCCGTCGAAGGCAGCCGAGCGAGAGGCCACGAGGAGGCACCAGGCGCTGGAGAGGGAGTTCTCCAAGACCCAGAGGCTCAGGGCCATTGGGGCTGAAGTGGTTTTCCCCGCCCCATTGGACACTCCTATTCCATTTGAGCCGCAATTGGAATCTGGGCAACGACCTAGGGCATGGTCTCCTCCGGGGGAAACTGAGCAGGTTGGTTCCCCTCGTTCAATTTCATCCTCACCCGAACACCCAGGTTCTGCAGCCACTCATGCTGAGGCAGGGGACAGCTCTAGGGATCAGCATAGTCAGTGGTCACAACAATTCCACTCATTTATGCTGCAGGCATTTGACCAGTTCATGTCTTCCTCTAGGGGTCATCCTCCTCCTCAAAGTCCCTTGCCTCCATCAGTGCTCCCTCCCTGTATGGGACGGGCCGCAACCCAGGCTTCTGGCATCTCAGAGACTTCTTCGCAAGTAGCAGAGGAGGGATCCGTGGACCTAGAGATGACTGACATCCCAATGTTGGAGGATGAGGAAGAGCCCCGGAACAAGCATCCACCTTAGGGTTATTCGACCCCTCCTTATTCCGTTCCCTCCTCCTTACGGCCTGTGCTACGGTCAATTTTTCCTCGGCCAAGGTGGCTAAACCCGCCACTTCAGATGAGGAGGATGAATCAAATCCTCTTTTTATCACTCAGGTGGCAGAGGAGAAACAGATTCCTTACCCAAAGGTTTTTCGCTCCATGGTGCAGACAAAGTGGGCGTCTTTAGCAACTGTTCCCTTTCCCAACAATACGGAGAAAAAATTGTTTAATGTTTCATCCTCCTTTGCATCTCTCTTAGAGGTGCCGTTGGTGGACGATACCTTAATTTCTCTCTTTTCCACTTCCGCCATTCCAGGGGACATGGCTGAGGCCTTGAAGGCGGAGGATAAGAAATTTGAATTTTCCCTTCGTCGGGCACACCAATCCTCAGCATGGTCAATTAGAGCCGCCTCTTTGGTCTCTTTCTTCACAAGGGCCTCTATTATGTGGCTCCAATCGAGTGTTCCACCCAAACAGGTACGCACACACCAAACACTGACAAAGTTACTCACTGCAGCAGAGTACATGGCTGACTCTTCCTTATACGCCACAAGATACTCAGCCAGATCAATTGCAGCAACCGTGGCCTCACGGAGCCTTTTCTGGCTAAAACAGTGGAGGACAGACTTAAAGTCTAAGTGGCGCCTGTCCACCTCCAAGTGCACAGGTTCAAAATTGTTTGGTCCCATTCTCGAGCCACACATCATTGAGGGTAAGGACAAGCAAAAAATTCTAGCTCACCCTTCCAAGAAGTCTGATAGACGGCCACAGCAGGAGTTCCACAGACAAGGGTTTCGCCCGAGCGGCTCCTGGGAATGGAGGCAGCCCTTTTGTGGCGGGCAGGCCTGGGATTGGTCCAGAGGCTTGCGACCCTTCCCCCCCAGGCAGGATTGCAACCAGGACCGCCCGAACACAGCCAGGGGCCAATTCCAATTGAAGCGACCCTTTAGGGGTGCTGGAGGTCGCCCATACAGGCGGTCTAAGTGATGCCAGAGACAGCGCTCCCATTGGAGGTTGCCTGGCGCGGTTCAGCAACGTGTGGCAAGAAACAACTACCGACTCTTGGGTGAGAAACACCATAAGAAAAGGACTAGCCATAGAATTTTACTCCCCTCCTCCAAGTCGCTTCATAAAATGCCCAGTCTCACGCAACCCAGCCAAAGCAAGGCTGCTAACATTGGCAATAGACCACCTAATAGAAATCGAGGCAATAGAACCGGTGCCACAAGAACAGGAAAAGCAGGAGTTTTACTCCATCCTGTTCGTTGTGCCCAAGGCATCGGGGGGTTGGAGAGCCATTCTCGACCTAAAAAGTCTAAATCACTTTATAGCCTACAAAGGGTTCAAGATGCAGTCCCTCAAATCCATATTGGCCAGCATCAGGAAAGGGGACTTGCTCTCATCCATCGATTTAACAGAGGCATACTTACACATTCCAATTCTTCAGGAACACCGAAAATTTCTCTGCTTCTGTTACGCGCACCGGCACTACCAATACAGGGCCCTTCCATTCAGCCTATCTTTGGCCTCTCGAGTATTCACAAAGGTACTGGCCGTCTTGGCGGCCTACCTTCGCACGTTGCTGGTGCGCATCCAATGTTATCTGGACGACATTTTAATCCAGTCCAACTCCCTCCAGTCAGCCCAAGCAGATTTACAGGTCACGCTACGCACCCTTCAGGCTCACGGCTTTTCCGTGAACTACAAAAAAAGTCACATCGTTCCCACAAGAAGATTACTCCATCTAGGAGTGATCATAGACTCCGACTCATGCATGGTTTATCTGCCCCAGGAGTGCCGGGTAAGCATCCGACAGCTCGTACAAGCCATTCGGAGACAAAGATTGGTCCCTCTCGTGCAGCTGTCCCAGCTCCTGGGAAAGATGGTTTCGTGCATGGGGATCGTTCCCTGGGCCAGACTTCACTCCAGAAATCTACAGTGTTTCCTTCTTCCCTTCCAAAGGCAGAACCTCAGCGTATCCTCAAGAAAGGTCAGGGTTCCTCAGCACACCCTTTTTTCCCTCCTGTGGTGGGCCTCGTCAGCAATGTCCAAGGAGACACTCTTCAGAGAACCAGCCAGAATCACAGTGACTATGGACGCCAGCCTGTTCGGCTGGGGGGCTCATCTTCAAACACATCTCGCGCAGGGCAGGTGATCAAAACAGGATTTAAAACACAACATAAATTGGCTCGAGCTCAGGGCCATACACTTGGCCCTCCTTCGCTTCTCTTCTCTTCTGGCGGGTCGTCACGTCCTGGTACTAACGGACAACGTGGCAGCCAAGGCCCACGTGAACAAACAGGGAGGGACCAGATCGGCGGCACTCATGCAGGAGGCCCAAGATCTGGGTCTGTGAGCGGAGTCATTCCTAGGTTCAATCAAGGCAGAACATATCTCGGAGGAAGCGAATTGCCAGGCGGATTCGCTCAGCAGAGTCACAGTGGATTACTCAGAGTGGAGGCTGGATCCGGCTCTGTTCGAGGAAATCTCGGACAGGTTCGGCCACCCTCAACTGGATCTTTTCGCGTCCCCGGCGAACGCCCAGCTTCCCCGGTTGTTTTCCAGATTTCCAAGAAGGGGAGCGGAGGGAACGGATGCTCTAAGGTGCAAATGGCCACAAGGGCTGCTTTATGCCTTCCCTCCACTCCCGTTGCTGCAAGCAACAATCCGCAAACTATTACTGGAAGGGGCGGAGGTGATATTAATTGCTCCGCATTGGCCTCGGCGCCCGTGGTTTGCAGACCTTGTAGACCTATCACTCTCGCCAGCGTGGAAGATCCCCCCGCACCGAGTGTCTCTCAGTCAGGGGAACCTTCAACATCTGGACCCTCAGTGGCTCCAGCTAGCCGCTTGGCACTTGAGCGGGAGGGTCTAATTAGACAATCCTATTTGGAAGGGGTTATTTCGGTCATCCAGTCTTCAAGACGTCCTTCCACTAATCGTATATATGACGCTACGTGGAGGAACTTCTCCACCTGGTGCAGCAAGCACAAACTAGATCCCCTTTCTGTCACTATCCCTAACATCCTGGAGTACCTCTTAGAGGGCTTGAATAAGGGTCTGGCGCTCAACACCATCCGCAGACAGGTGGCGGCCTTGCAAACGGTCCTTTCCTGTGACAATCTTGCTCCCTTGTCACAACACCCAGCAGTAAGTGCCTTTTTGAAGGGGGCTGTTACGGTAAGGCCACCTGTAGTCCATCACTTCCCATCCTGGGACCTGCCCAAAGTCCTGCAGGCATTGACTTCGCAACCATTCGAACCCCTGGGTTCTTGTTCGCTTCGCTACCTTTCCCTGAAGGTAGCATTTCTCATGCTATTACTTCAGCTAGGAGAATTTCGGAGTTAGCCACTCTTTCAGTTCGCAAGGACTTATGTATTTTTTCTGAGGATAAGGTCATCCTACATTTAGATCCCTCCTTTGTGCCAAAGGTTAACTCTTGGTTCCACAGATCGCAGGACCTCATCCTCCCCAACTTTTGTCCGTGTCCTTCCCATGACATACACTGGACGTTCGCAGGGCCCTGCTCCATTATGTCAAAAGGACTTTGGCTTTCTGTAAATTGGAGGCGCTATTTATTTCCTTTCAGCCATCGTCCATGGGTCAGAAGGTTTCTTCGTCGACCATTGGCAGGTGGATCAGGGCCTGTATCGCTAAAGCTTATGTCTCATTATCACTCCCGGTACCCTCGAACATTACGGCCCACTCCACACGGAGTGCTGTCACTTCTTCAGCCTGGCTCACTCAGGCCTCCGTGGAGGAGATTTGTAGGGTGGCGACCTGGTCTTCCCCCTCTTCCTTTGTCAAACATTATAAAATTGACAGATTTGCCGCAGCAGATGCATTGTTTGGCAGGAGAGTGCTGCAGCAAGTCATTTCTTCTCGGGAGACACTAGCCTAGACTCCCACCCGTAGGGACATGTTGGGCTTTGGTATGTCCCACCGGTGGATTCTACATCCAATCATACTGGAGAAGGGGCGTTGTCTTACCTGAACACCTTTTCTCAGCATGATGATGTAGAATCCACACCCTCCTCTAACAGTATAGGCAGGTGTCTTTGTTTATTTTTTGTTCTGGAGCCATTGAGTCAGACTTCGTCATGGAAGTTTCGCATCGTCAAAACTGGAGGACACTCCCTGAAGGAGGCGTGGCTAAAGTTCTGACTTAATCTAGCTGAGCAGGAAGGCTATAATTACCACCGGTGGATTCTACATCATCGTGCTGAGAAAAGGCGTTCAGGTAAGACAACGCCCCTTTTGTTCATATTTATGTAAGGAATGTGGGTATTTCTTTTTTACTGACATAAGGCAGGAGGGGAACAATGCAACAGTCTTATTGCACCCTTTTTTCAGCATTTTTCTATACTCAAGTATGAATATAAGGTATGACCTATGATATATGATTTGATTCTAAGGGTGACTGACTTCACTCATCACATTGAACAATTCTGCAGTTGATTTTATATTGGCATGTTGTGCAATTATATAGTCTTGTGATAAAATAAAAAAAACCGGACAAATTATTGTTAATACCTATCTACAAATCTAAGTATTTTATATCAATTTACATCTTTTACTTTCTGTTTCCCTTTAGTGCTCCTTTCTTGAGTATAAAGATTTTAAGTTGGTCTATAGACAGTACGCTGCGCTTTTCATAGTAGTTGGAATCAATGAAACAGAGGTATGTTTTAACTTTTTTAATCTATAACAGTGGTTCTCAACCTTTTTAATGCCTGACCCCCAACCGGTTGTAAGTCGAGGACTTCCCAACCGGTCGTAAGTCGAGGACCCCAACCGGTCGTAAGTCGAGGACTTTCCTTGGCTGGGAGTGCCGCACATGTGTGGTGCCGTCCCCTGCACTGGCCGAGGTGTAGCTGGCAAGGGGCAGCGACGGCACAGGGTGACCACCGGCTGGGCCACCAGCTGGCCCAACCCAAGGGAGGTAAGGCACCCACCGGGCCCTACGCACGCCAGCAACCCTCCCTGCACCCGCCAGCCTCCCACCTCCCACCCCTGGCCCTCTTTTACTTACATTTTTAGTAGTTGCTCAGCAGGGAGGGATGGAAACTTCCAGACAGCTTGCCTTCGCTGCAGACAACTTGCAGCACCGTTTGCAGACTGGGACTTTTGGCGGGCTCAGCAGGGCAGAGACAGTCTGGACAATTCCTATTGGCTTTTGAAAGCCAATAGAATTAGACTCTATTCAAGAGAGTCTATTCTATTGGCTTTCAAAAGCCAATAGAATAAGAGGGAATAGCACAGCTAAGGAAAAGGGGGAAAAAATGGCAGACTGCGTTGTTTGGCGACCCCTGTGAAATGGTCGTTCGACCCCAAATGGCGTCGCGACCCACAGGTTGAGAACCGCTGATCTATAAATATAGATATATCCTGAAGACCCTTTTTACATCAAAAGATACTTGTTGATACTTCTTTGTCCTGATGTTCATACGTCAGCCAATTCTTCTGGACAGACAACTTTGGGAGCTGGCCCCCAAGGAACACAAGGACGTGGTAGCAATACTATGACATCCTCAGAGGAATGAAATAGAAATATTTTGGCCTTTTTATATATATATTTGGTGAGATGTGCGGGTTTCAAAGGTGGCAAGCCCTGTGGTGATTTAATCTGCTTATTTTCCCTGGTTTTGAGCTCCCCCCCCAAACTGTACAGACAGTTTGTTGTGCTTTGCTAATAAAAATACACTGATACTGTGAGAGAAGGGGAACTACAAAAAAAAAAACAAGATAGCCAGTCCAAAGAAAGACTGAAATTGCTCTTTGCTTCAGAACTGTAGAAAGTTTTCAATCACAATGAAAATTGTATTTTTAGGTTTTTTTTAATATGGATCTTAGATGTAACACAATATATTCTCAGTTCCACTTCTCTTGCTCTCTATTCTCTATCATATCCTAGAATCAAAACTAGACACAAGTCCAAATTTTCACACTGTTATTTAATCTGAAGACTAAAAAGAAGACTATTACAAGCTACAAGAAACATTCCAGCAGATAGCAGTATTGGTCCCCTGAAACAAATAAAAAATCCTGTGGTATATTAAAGATCAAAAGGCTGGTATGAGTTTTTGTAATGATAATGATAGATTTAACTAGATCTCTAAACTGAATGCTATGAATTCATATGACACACAAGCTAGCTTCTGAGAGTTGTAGCAGCCTTTCATCACCATTTATTGGTTTGATTGGCTCTCATTTCTGTTAGCAGATCAATTATTCTGTATCTTCAGGCCCTCATGAAAATAGTCAACCTCTTCTTTCCCAGATACCGTTTTTACTGTACATGCATCTGAAATGTGTTGTTCTCATTACTGTATAAATATATAGATGAAACCTGAGTAAAATAAAATGTATTTATAATAAGGAAAATCTTTGAGAAAAACCCAAGGCTAGAAAACAGGAATCATGAACTAAAACATCAATGCCAGTGTCCATGTATAGGGTGTAATCAATTTGCTCACAGTGTTCTCTGCAGTGAAATTCAGTGCAGTGTGGTAGACTGGTATTCCATTTGCACAGTGTATCATTTTACTTTATTTTGCTAGTGCAGCAGATGCATAGTTTAAGGGAGAATTGGGGCACTGTTTTCTTTTGACCACTGGGGAATCTCATTCAGGAGCGGCAGTTGATGCACAGCCAATATCGAAGATGGGCAAAGCTTCTCATTTATAATTACTATATTACATCAGTACAGTAAGCTATTGTAAACAAAGAAAACTTATTAGCACACCTGTCTATTGTTCCTTTTTTAAAGTATATTTTGAACTTAATTTCAGAATGAGATGGCTGTATTTGAACTGATTCATAATTTTGTTGAGGTTTTGGACAAGTATTTCAGCAGAGTGGTAAGTATGAATTTAGCAAATGTAATTGTACCGTGAACAGTCAGCTTGAAAGCCAGGTAGTGTTTCTGTGTATAGGCCATAAGACTAATGAAATATATGGGGAACAGTCATAAATATAGAAACGTTTTTAGGTTATGCATAGTGCACACTAACACTCGGCTGTCCAGCCTTCATCATTAGATCATGACCTACAAAACATGAGTATGCTGTATCAGCTGTGCAGTGTATGTGCCTCAGTTGCCATCCAAGCAAGCTTTTTCCATGATTCACTTTTGGAGAATGCTGTTTATGCATAATGCAGTTTGTGCATGAGAAATGCCCTATACCTTAAGTAATGTTTAATGCATTACCTTAATGCTTTAAGTAATCAAAAATAATGTTAGGACATTATTAGGGAAAGTAATAGCTTTTCCATGTTAACATTTCTATGAATTTATTGGCCGATTAATTAACAGTATCAGGTTTACGATTTCATAAAAGTGAGGATTTGGGTTCCATCCCCATATGCCCAAATCTCTCTAACCCAGTGGTTCTCAACCTTTTTAATGCCGCGACCCCCAACCGGTCGTAAGTCGAGGACTACCCAACTGGTCGTAAGTCGAGGACTACCCAACCAGTCGTAAGTCGACCCCCAACTGGTCGTAAGTCAAGGACTATTTCCCTGCCCGGGAGTGCCGCACATGCGTGGTGCCGCCCCCTGCGCCAGCCAAGGCAAGGGGCAGCGACGGCGCATGGCGACCACCGGCTGGGCCACCAGCTGGCCCAGCCCAAGGGAGATAAGACACCCGCTGGGCCCCACGTGTGCCAGCAACCCTCCCTGTGCCCGCCGGCCTCCCACCCCTGGCCCTCTTTTACTTACATTTTTAGTAGTTGCTCAGCAGGGAGGGGTGGAAACTTCCAGACAGCTCGCCTTCGCTGCAGACAACTTGCAGCATCGTTTGCAGACTGGGACTTTAGGCGGGCTCAGCAGGGCAGAGACAGCCTGGACAATTCCTATTGCCTTTTGAAAGCCAATAGAATTAGACTCTATTCAAGAGAGTCTATTCTATTGGCTTTCAAAAGCCAATAGAATAAGAGGGCGTAGCACAGCTAAGGAAAAGGGGGGAAAATGGCGGACTGTGTTGTTTGGTGACCCCCGTGAAATGGTCGTTCGACCCCAAATGGGGTCGCGACCCACAGGTTGAGAACCGCTGCTCTAACCGTTAACAGATCTTTTAAATACAATTTTAACTCAGAAGTGGTATACTGGCTAGGAAATTCTGGGAGTTGAAGTTCACTTAGCTGCCAAGTTTGAGAAGCACTGAAATAGACTATGTAAAATATAGTCTATTCAACTTTTTATCCTTTCTGAGTTTAACAAACTGGGAGGCAAGACCAATTCCTGTAGATTGTTATCACTAATGTGATTGTAGTATTTTTAAGAGAACACATTGTGGATTGTCTATTCTCTGCTAAATGATCTATAATCACAAAGTATATAATAGTAGGGGAAGATTTTGAATGAAATTTGCAGATTTTCAAATTACTATAAGTGTATAAGGTACTTCCTTATGTGACTGCTGACTTTATAATAATGCATTTTGCACTGACATGGGCAAAATATAATGTTGTTTTTAGCAGCTCACTTCTGCCGAACCCATTAATAAATATAAACTTAAAAAGACATTAGTTTCTGAGTTCTTTCTAATGCTGTGATAGAGGTACAACATCATTTGATTTAGAAAATAAGCATTTGGGGTTGTAGAATGTTCACAATTAGGCAAATGGAAAATGAATGTGTTCAAAGCAGAACTTGGGAATAAAACTCACCATTTCCTTAAGTCATCCCAAAGATGCTTTTGAACGAGGCAACTGGACATTCTTGTTTTTCTTTGAAGACGTTTCGCTTCTCATCCAAGAAGCTTCTTTGATGAGAAGCAAAAACATCTGTAAAGAAAAACAAGACTGTCCAGTTGCCTCGTGCAAAAGCACTATGACCTGGAGGACTTAGAATCTGCATAGACATTTCCTTAATTCCCATCCACTTTTTCTTTCAGAATTTGATTTTCCTCTTGCATCCATCATCTTCCTCATTATCTACTTATCCTCAAAAATCAGTTGCAGTTGTTAAGTTGGGGAAACAGCATAACATGCCTTTGGGATCAATTATGCCCTCTGGGTTTAAACATAGCATTCAGCATTCTGAGATTCAACTTTTACTTGAATAATAAAATAACTGTTCCATTCCATTGGAAGAAATGACAAGAGGTGAGCTTTTGGGGTCACCAGAAGTGGTAGAAGAAAAAAATGATAAAAAATGTCATATTTATTTTTCTTGAAAAAGAGTTTCTGCTAGATTGAAAACTTGGAAGGAATTTAGGAGTCCCTGTGCTTGCAAAATAATATACAAATCATGTTTAGAAAAAAAAATAGCAAAACCATAATAGCTCTGTCTTCTTGCTAATTTTTTTTATTATTATTTTTTTCAGAGTGAATTAGATGTATCCTTTTTTATTCCACCGATCTATTTATTCTTTTTTATGTTCTTGCTCTTCCTTGCCTATAGCACACTACTTGGCAAACAGCTGAATTAAAGCTATAACATATTGCACCAGAATATAAAATACGTGAGTGTTAAAATTGGGGTAACTTGATAAAGGTCACAAGAGATTTTACACAAAAGAAAGGTGGTATGATTATAGATATTGGGATATTGATGCTTTATCCCTTCTTTTTAACCAACTTTTTAATCAACTGAGCATTAACCATTTTAGGAATTAGCTTGAAATCTACAAACTCCAAACTTGAATTTTGGGTGTAATATATAAAAATGTATGAAGTGCAAAGCATAAAAAAGCAATAGAAAATCAGCACACTATTGTATAAACTCTAGTTAATGAAGGCTATTGTCAATTTAAGCTTTAAAAGTTACCAATGTTAAATAAAACTAGGAAAATAAGCAGGTTGCATGGTACCAAAATGATAGCAAGTGGACATCATGTGAACCTTCCTTCTAATAAGTTCCTTGGAAGCCTGCTCACAGGCGGAACATCACCACTTAAAAGGCTTTATCTTTGTGCGACACTGGATTCTCATCATGGAGGACTGAGGGACTCAGAATAGCGCCTAATATCTAGCTCTCAATAGAACATATACTTACTAGAGAATATATGTCATTCAGTGTTGAACTGTTGGGTTCTTGATGTTCTCTGAGCTTGATGGTTTTCCTGCAGACATTTTGTTATTAGGCTAGGTAATCAGTGCATGGCTGTGTGAAAAACCAACAGGATTACAGTGAGTGAGCTAGACAATATGAAGAACCCAATAACTAGAGCTCAACTTGTGAGCAAATAAATCTGGGAGAAGATAACATACACACATTTTATTGTGTGTGATACTTATTCCTTTGAAGGAGTGTTTTTTTCCGGGGCTTGGAGCTAGTTCCCACCTTTAGAAAGTTATTCCAGTTGAACTTGCCCCTAAAAGGGATTTATTTGTCTCCATTCCTTGAGTTTGAAGAGCAGGAAAGGTTTCTTTTCTACCATGCCTTTAATAATATCATGCTGTGCTGATTTTTAAACTAACCCAGTTGTTTAAAATCCTTTGGGTGCTGCATTTTGAGAAATTGCATTTGTTGTTTAACCTTGTTATTTCTACTATCTTTTCATTATTTTAATTCTGAAGGACCAAAAAAGCATAGTGGACACTTTCTTAAATGGTAATAATAAAATAATTACAGTATTTGCATGATGACTAGTTCTCATATTCTAAAATATTCACCTAAACCAGGGATTGAAGAAAGATAAATCTAAATGTAGACATAAATCCAGGTGATTTGCAATGCATTTTGGAAGGTTTCTTGATGTGTGATTGCTATTTTTGCAACATCAGCCAAATGATAAGCCTTGCCTCTAAATTTCACCACTGAAATTAAAGGAACTGGGATAGCATAAGTGGAGTTTGCATAGAAACACTATGCCTTTTTTTTACATTGACAGTTCAATTGATAGATCTGTGAGTTCGCTCAAGATTGAATTCATCTCCAGTAGAACCCACACATATATCTCCCTCTTGGCAACCTTTACCACCCAGGAGGGGCATGGATTTAATGAGCAGGTGACCAGGCTTACAAGGACCTTGTCCACTTCTTCAGGCACAGGTTTAAACCTTTCACAGATATCAGGGCAAGATTGTTCCCCAAGCATCTTCACAGGACCCACATTAAATCTGGCATATGTCAAAGACCCATGTAGACTAGACAGGAATCACAACAAGATGAGCTAATTCTACTTTGTTGTAAGGCTACTTTAACAGAATCTTGCAAATCTGAAAGTACAAATCTCTTGTCATCTCTTTTTATTTCTGATTAGTTATGGCAGATCCTTTCTAAAATTCTTTCTCTGCCTGTTACCCAGTTACAGGCTCCTCCCTCTTTTCTCTGAGTGTTCTTTAGGTGCTATCTCTTGTTACCAGGGCATGATCTAACCATGATAGAGGAGCTGCAGAGAGCTCCCCCAGCTCATTTTGTCATTGCTATGAAAGAAAACCAGATCAGGTGTGTGACCGCTATCCCATGCCGGGCTCTGGATGACCTGGGATAGGCCTAGGACTGTCATGGTGGTTATGAACTCCTGATCTACCTCAGATCCCCTCACCAGAAGGCAGACTGAAATTTCCCAAAACCATAAATATGGGAAATTCCACTGTAACTATAGTGCCAATACTTTCTGCAACAGTTTTCCCCAAAAGAGAAATTAGGTGAAAGTTGTTTAATATAGTTATATCAAGATATGGGTTCTTCAGCAGGGTGTACATCACCATTTCCTTCAAGGCAGAGACCATTACCCTCTCCTTCAAAGAGTCATTAATTATCTCCCACATCTAGCCATATGCCCCTCACTAACTACAATGAGCCAAACAGGACATGAAGCAAGATCAGAGATCCTGACATGGATTTTTCCCCTGCTGCCTCTATCTCTAGAAGCTCAAAAGAACCCCAAATTGTCTAAGTCATCTGGCAAGATTTGGCACAAGTAGCAACTGCCTTGTGAGCATTTTATCAGTCAAGCAAATCACCATGAGGAAACAGAGATACCTAAAGCTGGGACTGAAATAAAATTGCACATTTCTCTTGTCATGTCATAGCCAGCTTGGCGCCTTCAATCATTCCCTCCTTGGGTGGGAGCTTGTTTCCGTATACAGGAAGGTTCCGTTGCCCCTACTGACCTAGTTCCAAATGAAGCAGCCAACCTATCACATTCTCATTCACAAATAAAGGTGGACAAGTAGCAATCAGGAATCAGAATCCCATTTTCTCATCCATTCCACACATCGGCACACCAACTTGACAGTGCAAAATTCCTTAACTCATCAGTCCTCGTCTGTGAGCCCTGTCCTTCCAAAAATCAGTTATTTCACATTTCCCACAATGTTTCTAAATGTTTGTAGCCAATTTTCCATACTGTCAGAATCTTTCATTTGCCATCAACTTCAGATTGAGTCCAGTGGAATTCTGTTTTATTGCAGTTCCTCTGGAACCTATTTCTTGGCATCTCCACATAGCTGCTACTCTTCTGAAAGCTTCCAGTTTTCTCCATTTTCCTGGCCATATGATGTAGTAGGAACCAAGAAAAAGATGATTCATGGCCCTGGCAAACTCAGCTTCCCATGTGACAGATAAGACGGTAACCAACTTTACTGTCCTTCTCAGAAGATACTTTTCCAGTTTATTCAGATCATCCTGTCGTCTCCTTTGCCCATCATTCTTTCTGTGCCCTCCTCACTGCCACTTGCTATCTATTCCGTTGCACCCTATTCCTTCCAAAACCTGATTACATAGTGTTCCATCCTAGTCATTGACATGCCTGTAGTCTGTAAATACCAGTACTAGGATCACATAAATACTTTATAACTAAAAAAAAACCCAAATAGCACAATACAAAAATCTCCATGCAGCACACTTAACAATGGAGCTTACTGCAAATATTTTTTGGGGAAAAAGAAAAGACAAGACAAGAGCATGCATAATAACTTAATTTCAACAATTAAATCAAAACATTTTTAGCCTTTTGAGTGGTTGATTTTGAGTAAGGAAATTATACAACCTTCAGGCCTGCAGAATTTTTTAATAGGGGAAGTTTATTAGGAATTAGGCTTTATCTCTGCAGGTGGAAATACTGGCATGCCCTGAAAGCATAGCAGGATTATTCCAGGTTTGTACTTGGTTTGAAAACTTACCAGGGCATTCCAGGGTAATTTGATGTGATGATTAAAACCCAGTCTAGAAACCAGGAGACAGAGAGTTCAATTCCTTCCTTAGGCATGAAACTAGCTGGGTGATATTGGGTCAGTCACTTTTCTTTTAAACCTAGGAGGAAGTTATGGGCAAACTACCTCTAAAAAAACTTGCCAAGAAATTTGCAGGGATTTGTCCAAGCAGCCACCAGGAGTCAAGACTGATTTGAAGGCATAAAACAAAAAGTTGGAAAACATCTTAGGAAAAGGAAGTAGCAACTATTTTTACTTTTATTTAAAAAAAAACCAAACTTTCCAGTATAACAAAATGTAAAATAAGATAAAGTCTTGGTAAATTGCTGGGATATAACCCTTTTTCTCCATAGAATGGAATTAAAGAGTTCTTTATTACATTAATATTTGACAAGCTCACCGCTTTGTGCCTGAAAATGTTGGAATAGAATTATTTGGAATAATGCAGGGGGAAAACTGATTTAGGAAAGAAATATTTATTCAAAAAAAATTATAAGAACAATTCAAAGTCCTAATTTTTTATATAGTAGGAATGACTTGGAGGAAGGTAGTTAAGCATAACCTGAATTTCTATACTTTAAATTACTATTCTGCTGCAGCAAATTCATATCTGAAATGAATTAAATGCTTGTGGAAAAAACATTTCTTTTTGAAAATGAAATATCTTGATTTTGTGATTGTGAGCTGTTCACTACAGTGTAATTCTGTACCTAGACAGCTGAAGTGAAACCTAGTGAACGTAATAGAGCTGATTTCTGAGCAACTATACACTGTTTACTTGCAACAAACATGTCACTGCATATTGCACAAAAGCTTGTTAGAGCATTTGAAGGGAAGAATTGGGTTAGAGTTAAAATATATATATATGACTCATAGGTAAGAGAAGGAGATACACAAAGTAATCAGTAGCAAACACCAAGCTTGCTACTCCATAGTAGCCATCTAATCTGTTTTGTTCAAGTGCAAACATTTCAATGATGTTTGCTAGAGGAAGAACCATCCTTTCATGATTGAAATAACCATTCTGGTGACTGCACCAACTGTTACATTGTCAGATGAAGGCTTTGATTGTACTGACATACAAGGAGATCAAGGTACACAAAATCATAGGCATTAAATTGATATATAGACAAAGCACACTTGAAAAGTTCTTAACAGGGTTCCTTTCAGATCACATCATTTAGATACAGACCTGAACACAGTTTTAGATCAACAATACACTCATGGCAATGATTTGTGTTATCATGCTGAGTCCCATTATAATAGGGAAGAATAGTAATCTATTCCAGTTCTCAACATTTTATATAAAGTGGTATGTATTATTATCGAAGACAGTTCCTGATGAAACTGATACCAATCTCTTTTTACTAGAAAAATGCTAATTTTAATTTCATTGTTAAGTAAAATGGGGCAAAATAATCTTTTAAACCCATATTCTTAAGGAGAATATGTGCAGCACCTGAATAAATAAATAAAAATAAAAAAGCCAGTTAGTTGCTCTAGTGTTTACTTAGAACAAGGTGAGCAAAAGTAGATTGAGAGAATGAAGAGGAAGTTATAGCCACTTGGTTGTCAAGAGCAGATGAAATACTTGCTGGTGAAATGAAGTTGTGGAATGCTGCTTAGCAGGGTGTGGTTAGCTCACATCATGATGGTATGAGGAGGAAACCTCTTAGTGTTTCCTTCATATCAGCTTCTAGCTACCTCTCCAGATGCTTTTTCAAACTTTGAACTGTAAAATGGAACATACTGTATATATCACATCAATCCTAAAGCTTTATCATGTTTTGGAGACCTATCAAATGATCCTTCTGGTTTCCCAGAAAATGGTACCATTTATTAGATTTCTGACAGCTGAATTAGCAGTATTGAAATACCTGAATTATTTGTGTAATTAGCTTTTTATGACAAACAGCATTCTATGCCCACACAATACATTAAATAAACTCATTCACTAGTTTTAAATAGAGATACAAAACTCTCCTTTCTAAACCAATTGTGCAGTTTTCATAATACAACTCAAGACTTGAAAGTCAAGCATGTTTGACTTAGTAGAATGCATGCATAATTAGGTACATAATTAAGACAATGTTTTCAATATGGAAGCCATCTCATTTATACTTGTCATCAAATTATTTTAGTCCAATCTCAAGAGAGCAAGCCCTGAAAGCTGCTGTTCAAGAAAAGATAGGGGCCAAATATTAAAGAATTTTGAGTATTTCTTTCAAATTATAGTTTCTCAGGATTGTTGGAGAAAAGCCATAGGAATTAATTCAGAATAAAATTCAATGTATAATGTAGAAATTATTGTAGAAGACAGTAGCTAGCTGATGTAACATCACACATCACCTCCTTTGATAAAATGTTTTAGGTTGAAGCACATTGATAATAAATTAAATATTTAAAAGAACCAAAGAAGAAGCTGTTATTATTTCTTACTGTTATGCAGATCAGATGCTGAATAATATAATGCATACTGAATATTTTAAAAATATATCAGTTTGAAAGAAAAAATGGGAACAAGCGCACATTAGATTTCTGAACACCAACATGGCCATCTCACTATTATTATTACAAAAATAATATATACTAGGATATTTTAAAGATTTAAAATGTTATTTTATAATGACTCCTTTGCATTAGATTTTGTAAAAATGAAATCAAGTATTTCTGAGTCTCAGATCTGTAGTAGTAAGTGACATTTCAAATGTCTGCTTTTACTATTTCATGTTTCTCTTTTCATTCATTTACTCAGTTATAATTGCAAATTTCAAACTGAAATATAAATCATGGTGTCATAAATTTGGCATACCTATTTAAATATCTGATTAGAAAGTTAAATTAAGTTGTCCAAACTTGAAATAAATGCACTGATGAATATCGTATTTTGCAATTTAGTTCATACTTTTTGCTTGAAGGAGTAACACAAAACCTTAACTTGATATATAAATACAGATCATGTTCAAATTAGACAGAGTGCATATAATTTTGGATGAAATGGTTCTAAATGGTTGCATTGCAGAAACCAACAAAACCAGAATTCTTGCACCTCTTTTGGTTCTTGATAAAATGGCAGAAACCTAGAAGAAACAAGCCCGAAAATAATATTGTACATATTTGAAAATATTCTTCAAATAAAAAAGATTGTTTTTGAGTTTTTTGGCAAATTATGAATAATTGTTTTCCGGCTAAGTGAATGTTTAGCTCTCATCATCTTCCTGTAAAATTACATTTTTACTATTATGTCAAATGTTTTTGAAGTTTTTAATCTACTTGAGGAATTAAATTTATCTTTACACATGTGTGTCTTTATTTATTGATCATTTAACTTGCCACAATCAAATCAAGCAGATTCTTGGTGACTTGCAACATAAAAAAACAATAAAAATTGAAAATATAAATTTTGATAAAACAACAACAAAAACATATATTCCAAATAGCATCTGGCATCAGCTCACAAACTGCCACCAGGAAATCTGTTTATAAGAGTTCTGGAATGTGACTGAAATTGGGGCCAAACATATTTCCTGCAGAAGGCTACTCTTCAGACTGGCTCTTCATCCTCCCAAAAATGGGGGATGATCATCCATTTCTCAAAGAGGTTGGCCAAACTCAGTGGAAAGAGGAGATCCTGAAGATAGCCCAGCGCTACCCCATAAAGAGCATCATAGTTTAAAACAGGACATGGTATTGCCAGCAAAATAGGTGATACAGGACTATCAGCAAGCATCGAGGCTACTGCATTTTGCACCAACTGATGTTTCTAGTGATCTTTAAAACCAGCCCCATGGAGGACACCTTGCATAGTAGTCTGTGCATGATGATGAGTCATAAACCATTCACATCCTGTTGCCCTGAGACAAGTGAGCAAAGTCCACCCTGACCATAGCTTTTATCTGCTGATCCAGCAGGAGCCTTGAGGCCAGGAGGACATCCAAGTTCAGGACCTGCTCCTTCAGGGATAGTGCAATCCAGTCCAGAAACAATACTGAGGACAGGGGAACCTTGATGTATGCACAATATTTGTTTTAGTAGCATTCAATTCAAGCCTTCTCTCTCTCAACCAAATCCCAAGTTTCCAGGGTTTGGGACAAGATATTGACAGCAGCTCTAGTGGGGCTTGGGGTTGTGATGAGCAATTTCCAGGTGAGTTCTCCCAATGGCTTCATAAGCTATTAAGTAATGGAGGAAAGAGCAGCACTGCAAGAGAGCAGCCAATCTTCCTCCCCACCGATTGGAATTGGCTTAGAAGAAAAGAATGAAACCACTTAAAACAGTGCCCCTATTCTTCAACTCAAGCATCCATCAGGAAAGCCATTGAGAGGTCCAAAAGAACTAGGACATGTGCATTACTTTCATCCAGGCTTCAACATGGGTTGCTGACCAAAGCGATCAGTGTTCTCTGTTCAAAACTCAGGGCTGGATCCTTATAATATACTTCCTCTAGTAGTTGGTCCTGAACTACTATTTCCATATTTTTTGTCAAAAGGGCAAGTATATGTGATAGTTGTCCAAAACCTCTGAATCCATAAAAGCATGGCACCTTTTGGAAGAATGGAACTACTTAATAAAGGACGCAAAACAATTACCCGAAAAAAAAAGAACTATTTGACTCTTCTAATGTTTGGCTGAACTTTCCTTTTTCTGTCAATTAAGTGAATATAATTAGGCAAAAACACTGGAAAGACATGTGACTCTGCCTTTTTCAATCACATTCTAGGACCCAGGAAAATAGAAAGTAATTCTTTCTTACAGTGAAAGAACTTAACCAAGAAGGTCCCCAAGTGTCTTTATGTGGGCCATTGCTTGTTTGTTTGAAGGGTGAAGAGCAAAACAGCTCAATCTGCTGATGACATAAATTTTTAATTTGCTTAGTATAAAACAAGGTAGCAAAAAAAAACAAACTTAAAAGGGTATTTTCAGATTCTAGAATAAATATTGAAATAGCAGGTGTAATTTTGGGTAAGCAAGGATAAAAGGATCTGTTTGGGGACAAAAAAACCCTAACATTACAAAAATGTTGAGAAGATACAAGTTGTAGTGACTGAATAGAAAAGATGGATAACGTGATTAACTTACAATTGCGAAAAAACAAAATTGAAAATGGAAGTGCTAATGCTGTAATACAAATACACACATACGCACACACATATATGCATAGATAGATGATAGACAGACAGAAAGACAGATAGATAGAACTCTAAAATAAAATGCTGTGTATTATCCTGGTAAAATTTCAAAAAGTTAAGAAAAGGACAAGAGCTGTTGAGCAACTGAAATGATCCCTTATTTTTATTTTGGCCTTTTTTAGTTCAGAAGCACTGGTGTAATGAAAATGCATACAAACTCTTTCATCACCTGGATTAGGGGCCACTTTATATAGAAAAATAATCTCATCAAAGTATTAACCAACTTGTATCAGCCATATTAAAACAATATAGAAACAACAAATTTAAGTTTTTGAATAGATTGAATAATGCCAATATTTCTCATTTAAGATAATATAATAATAGTAAAATAGCACTTGAAGACTTATATACCATCCATAATGTCTTATAGGACACTCTGAGCGGTTTATGATGTCAATATCTTGGCCCAACAATCTGGATCCTCATTTTACTGACCTTGGAAGGATGGAAGGCTAAGCCCCATCAGGATCAAACTCCAGGATGTTGGCAGTGTTAGCCCGCAATACTCTATTCTAACCACTGTGCCACATGGCTCCTGCTGTTAGTACCACTTTATAATATTGGTAAGACCATACTTGAAATATTGCATCCAGTTTTGGTCACCATGATATAAAGAAGATGTTGAGACACCAGAAATAGTACAGAGAAGAGCAATAAAGATGATTTGGGGACTTGAGACTAAAATATATGAAGAACAGTAGCAGGAATTGGGTATGTCTAGTTTAATGAAAAGAAGTGACATGATAGCAATGTTCCAATATCTAAGAGGCTGCCTCTTTAAGCACCTGAAGGCAGGACAAGAAGCAATGGATGGAAACTAATCAAGGAGAAAAGCAACCTAGAACTAAGGACAAATTTCCTGACAGTTAGAACAATTGATCAGTGGTACGACTTGTCTCCAGAAGTTGTGGGTGCATTATGACACTGGAGGTTTTTAAGAAGAGATTGGACAACCATTTGTCTGGAATGGTATAGGCTTTCCTGCTTGAGCAGGGGGTTGGACTAGAAGACCTCCAAGGTTCCTTCCAATTTTATTATTCTGTTATTCTGTTAAGTTTCAAATGTATTGGAGTAACTAGTAACATACTAACCAAAGACTTTTGTACGCTGCAAACATTTTAATGATTATTGTTGAGCATACACAATGAAAATCTTCTTTTTAAACTTTTTAAACTTCAAACTGCAACAAGTTAAATAAATGTTTTTAATATACAAAGGAAATACAACATAAAGTAAAACTTGCTTTAAATGTGCCTTGCACCAGTAACCAGTGTCTTTTAAAAGCTTTATTGTTGAGTTACACGCGCACACACACACACATACATACATGAACACACATTTGAGGGTTTGGATCTTTATAGCAGGGTATTTAGAAATCAAAATATATTTCCACTTGAAATAATAATAAATGGTTGTGCATGATTATATGTCAATACCCTACCCCAACACTAGAATACTCCAACAGTGCAGGCACCATTAAAGAAAGGAAAGAAAGCTTGAGATGCCCATTGACTAAGTTAAGGAAGCAAGTTTCTGACCATTTAGCTTAAAGCCGGCAAAAACAAGGATCAATGCTGGAACTGTAGTGTACAGGGTATTAAACGGTAGACTTTACACAAATGCATTGTTATAAATCTTGAATCAGTAAACACTGGAAATCTTCAGATCTGCTCTTTGGAACAGTCAAACATTTGCTTCAGCATCTGGTTGCACAAGCCCTTGGAAGCATCACACATTGTTCTTGCCTTTTTCTTGCTGGCTGTGTAATTCATTGGGATTTGTTTTGACATTAGCAGCTAACAAAATTATTCCATGTGTTTCCAAAGCCTCATGGATAGGGGAAAAAGGCAAGTCTCATTTGAGTACAGCATGGAGATTGTATTTTCTGCACAACAACACAGGAGGCTTCACTAGGTATGAATGCAAAACCAGTTTGAGATATCCCATTTCAGACACACCAGTTCAGTTGAGATGAAAGCCTTTCTCCATGGTAGCAGCTAGGAGGCGCTCTCGCATAATCTCTTCAGAGGAATACTCAGGCAATTTAAGATAATGCACACAGGTATTCACAGATGGGTAACTTGCATCTGTAGCATCAACCTGTGAATAAATATCCATAATGAAATTTAAAAAGAGAATGGAGACTACAGAGCACACTTCTATTTCAGTTTAAACATTTACTAACTTCGTAACCAACAGATCCCTAGCCAGTATTTCAGAAATTTGGGAATTATAGCCCCACATTTGGAAGGCTCCTTTAGATTCTACTTTTACTTCTTGTTATTTAGATTTGAATTTGCGATGCATAATGGCCAAATCGCTCTGAAAAGGTATCTGCCACAAGCTAGACAGAGAATGCAGACAAGTTGTAAGATGTTCAGACCTTGCGTACAACAGTGAGACGGGGATGTAGGTTAGCCAGTCCTCCTGGGGGGAGTGTTGAACAGCCAGTTGTGAATTGGAGGAATGCTTTTCTTTCATCTGAAGACATGCCACATAAAACTCTTACAAATCTCAGGAACCCAGGGCTAAAATCAAAGCAAATAGGTAAATATTAAATTTAAAAACCCAACTATACCGATCTATTAACAAGAAGAATCGAGGACCCTAAAAACCACAGCCAGTTCCTGTAGGTAACCTGGCCTCGTGCCAATTTTAAAAGTGACAAGCAACACCTTGAATTACACCCAAAAGTCACTGAGAGCCAATACAGTTCACATAACTGAATAGATGTATCATGGCGTACCTCATATTGTTCAGGCTGCTTAAAAATGATATTATTATTAAAATTATATCTCTGTTTTATTTAATAACATATTAAACTTCTATGTCACCTGACTCAATGACTCTGAGTGGCTCTCAACAATCAAAGTAATTACAACAAAATCAATAAAAGACAGCGTTATACACACACCACTTTCTCATGATAAAGCAGTGGTTCTCAAGCTTTCTCAGGTTGAGACCCCACTTGCCCCGCCCATGTGCGCCGTGACTCCAACCCGGGCGCGCACGTGTGCACGCGCGCAGAAAAAAAAATTTAAAACAAAATTTAAAAAAAAATATCCAAAAACAAAATGGCGGCTGCGACGGGCGGATCTGCGCATGCGCTGATCCGCCCGTCGCGGCCGCCATTTTGTTTTATTTGATTTTTTAATTTTTTTTAATTTCTTTTATTTTTTTTCGGCGTGACGGGCGGATCTGCGCATGCACGGATCAGCCCGTCGCACGCGCCGCGCATGCACGGATCTGCCCGTCGCGGCCGCCATTTTGTTTTTTTATTTTTTTTAATTTTTTTTAAATTTTTTTATTTTTTTCGGCGTGACGGGCGGATCTGCACATGCGCGGATCGGCCCGTCGCACGCGCCGCGCATGCGCGGATCCGCCCGTCGTGGCCGCCATTTTGTTTTTAATTTTTTTTTAAATTTTTTAAAATTTTTTTTTATTTTTTTTTCCGGCGTGACGGGCGGATCTGTGCATGCGCGGCGCGCGCGCCAAAAAAAAAAATTTTAAAAAATTAAAAATAAAATAAAAATAAAAAAAACAAAATGGCGGCCCGCGGTGTCCGGCGACCCCCGCGAAATCGTCGTGCGACCCCAAATGGGGTCACGACCCCAAGGTTGAGAACCACTGTGATAAAGGCTTGGATGAAAACCCAAATCTTCACCACTCTTCTGAACAGCAGCATAGTGGAGGACATCCAGAACTTGGGGTGGGGGTGGGGGAAGACCAGTCCAACATAAAAAACTAAACAGATGCAAGCCTGCTTCTGCTATCCACTGGGAAGACAGTGTTATATTCAGAATCGAAGTGTTCTATTTATTTAATTGTTCTTACAGACTTTTACATTTCAACAACACTGGAAGATTTCCAGTATTTCCAATATAAAACAATCTATGGCTGAAAAAACTACAATATTGGCAACATCTACTGAAAGCAAACAGACCTATAAAAATACGGTCTTCACTGCCTTCATAGGATAAATGTATCTCCACCAAAGGAGATGCCTATTCAGCTTCCTAAAGCAGCTAGGTGGGCATGAAACAAATCATTAGTGTAGAGTTCAAACTGCAGAACCTCCCATCCATTTTGAGGGGAACTAACAAGCTGAAATGTCTTCAAAGTAATATTGCAAAAAAAAAAAAATCTCTACACCAGTCACCTCATCAAATTTCATTCATATGGGTAATACATGATCAAATTTCATCAAATTTTTTCAGCAAAATATTGCCAGACAACTCACAATATCCCACAAGGAAATCTCAAAAGGGCACTTAATGCAGACTGCCAATGTAATAATGATGGAGAATATGAATGCTGTGCCACCTTTATTGCCCTAACATATATTCAAATGTGAGCTCTGATTGTTCATGTCAAATTCATTTCCGATCTTCCTTCACTGGCACTCCAGGAATCTTTTCAGTCAGTTGATTTCCTAGATAAATGAAGGAGCTCCACTCCGGGACTGGCAAATAGGGGGAAGAATCAGGGAAATCCTGTCAAATGCTTTGGCTGTGTCTATATTCCATAGCTTGATACAACTGTCTACCATACTTGCTGGGAAAATTCCAAAGCACATACCAGAATTTATCTGGATCCATTAAGATACCTGAGGCAAACCACCTAAACCAGTCTTCCCAGTATGCAGAGGTTCTTTACAGAACCATATTTACAGCAGAGACTCATCTGATTGTAGCAAAAGATTCATCACTATGTTTTATAACTACAGATCATATACCAATTGCTTTGAGATAAAGACCAGTTCTAATATAGGATTTGTATTAGGCCAGAGATGATATTGATGATTTATTCAAATTTGTTATAGTCACCAACTCCAAAGGACTCTGGGCAAGCCTATGGACGACATGAATTCTTTCCCATTAGGTAGGGGATAGAGGATAAAATCCCCAAACATCTATATCAAGCAGGATTCAAAATCCAGAATGACAGTTTTTCTGGAAGAAACTTACATCACATAGCAAGTTGAGTGGGATATGTCCCTATATTGTATACCAACATTACATTCAGAGCTTGCTATCTCAAAAACAAGACGCCTGGACACCACCATTTTTTTCCCTGGAAATGTTATTATCACTCTCATTGTCCTTGTTAGCAATGAAAGACTCGAAACTCAGGAGGGTCAGATTTCTGATCAATTTAAAAAGCAAGAGACAGCTGAGCTGAAGCACCACTAATAACACTTTCTTTGATAATCTACAATACAGTAATAGAAGGGTATTTAGGCTGTCAAATCCAAACATATACAACAAACAGGTCGATTTCTGTCACTAATTTCACATTTATCTCTCTTTACCACCAGGATGTATTTTTCCTAATATTTTATCAGAATCTGCCTTTCTATAAACCTAAGACCACTGTTTCGATATCTTGCAGTCTGGAATGTGGAAGGAATTGATATCCTTTCAGATACTTAAAAGGCTGCTACTATAGCTCGCTTATCTTTTCTCAAAGCTAAATATACCTACTTTCCTCAGTCTTTCCTGAGACTCAGTTTCCAGCCTCTGAATAATCCTTGATACTGTTCCTTGCACCTGTTATAGTTTGTCTAAATTGCTCCTGGGTTTCAGTATCTAGAACTAGACAACCTTATTTAAGGTATAATTGGACCAAGATAACCAATATACTGCTTCCTAACTGAATATATCTGTATTGTGTCACTATTATTTTCAACTCATTTTTTTAACCTAGCAGGTTTTCTATTTTGTGGGTCATTTGTTTTATTTATTAATTTTTAAAAAATATTTATATAGTCACCCATCTGATACCAAACTCTAGACAGCTCCCAATCAAGAATTAAATCAGTGAGGGGTCCTAGGTAACATCATCAGCATAAGTAAGGAATGTGGTTTGCTTTCAATATTTATTCTAGTTGCTTGCCCTGTCAGTGTCCGTGGAAGTGGTCTTGACGGGCTTCCGGTGGCTCCGCCGGCGTCGCTAGAGTCTCCTCGTGAGGCTCCGTTCCCTGGGTATGTAAAGCCGCAAAAAATAGCGAACATCAGCTGTTTTTTGCGGTGAAAAATCCCCTCTTTGGGCGAAGAAGAGGTGTAGAGCATCGGGAGTAAAGGGTTGAGCTCCTCTAATATCCCTGGAAAAAGGTTTCAGGGATTAAGAGTGAGAGCTCCCCATAACTCCTGAAGACGCTCCTGCTCAGAGACGCTTCTGTCATCAGACAGAAAAAGACGCCGCGACCGCCTCTGCTTTTAAAAATAGAACACAAGAGAGACTGTTTGCAGACTGAGTGAATACAGGAGTTTTTATTGGATTGCAAGTATTTTTTATTGTTTTTCTGGCTATATATTTCTAACTGTTACATTCAACATAATGCATTCAAGATGGCGTATAGCTTTCACTACTTTCACTGCTAAAGGAAAGTGCTTGAAAGTGAAAGTGAATTCTCCATTTTTTTTCTTTGTTCTCGTAAGCGAAGCTAGAGAGACGGTTGTAGAAATTGGATTAAAGCCAGAGCGATTGTTTTAAAATTTAAAATGGAGTGGAATTTACGTTTTAATGTCAAACCTACTTTGGATCGCATTGATGAATTTAAAGAAGAAAGGATTGCAATATTGAAAGAGACTAATACAGAAATATTAAAATTAACTAGATTCTTTTTTCCAAATGAAATTGATTTGCAACCGACTGTTGAACATTTTATACAACAATCCAAACAAGAAGAAGACAGTATTGAGAATAAAGAGAATAATGGGAAATGGATCTTGCTTGATAAACAGTTCATTTACGGAGTGGAGGAAGAGGATTTGTTTCAAGACAGGAGGGGATGGCTATTCCTCTCAGACAAGCAGCAAGAAGAAGATTTAATTGAGAAAAAAGAGAAATTGATCCAGTTTAAGAAGCAATCTATTTATGGTGCTGAGGACCAGGAAAAGCAAAGACAGAGATTTGAAATGTTACCTCAACGAAAGTCTATGGTCAAGAGAAACAGAGGACTAATGCAAAGGTTAAGATGGTTTATATGGATTCAAATGATATTGCAAGTAAAAAAGAGAGACTTATTATTTGGAAGGGAGGCCTCGTTATGGAGATTTACCTGGCAGAAGAAAAAACCAAGAGTACGATTGAAGAAGTGAAATTTAAAATTGTATGCAAGGAATTATGGGTAATTCAAAACTATGGACTGACTCAAGGACTAAGATTATGAGTAAGGAGTAAGACGTAAAAGAAGATGATTAATGGAAGATATAATTAAATTGAAGAAGAATGTACTTGCTTTGAAATGATCTAGGTTTGACATTAGATTGATTGATTGATGGGATAGATAAGCATTATGTGATTTGATAAGGTTGAAGGAATCTAAGTTAGAAATGGATTAAATAGATTGTATTTGTTATTTAGGTTTATTTGACATATGAGAAAGCCCAGAAGTCGATTGAAGAAGTGAAATTTAAAATTAAGTGTAAGGAATTAAGGCCAATCTAAGATTATGGGCTGAATCAAGGACCAAGTTTATGAGTAAGATGTAAGAGAGGTTGTTTAATGGAAGATATACTAAATTGATTAAGAATATTTTTTTTTGAATTGAGGGGTTTATTGATATTATTTGTTTATTTTTTTTTAAAAAAAGATGATTTATTTATTTGATGTTTATTGGTTTGAAATGATTGTCTAGAATGTTAAAAGAAACTGATTATTGGAAGATATATATTAAACTTGATTGTTTGGGTGACTCTACATAACCTCTCAATGAATTGAAGTGATGGATTGATTGTTAGATTGATGGTTTAGATATGTAAATGAAAATTAATACTCTTAACAAGATGATTTGTCTGTTTTGTTTAGTGGATTGAAATGATTTAAGGTTTGATATTAGATGGACTGATTGAGGGATTAGATATGTATTAGAATTGATAAGGTTGAATAAATGTTAAGTAGAGATTGTATTTAGTATATAGTTTAAAATTCTTGTTAGGATTATATAATAACTTTGTTTGAAGTAGTGGGTTTTCTTTTGTTTTACCCTGTACTCACTCTGGGAAGTCAGGGGGGGTAGGGAGGGTTTATAATTTTATATACTATGTTTTCTCAACTGCAATTGGGGTTGATGCAAGAATATGTAATTATTGTTATTAAGGGGTTGCTCGGGTGGCCTCTGGGCACCACATCTGATGGAAAGAGGAAGGAGGAGTGAAGGCTGATGTAAGTAGAAAGTTGATAAGAAGGGGGAAGAGTAGGGATAGTTGGGTGGAGTAGAAGGAGGGAGATAGAGAAGGAGGGAGGAGAGTAGGTAGTTAGTTGGTAAGTGAGGGGGGAAGGTTAGGGTTAGGGGGATGTGGTGGTGGGGGTACCGAGCAGTAATGTTAATTGTTTGGTAAATGTGGTCTATGATTATTTTCAGTTGAGTTATTATTATTAGATGTATTGAAATAAGTACTTATGTTTTGTTTATGGATGATTTTGAAATATGTATTTATGTTGTGATTATGTTTATTGTTTATTTTAACACTATGATTTGATTTGAGCATTTTTCTTTTTCTGTTAAAAATTAAAAAACCAATAAAAAAAAAAGGAAGTGGTCTTGGCAGTTGTTTGCTTGGGCTGTTTACTGTTCGCAATAACCCAATCAAGGAACTGCCAAAAAGGCTAAAGTAAATCCCATTCTTTACCAGCACTGATGATGTTAACAATAACAATAGCACCTAGACTTATATACCGCTTCACAGTGCTTTACAGAGCCTTCTCTAAGCGGTTTACAGAGTCCGCATATTGCCCTAACAATCTGGGTCCTCATTTTACCAACTTCGGAAGGATGGAAAGCTGAGTTAAAACATCTGAAAGAAAACAAGCAAGCTCAGAGGGCACCAAGGACCCTCTGAGCTACAAATATTCTCCTTTATTGGTAATTAAAGCAGTATCAGTAATAAAGCAACAACAAAGCAAAAATCTGACACCAAGTTAAGATTCCAACACACAGTCACTTAATCCTATCCCAGAGAACAGGGTAAAGAGTGTTCCATAGGGTGGAGCTGCCATGCCCTAGCTCTGACGGCAATGTTTAGGGGAAGGCACTAGAAGCGTGCCCTACCATCTGGTAGGATGGTAGATATCCTTAGGAAAATCTAGAATATTACCCACCTTAATTTTGTATCACATGTAAATCTGATAAATATGCCTTCCGCTATCTTCAAATACATTAATAAAAACTAAAGTAACATCAAACCCAGCATTGAAGCTTGTGACACCTCACTTGTTATCTCATTCAATTTAGATCAGGGGTTCTCAACCTTGGCAACTTTAAGACTTGTGGACTTCAAGTCCGCAAAGCTGGCTGAGGAATTCTGGGAGTTGAAGTCCACAAGTCTTAAAGTTGCCAAGGTTGAGAACCCCTGATTTAGATGATGAACCACTGAACTCTGAATACAAATTCAGACCAGTTTTCGCTCCAACTAACAGATGTATTATATGTATCATTGTATCATTTAACTAGTTTCTAATTTGAATGAGATGGGAACACTGACAAATTTTACATAATGTACCACCTTCCTTGTTTCTTCAATTGCTTTGGGACTTTGGAAATATTTAGAACAAAATCTCTATATTCTTAAGATCATTTCACACAGCAAATCAAACTAAAAGTCAGAGATTAAACCTTTGATGAATAGGATACATTAGGTGAAGGAAGGCTTCTTGGGGCTCTGTCTATAGAAGGCAAGCTTACAATGAAATTGTAAAAAAAAACCTTCAATAAATATGTACGGTTTAAAATATAGTATTATATACAATTTCTTAAAAGATATTTATTTTTATTTATAAAATTTATTGGCCACCCATCTTGCCATAAGGTAAATTTATGACTTATGAAAACGTAGGTATTCTGTGATGAGAAATTATTTATTTATTTATTATTATTAATTAGATTTTATGCCGCTCCTCTCCAAAGGACTCGGAGCGGCTAACAACATGAACAAAAAACATCACAGCATTTAAAAACCAAAAACCGAGTCGACAAAGCATTTAAAAGACCCCCCAAACACATTCATCATACAGACACAATCACAATCATCCCCAGGCCTGCCGGCATAGATAAGTTTTCAAATTCTTCCGGAAGGCCGGGAGAGTGGGGGAAACGCGGACTTCAGGGGGCAGTTGGTTCCACAGGGTGGGCGCCACAACAGAGAAGGCCCTCCCCCTAGGACCCACCAGACGGCATTGTTTCGCTGACGGGACCCGGAGGAAGCCGACCCTGTGCGCTCTCACCGGTCGAAGGGAAGTATGTGGCAGAAGACGGTCCCGTAAGTAAGGGACCTTGTAAGGTAAAAATATGAAGCCGGAACAAGTAACATTTCATAGTTTTAATGGTTCTGGATTGATTCCCTCCTTATTTTCTTCCTCCAAACCATTATCTTTTATGACTAAATCTTAAAATTAATAGAAATATGCTACTATTTGATGAAGTACCTGTCTCGAGTGTACCCAAGTTTAGGTTCTGTGTAGTTGATTATATCTTCAGCTGCCCAGGATGGCGACTGATTACCACAAAGAATCATCTGAACTTCTTCATAGCTAAAGGAACTTAGCTTTTCCATTGGAAAGACTCGGTTGAAGCCATCTTTATGGAAAAAAAACAGGGCAAAAGTGAGTATGCTTGAAGATGTTCACCAGAAAAAAATACTCATATCTTTTATTCTAATACTCTCCTTGTACTACATGGACAAATATGTTCACAAATCATCTGAAATTCACCATCTCTCTCTCTCTCTCTTTTAAAAAGGTATAGAAATCAATTCCTAGCAGAAATATTTGGCTATCTTTAACAGAATATAGCAAACAATAGCATGAAACAAGCAAATTAAAAAAACAAAACAAATAAAGCACCTCTTCAGAGAACTATTTTAAAATCCAAGTACCATTCTTTCCTTACTCCAACATGCATGGAAAAAAAGAATGAGGAAGAAAATGTGACACTTGTTTATATAAAAAAAGGAGTATTTATATTCAAGACAATTAACAGAACAGTTTAAGCAAGAATATTAAATTGTAAAAATTGTCAAGTGTAAAAGAACACCATCACAAAAGTCAAGTCAGCAAAACTTTAGAAGACCTAGAAATGTTTTTAAAAGTTGTTTTTCCTAATATACTAAGGTAAGCTTCCTAATGAGAACTGCCGTTGGTGAGATGGATGGCACAGAAGCTAAATAAATATAATTTCATTATAGTTAGCTTAGGATTCGACTCTCCATGTGTTGAAGATTCCCAATATCTCTAGTCATTGGTCATTCTGCAATTACATGAATCCAAAATCATCTGGTATCCACTAACTTTAATTGGAAAAAACCCCCATCTCAGTAGTTTATCTAGAAATTCCAATTATGACTTAAAAGCAATACCATTTTCCTTGCCAAGGTCTCCATCTCCCTTTTAAGTAAGAGATTTATGTTCTTGTCACTAATAAACAATTACATACCTCTGAAAGCATCCATTTGTTTCTGTATGCCAGTGTGCATGCAGAAGTCAAACATCAAGTCCACATATTCTTCTGCATTATCCATAGTTACCAACTATAATGAGATTGACAATGGACAAAAGGAAGTCATGTTACATTACAGATGATCATTAAAGAAATTAATATTGGACTCTAATAGTGTGCAAATGTTTTGTGAAATATTTGTATTTTTTGTAAATAGTTATTTTGAGTAGATTTTTAAAATATATTTAATAAAATCTCTAACTGGCAACAATCCTAAAGGACTCTAGGCACTGAAAACTTCCAAAAAATTTCATATTAGATAGCCAACCACTATGCTATACTGGTGACTCCCCAAACCCAAGGCAAAGACATGAAATTGTCTTGCTTTAAACTAGCTGTCAAAAATACAAAAGGGTTTGAACTACGCAGGGAGAGATTTCCACAGAGTGAGAGCTACTACAGAGAAGGCCTGTTATTTCATCTATATCCCATGGACCTTTGGGGGGGGGAGATGCTCAAAGTGTTGACTGTCTAGATCAGTGTTTCTCAACCTTGACAATTTTAAGGCATGTGGACTTCAACTCCCAGAACTCCACAGCCAGCATTGCTGCCTATGGAATTCTGGGAGTTGAAGTCCACATGCCTTAAAATTGTCAAGGTTGAGAAACACTGCTCTAGATAATAGGAAGAGATAGCAGATTTATTGATTTTAATTGATTTATTAATGTTGATATTGCTCAACTCGGGGCATCTCATGAAACAGAGAACATAAATAAATATAGTAAATTAAACTAATACATTGCAAAATAACATAATTACATGGTAATTTTCCTTGTAATCTAAACAACACATCAGAAAAATATAAACAGAGGAATCCATGTCTCATGATGGAATTGGCTATGTCTAGTTTAATGAAGAGAAGGACGAGGGGGGACATGATAGCAGTGTTCCAATATCACAGGGGCTGCTATAAAGAAGAGGGAGTCAAGCTATTCTCCAAAGCGCCGGAAGGCAGAACAAGAAGCAACAGATGGAAACTAATCAAGGAAAGAAGCAACCTAGAACTAAGGAGAAACTTCCTGACAGTTAGAACAATTAATCAGTGGAACAACCTGCCTCCAGAAGCAGTGAATGTTCCAACACTGGAAGTTTTTAAGAAGAAACTGGACAGCCATTTGTCTGAAATGGTATAAGGTTTCCTGCCTGAGCAGGGGGTTGGACTAGATGACCTCCAAGGTCCCTTCCAACTTCTATTATTATAATGACGATGAGGCCTAAATCATCCTGGAAAAGATTCCAGATACTCCTTCCTCTTGAATCTTCCATGGCTTCAAGGCTATAGCATTAAGCTTTCCCTCAAAAGATTTTCTCCTATATCCAGTGCTCACACCCTATCTGGCTGCTTAATACGAGACAGGAAGAGACAGGTCAAACCCACCGATAATGCTGTTCTGCACAGAACCCCATCTACTTTTTCAGATTCCACAAGTTCCAAAGAATTTCATACAAGATGTGGGTAGGCTTACCACAATGGACTTTGTACAACTGACATCTAGCCCAAAGGAAATGAGAGCAATTTTTTGCAAGTTCATCATTGTATAGAATCTTCAGTCATGTACAGGGACACTATTCTGCTCATCTTTCCATAATACTCTCAGATGGGATACTCTAAGCATACTCAAGCTTGAAACAGCTCTTTGCTATGAAATAGCCTGTTTTGATACAAAATTTCTTTCAAAGTGGCCTGTTTCATGCTAAAAACCACCTGTACTCAGAAAGGGCAATTTTGCCCTTGAAATGGGTTCCTTTAAATTCAGGATAATTTGATTCAAAAAAATTTGCACACTACTAAATTGTCTTATTAGAAATATTTACCTCATCTTCTCCACCAGGCTTGAGATCCACTGCTGTAAAGCCATAGACTCTGGATGAAGGGCAAAACTGGAAATTAAGACTATAAAAAAGAGACAACATTAGTATATCATAACTTTTTATGTTTTTTTTACCAGATAATTAAGTATCAGAAAGCATCATAGTATTTCTATGATAAGAGTCATAGCGATATAGATTCAGAAATAGTATCAGATTCATTCATTCTTATGTACCAGATATGTCAAACACAATGCCCGCGGGTCGAATCTGGCCCGCAACTGGCCAATATTTGGCCCCAGGGATGGTGAGGGATTGGCCCCCACCACCATGGCCCCGCCCAGCTCGGCGGCCCCCAAGGCACATGCATAGGAGGTGGTGAGTTGTACGGGGGCCAACAGTATCCAGCAGCAGGAGTCACTGTGAATACCGGCCTGGCCCTCAATAGCAGTGCTGCAGCGGGAGCGGCAGCACGTGGAGTCGGGAGCAGTAGCACGTGATGCGGCCACCAGACACGCCTACTCTGTCCCATCTCTTTTTGGTTGGAGAGCAAGTCGCCACTGGTCATCTCCTCAGCCCTCTCGCAGGTCTTGCCCGTGGTCTGCGGGTGGAACATATTCCCCTTGCGCACCTTGGTACCTGCTACAGCCGCTGCCGACAGCCACTCACACAGGTACATTAGGCCACTGCCCTGAGCTGCAGGCCCGCCCAACCCCAGCAGAGATGGGGGGAGGCACGCAATCCTAGCTGGGACTGGGGGACTATGGTGCCGATGGGGATCTGGCTTTCCCCACTCGGGGTGGCCTTTTGCTTGCTGGGCATGGGCGTGCTCTACCATATCTACTCAGGCTTCCTAGCCAGCCGCTTTTTCTCCTTTGTGCTGGGCGGGCCTGCCGCTCCGGGCAGCAACGACAGCCTAATGGACCTGCATGAGCGGCAAGTACCGAGGTGCGTGAGGGGAACGTTCCAAGAAGGCTCCACACCCATTTGCACTACTCAGGTGATCTTGATGACACAGATAAACCTCCAGGTGGCCTCAACGATTCTCTAAAAAAATGCAAATGCTGCAAAGAATATAAATCCTTCCATTCCCCACCATCCAGTCAGAGCTGAAGAATCTTCTTGGATGAGAAATGAAACATCTTCAAAGAAAAACAAGAAAGTCCAGTTGCCTTCCTTGTGAAAAAGCATTTTTGGGTATGAACTTTTTCCAGTCATGCAAAATTTATCTAGCATGATCTATACATAATCATAACTTCATTATATTGAAGGATATCTCAATATCCAATGAAAAATAATTTATACGTGAACAGAATGACAATGTTTAAATAAAAATCTATATAACACCTCAATATAATTAAACTGTAAGCTAATGCTGCAAATATTATATTTCTGTGATTTTGTTTAGAAAACAAGTTTGCACAATTTTCAAACTAGTATGCTAATTCCTTTAAGAGCACCAACATTTACAAAAACAACTTGAGAAAAAAAATCACCTTACCCTAAATCTTCTATGCTAAGTGGAGGTCCAGAACCTGATGGGTTCTTCATCATAAGTTCTTGAAGTTTAGTATTTTTTTCGTCTTCTGAAAGGCCCTTGTTGCTTAATATTTGACGTCTCTTAATTGCAAGATCTTTAATTTCTTTTAAAAATCTTGCTCTGTGAGGGTTTACCAGTTCAAAATCTTCCCATGTTAGGATTCCATTAAACCATGCTGGAGGCTTAGGTTTTGGTGGGTCAAGAATAAATTCAGATTTGGAATCTTCTTCAAAACTTCCTACTGATAGGGAATCATGTCCCTCCTCTGTAGAGGCTTCTGATTGACTTTCAGTGCAGTGCAAGTCTCTATCACCCCGTGATTCATAAATCAGTTTACTCATGTTGCTTTTAATATCACCCATGCACATGAGTTTAAAAAAAGGCTTAGAAATTGGCAGGTCTACAAGTCTATTGTCCTGGATACATTTAGCTAAGAAAATCCCAAGAAAATGGAACAGTTTAGTGATTCTTTCAAGTTCATCACTATCCTGTGGGAACGGTGCTGTGAAGAGCCCACAAGAGCGCTGTACATAGTATCCTGGAGGTTTCAATCCACCGCCAATATCAACCTTTTTAAAAAAGGCAAAGGAGAAAAGTGTTATTGAAGTTACACAGTACCATATCTTTTATTTGTATATTTTTCTGAAAAGGAAATATACCTGTCGTGATTCATCATCTGGAAAATCATCATCACAGAGCCAAGCTCCCAATTCTGTTCTTTGGAATTCTGCTGCTACCAATGCATAAAATTCCAAAGTAGGTCCTAATCCTGTTCCTTCTTCCCCTAAAAACTCCACCTGGGAATCAATAAAACAAAAATTTAAGTAGCTCCAAGGGAAATATAATGTGCCGATGCATTCAGATTTGCCCAGACAGAGAATCAATAGAGGCTTCCAGTGAATGAAAATGGGAAATTGAATAATTTTTGCATCCTATGCATAAGAGCACATAGGAGGCTGCAAAATAAACTTTTTTTCCCCTTTACTCCAGAAAGAGAGACCTGTGCACAGATTGTCTTGTTAATATTTATTTTATTGTTTTTTAAGAGGATATATTTTACCTCCAGAACTGACTTTCTATCTGCATGAATCTGCATAACATTTTCTGCCCATTCCATCAAGGATTCACCACGTGGAACTTTGACTCTTTCGTGTTTAAGGCGCCCAACTCTGAATTCTCCTGGATCATCTCTTCGTACAGTACTTGCAGTTCGTGTTCGCTCAACAGTTGCCTCACGTCGATTCTGCAGCCACACAATAGCTCTGATAAGAAAAAGAAATGCATTCATTTAGTTTAAAATGTTAAGCATCTCTTCCATCAGTTTCTGTAAAATATTGAAGATTCTTAATATCCTGAATGTTAAGATTATTCACCCCTAACATAACAAACCAAAGCTTATGATATTCATGTTAAAAAACTGTTATACACTAGAATAAATAAGAAATTAAATGATTTTGAGCAGTTCTCACCTTGATGCTCCAAATGCTGTGCACGTGAAATACAGTTGTCTAGTTTCAAATGGGATTAAGAAAGGACACTTGCTAGTTATCTGTTCACACCAGTCTGGTAAAGCTCCACTTGCTAATGCTAATGGTTCCTGTGGTTTAACAATTAAAATGTGAAAACAGGTAAGTCAGACCAGTAAAGTGCATGGATATAAAGCTATTTTTACATGCTGGCTAGTCTTTTCTGTACTCAACTTCAACCATGAATTTCATAAATTAATATAAATACTATATAAAATTAATTTTCTTACATAGTGATCTTGTCTTCAAGCATGGCAACCTCCAAGAAAACTAAATCCTTGGCAAACAGAAATCAGGGGCAGAGGCATCTTAAGTATTTTTCACTTTTCTGATTTAGGAGGTGGGGTTGTTTAACAAAATCTCTCTAAAATTGGGATTAGTCACAATTCTTAGATAGGTCAGCAACTTTTGGGGATGTAGTCCCTGCATACTCGCTACTGTATCAGACAGGTTCTTCCACTTTAATAAACCACCTAAGTTAATGACATTTAAAAAGAAAAAGAGAATATGCTTACTATTTAAATGGAAATTTAATCTTCTGAACTTTTTTTTTCCAGCTTATCACAGATTCAGCTTTATTGATCTGACGTTAGAACTCTCACATGTTAGAATTATAATCCAGAACTGTGATAAGCCACACTGTTCAATAAAAAAGTAAAAAGGAGGTGCAGAAAGGCTTCTGGAACCTGAAATAATCCTAACCACTGTCACACATAGATTCCGACCCACAGCAATAAGAAGAGAACTCCAAAGCCCATGAAGAGTGATGCTACTAGAGAGATGAGTACCGGTAATTCTTTGTAAATGTCCCAGGTATACTTTGTAGATGTCACTTCATAAACAAAGAACCAAGCTGTGAAGAACATGCCAATGGCCAGGAGTACCACAGTGAGATGTGGAAACACAGCCGGATTCACCGGACTGGTGTATCTGCTCATTGTTTCAAGCTCCATGGCTGCGTCGGCGGCGCTTCCCGTTACAGAAAGACACGTCCGTTCTTTCCTGCCATCCTCGCTCCGCCCTTCCGTCTCCGGAGCGCTGTCTGTCATCCAATCTTCTGAACTTTTATAATGGGTATCTCAGTAATTTCCATCCAAATAAGCTTACCACTCAAGTGTGAGGCTATGTTGACTGAATTGTATAACTGGCTATATTATTTTTACTTAGCTCTGGATATCTACTTAGCTCCCAGATAAATAGTCTCTCTTTACATTTTGATTTGTGAACTGAATAGATCATATATAAAGGGCATATTCATAGAATTATTTTTTCCACAAAATTGCATTTTAAATTTCTGAACATCTAAAAGAGCATACAAATGAAAATCTTAAAATAATTTTTCAATAATACATCACCTCAATCTGTTGAAGAATTTTTGTGGTAATTTTTTTGCTTGTAAATTCATCTGGTGGAAAATTAAACTGAAGCTGTTCATCTCCTTCTGAAATAATAACAGAATTTTTTATTTCATGTTTTCTTAGAGAGTTTTAGGGGGGAAATCTTTAGAGGCTATTTTCTACTAACCTTCTTGCAAAGTTCGAGGAGAACAAGGGTCACTTGCAACAATGTAGAGAATACGCAGTAACTGCAGAACATCCTCTACTCCACAGGAATTCTGTCCATTACCAGCTTTGGCTTGAGGTTGTTCTTTAATTGAACTAAGAATGTCTGAATTTTGAAGCGTGGAAATCGCTCCCTGATTCAAATTAGATTTTGATCCATGCTCACAAAAATCCTGCATGAATTACCAGAAGAAAAATAAATAGCAATTAAGTTAATAATGGAACATGCCCTATTACATCAGCCCATCCCACTTAATGAGGCAGGGAAGATATGTTTGTGGACCCTATCAGTTAAAGAATTCCAAATGCTGGGATCCAGGAAGGGAATTTTCTCTGCCATTGCCCCCCCCCCCACCCTTTTGAACATTCTTCCTGTCAGAGGCAAGGCAGGTCCCCAATCTCCTGGTCTTTCAGAAATGTCTAAAGCAGGGGTTCTCAACCTTGGCAACTTTAAGACTTGTGGACTTCAACTCCCAGAATTCTGGGAGTTGAAGTCCACAAGTCTTAAAGTTGCCAAGGTTGAGAACCCCTGGTCTAAAGACCTGGCTCTGCCATCTTGCATGGGACTTTCAGAGGAGTATACAGCTGTGGGATGGTTAGTGCTCCAATGTTGAATTTCAACTATCCTTGCTTTTTATGTTTTTAATATTTTATTTGAACTCCACCCACAGTTCCTCTGTAAGAAAGATGGGTGGTTTCTAAATTTGATAAATAAAAATAAATAAAATTTTAAAAAGAAAAAAAATGCGTAATTCAAGCTGGAGCTTAGACTATTATTAGGCATTATGTTAAGGTTATCATTACTGCAGTAATTCAGAAGTATACAAAAAAACTGCCGCTTGTGAAAGCTAACTAATGACAACAGCGCATAATGACACTTAATCGAGAAACAATGTTAGTTTTATACCAAATCCATCCAAATCCTCACAAGACCAAAACCACACATTTCCAAAATTAATATTTTTAGATGTAGATATATATACCTTGTAAGCGGCTATGAGTTGAGAACAATTTCTGTTTTTCCTAATGCTTTTATTAGTGCCAGTTAATTTCCAGTGACGCAGAAAGGCTGAATCCGCATTCTTCTGCAGGTAGGTTATCAAATCGTTCTTTGGTAAGTCATCAGTGCCAAGATACTGCTCCACATGCTCTATTGACCAGCAACCCTACAACAGGAATCACCTAATGTTGGTCTTTCCTGATTGTAAGTTTGAAAGATTTAAATTTATGCTTCTCTAGGAACATGCATTTATGAAATATCACACAACTTATGGAACGAAATTAATTTAGCATAGCTTTCAAGCTGTTTTAGGTGCAAAAACTGCAAACATCTAAAGGTTAAGATTGTTCTCACCATTTTCCCACTGTCTTTTTCTTTATCAGAATCCTTCATTTCTTTGTATACAATTCTAAACGCAAAAAAAGATCAAAGTTAATTTATATAGCTTTGACTAGCTGTTCATTGCCAAAGAACTTGTTTCTAAATTATGAACTGTACAACAGGGCTGAAGTTCTCCAGATATTTTGGACTTTCATATAAACCCTGGACAGTATGGTTAGAAATTATGGGTGATGTAATTCAAAATATGTGAATAATTCTAAATTGCTTACCACTGTATCAGATCATGGATACTGAAGCATCATTAAATTTGATAGAAAAGGACTATTAGAATGATCAAAGAAATAAAATATTTTTTACAAAATTACGTTTGGAAACTTTTGGTTTAAAAAAAAGGCAGAGGGGAGCACCATCACTGCATATAAATTTATATACACTATAGAAAAAGTGAAGAGAGAAGTGCTTTTCTTTCCTTTCCCCCCCCATAATAATATAATGTTAAATAATCTTCAGAAGACGAGTTTACAAAATGATTCAAATTCAGGCTATGTCAATTTTAAAACTTCCTATGAGTTTGAAGCACCTGAGTGCACAGCAGCTGTTTCAAAAACAAAGCAGGTTGTTTTGCACTTAAGATACTGCCCCAAAAATCAAGAAAGAGCATCACTTGCTTAAAAGAGCTGTTTTGCATTCAAAATGAGATCTGTACTCAAAACAATTATACTCAAATACGAGAGTCCAAATTTGAACTGTTTTGAAACATTTCTATTGTTGAAAATTTTATCCAGCATAGAATGTCAGAGCAATATAATTCTTCATTCCACAAGTTAATTATCATTATCACTTATCATTAAATTATAAAAAATAAAAACAATGAACATTTGGTTTGTTTTGATGCAGTAAAATATTTTATGTAATTATTCAATCTGCATCTATTTATCACAATAAAGATAAAAGCAAGGAAAACAGTAAAGAAATGATGGCCCCAAAGACTGACACAGAATTGTTAATACTGACATATTTCTTCAAGACATTGTTTCTGATATGTATTAACAATTGTTTAATAGAATATTCCTACATATGTTTATTCAGAAATATATGTGTTTGCTATAACTTGCTATCAGAGAAGCAAATTTACAGTTTTAGATTACTTTACAACTATGAACATATTCTTGAATTCTTACGTGTATGTTGGTTCCCATATTCGCCTAAGTTTATCTGATTTCACATTGCCATTGCAAGAAAGCTGCAGCAATTTTTGCACGTAGTAAAATATAGTTGACCGGAAATTTGTTAAGGGTAGCTCAACTTCACGAGTTGTACCGAGTCCTGTAACTTTCAAGATAAGTGCTAAACGTGGTGATGGCATACATTCAACTTCTTCTAGAAGTTCCGAATGAGGTGTTCCTGAAACCAATAAATTGATGAAAAAATAATAATTTACTATTTTCTGAGGCACCTGCAAACTCATGTAAATTTGAATTGATGCAATCTTTGTGTACAACTAAGATAAATATGCAGGTAATAAAGGCAATGGAACTGTTAAAGCTGGATTTAAGGAATGAATAACCTTACAATCATAGAGGCCTTCTAGAGAGCAAACAGCGGGAGAGGGACAGCAGTAAACATGAGCATTAAGTTCCAAAGACTGATAAAGGCACACTGGGGCCATTATAATTACACACTATAATCTTCTTAAAATGTCATTAGCAATTTGTATAGTGTGTAGATATAGACACATAGTGTCTATAAAAAAAATCTCTAACAAAGTCAAGAAAAAATGCTCAAGGAGTATCACAAGATTATTTTAGGTTCAGTGTTTCCTCAGGAACAGAGATTTTGTGGGATCTAGGAGGTAGCAGCACAAAGTATTTACTTAGTGTCCTTCTGCATTGCTTTACAGTCTATCACGTATTTTTGTTATATTGCATCTTGCACAACTTTACTGTCAACTGTAGTGGACCAAACATAAATAAGCTTAAACATTTTTTAAAAAATCATCTTTACTTCTTGGTTTCCCAGCCTAACTTTAAAAAAATCTTTCAAGTTTCTTTAAGAATAACCTTTTAAATGTACACCATTTTCAAATAAATTGTTAAAAAACATGAGGAAAAGGAAAAAAAATTAATAAAGAGCACTTTTATGCAGTTCTGCTGCTTTTTTTTAACTACTAATTACTAATTAGTAATTACTAAAACTACTAATTACTTCTCTAATGTGTTTTAATTTCCTAACTGTTTAAAGAAATCACCCTTTGGAAGATATTTTTCAAAACTAAAATTAACTTTTGCACAAAATGGCCTGCTACTCAAAAATCAAATCAAATCAAAATCAAATCTTTATTACTGTCATAAACCAGCATAAATTATTCAGAAACACGGCAGCCTTTCTGTGAAGAGTTAACTTTGTCTGGACAATTAATCCAATAATGCTAAAAAATACAAGATGGGATAAAATGAAAGAAAGAGAAGAACCTATAAATTCATTAACATTCAAGTAAAATTTTTTATAATTAAATTATTTATTCCATTCCTTCAAATTCTATTGCTTTAAGTCCCACAATTAGCCTTTGCTCAATATCCCTGGTTTTCAATTCCTTCCAATGAAAAAGATGTGTACACCTACAGTTTTATCCCGATATGAAGGTAGCATGAGATATTTGTTGGCATAACATTGTTTTTTCTCTCCCAATCCAATCATTGGCTTCAGGGACAAAGATTTTATATATAAGATTTATATATTTATATTTATATATTTATATTTATATCTAAATCTATCAACTTAATGTGTTTTCTAATACCTGTACCACCCTAGTAATATCATGTCTAATAAAGCTGTGACATAAACCATAGAAGTTGGGTTCAAACATTCCACTAAACCCAAACCAAACAATTCCATTGTTATGGCTTTACATAACTTGTGAAACAGTTTTTTTAACAACCCTCCTGCCCACCCACAAATCTATTCACACAATGTGAATTTCCCACATTTTTTAAACTGCTCGCATGTATACCTGGGGGAGGAATTTCTAAATCAGTTGTTTGCTGCACATTAGTACGGCCAGGTCTTGGATCAAAGGTAGGTACTAGAGCAGAAAATTGGCGTTTTAACACATAATCATCATCCCATGTCCTTCTACGTCCTCCTTTTGTTTCATACTCCTCTTCTTCCTGTTCAAAACATTACAGTATGGAAGTAACTGAAAACAAGTAGGACTAATTGAAAATATCAGTTTGATTTAAAGCATAAACATAAACATAAAAAATGGGGAAAATGGAAAAACTTTGATCAGTTAGGTTTAAGCCCAAATTCAACAAATAAATCACTTGTACTTGGGGATTCATCAATACTCTAAAAAAAAGCAAACACGTTCAGTATTAGGTTTGTATAAGCTGCTTAAATTTTGTTACAATTATAAATCTCTCTTAAATTCAAGACTAGAATAAATGGAGAGAAAAGAAGAACTAAAACATATGCACTGTACCATTACTTCTTCATATTCCTGATCTTCTTGATTGTCATCTTCATTTTCATCATCCTCCTCGTCTGGCTCTGGTAGATCTTCATCATCATCTAATTCAGCCAACAGAGTACTAGCCCGGCAACTATCAAGGAAATCTACACAGAAAAACATAAGACAACTATATGGTACTCGCTAAAAAGAAAGATAGCAAAGGTGATAGATGAACTGATTTGATAAATTCAAAACAGGAACAGGAAAAAAGTTCACTTAGCATGATGTTCAAGAAAACAGGACTGAAACCTATTTTAAGAAATTATGACAAATTAGGGCAACATTAAGCTGAAAGACGAAAAAGGATTTCAGAAAACAACCTGAAAAAGAATGGAAAACTATTTGTAATAAATAAAAAATCCAAACCAATCTCATGTTTAATCTTAATGTTAAATAAAGAGATAGAAATATGCAGTTTTTTCCAGTATAATAGGAATGGGATTTTATAGCCATTATTTCCTCCATACACTTTTGAAAACTTCACAATAGCAATAGGGTAATGACTCACAAAAGACACACTTCCACTTCTTGCTTTCAGAAAGGGTGATAAAATCCCAAAGAATCATCTTTGTAATTATTTTTAAAACTACAATTCTAATAAATTATTGCTATCTTACCATGGCAATTTGAACAATGTACTATAACAATATACTATACTCAAAATTAAAACAACAGAGCATTAACTTTCTATACCTGATCTCATTTCCCATACAATTGCTGCAATATTGATATATTAACTATTTTGCTTAGAAACAGAGATTTTGGACTCGATTGTGGCTATAAGTCAAGGACTACTTATATTCAAATGAGCACAAACACAGTGCAACTCTGAACATCAGAAAAAGGAAACAGGTCATCTACATAACATCTTCCAACAAAGTGGATATCCACACAACTTCATCAAAAAGTACCTGACTAGTCAACACAATATAGGACTTTCTTGTTTTTCTCTGAAGATGTTTCACTTCTCTTCCAAGAAGCGTCTTCCGCTTTGACTGAATGGTGGGGAATGGAAGGATTTATACTCCTCAAGAAGCTGCTTGGATGAGTAGCGAAACATTTTCAAAGAAAAATAAGAAAGTCCAGTTGCCTTATGAAAAAGCATCTTTGGGAAAAACTATGACCTGGATGACTGAAAATCTCCATAGACAACCCAATATAGCACAATCAATACAAGCTGTAAACAGGGTAACATTGCATACATCAAAAACATCTCAGAAACCATCAACGATTATTAGATCCACATGACATCAGTGTAGCACACAAACCAACTAAAGCCTTCCAAAACATCCTAAGTAAATCAAAAGACCTAGCAGTCTCAGAAGAAAAAACAGGAGTCATATAGAACATAAGGTCTGAAATGGCCACTACGTAGGGCAAAAAGGCAGAAGACTAGCAGAGCACATCTTGAGCATCAACTAGCAGTCAGAAGACATGATGAAAAATGTCATTGTTCCCTGTTCAAAATATCACCATTTGTTTTCCCAAGTTGTACTTAACAACTGTGGACTATACATTCTCATCCCATTACATTAGTTCCCTCTCAGACCCTCACTTTTAACAATGGGTGTAAATCTAATTGTGGTCCATTACTCTATTATTATAATAGGTGGCTGTAGATCAGTATTTCATGCTGAAATAGTTTTGGATACCACAATAATATTTTTTTTAAAAAAGTAAATATAAAAATAAATCAGAATTCTCTGTGAGTAATAATGAAGCTGTCCGCAGACCTAAATCAAAGCACAAATATTCCCAGAGTTTTTTCATGTTTTTGAGGAAAATACAACCATTTTCAAGAAGCAGTGTTTTGAATGTTTTGAAATAGCCCTTAATTCTTTTCTGTGACATGAAAATAATAGCTTGGCAGAGCTATTACAATAGCTCAGTGGAGCTATTACAAGGCTCAGCTTCTCATGTTGCCATTTCAGCAGGAAGTCTTAAATGTTCTGTACTACTACTACGACGACGACGATGACAACTATTACTAAAAATAATAAAAATAGTAACAATAATAATAAAGTTGGAAGGGACCTTGGAGGTCATCAAGTCCAACCCCCTGCTCAGGCAGAAAACCCTATATCGTTTTGGACAAACAGCTGTCCAGTCTCTTCTTAAAAACTTTCAGTGTTGGAGCATTCACTGCTTCTGGAGGCAGGTTGTTCCACTGGTTAATTGTTCTAACTGTCAGGTAGTTTCTCCTTAGTTCTAGGTTGCTTCTCTCCTTGATTAGTTTCCATCCATTGCTTCTTGTCCTGCGTTCAGGCGCTTTGGAAAATAGCTTGACTCTCTCTACTTTGTAGCAGCCCCTGAGATATTGGAACACTGCTATCATGTCACCCCTCGTCCTTCTCTTCGTTAAACTAGACATACCCAATTCCAGCAACCGTTCCTTTTATGTTTTAGCCTCCAGTCCCCTAATCATCTTTGTTGCTCTTCTCTGTACTATTTCTAGAGTCTCAACATCTTTTTTACATCATGGTGACCAAAACTGGATGCAGTATTCCAAATGTGGCCTTACGAAGGCATTATAAAACGGTATTAATACTTCATGTGATCTTGATTCTATCCCTCTGTTAATGCAGCCTAGCACTGTGTTTTTTGGCAGCACACTGCTGGCTCATATTTAAGTGATTGTCCACTAGGACTCCAAGATCTCTCTCACAGTTACTACTATTGAGCAATGTACCCCCTATACTAAACCTGTACATTTGGTTTTTCTTGCCTAAATGTAGAACCTTAGTTTTTTCACCATTGAATTTCATTTTGTTAGATAGCGCCCAGTGTCCAGATCCTCCTGTATCTTAAGCCTGTATTATGCAAAAGGATTACGCATTGCATTTTATCATGTTTAAAGCCTACCTTGATCAATAGCAATAGCAGCTATACACCAGCCCACAGTATTTTACAGCATTCTCTGAGCGGCTTATAGTGTCAGCATATTGCCCCCAACAATCTGGGTCCTCATTTTACTGACCTCGGAAGGTTGGAAGGCTGAGTCAACCTAGAACCCCATCAGGACCTGAGTTACTACTAGCTGAGGCCTTGGTGGAACAATTTGAGTAAACTACTGGCTGGGGAGCAAGATTAGCAATGGTGCACAGGACTTAAGAACCATTTTGCACCTGATTCTGTTCTTGGACCACATAAACACAGATCAGTTTGACTTCTTCTCAATTTAGTTCACATCTATTGGTTTTTATATTTTAGCTTAAGAGCACAGTAACTGAGTGGTAATTAATGGAGACAGAGAATAGACTCTATACTGTTTTACAAAGGTCTTATATATTATTTTGCCCATGCTCTTTGCAGATGTAGTTCTAAGCACACTTCAGAAATCAGAGATGACACATGGACATTTGGCTACTCGTTTATGTTTAAAGCATGGTCTCTTCTGTTTAGCCAGTGCATGCATATATTTAAACATTGGTAGTGTTGGCAAGGTCTGAAATAATAATAATAATTGAGGAACGTGTTCTTTTCTTTGGCTGTGGTTTTAGTTAACCCTTTTTAGGTAATTAAGCATATACTACAGCAAGCTCAGCCATATTAGGCAGCATTTGCAAACATGTAAGGAAGCCACATATTACAACAATGAAAATACAATTGGGCTTGAGGTCTCTTTGTTTGGAACATATCCCCGACATTCAGGGAGCTACTATTGTTACCTGAAAAATGGGAAGAGATAATCAATGCTGTGATCTATGTGTTGGGTCTAGTACCTCAGGATAACAACAGACATTTCAATTTGAACTGCTTAGGATTTTTTGTGTACTTTTTTGTAAAAAATGACAAAGTTTTTGCAAATTAGCTGATCAGTATTATAAGGAGCAATATTCCTGTTCTTACTTCCTGCTGTTTCCTATGACAAGAACATTCTAAATATTTAGGGTTTTATTCTGCCAAATATGTAATGTTAACACTTCAGCTGTTTTTCAGTGTTATTTTGTGGGTTTCTACAAGAATCAGTTCACATATTATGCCAAGCCATAGCAAGATTGTTTATTCCTGGTTCAATGCGACATGTAAACCAATTCATTAATTCTTGCACTTTTGTATAAGGCAGACCACTATATTTAGTTCAAGGAATCATAATTAAAATTCTTAGCTCAACATTAGATATGAATCAATTTATTGAACATCAAAGTAATTTCAATTAGTTCTGAAGCAATAGGACTGTAAGGATGTTAAAAGTGTGAACATGTGTTAATATATATTTAAAATAAGTAATCATATTTATGCTGAAATCATTACTAAGCCTCTATATCAGACATGTCAAACACAAGGCCCGCGGGCCAGATGCGGCCTGCCAAGGGCCCAAATTTGGCCCCTGGAGCTGTTCCAGAAATAGCAAGGGACCGGCCCCCATTGCCCCAGCCCTGGCTCATTTGCCTCACCCCACCCCACCTGTCCTGTCCTCGCCCCACCCCTCCCGGCCTCGCACATCACACCCAGCCATGCCCTGTTTTACTGGGTTTCTCCTTATCCGGCTCTGCTTTGCCAGGCCTTGTCTCACCATGCCTGGCTCCACTTTGCTGGGCCAGGCACCAAAGTGCCCACTGAAAATAGCAGTCTGTGTGTGCGCCTGCCTTGCCCAGGTCAGCCAAGCTCCCCATGGCGCAATCCGAGGCATGGAAAGCAAAGGCTGATGGGTGAGCTTGTAGCAGGCGGAAGACACAGACTCTGCTCTTTTCGGCAGCCCTTCTTGCCGCTAGGGCTGCTCTGCTCGCCTTCCTCCACTCTAGCACCTCCATGCCCCGCTCACCAGCCTGGTCTCACAGCCTGCAAGGCTTTTCTTTCACTGGGAAAGCCACGGCCAGTGGGAAAGCCACGGCCAGCGGGGGGGGGGGGTCGGAAGCAAAACTGCCCTTTTGACAGGCATAGCAGGCGTAGAGTCAATCCCGGCGTGGAAGCAACGGAGGTGAGGGTGAACTAAAAGGGAAGGCACTGCTCTACACATTTTTTTTAAGCTGCCAGAGGCTTCCCATTTTGACCCCTTCCCCTATCATGTCCTCTTGCTCCAAGGCTCTCAGCAAACCTCTCCCAGAACCTGCACATATGTTTGTGTTTGTGTGTGTGTGTGTTTGTGTGTGTGCACGTGGGGGAGAGGGTCTCACTTCCTGCAGCCCCACTGTGACATTGGGGAGGAAAAGAATGGGAGAGGCGAGAGAAGCTGTGATGGGAGCTTCTTGCATCCTTCCACAGGGCTGGGGGCGGGGGCTAAGGGGGCAGGGCATGATGCAATTGGCAGCAGGTTGAGAAAAAGAAACAAATACTCCAAAAAAAAAACCAGCTTTCATTAGTTTGCAGATTGCCATCGCAGAAGGTCTCTGTTGAGAGTGGGGGCTGCAAGGGGTGACACACACACACCCCTTCCTGTGTGCTCTCACACACAAACACACTGTGTGGATCTGGGAGAGGTGAGCTAAGCCACGCAGAGGCAATGATGGGGGGAGGGGAAGCCTTTGCCCACTGCTGGCTGCCTGTTGCCACTTCTGCCTGGAGCCTCTGGCAGCTTAAAAAAAAAGCAAGGAGAGAAGGAAGGAAGGAAGGAAGGAAGGAAGGAAGGAAGGAAGGAAGGAAGGAAGGGAGGGAGGGAGGGAGGGAGGGAGGGAGGGAGGGAGGGAGGAAGGAAGGAAGGAAGGAAGGAAGGAAGGAAGGAAGGAAGGAAGGAAGGGGATTACAATGAGAGAGGGTCTGAGGGAAGTGCTGCCTTAGCACTTGGCCACCACCAGCCTTGCTGCCCTTTTGCCACCCCCTTGTCTCCTCCTCCTGATCTCTCCTGGTGGTCTCCCATTCTATTGCTGAGGATACTTTAGTTACAAAGCCAGGTTTCCTCACATGGAGAGGAAGTGGGTCTCCCTCTGACCCACATACTTTGCCCCCTCCCACACATCATGAGCAACGTGGCCAAGGAGAGCAAGAACAGCAGCAGCAGCTTCCAGTAGGAGGAGGTAAGTGCAACAGGACACCCCTTGGGACAGCAGGGCTGGGCTGGGCTGTGGGGTCCCAGTGCCCTGCAGCCCCGCCCAGGCCACACAGGTGCCTCCCAACACAAGTGATGTCGAGCTGGCAACGCCCACCCTGACCACACCCACCCGGCCCCCCAAGGTCAACCACAGCCCTGAGGTGGCCCTCAGTGAAATTGACACCCCTGCTCTATATAAATGGCCATATAAATCCAATTGTATTTCCCTGCTCTGGGCCTTTTATAATTATTATTTGCTGCAGATATCTAAAAGAACAAACTAAGACTAGTGCTGCTTCCAAACACAATGTACAAACAAATTGCTAAAATGATTTGGAACTGAGGTTTTGAATTTGAACAAACGTTAAATATTAAAAACGCTATGGAAATGCTAATTACTAACTGCAAATGCTTTTCAGCCTTTTTGACAATGCTTCTAAATCTATTCACATCTCATGAAATATCCCACACTGTTCACCAACTTACAGAAGAGCAAAGAGAACAGTTATTAAGAAAAAGAATGAGAAATAGTAAATTTTAGAAGCAAATTTCTATCCATATTGTTATAAATATGCTGTGGTAGTTGTTGCAAACCTATTCTTCAAATGACTGATTGTAGCAAAGCATAAGGAAGACTACCTATAAATCCGTGCAATACACGTATACAGATGATGGTTTCATTTACTATGGCATTCAAATTTCATGTCCGGTATATCAAAACACCACTACTGAAATGTCAATAAAGAGGTACCTTAGGTGACAACCATGTAAGAGGAGTGTGTAGAGCTGAAGTATATGAAAACATTGACAGAAGCTGAGATGCTTTGTGAAGAGGCCTTTATGTAGCTAATAAAGGGGCAAACAATCATTTGATATGCTTTAGTAAATGAAATTACTAAGCACAAAACCTGTGACAAAAATAAACCATGAATGGGAAATCTGCTTATGTTCATTTAAAAATAAAACTTACCATATAAAGAATATTCTGCTTCCTGACCTGTATCGCTCTCACTAGATGTTGATGTTAGGCTAGTAGTTAGAGTGTTACTAAGTGACTGACCAACAGATAAAACTGTAGTTGCTGTGGCTACATTGTTGCTGCTAGTAACACTGGATGTAGACATGGTCACTGTTGAGGTGGTACCAGTTGTAGTCAGATTAGGAAAACTTTGGGCACCCATTAGAGGAGAAGCTATAAAGATATGGTAAGATAAAATAAATAATCCAAAGTAGTACAATTTACATTAATGAGTGTTGTGTATTAAACCAATATTAAAAAAGAAAAAAAAACAGAAGTCACTAAGCTTATGGTAATAACGCAGAACTGCAGGCCAAGAAAAAATAGACTGTTAAATAAAACAGAACATCAAAATAAGTATAGAAGCAAATGTGATTCTTATGAAGTAGCCCACATACCTGGTTTTAATAATTAAGATAATGCATAATCCATATTATAAAAAGTTTGTGATATATGTGGGCTACTTCCTAGTTCAAGGAAACTGAGAGTTCAACAATGTTTCTTACTTTACAAATTCATAGCACTACTGTATCCTTAGTAGGACAGGACCAGCGAATCAAAAGAAAGGTTGAAGTAGGAGCTGCTGCCTCCATTTCACTTTCTAAGCAGAAACATATTTAGAAAATTCTGCAAGACTCTATTTCTTTCTTCTGGTTTGTGTACACTGAACAGCCACCGTAAAGGGTTTAGTTATTTTTTCAAATGTATTCAGCCACCTGTCTAACTCAAACTAAATTATTACCTTACAGGCAACAATTCTACTGATTTAAAATGAGTATATTTTTAATTCTATGTTCAGGATGCGCAATAGTTCTTCTCCTTAAAAATCACTAGGTCTTCCCCAGTTCAGTTCATGATTTCCTGTCCATTTGTACAACATGATTTGTTCAGCAGTGCATCATAACAAACTACAGTCTGGCATGAACACTGTAGACTCATAACCAACTTTCACTACCTGCTATCAATCATTATATTTTAGTGATCTTAATGATGCTCTAGGATGGAAAAATTAGATACAATAAAATGTTTATAGAATTGCAAAATACATCATAGAGGCTACTAGACTATTTAATTGATTTCATCTTTTAAAATTAAATGTTTAAAGTTGCAACATGTAATACAACATACATTGATATACACAATATTCCATAAAACTGTCCTCAAACATTACATACCCTGATGTACTCTAAGTTTCCAAAGTACAAGCAATAACAGTCCAAAACAAAATGAAAACTGCATAGTAGCCCCTCAAATGGTTCATGGTATTTAAGCTACATTTCAGATTCTAATGATTTCAAATTCTTTTCTATAAAAAAAAACAACTTCACTATTTCCTCACTGCATGTAACAGTGCTCATGCCATTTTTTAAATGGCTCTGCTAAGTAAAAGCAACAACTGACACAAACACTAAATAATCACATGACACTGTATTCAGTTCAGTATAAAACATTCAGTAGTAGGTCCTCACTTTGGCAAAATAGGATTTATTCCTGACTTTTTTTTTTACCAATAAAATATACTTGTTTTCAAAGTGGCACTATATATCTTCTGGTGGTTCTGTTACAAAAAATAATTCAATAATTTTTTTTCTCTAATGAAAATAATCAAAATCCACTATTCCATAAAAGTACTGCAGAAGAAAAATAAATGCAGACAAAGTTACAAGATAAAGATTACATATTTCTAAATTAGATAAAATATAAATGTAATATTCTGGACAGTAACACATGGATGCATTCCTTGGGACTTCAGCAATTGGCTAGAATTAAAGGTACAGTTAATATAATTAGATAAAATCAAAGAAAATTAGCACGGCAACGGTAGATTATATTTGATGTTTTAATGAACAAAATATGAAAAAGAGTTATTTTACTCCAAACCAAACCCTTTTAAAAAGGGCAAGGAACATTCTAGCTGTACTAAAACCAATACCATATAACAATATGGAGCAATATGGCTAATGTTAAGTATTCAAGTGCCCTTTCCAAAATTATTTCAAAAGAACACTCTCTCTTTTTTACAGAAATTACATCAGTTTATCAAAACACTTTTTACTTACTTGCAGTGCTCATGACATTTCTTCCCAAAGTATTAGTGCTGTTATCACTGCTACTTCGGCTTAAATTCATGTTGTTAGTAGCATTGGTGCGAGCTATATTTGCCACTCTCCGGACAAAGGACTCCAAACTAGAAGTTTCCCGTGAAGATAAATTAGGAACACTTGCACTGGAACTCATTGGAGCTCCAGCAGCCAGCAGCGAACTCACTGATAGTCTGTTACTTGCTGAAGAACTAAGGGGTCTTTGGGAAGCAGCTTCTTTATTAGTTAGCTCAGATACTGAACTAACGTCTGGAGAACTCACACTAACAATTCCCATGGATATGGCATTGGATTCCCCAGTTGCACGGATTGAGTTGTCAGGTCCTAGCTTTCTTTCAACATTTTCATTGCCCACATCTGCTGTTAAGGTGCTGGTACTTGCACTGGATGCGGAACCTACTTCAGTTTGGGGCATGCCATCAGCAGTAGAAAGTACAACTATTGGCTCATGGACGTCAGTGCCTGAAACTATATTTTGCTCCATTACATTTTCAGATCTCCGTTCCATTTTGGTCGAACCCAAGCTGATGTCGCTGCTACTGGCCACGCTACACACAGAACTGCTACTTCCTTTTCTACTTGAGGAGCCTGCAGCAGCAGTCATCTTGTCTGGACAGTTGTTTTTCACCAAGCTGCTCCATGACTGCGTTGTGCCTGAAACAGTGGATGAAACAGGTTTGGGTGATGCCGCTGAATCAGGGTCGTACCCTGGGGCAAGCTTGAGGTCAAATTTTCCTTCTGCGCCCATACGGTAAGAGTTAGAGCCACCAGCATCCCAGGTGACATCAATCCAGCCTAGAAAGGGACAGGAGTTTGTGAGACCCAGCAGAAAGCAGACAGGAGCGTGTCAGACAGTAGCTCCACAACATGGGATCAGCTTCCCATCGGGCCATTATTCTGATCTATAAAAAATACTTAAGGGAATTTGAAGTAAGATAAAAAATTTAAAACTCAAACAGCATGATTGTTGTAGATGTTATCTGGTTGTTCACTGTAATTCTACAGATTTGAGAACCCATCCAAATGCTGGAAACAGAATTTGATGTCAACTTTGTTTTAAAAAATTATTCCCTTAAAAATAAAAAATGATCCACATGAAAGAAATATATGGACGTTTAAAGGATACGGTGATTTATTCTTCATATCTCTATATTTTAAAATCTTAAGTTACTGAAAAAGTCTGGGTGCCATCTTTCCCTTTTTGACTTTGTTAATCACTATCAAGATAAAGCAGCAATCAAAGCGACACCAGCAACCATCAAGCCAGAGTCTTAAAAATAGGTACCGGTAGCTTCTTCTCTAAATGGCATTCAAATAACATTGCTCAAGGTGGGATGATGGGAGGGGAAAAAAAGGCAGGCCGAACTTTTTCAAGTGTCACTTGCAGCTGCTAGTGGTAAAGGTAGTGTGTATACCGGTATATATGTATATGTAGTCCTCGACTTATCACCACATTGAGCTCAAAATTTCTGTTGCTAAGCAAGACAGTTGTTGAGTTTTGCCCCATTTTATGACCTTTTCTCCAGAGTTGTTAAGTGAATTACTGCAGTTATTAAATTAGTAACATGCTTGTTAAGTAAATCTGGCTTCCCCATTGATTTTGCTTGTCAAAAGGCAGTTGGGAAAGTTACCAATGGTAATCACATGGCCCCAGGACAGTGCAACTGTCATAAATAAATGCCAATTGCTCAGCACCTATATTTTGATCACATGACCACAGGGATCCTGCAGCAGCCATAAGTGTGAAAACTGGTCATAAGTCATTTTTTTTCAGTGCTGTTATAACTTTGAATGGCCACTAAACAAATGGTTGTAAGTCGAGGATTACCTTTATTAGCTTGAAATTTGGTTTTAAATAATTAGCAATTTAATATTTATTAAATGAACATTTTAATATAATTTGTAATTATAAAATATGCATTAAAATATCTAATAAATTCCAAACTGTCGTATTTGTCTTCTACATTTGTTATTTAATTTGAACTTATTTTGAAAAATATGAGAAAGTAATTTATTTGTATCCTGCCTTTATTATTTTTACAAATAACTGAAGGTGGTGAACACATCCAACACACCTTCCTCCTATTTTCCCCACAACAAGCTGTAAGGTGGGTTGGGCTGAGAGAGAGTGACTGGCCCAAAGTCACCAAACCGGCTTTCATTGCTAAGGCAGGATTTGAACCCATGGTCTTGTGTCTTAATCGCTAAATCAATCTGGCTCTTATTTTTTATGTTATAAATCTAGAAATCTTAAATTGAGAAAACCTAGTGTTTCAGAACTACTAAAATATCAGTTTATTATTGATAGTAGAATATCTTTATTTTAGAAAATGTCAGACTTATTACTAAATTCAGTACTTTTATTTTAATGTGACTTTCTGTAAAATCTGAAAGTAATATATACAGAAAAGCAGAAAGATTTAGAGTAGATGGACCTTATTGACCTAGGGTTCCAGATAGCCTTGAAACCTACTTTTGGCCCCAGACCTGGGTTTGATGTTTGTCGCTATTTACTGGTGCATGTACTATTTTTTAGGTTTTATTAGAGTATTTTAATCTGGGCTGCCTGCTGATTTAATGTTTCTTGATGTTTTTATATTTTTTTAGTTTTTTTAAACCACCCAGAGTCCACTAGAATAGGACAGTTAATTAATTAATCAAAATAAATAAATAAATAAATTTTTAAAAGAAAAAATTAATAATCTAAACTTATAGTTAAAAATCTAGTAAAACTAAAAATTCTCCCTTAGTAGTATCCAATTTAATTTCATTATATACAGTATTAAAAATGCAGTTAGATCCCAGTGAAGCTAACAAGATAAGAAAATGCATAGTAAACTTCATAAAAGCCAAAGGGAAAAAAGGCGAGTTGCAAAATGCTAAGCCAGAAGACCATAGCTAGCTGTTTTTATATGATATATAGAGAGAGGTTTAGTTTTTCTTGAATAATTGATCATTCATACAGTATGAAGCACACCAAAAATAAGAGTACAATGGTTATAGTTAAACTGCATAACCTATACAATTAGTATAAGATATGCTTTGTTTATGATTTCATTACTATATGTGAAAAACATATTACATTCACATCATATGGAGCCAAGAATTTTGGTCTAGGGCAGGGGTAGGCAACCTTGGCTCTTTTATGACTCATGGACTTCAACTCCCATGCTGGCTCAGGAATTCTAGGAGTTGAAGTCCATGAGTCATAAAAGAGCCAAGGTTGCCTACCCCTGGTCTAGGGCAACAAAATGTTCTTGATTAGTTAACTAGTTTTGTTGAAATACATATTTCTAGAACTGTACACAAAAAAATTCTTCTGTCCAGGTAGATTAGATTTGAAAAATATCTGCAGATGTCATTTCCACTGTATTTCTGTATTTTTTTGGTTAGGTCAAGAGTCTGTACTATTTAGTCACTTATTATTGTTATTTTTAAGAGATCATTATTTTTCAAAGGAACGTCATGTAATATAGGCCTCAATTGTTCTTGGTTCTCTTTTCCTTTGGAAATAAATCTATTAAGTTTCAAGTATTGATAATCAAACTTATTTTAAAACAATCATGTTTAGCACTGTGGAATTATTTACATTTTATAAAGCATAAATCTGTTTAATTTCAGCGATTGCCCTTTTTATTTAACATAAGCAAACAAAATAGAGGACTTTAATTTATTTATTTATTTATTTATTTTTCGGATTTGTATGCCGCTCCTCTCCGCAGACTCAGAGCGGCTCACAACATACAAATAAACAATTCAATATAAATCCAAACTCTGCCCACAGCCTGAAGTTTGATCCTGACAGGCTGAAATTGACTCAGCCTTCCATCTTTCCAAGGTTGGTAAAATGAAGACCCGATTGTTGGGGGTAATATGCTGACTCTGTAAACCATTCCGAGTGTGCTGTAAAACACTATGAAGCAGTATATAAGTCTGCTATTGCTATTATATGTTTCTTGCTTTTGAGAAAGCTTTGCAAAGTTATTGAATGTTGAAATTTGCTGCTGGTAATAAGAGTGGCATATGACATGGAAATAAAGTATTATGAATGGAATCCTTAGCAAATGGATCAGTACTGAGAAAGGATATGTTATGTCCCCTTGACTGTTTAATATATTAAGAATAAATGTTAAAAAATACTTGTGGTAATATTAGAAGTGTATTGATTAGGGACATGAACTTGCATACATATTTCTATAGATGACACTGTGATATAATAAGGTATACAGATCTGCAAATTACAGTATCAAACACCAAGGTTGGCAAGGAAAATAGAATGAAGGTTTGCAAATTTCATATAAATGGTAAAAAACTAAAACAAGTAGATGAGTATGTATACCTTGGTAGAATGTTCATTAACAGTGGGAAATGGATGGAGATACTTTAAAATGTGCAAATATTGGTTAAAAGAAGCAATCAAAAAAAGTAAAAATGTCTCTTTATAAAATATGCTATGTCCACTTTACTATACAGAAAAAAAAAGCTGGGTATGACAGGAGAAGCAAAAGTAAGTTGATTTCAATAGGAAAGGGGCTCTTGAGAAGTATGTGGGATAGAGTACAAAGATTCATGATGACAGTGAGAAGGAATATACTGAAGTGGTATTACCACATAGAGAGAAGGAATGGGATTATAACGGCAAAGCAAATATACGAGGAAAGGATATTCATATTGTAAAAAGGATAGTAGTGAGAAAGTTGGAGGGAGTTGATTAGTTGATTAGATTCATAAAAGTGAGAAGTTTAAGGAAGGAAAGATAATGTATGAACCAGTGCATGAATTGGGGGAAAGCAAGGCTTTTTTTTAAAGAATAGAAAGGAATGGATAGATGGAATATTGGAGTAAATTAGTTTTAGTTAAGTTTTTTTCCTTATTCTTATCCCATGTCATTATTTTTTGGCTTTCTATTTCTTTCTCCTTTCCTTACTCCATATAATGTTGCTTGCCCCAAAAGGGAACAGTGAAATGATTTATGAGCAAATTATCAGCCAAATGTACCAATTATTGTTTTCACAATGATTTCTGAATAAACATTTTCCATTCACATAAGTTAAATATGCAAGAATAAAAGACTATTTTAATAGTCATTTGAGAAGAGGAAGTTATTTACATATCTGCTTACCATTATGTAATTCACCTGTAACAGTGCCTTCCCCTTGGGGGCTACCATCTTGATCTCTCCATTTCCAGTCAATTCCTCTGATGACACGAGCACCTGGAACCATGTATTTCAGAACCTGAGAACGAATCAGTCTTCTCTGCCTTCGCAGATTAGCCTCTGCTTCTTTAGCTGCTTTTCCTAAACAAATGTGAAACTTGGTTTATAAACCCTGTTTTGACTCAATCTATATATCATCAGACATTCTAATCTGGCTCAAAGTAGCTGAAATGCAACAAATGCAACCCAGCCGATTATGTCACATTAAAATCTCTTTATGGCTATCAACAAATATTGGAAAAATACACAATTTAGGGGCCCACATTACTATAATAATAATAATAATAATAATAATAATAATGTTACTGTACACTGCTTACCTAACTGATCTTCACACACACCATTGACAGTGCCATAAAGTTCAAATCCTGACAGGGAGAGATAGTGTGTCTGCCCACTGGCATTCTTTCCCATCTGTTTAATTCTTATATGCCTCCAACCTTGTTTTTCATCCTTTGGTGACTCTAGTGGCCACGTTGCCGTTGAACTTTATATTTGGGAAAATTGAACCAAAAATTACAGATTTTTTTTTTTTAAAAAAATAGACAAAATGAGCAAACACACACACACACAAAATAATTACATTTTGGGGTTTAAAGCATTAATATTTTAAAAAACCAGGCACCTTGAAAATAAGGAATCAGTTGCTCAACTCTACTTCACAATATAACCCAGTGTATAAAGCCATTAAAAAAAAAACTAAGATCAGGAAGCAAAATAATAAATACTTCCATAAATCACATAAAAGTTCAAGAATGTAAGAAACATTCCTGAATTCATTAGTACCAGAGATTATTGTTCATATAGTCAGTTCAGAATGTTTCATAATATTATTGGTCTAAATGTATATAGTATTACCACAGACTCAAAAAGAAAATCTATTTTAAATTTAATTAATATAAATGAGCATGCAAATGTAACAAAAGAAGAACATACCCAGGTTCATTTAGACTACAGTCATCAACATGAGTGTATAAAGTAGTCCAGTTCTGTCCATCCTTAGAAACTTGAAAAACCCAATTTCTGAGAGCCGATCGTCCATAACCACGAGCATGGCGCAGTGTGTAAGCTGATGGTATCACCCAAAGACCAAGATCTATTGCAAACCATGCATTTTTATCATCATTAGTATGACAGTTTAAAGCTGAACTCTCATGGCTTAAGATGTCTTCTAAACGACCATAGGGCAGATTTCTTCCTTCTGAAGATGTAACTACAACTAGTCCATAGGCAGCTGGATTTACCCACTCATATGCTGTTCTACAAGAAAAACAACATTAATATTCATGAAGAATAGGAATCACAATACACATAAGTTTAAAGCAGGACAAATTCAAAGTCATATTTTATATAATTCATGCAAATGTAAAGTGTTATATTTTCATATTTTACATTTCAAATCTAATGTAAAACTAATCATTGTTACTGATGAAAGAATTAAATGCAAACATAAATATTAATATATTTAATCAGTTTAATCTTTTACATTTCCTAACTTTAAAAGATTAAACTGAAAACACATGAACAGTGTAATAGATACCAACTGTTTTTATAAAAACTATTTAAGATATGTTTAAATCGATTAAATTCCTGAAATCTTACTTGGCATTTGTTCCAATCCAGTAAATAATTCCATTTTCATCAAAATCATGCTGATGTCTGAAAATAAATGTCTGACCTTCCCGTAGTTTTCGTACAAAAACAAACGAAGCTCTATCAAAGTCATACCACTGCTTTGCCACCTAAAATAATATGACAGTTACTAAAACATCACGGAATACATGACATTTGCAAAATGAGTGAAAAGGATTTTGCTCACCATTTTAAGAAGATATTGTTCTAAAGATTCTACTGTTGCCAAAGGTTCCATTTTCAACATTCGACCCGTTCGGTCTATCAAAGCTGTTTCCCCAGAAGCACGTTCCAAGCGAAATCGTAGCCGTCTTGTTAGTATCTATAGAAAATGTAACAAAGTTTTATTTTAATTTAATGAATTCTGAAACTTACAATTTCAAATTAAAACAAATATTCCTATATTGGAAATTGAGAACTAATTTCAGTACGCATAACACACATATATCAATGATAGTTTCGATATAATGTCTTTTTCTGAAATAATGAAGACATTTTTTCTTTACTGATGCAGCTTATGAACAACGAGCAAGAAAAATTAATCCTGACAAAATAATACAATAAAGTTCAAGGAAGAAGCTTTGCCCCATCTTTAATTCAACCTATAAAAGTTAATTTTCATTGGGGATATTTTTCTATACTAATACCTAAATCCCTATATCAGGGGTGTCAAACTGCCAGCCCGTGGGCTGGATGCGTCGTAGTGAAACCGCGCCCAGCCCATTGCCGGCAATGGAAAAAAAGTTGTGATACGTCACAACACGTCACGTGATGTTGTGCGTTTGACACCCCTGCCCTATACTATGAAATCTAGTATATTCGGCATTTTAGCTGGATGAGAACTCCTGCAATTGCAGAATTCATAGATTACTGTGTTGATGATAATTTGCTTTCAACACTTTCAAGGCTACACTTAGCCCAAATCTACCATTTACATATTTAATCATAAAATACAGTATTTTGAGTTGTGCCTGGAAATAAATTAGGAAGGTAAGTACAGTTCCGAATATCTTCTGAAGAGCAGGAAAATATACAAGAACACTGTCTTTCAAACCAGTTCTTCCAAAGAATATAACAACAAACATTAAGTCAGATATAACATATCTATTCCAAACATAACTGGCAGATTCTGTCATATGCTCCAATAATAAATACTGATAATTAGCTGAATATTAGCCAAAACATGTAATGTAGAAATTTTTTTTAAAAATAAAGGGAACAACAATAAGGGTTTCACCACTCTCTTGCACCTCACCTGATTGTAAATATGAATTCATCAATGTGCCTACTGATCTGGCTAATCTTCATCTTTTATTAAAAAAAAAGAAAGGGTAAGGACAAGGATCCTAGCCTCATCTCCAGGCTATATAAATGGAAAAATATCAACACTAGATAAAAAAGGGCAAATTTATATCATGTAGAACTTTATCAGCTGTAGCATCCAAATCAATTTTTTTTAAAGATTGGCAGGTAAGAATAAGGCCCAAATAATTCCCAAGTTATGGAATGCACTTGTGCAGGAATTGCACTGGCTTCCCCACTCTTTCCTTCACAATCAAATCCTTGTTTTTAATTGTTAAATATCTGCACTTATTTTAATGTTTGTCTTTAAATTTGTATATTTTTTAAAAAAAATCATATATCTATTAACAGTAAGTTCATCTACAACATGATGCAGCAGATTTCCATAGGACTGCAAAATTACCTGGAGATTATATGATGATCCTGGTGAATCATACAAATGTAACGGAAGCCGTTCAATAGATTCAAGTACTGCTATCAATTTCCGAATTAATGCAACTGCCGGACGACTATGAACAAAGAGAAAACAAGCACTATAAAATGTTTGGAGAATATATTTTAAAAATGAATTCAAAATAGACACAGTGTACAACATACCAAAGTATCAAACTACATTTATTAGAAAATATTGTTTGCATAGCTAAACATGGAGAATCAAAAATAAGGTGGTTTTTTTTTTAAAAAAATGGCAGTACTCTGCTAAGTGGATGTGAAACTGTGGCAACGATCCATATATACTGGAAAGGAGAAAAGCACTGCTCTAAGAAATGGGCAAATTCAATCAATCATTGGCTAATAAACATTTTTTTATGATGTAATTCAGTATGTGTTTGTTTTTACTGTTGGAAACATTATAAAATGTTTATCATGTCATAATACATTTGTAATATGTCCAATGACTTTAAGTTACCTTTCATCGTCTTCATTTTCACTGAAAGCTGTCTTTAACACATTTATTCTTTCCACTAATTGACTACAGTCTTGTTTCAAATCGTAATCCATATTCTAAGATAAAAAACACTATTTAATGCTAGCAAAAAATAACAGGCCACACAGTTTAAGTATGAATGAATCTTCATCAAATAGAACATTGGTTAGAGCCACATATCATGCTATTAAAATTTAGAGTTTTTTGCCTTAGTATGTTAACCCAGGCAATTATAAATATTTCACATGTTTTGAACAATGCATTTATAAACTACGAAATCTTGAAAAAATACTAAATATACTCAAGGAAACAATTAAAAATTTTAAATTCAAAGAAAAATAATATAAACTGAAAATGATAAAAAAAACTAAAGAAAATAATCTATTTTATATATTAAAATTATCACTAATTGCTATTAGTAATACCATTGTAGTGCATATTGCTTCATTCTTTGATTAGTAGAAAGTATTGTCTTATTCACAACAGACCACACATTTCCAAAAGCCATTTCTTAACATCTGGAATAATATCTTTTCCCCAATTTCTCAATATAATTCTTTTAGCCGCCAACATCATGGCATAATATGCAAACCATGTTACTAACTAGGTCTGTAACAGTGTTTCATGCATACAGTCAAAGATGCGCACAGGGGAGCTTATTTAGTTGACAACTCCAGGGAAGAAATTTGGGAGTAATATATTGAAAGACTTTTCATCTCACTATTCTTTAGCACTGAAAGGATCCCAAAAGCCATGTCAAGCATAAACAATTTCTTTCTTATGTCATTTAGGAAGCCCTGGAATGTTTAGTCTCCACAGATAAGTTATTTTAAATCTATTAATCAAATTGAAAGACATTTCTGGCCAAGGTATGAGTTGGAAGAAACCTCCCAATAACAGACCCACAAAATCTGTATTCATGAAAAATACCAAAAATACGTCCTACCATATAGCTTTAGCTTATTTGACACAGCTCTATAGTTTTTATAATAATCATATAGTTCTAACCTAATTGTCATTATATTATCTAAAGCAGGACTAATAAAAAAGACTAAAATTTTAAACTAAAGTATATAGAAGTAGTTCTCGACATGACCATAATTGAGCCTAAAATTTCTGTTGCTAAATAAGACAGTTATTAAGTGACCTTTCCCCCATTTTACGACCTTTCTTGCCACAGTTGTTAAGTGAATCACTGCAGTTGTTAAGGTAGTAACACAGTTGTTAAGAGAATCTGGCTCCGTACTGCTGGAGATGTGAATGTATGGATGCTACTTATTTTCATGTATGGTGGACTTTTGAAAAAACGTATTGAATTTTCACGACAGTTGTTTTTATTAGGTATTATAAAAGATTGCACCACCATAGAGACGAACTTAATTTTGAACTTGATTACAGCAGCGAGACTGTTGGTTGGACAATATTGGAAGAAGGCAGAATTATCATCCATCGAGGAATGGACTTTGAAAGTTATAAACCTGGCGGAAATGGCTAAAGTATCTGCATATTTGAAAGATCATTCAAATGAAAAATATATGTTGGACTGGAAAAAATGGATAGATTATATTCAAGGGAAATATCAATCTAAGAAATTGTATTTAGCATATAGTTAAGTTTTTATTAGGATTTATATAATAATTTTGTTTAATTTAGTGGGTTTTCTTCTGTTTTACCCTGTATTCACTTTGGGAAGTCAGGGGGGGGGGTGGGTGGGTGGGCTGGGGGGGGTCTAATAATGTACTCAACTGTAATACTTGCAATATATAAGAATGATATATTTATTGATATAAGAGGGGTTGCTCGGGCAGTACCTCTAGACCACATCTGGTGGGGGTGGAGAGTGAGGAGTGAAGGAGTGGAGGGAAGTAGGAAGGTTGTAGGAGAGGAGGGTGGAGAGTGAGGGAGGGAGAGAGGGGAGGGGGAGGGAAGTACGAGATAGGGAGGAAGGAAGAGGGGGATGTGGTGGAGGGGGTGCTGCCGAGCAACACCCATAGTTATTTTAAGTATTTTACGTAAGTTTTTAAAAGAATGTATATTTTGTTTTGTCTGGGAGAAAGTTGAAAAAGATTGTATTAAGTTGAGTAGTATTTAATTTGATTCTTTGTTTATAATTATAAAACTAATTAAAAAAAAGAGAATCTGGCTCCGCCATTGACTTTACTCATCAGAATGTTGCAAAAGGTGATCACATGACCTTGGGGCACTGCAACCATCATAAATGCATGCCAGTTGCCAAGCTTCAAATGGTCACTAAATGAATAGTTGTAAGTCGAGGACTACCTGTATGTATTTGGACTGAACATTCGATATAGATTAATACAGAAAGTTTTAGAAATCTTTGGGACATTTTACCAAGGAAAAGAAGCAAGAGAAAGTATCTTCCTGTTTCTGGTCTTCTCTATAGCAGTTATAAATACTTTCTGTACTGCCTAAGATACTTAGAAATTTATGTTGGCCACATATAATGGTTGATGGATAAACGTGGCTGATTTGTTTTTTAAATTAAACATATCTTCTGCTGAAGTTATATTTTTATTTAATAGATTTATATTCCACCCCTTTTTAAAAGGTATTGGCAGTTATTATTTCTGCATTCTTCCAACAAGTTGGCAGTTAAACAACCGACAAAGGTCAACAGTATATTATATAGCAGAGTGAAAATTTGGATTCCGCTCTTCCTACTCCTATACTATACTAATCCCGCAATAAACTTACATTATTCAATACAGTAAGGAGAGCCTGCACCAAGCCACTGCTGCACATTTCATATGGTGAAATTGTAGTTTCATCTTTCAGCAGGACAATTAAATTTTCCAGAGCAGTCTTCATTAAATCTCGCCAAGTGTTTTCTCCCTCAATAAACTAAAAGAGAATGAAGTAGTAATTCTCCCATTAATGATACATTATTCTACACAGCTGGTCAAATTACACATAAGAATTTTACAAAATCAGTTTTTATATACATAATATGTGGAATATTTTGAACCGCCTAAATATAACTTAGATTAAGTATTAAGAAGTCATAAAAATGCTACGTTATATCTCTCCAATATATTGGCATTAAAATCATACAATCAATTAAAAAAGAGTCCTTCATGATATTCTACGGAACCAGAAATCATAAATAAAATATAAACAGAATTAATTGGAAAAAACTCTTTTTCATGATCCAAGAGGAAGTTACAACAATTCAACCCTCCTGGCTTGACAGAACAAGGTTTGCACCAGTTTTCTAAAAATCAAGAGAAAGGGTGGTATCTGTACACTGAGGACAGATGCTATTCCAGAGAAATAGGGGCAGCAACTGCCTGTTAAGTAATTATCAAGGTACTTCTTACAATATAAACAAGTATTTCTGGATGTGCCCATCACTTTAAGTTGTTGGATGAGGTGTATATATATAGTCCATGAATGTTCTTCATGGCAGCCCCATGTAGAATATGTTACAATAGTCCAATACAGAGATGACTAAGACATGAGTAACTGTAATTAATGCCTGCCATTCCAAGAAAGGTGACAACATGCACACAATATGAAGCTATATAAAGGCTGTCTTCGCCACAGCTGCTGCTTGCTCTTCATGCATGAACTGTGAGTCAGCAAGAGTTCCCAAATTTTAAATCCAGCATAACTATGAGTCAGGCAACATACAAATGTAATAAACAAATAAACACTGTTCAAACTTAACAATGTAATTTTGCTAGGAAGAGCAGGCATACAAACCTGTCTTGCTGGGCTGAATGTCACTCAGTTCTTTCCCATCTAGATCTACACAGTATTTTACCAGCATTGCTTATTTAGCCAGAGGCCAAGATATACAATTGGGTATAACTGAACTCTTCAACACCCTCAATTAATGAGCTAGGATTCAATTTTCCCCACCCCCCCAAGAACTCTTGCTTGAAGGAGAACAACTTATAATACAATTTCTCCACTCCAAAACCTTTAGACAGCTCAGAAGAATAACATGAAACTACTTTTACCCAGTCCTCCCAGAGATCAGCACTGTGGTTAATGCCATCTTCATGCTAAACCAAGGCCTAAAATGTTTCCCTTTTTGCAATAACAATCCAATTACTTTCTTTGCAACCCTACCCTAAAAACTGGATATTGGAAATAGGTCACTATTTGTTCAGTATATCTGGGTTGACTGGTGACTTTTTGAAACAAGAGTTTTAATTTCTCAAATTAAAATTATCTTGGGGATATTTCCAAGATATCTAACCCATGCAATAAATGGTTAGTGTTTGAGAAGGAGAATTATATTTGAATCAAGCGAATGTCAACAGAAAAACAACTATGCCAATATTTCATTTCATTAATGAAACTTGCCTGTCTGTTTGTATGAAGTTCCCATGAAGACTCTAATTGAGTTGCTATATTCCTGAGCGTTACAACTACACCTCTAGGCATACTTTCAACCGCTTTAAAATGATCATCATATAAGTCTCTGGCCATAGTTCGTACCTGATTATTTAGAGATACAAAAATAAGTTTTATATACATTAATAATTTTCTTAGGTTTCTGGGTATGTTTTGTTTACAAAAGTAGTACATAAGAAAAGTATTACTTAGCAAACAATAAGACAAACTGTCAGTGAAATCTGATTATACATAATCAGTAAATTAATACACACTGTAAAATCACCCTTGCTTAACTCCTCTAATTTCTTCTCAATCGGAAGTAGATCATGCTATATCTGAATTAAAACTCCTAATTGCTAATCACCTATCAATACTGAAGGGCTACCAGTTAGTTTTAGATTCCAGAAAATGATAAGCCAGGAATTCCAATTTTAGATTCCAAAGAGTTGTAAGCCATGAATTCAAATATGAATTAATTTTTAAAAAGGTTCAATTCAGAGTCCCAATGTAATTTTACAAACAGCACTTTTTCTAGGCTGGTCAAATCATCAACATCTGTGGAATGCTTCTTCCAGAGGAGTCTGAGATAGTTAAAAATATTTTACACTTCAAAAACAGTCAAAGCTGTTGAAAGATCTTTACTTTTTGATTTTACCTTTTGCTTTACCAGTTTTAATTTGTTAAATTAAAATTGGTAAAGCAAAAGGTAAAATCAAAAAGTAAAGATCTTTCAACAGCTTTGACTGTTTTTGAAGTATAAAATATTTTTAACAATCTCAGACTCCTCTGGATTTTTTAAAATGCGTATACATTTAATTTTTTTCAAAAGTCATCATGGATTCAGATAGAAAGCTGGATAGAAAAATAAAACCATACAAAGAAACTGTATGTAACTGTGAATATAACATAAGATTGTTAAAATGTACATACCCTCTGCAAATTGAAAATGCAGAGCTCTACAAATGTTATTTATAATATAATTTCTCAATCAAGTCAATGAATTTTTTTCCAGATCTCTTTTTTTGAACAGAACCAGACCCTGCATCTCTACCTCTAACTAATCTTCCCCAAAATGACTATAGCACTACTCTGATGGTGTATGAAAGCTCTGCTATTTCTGATGCTTTTTGCCAGGTATCTGCAGGTAAAGTATGTCTCTGGAACAGTTCATATTGTGCTTATAGCTGATATAGACCTCCACATATAGATATGTTATATGTGGTGGTAACAGGCACTACGTCAGTTCAGCCCTATTCTCTACTCCTGAGTTATTGTATACATTTATTTAAAAAGTCAGTAAGGTTTCTTCTTTCACAGCTGAAGTTACTGTTTAATTTCTTTTAAAATTTAGGCAGGCTTACTGTTTGAAGTATATCTGACTAGCAAACAGCATATATAAGAAGCAGTTACAAATGAAGACATTTAAACTATTTAAAATTGGCAGAAATTATCCTGACCTTTTGTTTTGTTTTTTCCAACTTGGATTTTAGTTTTCTTCCCCTTTTTCCAGTCCAACCAATCACAAATTCTGATCCTGAAAAACAACAGCTAAAAATCAGGTTACCATTGAACCCCAATATATACAATTAAGTCAGACTCCTGTTCAGATGAAGTACGCGTAATCAAGAATCCTTCCCTTAATATACATAATTCTGGATTATTTGTTAATCCACCATTATATATTACCTGGCTTAAAAATATTATCTACCAATCAGATACATCTCACAGAGAATAGGAATCTAGCTGCTGAATCAGACAACTGCAAACATCTATCTTTCTCTTCATTATATATAACTGCATACTCACCTAAAGAAGTTTCAGCTGTAAATGAGTGTTTAGTTCCTCTATTGGACTCAAAAACAAAACCTGGTAGATCTTCTTTTAAGATTGTAGCTTGCTGACCATCTGAATTATGAATAGCAATTTCTCCTTCCTTTAGACAGGTAAGAGACCAATTTCCTACTGTAAGTTTAGCAGGTCCTGGAGCTGATAAAATTGGCTGGCTGGTTGTGGATGGCTTTACCTGACTCCGAGCCCGCTGTAACTTCTCTAAAAATTCACTTCGGCTTTCTATTTAAAAAGAATAAAAAAATAATTTATATTTAATTTAATATTTAATTTAGCTTCCATGAAAGAATGTATCTCATGAAACAAGTGCAAATTTAGATTTTGGATTCAAGTTCTCAGGACTGTTTAAACACTGATTAGATAATATAATAGTATACAATAATGAAACTTAAGAGGGTCAACATAATATTTACATGCTTTGGAAAATGTTCTGAAAAAAATTAAATGCAATCAATTTATTTTTAAAACAAAGAAACCAAATTAGGCAGTTGAGATCTTATTTTTATTGAGAGAAATCCCACCAGTTTTCAGTTTGATATTAAAAGGAAGCATTTAAATTCTGAAAGAAAAAAGGATTGGATTGGGTAAGAAATGAAAGGGAAAAAATCTAAGATATTTTACAGTGACAGCTTATTGTGAGAATTTAGATTTTTTTTAATCTGCTACAGTAGCAAACTGTATCAGTGTAATATACTGCATAATTGCATAAATTGGTTTTGTACTTATATTTTTACTACAGTACAAATCTTAAAAACTAACTTTCTCTCCCATGAAATATACTCTACAAAAGACTGCATTATCTTCAACAGTCATTAAAACATTCAGTCCAACTAGGTTTGGCTGTTCAATCATGCTCCAAATACTTATATTTAAGTACCTTAACAAAGATGATTCATACCAAGCCCACGCCATTATTCTAGGAACTAGTAGCACAATGGAGACATGTGAAACTACACATATACTTCCAGCATTAAGGCAAAACCTTTATATTGAACACCTACACCCCAAGACTGATTTATGGAAAACCTGAAAGCAGCATTATGTGGTCTATATAAACAGCTTCCAATGTGATCTACTTACTATAAAGATTTCCCACCTATGTTTTCCACCTAAAAGCTGATCGACTATTGTTGATCGCTATTGTTATTGTTATTTTGACTACACAGGTTTTTATTTCTAGGGAACCTTTCAAGGGTTTATAATTTACTGTTTTTGGTGGTCTATTTTCTCTCGCAGAAAAACACTGAGAGATTCCCACTTTTGATAAGATTCATACACAGGACTAAGGCATACTATGGTTTCATTTGTTTTTGGCTTACTGCATAAAGGACTCAGCTTAACCTAAGGAATGAACAAAGACATAACTCTACCTGAAATGAATTGAAAACATATTCTGACGTATGCAAAAATGTAATGAAAATTCTTCTCAGAACTAGAATAATTGTACCAAATTGTGAGACAGCTATTTTATTCAGACATACCATACATACAGTCTAGTAGAGTCTGTCTCCTGTACTAGGTGAGTACAGGACTAGCCTTGAAGCTAGATGGTTGTCCAAAAACACTTACACACCAGCACCACTTGGGAATTAAAGTATTTCCTAATATTTCTAAAACTGAATTCAGTTATTAAACACAAAATTATTCAGAATCAATCCTCAAAGTATTCTTTTAGCTTCACATCATGGGAAAAGTCATTTCCTGAGAATTTGAATCTTCAATTATTGTACAGCAATCCTATAGTTCCATTGCACGCTATTTTTATTATTTCCTAATATTTAAAAATTAGTTGTTGCAATTATAAAAAACTACTAAAGGGAGACAGCAGGCAATATCTATTAAGTTTAAAAATTACAGATGGCTTAGTAAAATTCAGTATGAAACATTTCTGTTGAATGTCTGTCACAATTTCAATTTGGCTGAGGGAGTTTATACTACTCATCACACATACATGCATTTCATTCTGCTAGCTAGATGCAAGCCACATCATTCCAATTTCTGTACCTGGAATGCAGTTTATCATTCTTACACATTATCTTTTATGATTGTTTAATATTAGTATGCATGGAAAAGAATGAAAACATGAAACTACGATGTTCACTGAACAGAGTTACTAGAAGTTACTGTTACATGCCAATTTGACAAAAGCATCACTGACCACCTTCCACCTGTTTACATCCTTTACTATTTAGGGAGGCAATTCCTGTAAAATAGAACATCTCAAAATCAAACATATAAAAAGTAATTTGTAATTAACTTTTTAAAATATTACTTGAGAACAAGATTGTACCTGAACTGTCAGATCCTCCTTCAGGACTACCACTGGAATACATTGTAGCTAGCTTCCCATCCAAAATAAATCTGAACCATCCATTGCTTCCATTTGAAAGTTCCAGGGCTGCAGCATCACTCCAAATATATAGGCAGTCCCTTCCTCTAATAATTGACCAATCTCTCCAGTGATAGGGTTTACCCTGCTGCAATTCTTTGGCATCTTCTTGAGGTTCATCTTCCTGTAAATCAAGATTATTAGAGTACTTGAATGTACATACGGTATATTTTTTAAAAAAACACCAATTTTATTGCAAACTAACTCAATTTGCATTTTCTGAACGTTACAAGTACAATTTTGCAGTTTTTACCAATTTTATAACGCAGTCTATAAATAAAAAGTACTAAAGACCAGACAAAATGCATGTCTCAGAAAGATTAGCATAAATGTTCACATAACTTATACAAAACAACTAATTGATGAAAAAGTGAAACGTTTTACTGGTAAATATAAGAAACTGAATGAAAAAGGGAACTAGCAAATCAATCACTTTATATTAGCATGTTCATAAAGTTATGTTTCACTGTATATTATGCTATATAATATAGATTTCTATATAATCAGTTATAAATGATAAAATACAGCAAGATTATCTACAGGCAACTTTCTTGCACAAAACTTCTGAATTTCTATAAGCAACCATAATTTGAAGAAGCACTATGGTGTATTTAAGAAAGTACATCTAAAAATCACATTATGGATATATTTCAATTCTATCTTTCATATGCTTTCTTCCAAGTATAGATTAAGAAGCAGAAACATTTATAAAATACAAACCAATGCATTTTGCAAAGGTTTCTTTTTGAAAGGTAAACAGTTAATATAGTTTTAGGGTTCATATAGAACAGAGTATTAAGTTTTCCTTAACATGGTAGCTTTTGGACCAGAACTGTATCATTTACCAATCAGCATATGTTAAATGAACTTAGAAAAATCAAGAATATATTGATTTCATTAAATTGCTTGCCTCTACCTTACAAGCCTGGTATATTAAACTATATCAGCCTAAACTGGTTCTCTAGCAGACTTTATGACTAATTCCAAGAATTCTATTTCAAATCAGCATGTATTTCATTACTAAAAGTTAATACTAGGGTTCTATAGTTTAACCCTGAGGCAGACAACTGTAATACCTGAATTATTTTCTTTCCCAATGGAGCTCCCTCTAATATGGCTATTAAATCAGCATAATTTCCCTCCACACAACTATTCTGAGTTGTAACATAAGATTGTGCCGTTCACTTTAGAACCAACTTATAACAATTAAAGAAATAAACTTTCCCAAGCATGTTCTGAAAATCTAGACCTGCCCTCAAAACAGAAATATGAGAGAACATCATCTTGCTGCATAAATACAGGTCCTCTTGCATGATACTTTGCCTATAAGCAAAGCAAAGCCATTACTAGAATTCTCTGCATTTGTCACTGAATTCAATATTTTTAAATTTCAAACATTTATTAGAACTATGGCTAAATATTGGATCAAATTCGTACTTTCTCTGGTTTAGACTCTTCTTCATTCTCATCATCTGAAGATGGTCCAGCCAAAGTTGATACTTTACTTATTACACCAAGTCTAGCAAGTTGGTCCAAGAAAAGATCACCTCCTTTATCCACCAAATCTCTTATGATCTGCAAAGCTAATAAATGGCCATCATCATCATCCTGCAAAAGTAACATAGAATGAAAAAACTTCTCAGCAATTTCTTCATGATTTGATGTACAATTAAAATTAACATTGACTACATGAAACTGACAAACAGAAATTCTTAAACAAGCTGGTAGTAATGATTATTCTAACAACCTGAATGCTAGGAATACTTTGGTACAGAGGGGCACACATATCAAAAAGCTTTGGGCTTCTTTGTACAACAAACTAAACTAAAACTAGAAGTTTCATCTATCATGTAAGCAGTACAAAAGTAACACCAATCCCAGTTGCACAAGTGAAATAGAAGGGGCGTTGTCTTAACTGAAAACCTTTTCTCAGCACGGAGATGGAGAATCCACCAATGGGTTTAGACTGTATTCCTGCCCAATCAGATCAAGTCAGCCAAACTTGCCATGCCTGTCCTGGACTAGGGCGTCCCAGTCTCGATGCGGGCGAAGCCAATGACTGACAGCAAGACGTGTTGGCTCCTGAAACTAACCCTAGGCCTAAAAGACCTGTGAGGGCGGGAGTGGATTCTCTATCTCCGTGCTGAGAAAAGGCGTTCAGGTAAGACAACACCCCTTCTCCAGCACTGGAGATGGGGAATCCACCAATGGGACATACCAAAGCCTACTGTCCCTGAGGGAGGGGAGCAGGCCAGTCCGGTGTGATATCTCAAGGTACGACCTGTTGGAGAACCCTCCTGCCAAGGGAGGCCTCCGCCGAGGTGAACCTGTCTATCTTATAATGGCAAATAAAGGGCGATGGTGAAGACCACGTGGCCGCCCTGCACGTCCTTAATGGACGCCTGAGTGGCCCAAGCCACAGAAGTAGCCACACTACGGGTTGAGTGGGCTGTGACACGTCATAGAATTGGCAATGACTCAGACTGGTACGCCTCCACAATACACACCCTGATCCACCTGCCAATCGTGGAGGATACCTTCCGACCCTTGGAAGAAGGATGGAAAGAAATGAAGAGGGTTTCAGAATTGCGGAAGACAGCTGTTCGTGACATGTAGTAACGGAGTGCTCTGCGCATGTCCAGAAGGTGCCGTTCCAGAGCATGCGATGGATTAGGGCAAAAATCTGGAATCACGATTTTCTGAGCCCTGTGGTATAGAGAATTGACTTTAGGAAGGAAGGTAGGGTCTAGACGAAGGATCACTCAATCCCGGTGAAAGATGCATAAGTCATCCCTGGTAGAAAGTGCCGCTAATTCCAATATCCGTCGTGCAGAAGTAATTGCCACCAGGAAGGCAACTTTGTGCGATAAGTATCGCATATCACACATCCAGAGAGGGTCAAAGGGCAATTTGGTGAGAGCCCGGAGAACCCGCGACAGTTCCCAAGAGGGGTACCTATGCACTACAGGGGGCTTGGTGTTTGTGGCACCCTTGATGAATGAGTGAGTGACTAAGGGACACCACGGTGACACAGGTCAGTATTGTGGAGAGAGCAGCGACCTGTCTGCGCAATGTATTCAGAGCCAAGCTCCTCTCCAGACCCTCCAGAAGGTAATCCAAAATATTTGGAATCGTTAAGTCAGAAACGGACAAGTGATGAGTCGTGCACCACGAACAGAAATTCCTCCACGTGGCCTCAAAAATCCGGTTAGTAGAGGGCCGATGGGAGGCCTGGATTATGGTAATGACGCCTGGCGAGCAGGACTCCTGGGCTAAGACCTTGCGCTCAAGTGCCAAACAGCTAACTGGAGCCATTGGGGATCCGGATGAAGGAGGGTCCCCTGGCTGAGGGAGACCCAGTCCGGAGGAATTTTCCATGGGGCCACTATGGAAAGATTCACAAGGTCGGTGAACCATGGTCTTCGCGGCCAGTACGGGGCACTAGAAGAACCTCCGCCCTCTCCTGAAGGAGCTTGTGGACGAATGCCGGAAGAAGGAGGGGGAAAGGCATAGAGCAATCCCTCCGGCCACGGATTCCAAAGGTCATACGTCCATTCTGCCCCTAGAGATGGGAAACGGGAGAAAAACCTTGGTAAGTGAGTTTTGATTGGAGAGGCAAAGAGGTCTAGGACTGATAATCCAAAGCGGTGGGAGATTGCCTTGAATAAGCTCGGATGGAGACGCCATTCCGAATGGTCCACCATCGACCTGCTCAGGAAGTCTGCCTGTGTGTTTGCCTCCCCTGATATGTGGTCGGCTTTGATGGAGGCAAGGTTGGTCTCTGCCCAGGAGCCCAGTAAAAGGGCCTCGGTCAAGAGTGCATGGTTCACATGGGCCTTCGCCGCTACACTGTCCGTGAGGACCAATACGTGGCGCTTCGCCACCATGCTGTGGAATTGACGGAGCGCCAGGTGTATGGCCCTGAGCTCCAGCCAGTTGATATTGTGCTGAAGGTTGGAGCGGGACCTTCGGCCTTGGACCCACTGTGAGCGAAGGCGCACTGCCCAGCCGAACAGGCTGGCGTCGGTCATAAGGGTGAGGCGATCAGGTTCCTTGAAGTAGGACCCCTTGAGCATGGCCGATGAGAGCCACCACTGAAGGGAGTGTGAGACCTGAAGTGGGCCTCTCACCCTTCGATTGGAGGAACTGATGTTCAGTCTATGGAAGGGGAGGAGGAACCACTGGAGGATCCTGGAGTAGAGCCTGGCCCAGGGTACAATTGCTATGGCTGAAACCATCTTCCCTAGCAATTGGGAGAGGCTGGCCAACGTCACTGTTTGGCTTCTGCGAGCCTGGAGAACCAATTCCCGTATGCTGTCCCAGCACTCCTCGGATAGATAGACCCGACATTCCAACGTGTCTATGATGGCCCCTAGGTGTTGTAGCCTGGTTGTGGGAACCGTATGGCTCTTGGAAAAATTTACCGAGAACCCATGACTCTGGAGCAGCCATGTCGCCAGTTCAAGGTCCGACTGAGCGGCCTGGATAGACGATGACTGGATCAGAATGTCGTCTAGGTAACACTGGACTCTGACCGGCACCATTCTCAGGTGAGCTGCTAGAACCGCCAGGATCTTGGTAAAGATTCTTGGGGCCGAGGAAAGGCAGAATGGGAGTCACTTGTACTGGTAATGGTGGCTTTTGTAGGCGAACCTGGTTGAGAGAGATGGGGATATGGAGATACGCTTCCGTGAGGTCGATGGATGTCAGGAAGTCCCCTTTTCTTATGCTTCCCAAACGCTGGAGCGTTTGCATCTTGAATTTTCGATATGCAAGATGATAGTTTAACCCCTTTAGGTCTAGTATAGCTCTCCATGCCCCCGAGGTTTTGGGGATGACGAAGAGAATGGAGTAAAATCCCCGACCTCACTGATACAACGGCACTGGTTCTATGGCCCTGATGCTCAAGAGATAACGAATGGCCTCTTGCATCAGTTTTTTTTTTGTGGGATTCTTTAAGTGAGGACAAGAAAGGAAACGGTTCAGCGGGTTGGAGATGAACTCCAGGGACAGTCCATGACGGACGGTGTTCAGGACCCGGGCATCTGTGGTGGTGGCCTCCCACTGGTTGGCAAAGAGGGAAAGTCTGCCCCCGTGGGAGGATCCACCCGAGAGTCACTTTGACCGGCAAAATGGGCGGCCGCTCCTGCGAAAGGGCCATTTGCCCTGGAACTGTTGCCTGGGTCTAAAAAACGGTCTGTCAGGCTGTCTGTCCTGTCTGACAGGAAAGGGGCGGTTGGAATGGGAATAGCCGGACCTAGCTCCTGCCCGAAAGGACTGCCTCCGAGTGTAAGGGTTGGCCTGTTTGTCGGAGCGCTTAATGAGATGGTTAAGGACCTTATGCTTGTCCTTATTCTCTGTGAGATATGGTTCAAGAGCTTCCCCGAACAGCCTTCCCCCTTGATAAAGGGCTGCTGATAAGTGCCATTTGGATTTGGCATCAGCCTGGCAGTGCTTCAACCAGAGCATACGGCGTGCAGTAATGTTGGATGCCATAGCCCTGGAGGAAAATCTGGCGGCGTGTAGTGTGGCATCGGAAGCATATTCCGCTGCCGCCACCAGCTTGCTCAGGTCCTGATGCGTGCGGATATCCTCCGCCGGAATCCTGGCCTGAAACTGTCTAAGCCAGAGGAAAGCAGACCTATTAAAAAAAGGATGCAGAGGTAGATGCTGATAGCCCACACCGCAGCTTGATGGGTCCTGTGGAACGTGAGCTCCCATCTGTGATCCTCAGCCTTGAGAGCCTCAGATATATCGCCAGAAATGGCGGTGGGGGATACAAGGGGACCTAAGGGCTCGTCCATCGCGGGCACCTCCAGGGCATCGGTCAGGTCCTGGGCCACGTTGAAGAGCCTTTTCTCATTCCCACTGGGGAGAGGAAAGGTGCCCGGGGAGGCCCACTGTTTGCGGACCGCGTTTAGAAACATGGGCAGACAAGGTATAAGGTGTTGGGTTATTACCGGTTCGGTGAAGACCATGTCTGCCTCCGAGTCAAGAGTGGTCATCGATGCTGGTGCTGAGCGATTGGGTCCGATATGATCTGTGGAGCTGGCCTTGCAGAGCAGGGAACAAAAAAGGAAGGGTTAAACAAACCACCAAACGATGGTGCTTCTGGGGAGGGTTCCTCCTCTCTGACCATGGGATCTCCAGTTCAGCATCGTACTCACGAGAAGATGAGGCATCTGAATAAGAGGACTGAGAAGGGGAAGAAGGCGCGAGGAAAGCCACAGAAGCTGACTGATGAATCGGAGGGGAAATGACCGAATCTGGCCTAGGTGCTTGCGCCCTGGCCTCTAGAGCACGCTTTACCACCTGTGCAATCAATGCTTTTAGGCGGTCCTCCGTGGGAAAGGAGACTGATTCAGTTGCTCTGAGCCCAGCCACAGTGGGGGTAAAGGTGGCTTCAGGAGCAGAGAGTTGGGCCCGTGGAGCGGGAGGCTGAGAGCTGGGGTAAGAGCTGGCTGGGTCACTAGATACTGGAGAGGAAATAAGCTACCCTGTTGACCAAACTCCCTGGGTAGAGGTGGAGGGACCCAGGGGGCAAATCGAAGAGAGGCGCTTTGGCTTGTTTAGCCTCTATCCTGGCTTGCTGTTGTGCTTTAGAGAACTCTTTCTCTAGGGCCTGTTGTCTCCTTGTGGCCTGCTTCTCCACTCTTTTGGACGTTTTTTCCGCAGATTTGACCTTGGCCGAAATCCTGCCTGCGGCCTCCTGATTGGAGGATTTGCGCTGTTTTGGGACCGATGAAGTTGGTAAGACATCCTTTGTGACAGTCCTAGTATCCTCCATTCTCGTAGATGAACTCAGGTGCACGATAGGGTACGCCTGGTATCCAGATACTGCGTAGGTGGGAGGGAGGATAAACTCAAGTGCACGATAGGGTACCCCTGGTATCCAGATGCTGCGTAGGTGGCAGGGAGGAAGTCAAGAGCAGGGGATGTGCTGGTCACCCTGCCCCCGTGGTCACCAGTCTGGAGCTATCTGGCTGACCAGACATGTGGGCAGCTGCGTGTTGTTGCCGGCCAGCTACATGGAGAATGGCAACACAGCGTGCGCGGTGTGCGGGCTTGCAGGACGGCGAAATCCCGTGTGATGTCACAGTAGGCACTGACCGCTTCAGGGTGACCAGGTATGGAGACACCAAGCCAGGGCCTGAGACCTAGATGGCGTACTTAAATCTACCTGAAGAATCAACCGATTAGAGAGTAAACTCTGTTTGCACCTCTTGGGGATGGTTACCAGGCCTGCAGGCCTGAGTGGATGCAGCCTAGGTGTCTTCCAAAATGGCGACCGTGCTGGGTCCCTTAAATGACTGGGAGAGAGGGAGGTCAGTTGGAAAGAGGAATCCCCCTCCCCCTTTTGTGAGCGTCCCAAGCACACGAGAACAAAGGCTGCACAGGCCTCAAATTGGTGGACACTGAGGCAAAGCCGCCCTGTGCAGGCCTCAAAATGGTGGCCGCTGAGGTGAAATGGGCCCTGTGTAGGCCACAAGATTGCGACCACACGAGGGAGCTACGAAATGGGCCTTGTGTAGGCCGCAAGATGGCGTGAGGGGGCTACAATCAGTGGTCTTTGACGAGGGAGGCTAGTTGTGTTGCCTCCCTCATTCTCCCCTTTGGGTCCTCTGAGTAGAGCAAAAAAACTGTCCTTATACTTATCCAGACGCGCACTAGCCTCAAACGGCCGTTTTTGGCTTGCGCGCGCACCCAGTCGATAGGACTGCAGCCGCAGTCACCGAAAGGAGGAAAGGTTGCAAACATAAAGGCACTGGAACGTAAGAAACGCCCCCTTTTCGAACACGTGCTATCCTCAGAAGGCTGTTTTCAGCCTGTGTGCTTTTCCGGCTTTGGAGCTGCAGCCGCAGGCTCCGGAAAACAAAGAGGCTCCAAATTCTCGGAAAAGCAGCAGAAGCGGCTGCGCAAACACGTGCTGGCCTCAAATGGCCGCTTTTGGCTTGCGTGGGTGTTCCAAAGCTAGAGTTCCAGCCCCAGACTTTTTAAAGGGAGGGAAGCTGAAAACAAGCCTCGAGGACAAAGGAGGAGGTGAACTGCAGCACTGATCCCAGTGCTGCCTGAAAAGGGGAAAGTAATCCTTGCAGAGGGGAGAAACAGCTTGAAACCCGTTGTGAAGGAAAGAGGAATGGAAGCCTCCGTTCCTCAGGGAAGGCGAGGATAAATTGTTCTGGAGAACAGTCAGGCTGAAAACAGTGCTGAGTACAGAGCTGCTCAGAAAACTGTGGGAAAAAAGAGAAAATCCACCAATGGAAGTGTACCTGCTTATGAGCCAAACTTGCACGTCTGTCCTGAGCAAGATCAAGTCGAGACTGGGACACCCTAGTCCAGGACAGGCGTGGCAAGTTTGGCTGACTTGATCTGATTGGGCAGGAACACAGTCTAAACCAGTGGTTCTCAACCTTTCTCAGGTTGAGACCCCACTTGCCCCGCCCATGCGCGCCACGACCCCGGCGGATGCGCAGATCGGCCCGTCGCACGCGCCACGCATGCGCACATCCGCCCGTCGCGGGCCGCCATTTTGTTTTTTAATTTTTTTAAAAAAAAATTTAAAAAAAATCCAAAAAAATGGCGGCCACGACGGGCGGATCTGCGCATGCGCGGATTGGCCCATCGCACGCACCACGCATGCGCGCATCCGCCCATCGCGGGCCGCCATTTTGTTTTTTATTTTATTTTTTTTAATTTTTTTTAAAAAAATTTCCGGCGCGACGGGCGGATCTGAGCGTGCGCGGCGCGCGCGCGCCAAAAAAATAAAAAAAATAAAAAAATAAAAATAAAAAAAACAAAATGGCGGCCGGCGGTGCCCGGCAACCCCCATGAAATGGTCGCGCGACCCCAAGGTTGAGAACCACTGGTCTAAACCCATTGGTGGATTCTCCATTTCCAGTGCTGGAGAATAATAGTTAGAAGGAACCTTGGAGGTTTCTAGTCCAATCCCTGCGCTAGTAGGAAATCCTATACCATTCCAGATAAAGGTTTATTTTATTTATTTACTTAAACTTATATGCCGCCCTTCTCCTAGGACCCAGGGCGGCTTACAAAAACAATACAATAAAATTATACAATAAAATTAATCACATTCATACAGCATACAAGCACAGTCAACTCACAGTCGCTGATGGAGGGACATTCCTAGGCCCAGGGGCAGAGCACAGGTTGTCTAATCTCTTCTTAAAAACCTCCAGTGATGGTGGACCCACAACGTCTGGAGGCAAGCCTTGTATTTTTGTATGATTCTTATATGATATATGCAAGATATAGACCAGGGGTAGGCAACCTTGGCTGTTTTATGACTCATGGACTTCAACTCCCAGAATTCCTGAGCCAGCATAGCTGGCTCAGGAATTCTGGGAGTTGAAGTCTATGAGTCATAAAAGAGCCGAGGTTGCCTACCCCTGGTATAGACAGTCCCTGTTTAGCAACCACAGTTGGGACCAGCAACTTGGTCCCTAAGTTATGTAGTCACTAAGTGGAAAAATCACATAACCCCAACTGTGCTGATGATTTTACTTCAACTTTCCTTTTCCGCCATTTCCCCACTTTTATGAATGTTTACCCAGTCGCTGTAATAATTAGCAAGAGGGGAATTGCTTGAAATTACATTCATTTGAGAGAAAGGGATTATAAGATAGTAAACGGACACACAGTGAGGAATACATATTGAAAGGACTATAATAGCAGTGGCTATTTACCTGGCAGCTTTGGACTGTTTAGAAGGTAAACAAAGCCAGAAAGTGTGAAAGTGATTGAAGTCTTGTCAGTAACAGTAGGGAGCCGGCTAATTAAAGCCAAGAACTGAGCTTGTTTTCTTGGAGTTAGCATATTTTGGGAAAGCACTGAGATAGAGAAAAAACAGATTGCTTGTTAAGCAATCTCTCTGCAAGGGAGGGTAAAAAAAAGTACTATATTGGTGAACATGTGACTGAGAGAGATGCTGCAACGGTCATAAGTAGTTACTTTTTCAACATGCTCATAACTTCAAATGGTCATAATTTCAAAATGCCCAAGATAGCCACTAAATGAGGTCTACCTAAAAGTTGCTCAAAATTACTTTCAACTGATATCTCAGATGGATTCATCCATATCAATTCATTGAGATATATCTTCTTACTTGATTGGTAGTGACTGAATTTTTATTATTAATTTCTATATAATATATATACTTTTATAGCACAAAATTATAGACATTCAAAAAATGAAGTGCAAAACATTTTGAATTTGAATTTAATTTTGTGCATAAAACAGCTGTTTCATATTGCGACTATTTGACCGTTTGAGAAGCTTAAATACTTAATACGTGAAGTATTAATACCACTTTACAATGCCATGGTAAGGTCACACTTGGAATACCATATCCAGTTTTGGTCACCACAATGTAAAAAAGATATTGAAACTCTAGAAAGAGTACAGAGAAGAGCATCAAAGATGATTAGGGGACTGGAGGCTAAAACATATAAGGAACGGTTGCTGGAATTGGGTGTGTCTAGTTTAATGAAGAAAAGGACGGGGGCGGGGACATGATAGCAGTGTTCCAATATCTCAGGGGCTGACAGAAAGAAGAGGGAGTGAAGCTATTCTCCAAAGCACCTGAAGGAAGGACAAGAAGCAACGGATGGAAACTAATCAAGGAGAGAAGCAACCTAGAACTAAGGAGAAACTTCCTGACAGTTAGAACAATTAACCAGCAGAACAACCTGCCTCCAGGAGCAGTGAATGCTCCAACACTGGACGTTTTTAAGAAGAGACTGGACAGCCATTTGTCCGAAATGGTATAGGGTTTCCTGCCTGAGCAGGGAGTTGGACTACATGACCTCCAAGGTGCCTTCCAACTTTATTATTATTATTACTTCCAAAATAATTGAAATTGCCTTTTTCAAACTCATAACAGAGACTTTCAAATTTATATTGTTTTGCACATTGCTAGAAGAAAATAAAATATATAAAAATGAAGTACCTCTTGATCTAGAACAGTAGCAGTAATCTCAACCAATACTGTAGGTAAATTATGTCCAGCGTCTGAGTCACAAACCTCTTTGAGAAGAGCTCCAGAACAAAAGTGAATCATTTTTCTGATGAGAGCAAGACTTGCTTTTCTATACAAGAGAAAATAGCATATTTTAAAATTAAGAGGGAAAATATTTCTGGGAATTACATACTAAGTTTTGAATTTAAAGCCAATTTACTTGCTTTATATTACTCTCAACTGAAATCAGATTTTTACTCCAACCAGTTAAGAGCTATTTAGAGTCACACCACTGCTTCACTCCATTGCTATTTTCTCTTCTCACACATGGTTACCTACATATACCTTTATAGAGTAACATTGGGATACAAGCTATGACAACTCAAAATCGAACTTGAGTATTAGGGTAACAATAAGCATAAGTAATATGGTAATTTGAGAGAAAGAATCAGCAAGCTTAAAGTCTTTTTTTTAGTCAGAATAATATTAATCTGATTCTTATGACATATTTCAATTCATATCCATGAAAGAGCCTTTTCCTTCTTTTTTACCTTATTGAAGGCAGCATAGTTTGCTGGAATGTCTGTGCAAACACAGGTAACAGTCTTTTCAAGTATATTGGTGCCATTTCTGGATCACCTCTGGGCTCATTTGATTCGTCTTCATCTTTGTTGGCATCTTTCTTTTTCTTTTCATCTCCTTTGTTAACTGGACACATCCAGTCACCTACAATTTGTTTAAAGAAATTTCTATCAAAGGTTTTTAAAAAGCATTTTGTTTAGTTGTACTGATTAGTGCAAACTTAGACATTCTGAACTGAATAAACTTCACACCATTTTCTGACAGAATTCAGAGTTGAGTATAAGATAGAAACACCCCTACTTACACCAGTTGATTACCTTTGCCTGGACCTTCTGGTTCAGTTTTCAGTAGTTTCTGATTCCCTCAACCATACTATTTTTCTGGAGCAGCTGTAAGATTTGAGGAAACTGTGTTCCAGTAGTTCCAGGGATTCCTCAGTGGACAGTGCCAGTCAATTAGACTATTGTAAAGTGATCTGAATAGGACTGCCTTTAAAGATGACTCAGAAACTGCATTTGGTATAAAATGCAGTGATCTCTGTGTTAAAGGGCCCTATATGCTAACAGCACTATCTCTGCATTAGTTCCAGGGATTCCTCAGTGGACAGTGCCAGTCAATTAGACTATTGTAAAGTGATCTGAATAGGACTGCCTTTAAAGATGACTCAGAAACTGATTTTGGTATAAAATGCAGTGATCTCTGTGTTAATGGGCCCTATATGCTAACAGCACTATCTATGCATTATAGACCCAATTGTTTCTGGGGGCAATTCAAAAGAATGGTTCTAACTTATAAAGCTCTCCATGATTTGGTGTTGAGCTACCTTCAAGACCATGTAATTTAACTGGAACTGAATTACTCCAAAATTACTTGTAGTTCTTTACTTCTGTGAAGCTAGAAAAACTGAGATCAGAAGGAGATATTTTTCAGTAATGGCACCTACATTGTGGAAAAGCCTCTCCCAGGAAACTAGACCAGCTATAAGACTAACAAGAACAACAACAATTTATACGCCACTCAACTCCCAGTTCTCACTGGGTGTTTTACAATATGAATATCAAAAACATTATTTTAGTTATAGAAGCAAGTTAAAACAGAACTTTTCTGAGGGCATTTTAAATATAGTATTTTGAGGGAATTCCATATATATGTTTACATTGCTTTGTTACTATTTTTAATTTTTGTAATAATTGTATTTTTATATTATGGGTACTATATGTTTAGATACTTTGTAATATGTACACTGCAAAGAGATGCTCTAATACAGTATAGCAGTTATAAAAACTAATAAATTAAAAAATAAACAAATAATTAGAAAAAAATACAAATTAGCCAGTTTATACATTTGATAACTGGTACCATAAAAAGGCAATCATATCGTTATTTTAATCATCATACTGTTGACTAGTAATTGTATTATTATATCTGAACTGCAGCTTCAGAAATGTCAAACTGAACTAACAAAATTTCCTCCCCAAATTATGTTGTACATATTTTTTCCCCTCACAGTTCAAATCATTCAATACCAGATGAAGGTTCATGATTCCTATGTTGTTTCAGAACTGTCAAGGCAATGGTAGATATCACTGATTGGGACAATCAGTATTTCAAACTATAAACAATAACCAAATCAGTCTAATTACATTTTACAATATGCTAACTGAATGCATCTTGATATTCACATATTGAACTTGAATTTTAAGAAAAAATAAGATTAGCAACTTTTCACACTAACCTGGAGACTGAAGAATAGCGACTACTTCACTATGTCCTCTTTCACGAGCTTTGTCCAAAGGAGTCTTTCCATCTTCATCTCTCAAATCTGGATTAGCACCATGTCTCAAGAGAGTCTACAAGGAATCAAATGTTTATTACTAAACTTTATTTGAAAAAGATTTAATTTCACATGGGAAAATACTAGATCTTGCTTAATGTGAGGTCCTGCCTCAGCTAATCCTCCCAAGAAAACAGAACTCTTGAAACAGGCATCATTTCAAAAGGAATTTTTATCGAGAGGCAGTGATAGCAGTGTACATATTACAAAGTATGGAGTTTGGAGATATTTCAGATGATGTATGAAAATAAATTTAAATCACTGTAATTGTGACAGCTGATAAGGAACCTATCAGTGAACAAAACAAGAAGCCTGAATGAACAGGTGTATCATGAATGAGCAATCAATAAAATAAAATTCTTTCAAATTGTACATCACATGAAATATTTGATATACTTAAATCAAATTTAGGTTCTCTTTAGAAAGGAACATCGGTAGGTTAATTTATTTCTATTGTTGCATTATTTAAAAAAGTAGAGCAATAGCCAAATGGTTACTATAAAATTCACCTTTGCTACCTGTGGTCTTCCAAAACATGCTGCATAATGTAAAGATGATGACCTTTGACCCCTATTCACATCAGCACCCCGTTCACAGAGAAATTCAACCTGTTTTATATAAGAACAACAGGTTAGGTATATTTATACATTCTCCCTATGAAAAAATGTTAACCCCATTATTTTATTCCATGTTTACCATTTCTTGAGTTCCAAAAGCTGAGGCCCAGTTTAAGAGGGTCTGTCCTACATCATCCATAAAATTTACTTCAAAAGCTGTGGAGAAGGGGAAAAAAACTTCCTCTATTTAATGAAATTAACACAACAAACATTAATTTTCAGCTTGTATCCTGCACATCATGCAAACCTATAAACTCTTTTTTTAAATTAAGACACACGTGGTACCCTGACACTTTTTGATGCAAAAATGTTGTCCCGGTACTTGTTTGTTTGATACTCAACACACTGTGATAGGAAGAGGTGGAGGGCTGTGGGAATGGGCAGAAAGTAGGCCATGCCAGAAAGGTCACTGCAAAAGAAAGTGGGGGATGGCCACAGAGGGCAAACCTATTGGGAAGATCACTGACACAGGAAAAGGGACAGCAAACAGGAAGTCCTTCCCGGCTGAAACTAAGGGTGACATGGTTTCTTTGGTACTCCTTTTTAGTACTTGTCGTGCCTCCCAGTACCAATTAATGTCTGGTACCAAGGTACCACTGTATAGCCAGTCCTATTAAAAAGTTCTGGTCAAAACTTATATCGAAAAAGAACAGTTTGCTTACCTCCTGTGTCAATAGCATCTATTAGAGCATCAGTATCTTTACTACGAATGCAATCTATCAATTGCCGGTGGGAACGTTCCCCAGTACTATCCAATCTACGAAGTCCTGGGATTCTTCCTGTGGACCCAGCACTTGATTTTGGCAATGCTTTCCGTCCTTCAAACAGTAATACCAAAAGAAGATCTACCAAACGCATGGTATCAAGTACACATCTTTCATCGCCCTGCAATGCACTTTCTATAGAATCTGGAAGCTCAGATCTTAGGAGATCCTAGAAATAATTGAAAGTATGAACAATAAAAATATAATTTCAGAAGATCCAGTGAGAAAGGGATTAGATCATCATCCAAAAAAAGCCAAGGTTTTATATATAAATCAATTGCAACTGGTTAACATTTTAAATTAACATACTGTGAAATTACAATGTGTAATTACAATAACAATATGAAAGTCATTGTTTCTCAACTATAGTTTTTAGAATGTACAAATGTGACATAGATGTCATTATTTTTTAAACTATTACTTAGCAGTATCCCAAGAACACTTACGTGTGTTACTACCGGAGAGCCTCTGCAGAGAGTTGATAACAGGCTTACTATAGTTGACACCTGATTACTTAATTTAGAGTCTGCAGTTGCAGTTGGTGCCCCTGTGCTACTCCGGCCAGGTTTACATGCTGAAGATGGTCCTGAAACAGTACCACCTGCTGCAGCCATACGAGATAACAGCTCTTCAGTTAGTCCATGTTTGGCTAATGGTGCTGGATCAACTCCACGGCGAGTAAATCTATCAGCTAGTGAAGCAAAACATCTCAGTGCACCATCAGAAACCTGAAGGAGATAAATACATATATGATTATTCTCAAAGAACCATGACATAAGTTCTTTCAGGATTCTTATTTAGTATAGCAAATTATACTTACTCGAGACTATGCTCAAACATTCTTTAGATATTCTACTGCTGCTACAGACTATATCCTTAAAGCTACTAGTTTGTGCGTTCACAATTGATTATGTTCAGCTACAGAATCCTTGCTTATTCCTATTATTTTTCTTGTGACCCATTCCAACAATTCACCAAGCAAGAGAAACAAAAGTATTTTTACCCAAGTTTGCCCTCCATCTTCGTTCTGTCCAATATGACCTTATTTAAATTCTTCCTAAATAGCTACCTTTTTATGTACACTGTCTTTTCTCTAATGAGAAAAGAAAAAATGATCAAGATAGTTTTGCAATTCACAACGTATAACCCATAGGATTTAAACAGAAACAGTTTCTGATAAGACACATATAAATCTCCAAATAACCATGAGTGTGATACCTTAAGCGTTTCTAGCATGGAATTATTGTGGGGTAATAAGTAGAGATGAAAAAAGCATGTACACTGCTTTCAACAAAAGTACAGTAATATGTGTTATAAATATTATCTTAATAAATATTCAGTAATGCTTCCAAGCTAATAACAGTTTATTTATTTATTTATAATTTAATTTATAATTAAGGAATCACATAGGTCATCAAGATTATTAACTGTTTACCTGATGATCTTCATGTTTTAATAGACTTGAAAGGGATTCAACACAGATCTCTAAAGAAGAATCCTGTGGTTCCATTTTTCCACAAAGTCTGGATACCACAGCCATAGCAGAATGTAAAGTATCTTTATGAACAAGATGCCCACTATCACGAATAAATGTCAGCACACAGTTCAACCCTCCAGCTTCAAACACAGCACCAGATTCACGGGTACAGATAAGTTCCAACACCTAAATGCAAATGGAATTTTGGGATCAACTCATGGCAAAAAACCCCATGCTCTTAAAGTTCTCTTATCTTACTGAATCAATATTTTTTTAAATGAACAGGTGTTTATCAATCAACAGCTTTCTTTAAGGTGAAAGAACAAGTCATGCTATTAAACAGCACAGCAACTGAAATTACGTGTGTCCATATAAAAAAGATGGGAAAAGAAATGACAATAAAGCTCTAAACAGAAAACATCAGCACAAAGTTATAGAAATGTCGTAATGAAATAGAGCAGATAATACATTAACTAGCTGGAGGAAAGCATATTCATTTTTAAACAGTATAAAAAAGCAACTTCTGAAAACAACCTTCATAAATCAGTGTCAGAAAATTGTTCAGGTTTTATGACAGGGTATGTGTGAGTGATATGAATAAATACTGAAACAACTACTATATTAATATTTGATTGGATTAATGCAAATTGTTTTTTCTGAAACTTAATTTAGACCAGAGTATATTTTAATATACAATAAATTGATATGAACACGCGTTTAAAAGCTTTCTAGATTTGTAACTAGTTTAACTAGTTTTTAAGTTAAATATCTGAAGATCAAGCTATATAATTTTTATACAGACTAAGATAATCGATGACAGTTGCGAACAGGAAACAAGAAGGTAATAACATTCCTATATCTCAATCTGATTAAAATGTTCTCAGGTGTTGTCAGCCCTACAAAGAAAAACATATTAGCACTTTTTCCCCTTTGGAAAGAAGCCATTTGTTTTAGCAGTTAAGGAAGAATGTGGAAGGACTGGGGAAGGGAGTACAGGTAATCCCCAAGTTGCGAGCGTTCCCTTAGCAAACATTCGAAGTTACGTGATAAGCGTCCCCTAGTGCTCACAAGCAAATCCTAAAATTACAAATATTGCAGCACCATGGCAGTCGTTCACCCTTACAAGTGACCGCAGTGGCACTGCAACATTCACCCTGGTTATTCCCTCTCTCCCCACCTCTGCCCCAGGTCTTCCTAGGTGCTAGGCCTTCAATACTCACCCTGCGAAAATCGAGATCCTTCGCTTTCTTGGCTGCTCCAGGCCTTCAGTGCATTCGCAGAGAATGGAGGCCTAAAGTAATGCAAGATCATGCGAGATCAGTGGTGTGATCTTGCGTGATCTCATGGTACTTTAGGCCTCTGTTCTCTGCAACAGAGAATGGAACCGAAGCTGGGGAATGCTTCCGCGTGCCTCCGGAGGCTGGATCCAGGCGCTGGAGGCCTTTTCCAGGCTGCTGCTGCCTGGATCTGAGGCTGGGGGACACTTCCGTGGCCCTCCAGAAGCCTTTTCCAGGCCACTGCCGCCCGAATCTGAGACTGGGGGATGCTTCTGCGGTCCTCTGAAGGCCCAATCGGGGCACTGGAGGCCTTTTCCAGGCTGCTGCTGCCTGGATCTGAGGCCGGGGGACTCTTCCGCAGCCCTCTAGAGGCCATATCCAGGCACTGGTGGCCTTTTCCAGGCCACTGCCATCTGATCTGAGCCTGGGGGACGCTTCTGCGGCCCTCCGGAGGCCGGAGGCCTTTTCCAGGCCACTGCCATTTGGATCTGGGGGCAGGGGATGCTTCTGCAGCTCTCTGGAGGCCGGATATGGGCATCGGAGACTGTTTCCCCCAGCCTCAGATCCAAGCGGCAGCACCCCGGAAAAGGCCTCCGATGCACGGATCGGGACTCTGAAGGCTAAATTGTGGGCATAAGTCAAGGACAACATGTAAGATATTAGGCAGGACTGAAGTCCAAATAATAATAAAGACTTATATACAAAGCAAAGTTGGAGTAATGAATCAGGAGTGCTTTCATATTTATTCACTCATTCATTTAATTTCTATAGCCACCTATCTCCATCAATGATTCTGGGCAGCTTACAATTCCAACACTAGAAAAATAATTAAAACAATAAAAAGCATTTTTAAACAATAAAAACATCCAAAATAAATATACACAGCAGCCAAGATAGTTAGCCAGTTTAACAGTAAAGCCAAGAAATGGAGTTCTTAACACATTCAATCCCCCCCCAGGCCCAGGAACACAGCCAAATGAAAGACCGACAGGGTTGGGGCCATTCTAATCTCTGAGCAGAGGATATTCCACAGAGCAGGATCTACTGCAGAAAAAGCCCATCTTCTAGTCCCCATCAGATAATACTCTTTGGCTGACAAGATCTGCAGCATGTCCTCAAAAACTGCATTTAATGCTGGCAAAATACCGTACTGTCTTCTATTGTGATTTGAAACTATTTTAGTTGAAACTAAGCAACTCCTTCATGCAAAACTGATTAATTAATGTTCTTGATGCTAAAAATTTAGAGATCTTTACCTTCTGTAGTATAATTGGAATGAACAACAATGCCATATAATTACTTATATAATCCAAACATAATAAATAGCCATGTATGTATACATCTGTATGTGCATATTATATGGGTATTCTGCACATGCAGGACTTTTCAATACTATATGATGTGTGTTTTCTTTATACTGATGCATTTTCATGAATAAAAAGCATCATCTATAAATCTATAGATGAGGATAGTTTGTACATTAATTGTAGGATGAGTATATGCAAATGCATATGCAATATGAGTATTTAGCAAAACACTCAGTTTAAAGCAACTAAATTGTCTAAAATATAAATATTATTGAAAACATGCTTTATAGCTTTTCTTGGTGACAAATGAAAAATACAAACCTACCTTTACACATTGCTCAGCTAAGTCTCTACTAGTTCTGTTGTTAAGTTCCACAACTACTAAACGATTACAAAGTGCTTTGATAGCACCATCTACTCCCACGATACGTCGAGTGCATTCTGCTGATACATCCAAATAATAAGTTATGGCACGAGCTGTTACCTCCAATACATTGTCAGGAGCACTTTCATCAAGAAAAATTTTACATAGTGCTGGCAAAAAAGTACGAGGGGGGCATCTGAAAGAAGAAAAATACAACCTATCAATTGCAAATTCATTCATTGTTCATATTTATCCTACTCACAAGATTAATATCCAGACTAAATGAATACAATTAATAATATTTGCATGTTCTTTTTTAACTGATAGTTTAATTTAAATTTTAAGCTCAATTTAAACTGTAGACTTCTCTAAGAAAGCTTTATTTTCAAGGGTAAAATATAAAACATTTTAACAAAATAATATAGGCCAACACAACACACACACAAATTTCTATTATGCTAAGACACTTTCCCAATGATCCATCTACTTTCTCTAAATCAAATTACTACAATTTCTATTAGAGAGTTACTTCATTATTTGTGTATTATGGTGATTTATTAAATCTATATATTGCCTCTGACTCCCAATGATTTTGGATGGTTTGTAAGAGGGCTATTCTCCAAAAGCATGGGCCAAACATGGGACTAAATGCATAATGTTGTATATTTTTAAAGATGAACTGAATACCATAAATCTTTACAATATTTTGGTTGTATAGGTTGAAAAAGGATAACCTGCTATTAAACCTGCATTCTTTTGTATTCCTACTCAAAGACAAAAGCAAAAAATCTGTTCTGGATATTCATTAAGTACTCTAGAAAGCAATATGGGTTATAAAGGATTGTGGTACATAGTCAATCACAACAATTGAGAACCTCTGACCGTAAACAGAAATATTTTCCAGTTGCACAAATAATATTTATAACTGCAGATACAAAGGGGCGTTATCTTACCTGAACGCCTTTTCTCAGCACGGAGATGGAGAATCCACCAATGGGTTATGACTGTATTCCTGCCCAATCAAATCAAGTCAGCCAAAGCTGCCAAGCCCCTTCCTGGACCTTATCCCCAGGTTTGACGCGAGCGTAGCCCTTGACTGACTGTGCGACATCGTGGCTCCTTCCACTATGCTAATCCTAGGCCTAACTGGCCTACCAGGGTGGGGGTGGATTCTCCATCTCCGTGCTGAGAAAAGGCGTTCAGGTAAGACAACGCCCCTTCTCCAGCACTGGGAGATGGAGAATCCACCAATGGGACATACCAAAGCCTACTGTCCCTGAGGGTGGGCAACAGACTGGTCCGGTGTGGCACTTTGGCGAATAACCTGTTGGCGAACTCTCCGGCCAAAGGCAGCCTCGGCCGAGGCAAACCTATCGATCTTGTAGTGCCTAATGAAAGGGGATGGTGTAGCCCATGTGGCTGCCCTGCATACCTCCTCGATGGATGCCTGTGTGGACCAGGCCGTGGAGGTAACTGCACTTCGTGTGGAGTGTGCCGTGATCCCTCTTGGGACTGGCAAGGCTTCCACCTGATACGCCCCGGCGATACACGCTCTGATCCACCTGCCAATTGTGGAGGAGGATGCCTTCCGACCCCTATAGGAAGGGTGGAACGATATGAACAGAGCCTCGGACCTACGGAATTCCGCTGTACGTGCAATGTAGCACTTCAGCGCCCTACGTACGTCCAGGCTCTGCCATTGTCGCTCCCTATCGTGAGACGGATTGGGGCAAAAATCTGGTAGCACTATGTCCTGCGATCTATGGAATAAAGAATTTACCTTCAGGGTGAAGGTGGGATCCAGGCGCAGAGTCACCCTATCTTGATGGAAGACGCACAAATCCTCCCTGACTGAGAGTGCTGCCAATTCGGAGATGCGCCGTGCGGACGTGATCGCCACTAGGAATGCCACCTTGTGGGACAGGTGGCGCACGTCGCATGTCGCTAAGGGTTCGAAGGGCCGCTGAGTGAGAGCTCGAAGGACGCGTGGTAACTCCCATGAGGGGTACCTGTGTACGGTAGGGGGTCTGTAGTTGGAAGCCCCTTTTAGGAAGGACCGGATGAGGGGATGGCGACTCAGGGTACCTGCTGGGTCACATGTGAGCACCGTTGCCAGGGCTGCAACCAGTCTGCGCAGTGTGTTTGGGGCCAGGCCCCTGTCGAGTCCGGCTAACAAGTAGTCCAGAATATGGGCAATTGTGAGGTCCGTAAGCGGCAGCCGCCGCCTGGTGCACCACAATTGGAAATTTTTCCACGAGGCATCATAGATGCGGTTGGAGGGACGGCGGGACGCCTGGATTATGGTGATGACCCCCGGGGAACAGAGTTCCCCTGTCAGGATCATGCGCTCAAGTGCCAGGCGGCTAACTGAAGCCACTGAGGATCTGGGTGGTGAATGTCTCCCTGGCTGAGCGACACCCGTTCCGGAGGGATCCTCCAAGGTTCCGCCAGGGAGAGACTCATCAGGTCGGCCAACCATGGTCTCCTTGGCCAGTGGGGGGGCCACCAGGAGTACCACTGCTCGTTCCCTGATGGTTTTGCGTATTATTGCTGGGAGGAGGGGCAGGGGGGGAAGGCGTAAAGGAGGCCCTGTGGCCATGGGCTGCGGAGGGCGTCTGTCTGTTCCGCCCCCCTGGCTGGGAAGCGGGAAAAGAAACGGGGCAGCTGGGTGTTGTGTGGGGAGACAAAGAGGTCCACCTGTGGCAAGCCGAAGCAGTGACAGATCTCTTTGAAGATCCTCGGATGAAGTCGCCACTCCGAGTGGTCCACTATTGTTCTGCTCAGGAAGTCGGCCTGAGTGTTCGCTTCCCCTGATATGTGATCGGCCCTGATGGAAGCTAGGTTGTGTTGTGCCCAGGTTCCCAGGAGGAGAGCCTCTGCCATGAGGCTTCGGGACCGAGTGCCCCCCTGACGGTTTACATGGGCCTTGGCTGTCACGTTGTCGGTGAGGACCAGGACATGTTGGCGCGCCACTCGGTCCTGGAAGTGACGGAGGGCGAGGTGGATGGCCCGTAATTCGAGCCAATTGATGCTGTGGCGGAGGTCCGCACTGGACCACCGGCCCTGTGCCCACTGTGAATGGAGGAGCGCTCCCCAGCCGAAGAGGCTGGCGTCCGTGGTGAGTATTATCCGGTCCGGCTCCCTGAAGTCTGACCCTTTGCTTATGGCTGGTGATAGCCACCATCTGAGGGAATGTAGTACCTGTGGCGGGAGGCGAACTCTTTGAGGGGAGGCGCTGAGGTTTTTCCTCTGGAAGGGCAGCAGGTACCATTGCAGCTCCATGGAATGGAGCCGGGACCAAGGCATGATTGCAATGGCCGAAATCATCTTTCCTAGCAACTGGGATAAGCTGGCCAATGTTACTGATCGACTCCTGCGAATCTGGAGGATCGAGCTTCTTATGCTTTCCTGGCGCTCTTGGGATAGGTAAACCCGGCACTCTATGGTGTCTATGATGGCGCCGAGGTGGAGTAATCTTGTTGAGGGGACTAGGTGACTCTTGGGAAAATTTATGGAGAACCCGTGACTTTGGAGTAGCCCTACCACCGCCTGTAGGTCCGACTCGGCGGCCTGGGTGGACGCGGACTGGATTAAAATATCGTCCAGGTAGCACTGGACTCTGATCGTCATCAGCTGTAGGCTGGCTGCTAGGGCTGCCAGGATCTTGGTGAAGACCCTTGGGGCGGAGGATAGGCCGAATGGGGGCGCCCTGTACTGAAAGTGACGCCCCCTGTAGGCGAACCGTAGGAACCATCGGTGGGCCAGAGAGATCGGGATATGGAGGTACGCCTCCGTGAGGTCGACAGATGTCAGGAGGTCCCCCTTTCTGACGCTTCCCAAGATGGATCGGAGCGTTTGCATCTTGAATTTGTGGTATGCCAAGTGGTAATTTAGCCCCTTGAGGTCTAGGATGGCTCTCCATCCCCCTGATGGCTTTGGGACTATGAAGAGAATGGAGTAGAATCCCTGGCCTCTCTGGTCCAACGGAACCGGTTCCACGGCCCGTATGTGAAGTAGATGGTTTACTGCCTCGTCCATCAACCTCCTTTTTATTCAGTTGCGAGGGCTTGGGCAAGGGAGGAACCGATTTGGGAGGGGTGGAGAGGTCCTGATGAGGTGTCATTTTGATCGTCGGAAAGGCCTGTTGGCGCCTCGAAAGGGCCGTTTGCTCTGAGGCTGTTGTCTGGGTCTGGGGCTTTGCCTGTCTGCCTGTCTTTCCTGTCTGTCCTGTCTGGTCGGAAAGGACTGGGATGCCTGGTACTGGTTGTACCTGGCCCCAGCCCGAAAGGGCTGTCGTCGTGGGTAGGCTCCAGCGCGCCTGTCCAGTCTCCTAAACACGTGTTTAAGGACTCTGCGTTTGTCCTTGTTTTCTGTTGTATAGGGGTTCAAGGTGTCCCCGAACAACTTTCCCCCTTGGTATGGTGCCACTGCGAGTTTCCACTTGGACCTAGAGTCCGCCTGCCAGTGTTTCAGCCAGAGCAAACGTCTGCCAGTGATATTGGAAGCCATAGCTCTGGATGAGAACCGAGCAGCCTGGAGAGTCGCGTCTGCTGCGTACTCTGCGGCCGCCACCACCTTACTGAGATCTTGTTGCGTGCGGAAGTCCTCCGCAGGGATCTTTCCCTGGAGCTCCTGGAGCCAACCATGAGCGGCCCTGATGAAGAATGAGGCGGAGGTAGACGCTCTGATCGCCCAAGCGGTTGCTTGGTGCGTTCTGCGGAACATGGCCTCGCCTTTGCGATCCTCACCTTTGAGGGCCTCAGTGAGGTCTCCTGAGAAGGTGGTGGATGACACTACGGGTGCTAGGGGTTTGTCCACTGTAGGTACCTCCAGTGGTCTCTTCCAATTTCGGAGCCACACCGAACAACTTGTCGGTACTGCTCGGCGTGGGAAGAGAGGCCGGTGATTTCCACTGTGTTTTGATCGCTTTCAGGAACATGGCGGGGCAGGGGATGTGGTGCTTGGTCATGACCGGTTCCACGAAGCTAGGGTGTGCCTCCGCATCAGTCTCCTGTGAGTCGGAGGCTGTTGCCGCTGGGATTTCGGGCCCCAGGTGTGCAGTGGATGCGGCCTTGCGCAGCAAGGTCAGGAAGGAGGAGGGGTTGAATAGTCCTTTGGAGGTGGGGGCCTCCGGTGGGTCCTCCTCCTCGTCAGACATTGGCACCCCCTGCTCCGCCATTTCCTCTTCTAGGTACGATTCCTCCGAAGCCTGAGATGCTGAGAGAGATGTGGGAATATCGTACGCCCTCGTCTCCCGGTGTGGGCTGCGTTTGCGAGCCGTGGGTGCCTGTGCTCTGGCCTCCAGGGCGCGATCCACTGCCTGGGCGATAAGTAGAGCCAGGCGGTCCTCATTTGGGAGGGTCGCTTGCTCGCTGCCCGTTGGCTGAGGATCGTCTGTGGACGGTCCCAGAGGTGATTCCGGCGCTAGTTTTGCTCTTTTCTACGCCTTGGAGAACTCCCTTTCCAAGGCCTGGTGTCTCCTCTTGTCCTGTCTGTCTGCTCTCTTAGAGGTCATGGTGGCAGATCTAACGCTAGATTTGGCTGCCGACCTGTTATTGCCTTCCAGACAAGGTTGACCTGATGAGGATGGCGGGGCTCCTGAAGAAGGCGAGGTAGCCTCTTCCATTCTCCGATATCGCCGGGACGCGAGAGGGGCCCCCGGGTATCTAGGGAGTGTAACCCCCTGGGTTGGCCAACAGGTGCACGAGAGGGGGCGCCTGGAACCCAGGGGCAGCCTACATGTGGGTAGGGGGCGGCAAACTGCCGGGACGTCTGGAGGCCCACTACAGCTGTGCACGGATAAGACAGACGCACTATGGGGGGCGCCTGTGATCCGGCTAGGAAAACAGTGGATAAAAACAGGCCCACTATGGGGGGGTGCCTGGGATCCACGTAAGGTTGCTCGGGTACTACAGGCACACTAATGGGGGTGCCTGGACTCCGAGTGGAGCCAAGATCCAAAGGGCCAAAGGCCAAGGAGCTAGCAATCAGGCAATGGGAGACACCAAGCTGGGGAAGGAAGTTTGGGATGTATTAACTGTCCTAGTTAGACCTGGGGACCCCTAGGCAGGCCTGGCTACAGGCTCAGTCAGCCTGGCGCCCTACCTGAAGCCCGATGTCCTGCTTTGAGGGTGGGGGTGGGGCTCTGCCCGGTCTGTGGGGCCGCAGATCGCGCCACGTGGCCTAATGGCGGCCACTGTGGCCTCCACCTCTTCCCCCTCGCCTAGGCTAGCCGCTGCGGCAGGGTCTCTAACCCTGCGAACGGCCTACAATTTTTGGGCGCCGCGCTCGGCCGCTGAGCAGCTGCTCAGGGCTGGCCTCTTTGTTTCCCCGCTGGCCTATTTAAATTGCCCGCGCGGGGCGCTGTGGCGCTGATCAGCTGGTCGGCGCAGCCACTCGGAGCCGGCCCCTTTGTTTTCCCGCCGGCCTATTCAAATTGCCCGCGCGGGGCGCTGCGGCGCCGATCAGCTGGTTGGCGCCGGCTTTGTTCCAGGGGACCGCGTGGCCGATGGCCGCGGGGCGCTCCGGCGCCGATCAGCTGGCCCGCGCCGGCTGTGTCCCGAAGGAGCTGAATCGCGCGGTTGCCGAATAGCTGGTGTCGGCGCGCAAACGTCCGCGCCGGCTTTGTCCCGAAGGAGCCGGATCGGTGCGCAAGCGGCCGCACCGGCTTTGTCCCGAAGGAGCCGGGTTGCGCGGCTGCCGAACAGCTGGTCGGCGCGCAAATGGCCGCGGCGCTCCGGCGCCAATCAGCTGGCCGGCGCCGGCTTTGTCTCCAAGAAGCCGGACTGCGCAATCGCTGAACGGCTGGTCAGCGTCTCCTTGCGTTCCGCGGCTTGGAACCGAGACGCAAGGCCCGTGCGGCGCTCGGAGCGCCGATCAGATGATCGGCACCGAAGATTAGCCCCCCCGCAATCCCTGTACGGAGGGGGGGACACGAACGGCGAAGGATGAGGGGACCCCCCTCCCCTTCGCCCCCCTTCCGCCATCTCCCGCGCCAACCGAAGGGTACTTACGCTTGTGTGTTCCCTTCAGCCGGCTCCTGCTGGATGGATGAGGGAGGGAGGAAGAGAGGAAAAACCCAGTGGTTTTTCTTTCCAATGGGGAGGCTAGGAGAGCAAGCTCCCAACCTCTGCTTAGCCTAGTTATTTGCTTAGCCTGAGTAATTTTCTAAACTAATAAGAATCCACCAATAGGTGACTGTATCTGCCTAGGAGCCACGCTTCATGTCCTTCCTGGGCGAAATCAAGTCAAATCTGGGGATAAGGTCCAGGAAGGGGCATGGCAGCTTTGGCTGACTTGATTTGATTGGGCAGGAATACAGTCATAACCCATTGGTGGATTCTCCATGTCCCAGTGCTGGAGAATGGCCTACAGTATATCCAACCTGTATAGATTTTCTATAAATCAGTTTTGTTCATTGGAATATGTCCTTCTACTAAAAAGCATCTCAATTCCAAAACACTTACTACCACTCCAGTAATAAACAAAACCATTAGGGAAAAAAGGACCTAGTAATAATAACATGGCTAATTAAAAAAACTATTACTTTTCAGCATAATAATTATAACTGGGTCACTTAAAACTCATAATAGCTAAAATATTCAAATGATACTATGAGAGAAATCTATAATGACAATGAATCAGTTTTTCTGAATCACTGCTACTGAAAGATGAATAATACCAATATTAAAAGGTCAGAATTACTAAAATGAACATCAGCATTATTATGAAAGTCATCAGTTCTACAAAATAAATTTATAAATCAAACAACCTGGATTCAGGCAAATTTTCTCTGAATTCCAGAATATAAAATATATTTTGTTTAGTTTGTGGTATTTCTGTCAACATAGTTTTAACAGCAAAGGTATTAAAGAAACTACCTCATTTTAGACACCAAAGCAGGCCCTTTGCAGTGGGTTTTTACCTTTACATTAAGTGAAAGCTGCCCTTGATATACTAGTTTTTGTTGTTTACTGTTGATTTTTATTTTACACATACACAAATACACACTACTTTGCCTTGGTTTCTCCTTTGAATTTCTACATGGGAGTTTATAAGCCACTACAGTCTCTACCAGTCTCTCTTAGGCTCTATTCACACAATATTTGATCTCCAGTAAAAAGTAGATGCAAAACTCAACTATTTGTGTGCCTTTATTTCAACATTCTATTGCTTCCATTAATACTGATATATCTTTGGCTGTTTAACAAAAAATAAAATGTAATATTAAGGGGAGAAACTAAATAAAATATTGTAAAGTACTGTAATATATATATATATAAAGACAAGGAATTCATATTTAACTTTTTCCACAATATTGGTCATTTTTAGACCTGTTTTATAAAATGTACATCTTATTAGATACACTTAATAAAAATAGGAAGTCTCATCACTAAAAAAAACCCTCATAACAATGTTGCTGTATTAAAAATAAATTTGTACCAGCAAAATTAAAAAAAACTCTTATTCTTCAAGGTCTTCTTAATGAATTAGCAGTAACTGTAGTAATTGTAAATATCATAAAAATAAGATGGTTGAATTTTGGGACATAGTAAATATGATTTAAAACATTAATATAAAATAGAACTTTATACTGCAGGGGTTCTGCCCAGAATAACTCATCATTTCCAAGTTGACTAACTAAACCACAATTCTGCTAATAACTACTGGGATGCCATTTGGCAATTCCTTAGCCAAGAAGCAGCTATGATATCAGCATGTAAAGTTCTTCTAAAGTAATATTGTTCTTAACAGCAACCTTAAAAAAAACAAGATTTTTAGCATTTGCAAGCAGGGTGGATGGCAGTAAAAACAGACAGAAAGCAAAAAACATTTTTATCATTTGATTTTCATCCTCCCACGATGTCTAGAATGGAATTCACATTTTTCCTCTACTGGTCCATATATAGTACAGAAAAGCTGTACAACCAAGATTATTTTTGCTATATCTGATGTTAACACATCCTAGCAAAACAAATGATCAAGAATAAAAGGTTTCCCAAAGGTTTCAGTAGAAATCCTGTTAGACACTGGTACTTCCCAAGAAGTAAATTATTTTATTTGCGTCTAGCAGAAATATATAATTAATAGAGTCCTTGCCATGTTGGGCAGCATACAACAAGAAAAAAACATAACCAATACAAAGCAGTATCTTATTAAAACTTAATAAAATGATGAAATGATTACAAGAAGTGAAATCTTTAGTAATCAATTGGGGGCTCTACTCATTCTGATCCCAAGACCCATAGCCTTTAGTTTCTTTCTAAAACTCTGCAGAGTCGGGAGATATATGACATGAGAAAATCATTCTAAAGGGCAGGGACTACTAGCAAGAAGCCACACCTCCTGGGCTCCTTATGATCACATTGTTTCCACCAAAGCATCCAAAGAGTGCCCTCTCTGTCAGAGTCTGGAAGACAGGGAGATATCCTTGGAAGGAGGTCATCCCGCGAATAACCTAGTTCTGTCATATAAGGCTCAACAAGCCCAACACCTTGAATTGCCCCCAGAAACCTATGGAGATCCTGTGCATTTTGTGGAGTAGAGGTATTACATAAGCATAATAAAGAACAGCCATAACAACCTCCGCCATTGCATTATAGGCCAAATTAACTTCCTAATTGGTCTTCAGAGTGGCCCCATCTAGTTTGCTGCAATACTCTATTGAAAGATGATTAAGGCATGAGTGATCATGATCAGATCTCCTGAACAGGTGTAATTGGTGCATAATATCAAAATAAGCAATTTCTCTCCCCAGATACAACTGTCATCTGCCCTGGAAATAGGAGATTTGAATAGAGGAGGACCCCCAAGCTGTGCACTAAATCCAAACGCAGCTTGAAACCTGTCCAAATTCAAGGAAGAAATCTCTTAAATTTCTTATTAGATTCTAGGATTCAATGACCCAAAACTACTGCCACTGTACTGTCAGCATACTGATGATACTGCACCATGTTAATGATGATGCCCTTCACTGAATTCGAAGAGGGGGGAGCAGTTAGGCACTTTGCCAAGCACAGTTCTTAGACTAGATTGCTGTGTCCTAATAGTGACTGGAACTTCTAGAGGAAGGGGAAAACAGTGCCTACAACACCCTAAACTGATGCCTCCACTGATATAACCATCTGAACGTTATCATAGACTGCTGAGAGATCAAGAAAAAATGAGTTTGCCAGAAGTCATTAACAAGAGCAACCAAAGCTATCTTAGTTTTATATCCTGGTCTGTAAACCTAACTGAAGCTCTGCTTCCACCAGGAGGAAATACAGGTTATCTGCTTTCTCAATAATCTTCCTCAGAAAGAAATTTTGGGAAGAAATTGTCTGGATCTGTGGCATCCAGTGATGCTTTCACAAAGAGGAGATAAACTATCACCTCTTTCAGAGCCAGTGGGATCACCCCCTCTTTCAAGGATGCATTTACCATTGCATGGCTCCACATACATATCTTCTCCCAGGATGCATTAACCAACCAGGAAGGGCATGGATCTAAAATACAGGTGGTCACACCCACAGCACCAAGAATCCTAGCTACTTTCTCAAGACTAAAAGCTTCAAACACCTCCCAGATAACATCACAAGATAATGCCTCAGACAACTTCATCAGACAAGCTCAGAATGAGAGATTAGGCCAATCTGAACTGGGCCCCTAACCCACATTTGGAAGATACAATAAGAGCATAGAAATAAGCACATTTCATCACTCTTATCACCATAAGGCAGGTCCTAATATGGGCTTTTACTTGTTCTTCTTGAATCCATATTACTTTTGATATGAGCACAAGCCACTTTATAATGAAAACAGCACATAATAGCTGGTATTACTGATCTTTCCTAACACCACTGCTTTAGGATTGTCAACACTGATATAAAGATTTCAAACAATCTGAAGAATGTTTGTCACACATGTAACATTTCAGTACAATCAAAATCAAACTGAATATCTGACATAAAATGAAACTTTACTTACGTTTCAAAGCACCGATCCACATTGTCTGACATCAGCAGCAGCATACATAACTGCTCCAGTGCTATTAGCTGCATGTCTCTTTCATCCCCCTGACCCATCTGCAGCCATTCAAGCAATGTATCTGGGTCCACATCTGCCATGATTTTAAAGTACTGTATGTTCTTAAATTAAAAAGAAACCAAAATTCTTTTTTAAATGCAGTCAAATAGCTTGGGCCTAATTAAACTTCTATTCTGAAGAAATCCAATGGCTTTGCACTCTTCACCTGAAAAAAAAAGGCAACCAGAAGATTTGTAGTTAATTTCTCTGTTACTACTCCTTAATTTTATCACAATTAAGTATGCGTGTTACTAGCATGATATATATCCTGCACTCCAATAATTAACTGTGCAATGCTTCAGTATCCTTTGGAAAAGGTGAACCTGAAATATTATAAATGAACAGTATTTGAGCTACAAAGGCTCTGCTGACATGTATATATTTTAGAAATCTTCATCAGGAATGTAAGAAGCTAAGAGTCTGGTACTATATTTTGGTCTAGCTATTATGCTAATGGTGCTTGCAAATTTCAAATTGGGAGCCAGATATCTAAACAGGTGTTGTTATAATACAAAATTCTGACAGAAGAGCAGGATCAAATTTAGCTATTTCAGATACCTAGGGCAGGGGTAGGCAACCTTGGCTCTTTTATGACTCGTGGACTTCAACTCCCAGAATTCCTGAAACTGCCATGCTGCTCAGGAATTCTGGGAGTTGAAGTCCACGAGTCATAAAAGAGCCAAGGTTGCCTACCCCTGACCTAGGGCAATATCAGCAATATATATTTTGAAATATTACAATAGCATATTAAATCTTTGTTGAGTATGGTGTTATTGTTCTATTATAAGTTATTGATGGAGAAAAAAATCGTAAATAGCATTTCAAGGTTTAAAAAAATCTCATCTTAAATTATAATGGAGTTTGCTTAATAGCAGGAATGACTTGTAAACCTACAAATAAAATACATTATATTTTTCCCAATCAGGTGTTCTGTTGCTTTGATATTAGTTTCATGTTATAGTTTTAATTTTTTTTCTACATTATCTATAGTTTAAAAATCAATTAAAAATAAGACAATGCACACTTCAATTGAAATTTTTCTTAGAATAGTTTTATATCACGAAATCTAATACATTCTGTGCTTTGAAGGTTGTTCTTTTCATGCTGTTACTATGTTGCCTTTCAACATCTCTAACAGAACCCAAATACATCCAAGTCTTTTGCCCCATAAGAGACTGTTTTATGCCACAACTGCATTTTTCCTTTGCCAAAGTTGTAGTGTCTATAGACACTTTGTAAAGTTAACCTCTTGTATTTTTTTGTAATCAGAATTCAGTTTCTAGAATAAAAGATGTAATCTTTCTAAGTTTTTTTTCCAATAAATGCTTTAAGGTTCAGTCTGCACTGTCTTAATTTAGTATTAGGATCAGGTTAAAAATATATTATTATATATCAGTGAAACATGATGTAGCAGTAGGTAAAATCTGGAAGTTTACTGAATTCAAGGCAGCTTATTTCTGAATATATATATGTTTTTAAAATTGTTAACAAAGAAATAAGGGATTTCTGAGATAACCACTTGACACACACACACACACACACATATATACATATACATATATATATACATATACATATATATATATATACATATATATATATATATATATATATATATATATATATATATATATATATATATATATATATGATTGTGTAGCATGTGGTCAATAAAGCTATTTTGGCTTCTAAGAGTATAAATATCTAGATTCAAACAAATGAAAAAGTTTCAATTATATTTGTATACTGCTTGTTCGTATGAAGTATGACCAACAAGACTGAATCTAACACATAAATTAATCAGGAAAAATTGATACTAATAGTACACAATTTCTACTGAGGAAAAGTACAGGTAGTCCTCAACTTACAACAGTTCATTTAGTGACCATTCAAAGTTACAACAGCACTGAAAAAAATGACTTATGACCATTTTTCACACTTATGACCGTTGCAGCGTCCCTATGATCACGTGATTTACATTTGGATGCTTAATAACTGGTTCATATTTATGAAGGTTGCAGTGTCCCAAGGTCATGTGATCACCTTTTGCAACCTCCTCACAAGCAAAGACAATGGAGAAGCCAGAGTCACTTAAGAACCATGTTACTAATTTAACAACTTCAGTGGTTCACTTAACAAATGTGGCAAGAAAAGTCATAAAATAGAGCAAAACTCACTTAACAAATATCTCATTTAACAACATACATTTTGGGCTCAATTGTGGTCATAAGTTGAGGACTACCTGTATATACTTTTTGAAATGACTAACTTCTCAACACACCTGCATTTCAGCGCAAAAATCATTTGAGAAATAAACTGCACGAACTCTCCCCAACAAAGTAAACATGGAAGAATGGGCAAGGGTACTATGGTAAGCCATATGCTTTACATACAGAAGCACTTAGAGGTTCGACCTCTAGCTTTTTTAAAAAAAGAAAAGGAAATCTAAGTTTGGAAATAACCCCAAATTTCCCAAAGACACTATCGCTGGAAGATAATTATGTGCACTGATGACTTCTCGCCCAGGAGGAAGTTTCATACCTTTACAGAACCAAATCTATACAAGCACTCTTACAACATGAGTGGGGCGTCCAACAAATACTGGGCTGACCTACAGATATATTTGTTTGGTCCCCCCCCCCCTTAAAACAAGACGAGCCGGAAGCAGCGTCCGAGGACCGTCTTCAGGGAAAACTATTTCTCACCCATTAAAGTCCCAAAGCAGCGGGCTGAGAGGCCCCGGTGACTCTTCCCCACCGAACCGAGAAAGCCAGGAGAAGGGCAGGCCCAGCAACACCCTTTCTTTACGGACAGGACCTCGCTCTGGGCCCAGCAAAGGCAACTCGGTCGCTTCCCTTCCGTCCGTAAGCCCAAGCCCTGGTTTTCCGGGCCTACCAACCCCCGCCTAGCTGAGGCTCTGCGGAATCTCTACAGCTATCCCCCCCCCTTCCCCGACCCACACTTTCCGCCACGCCGTCCCAGAAGAACCAAACTCTTTCCCCGAGCTCCTCCTCCGTCACGCCACGGCACTCGCGTTCCCCGCCAGCCGCAGGCCTTGCAGGGCATCTCGGCCAGGTGGCTCAGGAAACACCGCCGCGAGGCCAGCAGCGCGGGGCTCCTTTGCGCCGACCCAGCGACTTCGCTCACCTCGGCGCCCGGGCTTCCCCCGCCGCCGCCGCCGCCGCCGCCGCTCCTCAGTTTTCAGAGGCCTTTTCTTAGTCCGCCGCCAGACAGCGTCGCACCCCGTCCATCTTGATCCTCCCGGCAGAAGCTGAGGGGTGGGGGAGGAGAAAGACGGAGCGACACACATACACAGACACACACACTCACACACACACACACACACAAGAGAGGAAGATGAGGGGGAGGACTCCGCCAGGCTTCAAGTCAGGCCGACGCGGACTCAGAAGCAGCGCGACAACGCGGCCGGAGGGGGCGCTGCGAAGAACGCCGTTCCTGGCTTTTTCCTTCCCTTCTCGCGTCACGAGTGACTCCGGGCTTCCTCTTTCTGCCCATTATAACTCGAGACCGGAGGTAGCGTGATCGTGTTCCGTCCTCGCCCGGGCCGAACCTTATTCTTGTTTCATTTGCTTGGCTTCGTTGATTCCTTGCGGAAGAATAGAGATGCCGCTCACTCTTACCACACAGGCGATCATCAAGCTTTTTTTTAATATATAAATTGGGCTATGCTCTGGGAGAGCTTTGATAACTCACGATGGACCTTTTAGCACAGCTTCGTAGTGGATAGACATTGAAACTGTTACCGGTAGTTAAAATACAGATTTACTAACATTTGTTTATTGCCTATCAGGGTTATCCTTCTTCTCATGGGTGTTTTCCATCTGAACTTGGAATAATGATAGTAATTGCCACCAAATACGTTGGAGCAAGGTGTGGAAATGCGTATCTTTTAAGTCCCAGGATCTATAGAGCTTAGATGTCTATATTTGAGTGGGGGACAGGTTTCTAATAGGATAGATGACTTTCAAAAACTTTACAGCACAACCAGCAGAAAGTTAATTGACGTCACTACAATCTTACTACTGAAATGAAATAAGCCTATTGTAACTTCTGATTGCTTGTAATTAGCTTTCTGCACAATTGGAGCTATCAAAAAAGCACCTTTAATTCCAATTAAGGAACATAATATGTGTATGCAATATTCCTCCATTCCAGTGAGATTGTTGCATTTTCTACAGATATGTTGGATTTTACAATTAGAACTTAACTTTGGTATGAAGAATATATATTATGCTTTGGTGCCTCTTTGGGGGGGGAGGTTAATTCCTCTCCCCGCTTCTATGTTCCTAAATGCTGGGACCTTCATGTTGAAATTCTGAACATGTATTATGTGAAAAATAACTAAAATAAAATTAGCAAGACATTCTCTGCTAGTACTATGTTTAGGATAGAAGTGGAACAGTCATATTCTGCAATTGGGGTTTATCTCCGCTGTATAGAACTAAACAAGGGGTCCCCAACCCCCGGTCCGCAGCAACTGGTCTGCACAAACAAGCAAAGCCCCATCCGTGAGATGCAGGCAGCACACAAAACCATGCACTCTCCGGTCTATGGAAAAACCTTTCTCCATGGAACCGGTCCCTGATAACCAAAAGGTTGGGGACCTCTGAACTAAGCATATAGAGCTCTTATATAAAGCTCAGTATTGCAAGTAGCGCTTATAATAAAGCTGTAATATATAGTTCTCTGATGTGTCATTAAGTATGAACTGTTTACTCATTCTATATGTAATTCTCTGCAATTTTGCCATGAGTTAAAAGTTGAGAATATTTCCATGTTTTGACAACCATAGTTATTCTAATTAGTGGAGTTAAAAGACATTTTTGGTAAATGCATTTCTTAGTCACGAAGAACTAATGACAATGATTTTTAAATTATAGTATATTTAAACATTGTGGGTGGCTACTTGGGAGATCTTTTTGTTGGTCACTAGAAATTGGATGTATGCAGAGAACATAAATCTGACACCTCACACAAAGATAGCCAGTCACATGTCACTGTCTGAAGGTCACTAGAAAGACACAAGGGAAAGTTACTCTGCCTTCATTTGATGTACTATATTAATGTAAATTTACAGTAGTTATATACTGCCTTTTAATCATATTTAAATCATTGAATGGAAATTTGAGGTCAGATAAGGTTCATATTATTTAGAGAATTCTAATATGAACTTTGTCATATTTCTAACACTTCAAGCTCTGTCAGATAAATAGTTAAAAAAGCAAACAAAATATTGCTTGTTTATGGTATATGCAAATATTACACACAAACTGTTGCATCTTGGTTAATCTTTCTTCAGAATCAACTTTCTCTGCCTTACACAAACTTTTTCAACTTGTAATATGTCATCTGGCGGGGCCTAGGGCAAGGGCCTTTTCCATCGCTGCCTCAGCCCTCTGGAACCAGCTTCCCACAGAGGTTCGCACTGCTTCCTCCCTCCTAGTTTTCCGGAAATTATTGAAGACTTATTTATGCTGGCAGGCTTGGGGTGTATGAATTGTACTCTGCCCCTGGGCCTAGGAATGTGCCTCCATCAGTGACTGTCTGTTCATTGTGATTGTGTGTTGTGTGAATGTGTTTCGGATTGAATGAATGTGTCTTAGATTGGATGGTTGATTGTTGTTGGTAAATTAAATTTTATTGTATTATTGTTGTAAGCCGCCCTGAGTCTCAGGAGAAGGGCGGCATAGAAATTTAAATAAATTAAAGTAAAGTAATAAACTAAAATAAGTGGCTCCCTGGGCAAAGAGTTCCAGTACCGGTAGATGAGCTCAGATGCCCTTTTTAACCCATACATTATAGTCTATTTTTAATAGATTTGATACTGTTTGCTCTGAAACTTAAGTTTCGTTAGAGTCTTGTGCTTCTAATAAAAACAAATAACTTATATTGCTTTATATGCTCCTTCTCCAATTAGTAAATCTTTATTTCCAATTGTTATTACTTTAACTAACAATGGTGACTCCGCTGACTTTTCATTACACAGTTAGCTTTAGGTAAACCTCTGAGTTTAATGTCCCCAGATGGAGACCAATTTGTAAAACTTGTATATTAGTGCTACAATACTTGAAGATATTTTGAGAGTATTTTATATTATCAATCTAGGAATATTGATTTGACTAATTTGTATTAAGGAAATATAAAACTACTAGGTGAATCCAAAATATTTTTTAGACTATTGATTTTAAGGAATAAGAATGTTCAATGAAGCATTTAAGCATCTTGCCTGAATCCAGCACCAGTATTTTACATGTTTATAAGGCAGAATTCTTCAACCTTTCTGACTTTACAGACCAGCCCGGGGAGGGGGGGAGAGGGGATGGTTCTGCGCAAGTGGTGGGCAAATGCATGCACACAGCTCAATTTTCATGAGACATGGGCACACCATCTGCACAAATAGAGTACATGCGCCAACGCTTGCCCCCTGCTTGTGCAAGTGGGGACCCCTGTTATAGAGGACAAATAATATTCCATATGACTGCATTTTCCAACTTGTGCAGAATGCAGAAAATATTAATAGCCATTAATAGCCAATAACTGACATTCCACTCTGTATTATGTATTTATATTTTATGCTTGCCAACCCAACAGAATATTGAAAATAAGTTGTAGACCATGATATTCTGTCTGCCTATCTATTAAGAAGTTATCTCTCCAAAACAGAAACAAATTTGATGTGATGGGTGAAGCCAACAAAAAAAAAAATTGAATTTGAAAATGGATCTCTTCTGGTAGGGTCTGCTGAGGAAAAAAAAAAACAGAAAAAAATGTCCTATGGGAGAGATGGCTGGGACAGTGACTTGGAATGCTGTTGACTCCTCCATTCTTAAGCCCTCTCCCTGTTGAATGAAACTGCTATTCAAGGGATGGAAAGAATTCCACATATTTTCCCTGCCTTGTTTTCTGTTTACAGTTAATGGGACAGTCGAGATTAGATACTTAATTGATTTGTCCATGGATAAAATTACAAAGAATTAGCTGGTTAACTGACTTTTCAGATGTCTTCTTTAAAAAAATTCCCCGCAAAGAACCCCCAAATATTTTAATTTTATTTGACTAAAATGTTTCTGATTTAGCTGCATCATTTATATTGTAAGATTTGTTTTTCAGTCTTGGTGGTATGACCCTTGGGAAATAAACATAAATTCAACTTCTTAGCTTACACTGTGTGTTGCTCAGTGTAATCTTGTATCCGAGCAGTCACAAGTGCAACTCCACGTCATCTGTAAAATATAGCTTATGTTTACTATTCATTGGGTTGTGCAATGTGCTGCAACAAGAAATGTGGTAAAGGTTGCTTATCACATTCTTTAAATGTTTCATTTAGTCATGTTGCTGTGCGATTGTATTTTAGGATTTTTGTGTAGGACAAGTGTGAAAATACACTATAAATTTTTTTTAAAAAGTATTTTGAATATTGAAAGAATGTTATCATGACTGGATAAAAAAGCCAGTATATCAATTAGTATAACTTACTTTAGTCAGTTATTGTAAATGACGTTGACAGAGGAATTTGTGGGCTTTTGTATTATTGTTCCCCATTTGGCTTTATAAACAGTTAATAGGATTTAGTCAGCTTGCTTTACCTTATGTAGAATCTACAAATGAACTGAATGTACTACATGTGTTTGTGGCTTCTTCAGTCACAGAAGTCCATCAGACAGGAAGTGAATACACTGCTGAAATATCTACCTTGTGCTGCACAACTCAGAGCAGAGTAATGAAGAAGACTCAGTTTTTGATTCCAGCCAATCAGGAATAGGAAAAGAATTCCATACATTTTTAAAAGGTTTCTCACATGAAACATTTGTTCTATCTTCTTCAGGGATGACTAATACTGGTATATTTTCTGCTATCCAGGATGATTTTGGGGTTTCCCCAAACCCCAAGAATTATTCATGCCTAATGGAGTTCCTACAGGTAGTCCTTGACTTATGACCACAATTGAACTCAAAATTTCTATTGTTAAGTGAGATAGTTGTTAAGTGAGTTTTGTCCCGTTTTACAACCTTTCTTGGCACACTTGTTAAGGGAATCACTGCAGTTGTTAAGTTAGTAACACGGTTGTTAAGTGAATCTGGTTTCCCCTTCGATTTTGCTTGTCAGAAAGTCTCAAATGACCCCAGACTCTGCAACTTTCATAAATATGAATCAGTTGCCAAGTATCTGAATTTTGATCACATGAACGTGGGGAATGCTGTAATGGTTGTAAGTGTGAAAAATGGTCATGTCACTTTTTTCAGTACCATTGTCACAGTCCAACTTGAAAATTTGGATAAGAAGCTTGATAAAGTAACAATGGTTTTAAATCAACTTGAAGATGGTAATCAGAGGCAAGTAACAGCACTACAAGATTTTCAACTAGACGGATTGGAATGTAATTTGCTGCTGGCAGACCTGAAAGATGGAGTTGACTTGGAAAATACAAGTTGGTTAGAGCAGGGGTCCCCAACCTATGGGCTGCGACCCACTACCGGGCCATGACCTGCTGGCCACCAGGCTGTGGGACAAGCTGGCCAGTGCACCCACACACCCCCACTCGTGCTAGCACCACAACCATGGGGTGCAAAAACGGGATGCCATCGTGGGGTGCAAAAACAGGATACCGCATCATGGGGTGTGAAAACAGGGCGCTATACCACGCAAGAACGGGGCAGGGCTAGCGAGTATCACGTGGGTAGCACCGCTCCGCTTGTGTCATGTGCATGCTCGCGGCCCCGAAAAATGCCTCCTCCCTTTCCCTCCGGTCCACCAACCGAGAAAGGTTGGTGACCTCTGGGCTAGAGGACTCTGAAAAAGGTATGGATTTTAAAGACTCAACATTGATAGAATTGACCAGTGATGAACTCAACTTTTTCAAGAAGATTGAGGGAGATTGGAGAATGGATATATTATAACCAATCAGAAAACAAATGTTAAGAGATGTAATGTTATAATTTACAGGAGAAGTTTTGGTATGACAAATGCTGTGGAGATATACACAACAGAGATTTATGACTTTAGAGAATAAAATCCAATTGTTAGGAAAGATCCCGCTTAATAGTTTAAGGAAAAGCCTTATTATTAAGAACCAGTCAAGGATATTTGATCCTGGATGGACCAGAGACAATGATGGTAGTGACTTACTGTAGACCAGAAGCCATTGTGGACTTCCTGGAAATGAAATACAATAAATAGACTGTGAATTGGGGGGGCTGAAGTTTAATTTAGCTATTGGTTTTAGCTATTGTTTTAGCTACTGTATGTTTCCATATGGTAGATAGATGTCAGACTAAGTGGGTGGCCTAAACTGTGGTAAAAGCTTATAAATTGTGTGCCTGCTTCGCAAGGGGGGATGACCCTGACTACACTGAAGATATCCTCCCCCCGAACAGAGACTAAATGTTTGCAACCTAATTACCAAGTCTGGAGATCAAACCAACAGCCTATATATATACCAGATTGATAATTAGGTTGCAAATGTTTCATCTACGTTCGGGGGGACATCTTCAGTGTGGTTCGAATTGTGTTCAGTTTGTTTGGAATATTGCTTCCAGTATTTCAGTTGAAGCAGTTCTCTTACTCTTAGTGGTTGGTAGGCAGGGTTGATGCCAATATGTCTGTTCACTGATTGGTTGGTAGAGAATCAGGAGGAATTCTCTTTTTCTCCTTGTCTTTGCTTGGGTTATAATTGTGGTCCTGGTTATATCGCACTTGTGTCCTTCTGAATTCTCATAGATAGACATGAGGGACAATTGTGTCTTTTGATAGCCTGGGAGTGCTTGTACAGTCTGGTAGATAGCTTTTTCCTGTTTGGCCCACAGAGTTCTTTTCAAAGTTGTTGCACTGGATTTGGTATATGGTGCCTAATCTTTGATTTGTTTCTGTTGGCTCTTTAGGTTTTGATAGGGTATGTCTGAGAGTTGAGGCTGGTTTGTGGGCTATTGTGAGGTCGTGTTGGCATAGTAGTCTTGCTGTCATCTCTGAAATGTTCTGTATGTAAGGGATTGCTTTTTACATGTAAAAAGCTTCTTTCAACATATAAAAAACAAGAAAAAAGTGAAGGAAACGATTGGTCCATTAGTGGGTGAGAGTGGCAAGAAGGTGACAAGCAACAGGGAGAAAGCAGAACTATTTAACTCGTTTTTCGCATCTGTCTTTACACAAAGGGAAAAAACAGACCAACCTATCAAAAATAGTGCCATAAAAAACAAAATAGAAATACAAGTTAAGATAGGCAAGAAAATGGTAAGTGAACACCTGTCTAGCCTAGATGAGTTCAAATCACCAGGACCAGATGGATTACACCCCAAGGTTCTTAAGGAACTGGCAGATGTGATCTCAGAACCACTGAACTATATTTTTCAAAGATCCTGGAGCACTGGGGAACTACCAGAGGACTGGAAAAGAGTTCCCATCTTCAAAAAAAGGGGAAAAAAGGACCCAGGAAATTACAGACCTATCTGCCTGACCTCAATACCTAGGAAGATTCTGGAAAAGATAATCAAACAACAAATCAGCGAACACCTACAGGCAAACAAAGTCATTACTAAAAGCTAACACGGGTTTGTCAAAAACAGATCATGCCAGACAAATCTTATTGCATTCTTTGACCAAGTGACAAAATTAGTGGACCAGAGGAATACTGTGGATATAATTTACTTGGACTTCAGTAAAGCATTTGACAAAGTAGACCACAACCTACTACTTGAGAAGATAGAAAAATGCGGGTTAGACAGCATCACCACCAGATGAATCCGTAGCTGGCTGACCGGCCGTACTCAGTGTGTGGTCTTCAATGGAACCGCATTTACATGGAGGGAAGTGTGTAGTGGGGTGCCCCAGGGCTCTGTTCTGGGCCCAGTGCTCTTCAACATCTTCATCAACGATCTGGATGAGGAGATAGATGGGGAACTCATCAAATTTGCAAACGACACCAAACTGGCAGGAATAGCCAACACTCCAGAAGACAGGCTTAGGATACAGGAGGATCTGGACAGACTTGAACACTGGGCGCTATCTAACAAAATGAAATTCAATGGTGAAAAAAGTAAGGTTCTACATTTAGGCAAGAAAAACCAAATGTACAGGTATAGTATAGGTGGTACCTTGCTCAATAGTAGTAACTGTGAGAGGGACCTCGGAGTCCTAGTGGACAATCACTTAAATATGAGCCAGCTGTGTGCTGTAGCTGCCAAAAAAGCCAACACAGTGCTAGGCTGCATTAACAGAGGGATAGAATCAAGATCACGTGAAGTATTAATACCTCTTTACAATGCCTTGGTAAGGCCACACTTGGAATATTGCATCCAGTTTTGGTCACCGTGATGTAAAAAAGATATTGAGACTCTAGAAAGAGTACAGAGAAGAGCAACAAAGATGATTAGGGGACTGGAGGCTAAAACATATAAGGAACAGTTGCTGGAATTGGGTATGTCTAGTTTAATGAAGAGAAGGACGAGGGGGGACATGATAGCAGTGTTCCAATATCTCAGGGGCTGCCACAAAGAAGAGGGAGTCAAGCTATTTTCCAAGGCACCTGAAGGCAGGACAAGAAGCAACGGGTGGAAACTAACCAAAGAGAGAAGCAACCTAGAACTAAGGAGAAACTTCCTGACAGAACAATTAACCAGTGGAACAACCTGCCTCCAGAAGTGGTTAATGCACCAACACTGGAAGTTTTTAAGAAGAAACTGGACAGCCATTTGTCTGAAATGGTATAGGGTTTCCTGCCTGAGCAGGGGGTTGGACTAGATGACCTCCAAGGTCCCTTCCAACTTTATTATTATTATTATTATTATTATTATTATTATTATTAATATTATTATTATTATTATTATTATTATTAAAGTTTGGTCATTGCTGTTCTTGTAGTTGTGTTGCTTTGGGCGTTTGTGTTGTTTGTGTGTAGGGATATCTGGATAAAGCCTTGTGGATATCCATTTCTCTCAAAGACTCTGTATAAGTGTATCAATTCTGCTGATCTGGCTTCTGTGGTGGTGTATTGGGATTCTGCTCTTCTGAAAAGGGTTCTGACAGAACTTTGTTTATGGCCTTTGGGGTGGTTGCTGTGGAAATTGAGGATTTGGTCTATGTGTTTTGTCTTTCTGTATACGGATGTTAGAAGTTGGTCATTTGGTGGTTCTGGTTAGAAGGACATCCAGGAATGGCAGTTCACTGTTGTTCTCGGTTTCTATTGTGAATCAGATGTCTGTGAAGATGTTGATTTCTCCAGCATGATGCCTGTAAAATCCACTGGTGGGTAATTATAGCCTTCCTGCTCAGATAGACTAAGTCAGAACTTTAGCCACGCCTCCTTCAGGGAGTGTCCTCCAGTTTTGACTTAGTCTACAGCTCAGCAGCACGGACGTTTTGTGGCTCCTTAGCTAGATTAAGCCTAGTCAGCTTAATTGTGTTAAGCAGGCAGATCCGGATAGCAGCAGAGCTGCTCCACGAAATCGCAAGTGCCTTCGGAGTGGGGGAAAGCGATCCTGGTTGCCCTACAGGGGGTTGGAGGACTCAGGCATCTAGTTTCCCCGCTTGTTTCGCCTGATTGCAGGCATCAGAGGCTGCGGTCGCCATTGACCGCGTGTGTTCGTTGCGGCCGCCATTTTGGGAGAATAGGCGCGGCCGCCATTTTGACTACTGGGCGTGGCCAGACACATCTACGGAGGCCATTCGAGGGGCCTTGTGTGCTCTCAGGCCGTGAGCCTGCTTGCTCCTTCACAGAGCCTGCTGAGTCAGGCCTTACCGGGGAAAAAAAAAGCATAAGGCTTTTCAGTCTGCAACAACGTGAAGTCTCTCTCACTCTTCTCTTTAGGGCGCCTTATTGTTACCAGTACATACATATATATATATATATATATATGTTTTTAAAATTGTTAACAAAGAAATAAGGGATTTCTGAGATAGCTATTTCGAGTTATTTAACTCTCTTCAGTCAGAACTCACCCTTTCTCGAAATAGCTATCTCAGAAATCCCTTATTTCTTTGTTAACAATTTTAAAAACATATATATATTTGTGCTTGCAGATGGCTCTGGGTTGAGCTGAAACAAGCAAAGGAAAGAATAATTTCTTCCTCCCATATTTGGGTTTACAGGGTGCAATCTAAAAAAATAACCACTTGACACCCATATTCACTCCCTGAATATTAACAAAGCGGGAGAGAGCCTGTGGCTTGAGACTAAAGCTTCTGCCTAGCATGCAGACTGCCCAGGTTCGAATCCCAGAAAGGGTGAGTTCTGACTGAAGAGAGTTAAATAACTCGATATAGCTATCTCAGAAATCCCTTATTTCTTTGTTAACAATTTTAAAAACATATATATATTTGTGCTTGCAGATGGCTCTGGGTTGAGCTGAAACAAGCAAAGGAAAGAATGATTTCTTCCTCCCATATTTGGGTTTACAGGGTGCAATCTAAAAAAAAAAAATAACCACTTGACACACATATTCACTCCCTGAATATTAACAAAGCGGGAGAGAGCCTGTGGCTTGAGACTAAAGCTTCTGCCTAGCATGCAGACTGCCCAGGTTCGAATCCCAGAAAGGGTGAGTTCTGACTGAAGAGAGTTAAATAACTCGAAATAGCTATCTCAGAAATCCCTTATTTCTTTGTTAACAATTTTAAAAACATATATATTTGTGCTTGCAGATGGCTCTGGGTTGAGCTGAAACAAGCAAAGGAAAGAATGAATTCTTCCTCCCATATTTGGGTTTACAGGGTGCAATCTAAAAAAATAACCACTTGACACACACACACACACACACACACACACACACACATATATATGTTTTCTGAGGTTTTCGCGGGTGTTTGTATGTAGGTCTTTGGTTCTTCGGGTTTTCTCCCGCGTAGAATTTGAAGTGTCTTGGCAACGTTTCGATGAAATCTCATTCATCATCTTCAGGCTGGTGCTTTTGTTATATGATATATGAACTTTAGTTGGTGTACCTTCTCTTTTTGGCTGTTGATTGAGCATAAGGGCAGTTCCTACTACCGGTACCTGCTGCTATTTAGTTGTGGCCTTTAGTCACTTGGCCTTGCAGACAGTTCTAGGAACTTGTCTGGCTGTACCTGCCATCGCATCAGTCCAGAGCGAGGGTCGGTTTCCCATCTCTGGCAGTCAGATCTGCATCCTTGGGTTCCCCCCCACTGTCTGGGTATCCTTTGCCGGATTATCCAGATAGCATGGCAGACAGTTCCTCGCCCCAGGCATACCAAGGCTCAGGCACTCCCCCCCCATATTAACAAAGCACAGATATGTTGAATTGGATGCGGGGGGGGGGGGGCAAGAAGAAAGCTAAAACTAAACACCTGTCTACAAGGGAGCCATCGAAGGCAGCCGAGCGAGAGGCCACGAGGAGACACCAGGAACTGAAGAAGGAGTTCTCCAAGGCCCAAAGGCTCAGATCCAGTGGGGCTGAATTTGTTTCCCCCGCTCCACTGGACACTCCTATTCCTTTTGAGCCGCAATTTGAATCTGGGCAGGATGCCTCTAGGGCATGGTCTCCCCGGGGGGAAACTGAGCAGGTTGGTACCCCTCACTCAACATCATCCTCACCTGTGCAACAGGGTTCTGCAGGCACACACGTTGAGACAGGGGGCAGTTCCAGGGATCAGCATAGCCAGTGGTCACAACAATTCCACTTTTTTATGCAACAGGCATTTAACCAATTTATGTCCTCTTCTATGGGTCAACCTCCCTCTCAACCCCCCTTGCCTCCTCCTGTGCACCCTCCCCAAGCGGAATGGGCCACAACCCAGGGCTCAGGCATTTCAGAGGCCTCTTCGCAGTTAGGAGAGGAGGGGTCTGAGGACCTAGAGATGACCGACATTCCACTGTCGGAGGATGAGGAGGCAGCACCGGAACAGGCATCTACCTCAGGGTTATTTGACCCCTCCCTATTTCGTTCTCGCCTCCTCAAGGCCTGTGCCACGGTCAACCTTTCCTCGGCAAAGGAGGACAAACCTGCCACTTCTGATGATGATGATGAATCCAATCCCCTCTTCGCTGTACAGGTGGCAGAGGACAAACAGATTCCTTGCCCAAAGGTTTTTCGTTCCACAGTGCAGAAACAGTGGGCATCCTTAGCGATTGTTCCCTCCCCTAACAATATGGAGAAAAAACTGTTCAATGTTTCCTCCTCCTTTGCGTCGCTCTTGGACGTACCCTCGGTGGACGCCCCCTTAATCTCTTTTTTTTCCACTTCTGCCATTCCAGGGGATATGGCTGCGGCCTTGAAGGCGGAGGATAAAAAATTCGAATTTTCCCTTCGTCGAGCACACCAATCCTCAGCATGGTCCATTAGAGCCGCCACTTCGGTTTCTTTCTTCGCAAGGGCCTCTGTCATGTGGCTCCGGGAACTCCAGTTGCTTGTTCCGCCTGAGCAGGTACACACGCACCAAACATTGACTAAATTACTGACTGCAGCAGAGTACTCTATGCCACTAGGTACTCAGCCAGATCTATAGCAGCGACTGTGGCCTCGTGCAGGCTTCTCTGGCTAAAACAGTGGCGGACAGACTTAAAGTCCAAATGACGTTTGTCCACCTCCAAGTACACAGGTCCCCACTTATTCGGCCCTATCCTTGAGCCACACATCGAGGGCAAGGATAAACGCAAAATTCTGGCGCACCCATCCAAAAATCAGACAGGCGTCCCCAACAGGAGTTCTGTAGACAGGGCTTCCGCCCGAGCAGCTCCTGGGAATGGAGACAGCCCTTTCGCAGTGGGCAGTCCTGGGATTGGTCCAGAGGCTCGCGATCCTTTCCCCCCAGGCAGGATCGCCAACAGGACCGCCCGAACACAGCCAAGGGCCAATTCCAATCTAAACGACCCTTTAGGGGTGCGGGGGCCGTCCTTAGAGACAATCAAAGTGACGCCAGGGACAATGCTCCCATTGGAGGTCGCTTGGCAAGGTTCAGCGACATTTGGGAAATAACAACCACTGACTCTTGGGTCAGAAACACCATAAGAAACGGTCTAGCCCTAGAGTTTTACTCTCCTCTTCCAAGTCGCTTCATAAAGTGCTCCGTTTCATGAAACCCATCCAAAGCAAGACTGGTAGAATTAGTCATAGATCATCTAGTAGAAATCAAGGCAATAGAACCGGTACCACAGGAACAGAGAAAACAGGGGTTCTACTCCATCCTGTTCGTGGTTCCCAAGTCCTTGGGAGGATCAAGAGCTATCCTCGACCTAAAAAGTCTAAATCACTTTGTAATTTACAAAAGGTTCAAAATGCAGTCCCTCAAATCCATATTGGCCAGCATCAGAAAAGGGGACTTCCTCTCGTCCATCGACCTAACAGAGCCATACCTACATATTCCAATTCTCCCGTAACACCGAAAATTCCTCCGCTTCTGTTATGCGCACCGGCATTATCAATACAGGGCCCTTCCATTCGGCCTATCCTCGGCACCTCGAGTATTCACGAAGGTCCTGGCCATCTTGGCGGCCTATCTTCGCATGTTGCCGGTGCGCGTACAATGTTATCTGGATGACATATTAGTCCAATCCAGCTCCCTCCAGTCGGCCCAGGCAGACCTACAGGTTACGCTACACACCCTTCAGGTTCACGGATTCTCGGTGAACTACAAAAAGAGTCACACTGCTCGCACAAAACGACTGCTTCATCTAGGAGCGATCATAGATTCCGACCTCTGCATGGTATACCTTTCCCAGGAGCGTCGGGTCAGTATTCGACAGCTCGTACGCGCAATTCGGAGAGAGAGATCGGTTCCACTCGTACAGCTGTCCCAACTTCTAGGGAAGATGGTTTTGTGCATGGGGATCATTCTGTGGGCCAGACTCCACTCCAGGAATCTCCAATGGTTCCTCCTTCGCTTCCAAAAAAAGAACCTCAGTTCGTCCACCAGAAGGGTCAGGGTTCCTCATCACACCCTCCTATCTCTCCTGTGGTGGGCCTCGTCAGCAATGTCCAAAGGGACAGTTTTCAGAGAGCCCCCCAGAATCACAATAACTACGGATGCCAGCCTGTTCGGTTGGGGGGCCCACCTTCAGACCCATCTCGCCCAGGGGAGGTGGTCAAGGCAGGATTTAACACACAACATAAATTGGCTCGAGCTCAGAGCCATACATTTAGCGCTCCGTCACTTCTCCTCTCTCCTCGCGGGTCGTCACGTGCTAATGGACAATGTGGCGACTAACGGACAATGTGGCGGCCAAGGCCCACGTAAACAAACAAGGAAGGACCAGATCGGGGGCACTCATGCAGGAGGCCCGGGATCTGGGCCTGTGGGCGGAGTCAGTCCTAGGTTCCATCAAAGTGGAACACATCTCAGGGGAAGCAAATCGTCAAGCAGACTCCCTCAGCAAAGTCACGATAGATCATTCAGAGTGGAGGCTGGATCCAGCTCTATTTGAAGAGATTTCGGACAGGTTCGGCCATCCTCACCTGGATCTCTTCGCGTCTCCTGCGAACGCCCAACTTTCCCGGTTCTTTTCCAGGTTCCCCACAAGGGGAGTGGAGGGAACGGACGCTCTACGGTGCAAGTGGCCGAGAGGGCGACTTTATGCCTTCCCTCCCCTCCCGTTGCTGCAGGCGATGATCCGCAAATTGTTACTGGAAGGGGTGGAGATAATATTAATTGTTCCATATTGGCCATGGCGTCCGTGGTTTGCAGACCTTGTAGACCTATCGCTCTCGCCAGAGTGGAAGATTCCCCCGGACCTAGTGTCTCTTAGCCAAGGGAACCTTCAACATCCGGACCCTCAGTGGCTCCAACTAGCCGCATGGCACTTGAGCGGGAGGGTCTAACCAGACAATCCTATTTGGCGGGGGTGATCTCGATAATACAGGCTTCGAGACGTCCTTCGACTAACAGAATATATGACGCCACGTGGAGGAACTTTTCCACTTGGTGCAGCAAACACAACCTGACACCTCTCTCTGTCACTATTCCCAACATCTTGGAGTACCTCTTGGAGGGCATAAATAAGGGACTAGTGCTCAACACCATCCGCAGACAGGTGGCGGCCTTGCAAATGGTCCTTTCCTGTGATAACCTTGCCCCCTTATTGCAACACCCGGCCGTAAGTGCTTTTTTGAAGGGGGTGGTTACAGTTAGGCCACCTGTAGTTCATCGTTTTCCGTCCTGGGACCTGTTTAAGGTCCTACAGGCATTGACTTCGCCGCCATTCAAGCCCCTTGGTTCTTGTTTGCTTCGCTACCTTTCCTTGAAGGTGGCCTTTCTGGTGGCTATCACTTCGGCTAGGAGAATTTCAGAGTTAGCTGCTCTCTCAGTTCGCAGAGACTTGTGTACCTTTTCCGAAGATAAGGTCATCTTACGCTTGGACCCTTCCTTTGTTCCAAAGGTTAACACTTGGTTCCATAGATCGCAGGACCTAGTCCTTCCCAACTTTTGTCTGCGCCCTTCTCATCGTCTGGAGAGATGATGGCATACATTAGACGTACGCAGAGCCCTGCTCCATTATGTCAAGAGGACTTTGGCCTTCCGTAAATCGGAGGCGTTATTCGTTTCCTTTCAGCCATCGTCCATGGGTCAGAAGGTTTCTTCTTCGACTATTGGCAGGTGGATCAGGGCCTGTATTGCCAGAGCTTATGTCTCATTGTCACTCCCAGTTCCCTCTAACATTACAGCTCACTCCACACAGAGTGCCGCTACCTCCGCAGCCTGGCTCACTCAGGCCTCTGTGGAGGAGATTTGTAGGGCAGCGACCTGGTCTTCCCCTTCTTCCTTTGTCAAACATTACAAGATTGACAGATTTGCCGCAGCAGATGCCTCGTTTGGCAGAAGAGTGCTGCAGCAGGTCGTTTCTTCTCGGGAGACACTGGCCTAGACTCCCACCCGTAGGGACATGTAGGGCTTTGGTATGTTCCACCGGTGGATTCTACAGATCATGCTGGAGAAGGGGCGTTGTCTTACCTGAACGCCTTTTCTCAGCATGATGATGTAGAATCCACACTTTCCTCTAGCAGTCTAGGCAGTTGTCTTAGATAGTTCTTCTGGAGCCATTGCATCAGACTTTGTCATGGATGCTTCGCCTCGTCAAAACTGGAGGACACTCCCCAAAGGAGGCGTGGCTAAAGTTCTGACTTAGTCTATCTGAGCAGGAAGGCTATAATTACCCACCGGTGGATTCTACATCATCATGCTGAGAAAAGGCGTTCAGGTAAGACAACGCCCCTTTTGGGTAGGTTTGTCGATTTGATTGTGCTTGATTATCACGAAGGTGTCAATGTTTAGGAATGTTTAACATCAACGGCTCTGGATGTTCTACATTTTATTTGCGTTTGACGATAGCTATATTTCTCCTTTCTGTTGATGCCCTCAGCAGTCTATTGAGAAATCACCAAAGCTTATATGTTTCCTTTTCTATCTAGCTTTGATAAATCCCATCTTCTATGGAATATGAGAATCTGGCTGTATTGTGTTTTTGCATGAATTTCTCTTTGTGAATCTTCAAAAAATAAGTAAGAAACAGTATACTGGTCTTGTTAAGGAAAGCGAGTTTTGAAAATAAATTACAGTTCTGGATAACAAATCCCTGATCGTCAACGGTGCACAATCTAACCCCCCAAATCCCAAGTTGTATTGTGCCTCCTGTTGTCTTGTGGCTAACAATTTCAGAGAGATGAAGATAATCTTGGCCACTCCCATTCTTCCCCAATGACTCTATTGTCTGCAGGTACTTGCACCCTGCCATTGTGGAGGCTTTCTTCCTTATGCCTCCCCTAGTGAAAACAAGTGTTTCCCAAATGACTGTGGTTGATAGAAGAAATCACAACTGGATGAGTTGTGCAATATGCTGATTCAGAAACTATTCAGGTAGTCCTTGAATTTCATCCATTCATTTAGTGACCATTCTAACTTACAAGGGCATTGTAAAAATTGACTTATGACTGGTCATTGCACTTAAAATCATTGTGACAATCGGCCTGGAGTTTGTGGGAGTCTGGATGGGGTAGAACAGGTTTCAGCTGAACCCTGATAAGACGGAGTAGCTATTAGGAGGGGGGTTCTCTGTATCCAGGGATTTATCATATTTGGTCTTGGATAGGGTTGCACTGCCTAGACCAGTGTTTCTCAACCTTGACAATTTTAAGGCATGTGGACTTCAACTCCCAGAATTCCACAGCTAGCAATGCTGGCTGTGGAATTCTGGGAGTTGAAGTCCACATGCCTTAAAATTGTCAAGGTTGAGAAACATTGGCTTAGACAGACCCAGTGAAAAATTGGCTAGGAGGGCTTTTGCTCAACTCTGTGTTGTGCTTCAGTTATGCTTCTTCCTAGATTGCGAGGCCTTCTCTTGGTCACTCATGCCTTGTTCATCTCCCATATGTGGACTATAGCAATGAGCTAAACATGGGGCTGTCCTTGAAGAGTATCCAGCAGCAACAGCTAGTGTAGAATGTGGCCATCTGAGCAATTTGGGGTTCCTCAAGAATGGCACATGTAACACCTTTGCTATGTGAGCTACATTGAATGCTGATTTGCTTCCGGCTCCAATTCAAGATATTATTATCATTAAAGCCCTGCAATGGCATCAGGCAGGTTACCTGAGGAACTGTCCCACCCTCATCACATTGATCCATCCCATGCAAGCAGGCAGGGAAGGGATGTTAGAGATCTTGTCAGTTAAAGAATTTTGACTGGTCCAGGAAGAAAACCTTCTCTGCCATTGCCCTTGTCTTATGGAACATCTTTCCCCCAGAGGTAAGATGGGCCCCTACTCTCCTGGTCTTTAGGAGACGCTTGAAGACCTGACTCTTCCAACTCTAGGGGTGGTTAGCACCCTGAAGGCACTCCTGCTGCCTTTCTATTTTTAACTTTTTTTAAAAAAAACTTATTGATTTTTAACGTACATCTTAATATTTGTAAACATCGTGTTGTCTTGGTTAGTGTTTAAATACAATAATTAATTTCTATAATTTTATAGTCCATATAATAGCTTTACTTGATTTCCTCTTCTTCCAATAATATTCTTTTTGCCAACCTTAAGTTAATACATAAAATATTTTTAACTTTTTTTTAATCTGTTTTTTTAAACTTGGCTTCCATTTTACTAAACTTGGTATGTATTGTATTTTTATGCTTTTATCTGTAAACTGCCCAGACTCATTCTAAGGGTGAGATAGGCAATACCAAAATTTGATTGATAAATAACAAATCTAGGGATTGATAAATAACAAATCTAGGAGGATCCTTTTGTCACACATGGACAAAAATAGTTCAACCTTAGACATGCACACAGAATCAGACAAAGAATGCCTAGTCCTGAAGCTGTGCAGGTTATTCTCTGATGGCAAGTTAGTCAGCAGAGGAAAAATGGCGACCATTACAAATGTGCTCACTTTCTCTCTCTTAAAACAGCATCCCTATAATTCCAGATTTTTCCTCAAATAGGACTTCAAGGCTATATGACTAAGTCATTAGCCAAGACAAACAAACAAGAAGTGCGGTCCTTTTCATTTCTGTTCTCATTAATGTAAGAAAAAATAATATTTTTCTTTTAAAGAAAATTATCTGATCCCATTTATAGTGTCCCTGACACAGTATAAGAAGAAACGCCAATGGCATTAGTGTACTATCCACAAGGTCATCAGTGTAGCAGACATCTATTTTCATCCCTAGTTTGCGATGGCTTGTAATCCCAGTAAATGTAGACTTAACAGGTACATGGTAAAATGAGGTGGTGTTTTGTCAGTTTTAATTTTCAGTGTATCAGACATACAGTTGATAGGGGCTATTTAGATTAGTGCACATCGTATGGCACACACTGCCAAAAGCTTGATTTTCCGTGACAAGGTTGATATTCTTATACGCACAAACATTTATGTTTCAAGAACTGATAACCCTATTAGTTTTAAATTGCTGAGGACAGAAATGTTCTGTATCAATTAACTCTCTGCCCCCATTATTTAGTTTAAATGTTTCTCCAGAAAATCTGTGAATTTAATGCCAAGTAACCTAGTCCATTTCTTTGATGGATTCAAACCATCTCTTTTGTACCGTTTTTCAGTGGACCAGCTGCAGACATCGTGACCAATATAACCAAAGCCTTCCTCTTTACACCACTCATTTAGCCACACATTGACCTCCATTATACCCTGGCCTTTTCATTTTTGTTCCTTTTATACAGGTAAAACCTCTGAAAAAGTAAGCATACAGCCTATCCTACAAAGTTCCTGCCCCAAGCTCTGGAAATCATTCTGCAGAGAGAGAGTACATCTTTTTGGGACAGATCATTCATGCCAAGATGTACAATAGCATCAACATCACAGTCTTCTTGCCCTGCTGGCAGTAGCACCTGACAGACACCTGACTTCTTTCAAAACCTCCGCATCCTTTTCTAAACTGATATCCCTCAAAACCTCCGCATCCTTTCCTAATTTGACACTTTTCCCACTGAAGTGATACCTATTTATGTACTTGTATTTGCATGCTTTCGAACTGCTAGGTTGGCAGAAACTGGGACAAGTAACAGGAGCTCACCCTGTGACAGGATGTCCAGGTTTCGAATTCAGGTTATGAGCTTTCCAGATAACAAGAGCAGCTTCTTTAACTGCTGAGGCAACATGCCCCCTAAAAAGCAGAATAAAAATCTAATAAAAAGGAATAAACAAGCATGGAAAAATATGATCTAGAAGTCATTTTTAGCTCTGGTTACACAATATACATAAGCGTATTTTTTATATTTGGGTTTTATGGGTATTTATTTTTCAAGATGCAGCATAACGATTACTTTTCAGATTTCCTAAATTTGAGGTGGTAGCTGAGTGCATTGTGTGTAATTATCTCTATTACTAAAAATACATCTATATGTACTTCCTTCATTATTTAATTTTATTCACTCAGACTAACTTAACAATGTGAAAACATTCCTGAATAAAATCCTGTGCCTTCATATAATTAAAAAATAATGCATTGGTAGAAACAGACTTTTATCTTTGGAGAAACAGTCTTTCAGATTGACCCATCTTTATTAAAAAAAACAAAGGATGTGTCATATGTGATTTCTGTTCTCCTGAATAAAAACAATAAGTTAAAACCAAGCACTCCCAGATGCAACCCCACTACATAATACTGGAGAAAAGTTATAAAAATCATATATGATACAATATACAATATATGTATGCAGAATCATTTGACAAAGACACAGATTTAATTGATGAAAATTAGCTTTATGTAAATTAGAAAAATGACACCATTGCTCAAGCGGTTAGATCTCTACAATTTACAATTTTATGTACAAATTGTATAATAAAATACAATCACTTCCTGAGTATTGGCTATACAGATGTTTTTATTTTCCTCAAATTAATGGGAGTATTATAGTCATCTGAACATTTGCTTTACTTCACATAATACTGAATTAAAGGGCAATGATTGCCAGCACAATTTTAAGAAATACTGTAATCATTGTGGAATTAACACCTACATTTCTATATAAAATAGGATCCATTTTTAGTTAATTGTGATTGTTTATTTTGAAATCCTTGACGTTCTTTGAGCTTGGTTGTTGTTTGCAGATATTTTGTTACCAGATTATTTATTCTTATAATTCAAACTACAGTACAGTTCAGATAACACTCAGTTTGAAAAAGTAATTCATTCTCATTAGTCTTTGATATTTGAATGCAAGATTGTACATCAATTTTTTAAGACTACAAAATGATTACAATAAATCAGTGGTGGCAAACCTATGCACGGGTGTCAGAGGCGGCACTCAGCCCTCTCTGTGGGCACCTGCGCCGTTGCTCCAGTCCTAGACCTTCAGCTGGGTTTTATAAAACCTTTTTGCTTTAGGCCTCCGTCGCCATGTACAAAAAAAAAAAAAAGGTTCAATCAATCAGTCAATTTCAACTTCTCGTGGGAAAAAAAAAGATCTTGCAAAGTTGGAATTGATTGATTGAACTTTTTAGTCCCACCCAGTCTGCAGTTACCACCGCAGCCACGCCCACCCAATGGACCACACCCACTCAATGGGCCACACCCACCCGGCAACCGACAATGCATAAGTGGGTTTTGGGTTGCAGTTTTGGCACTTGCTCTCTAAAAGGTTCGCCATCACTGCAATAAATAATGTAATGTCTCAGATGATAATACTGCCTCAAATCATTTTCATACTCTAAAAAGATATGTAAGCCTCAATGATCTGCTTGGCATGATACATTTAAAATCAAATAAAATTTATTGGTAGTAAAAAGTCCCATTGATATAATCATAAACAGATGTGCTTAACTTTGGATATATAAATATTTAAAACTACAAAATTTGAGTGAATTGTCATCAACATTTAATTGCTCCACAATTCATTGGTGATCAATAATAATTTAAATGTGGGTTTTAGTTACTCAACAATAATTTTATGTTTCTGTGGATTTCAAGAATAGTTCTTTTACTTAATTATGTCATGACTAAATTAGTATAACACAATACTGTATAGAACTGTAAAGAATTTCATGATTAAATTTACAATTAAAATGGGATAGCAAAACTAACATTTTAACCATTTTTAACAAATTAAGTCAGATTAAAAGAGCTAGCCATGTACTTTGTGTCATTAATTCTAGCATTAGAGGTAATTTTCCCTACTTGTCATCTAAAAGGAACAGGCAATGCACTTCAAGGAGCCAAAAGTGAACATACTGTATTCTAAGTAGCTCCCTTATGTTTTTGTTTAAGAGTTCCTACCAGCAAATTATCACACACACACAAAAAATTATTATAGGGAGTGCTTGACTTACAACCATTTATTGTAAGTCTTGGTAATGCAGTGGTTAGAATACAGTATTGCAGGCTGCTCACTGTCAGGAGTTCAATCCTGACCAGATCAAGGTTGGCTCAGCCTTCTATCCTTCCGAGGTCAGTAAAACGAGGACCCAGATTGTTGGGGGCCATAGGCTGACTCTGTAATCAGCTTAGAGAGGACCGTAAAGCATTATGAAGCGGTATATAAGTTTAAGTGCTATTGCTATTACTATTGTTTAGCAACCATTCAAAGTTACAACAGTGCTGAAAAAAGTGACTTACGGCTGATCCTCACACTTAACGACCATCACACCGTCCCCACTGATCAAAATTTGGGTGCTTGTCAATGGATATATATTTACAATTGTTGCAATGTTTCTGGCTCACATGATTTCCATTTATGACTTTCCCGAGGGCTTCCAACAAGCAAAATCAATGGGGTGGTGGTGGGAGAGCCAGGTTTGCATAACTGTGATGACCATGGCAAAAATGTTGTAAAATCAGGTGTGACTCACTTAACAACAGCATCATTTTGCGATGAAAGTTCCAGTCCCAATTGTGGTTTTAAACCTGTATTATCAAGAAATAGCAGTGCATAGGAGCTTCCCTAGGTTGACGTTTGTGCTAAGATTCAAGACTGAAATAAAAGTAACTTTATTACTATAAGTGTATCAGTTGTTAACACATTAAGTCTTCAATATATTTTATTCAAGAGTGTTATAGTATGTTCCAAATAAAATTGCAACTTTAAATTTTTTTTGTAATATATATTTTAACAATTGAATGGGCCTCTTCTTATTGGGAATTGTATTTGCAAACAGATCTTGTAACTGGTACTATATAGCTTTAGTTCAGTAGCTGCTACTGAGTCAGTCAGCTGAGAGATAGATAGATGGGTGCATGCATGCACTTCTCTGGAATTGGAGCATTATAAAAAATTAAATAATGCATAATAGAACTGAAAACAAAAATCTCCATGATAATACCTGAAAAAAAACAACACTTTTCAATATAACCAGGATGTTTAAGGTTTAAGGTGAGGTCCTTTTCACAGAAAGTTAGTCTTTAGTTGAATACTTGAGCCTTTCACAGGATTCTTTGGATGCTTAGGTGTTGCCTTATCCTTGATACTTTCTTGATTTCCTTTCACGGCTGACTCAAGTCTTGCTTTCATTGATGGGGAAGAAGCCATTAATTTTTTAAAGGCTGACGTATACTGTGGACCAATCTGCATCAGGTAGCTCAAAGCAAACTCATGAAGATACTTTGCTGAACTTGAAACGGATCCTAGGGCATTTTCATCCAAAAGAAAAGATATGAGGATGGGAATAAAACAAGCCACTAGTTGACTTCCTGTGAAAATGGAAAAGAGTCATTTATTCAGTAATGATAAATAGCACCAGTTTCATAATTATCAGTTTTAACTCTTAAAACAACTGTACCAGAAACTTGATATCATTTGATACAGTAGAGTGTACTTTTCAATAAACAAATATGCTTGCTTAATTAACTGTAAATAACATTGCTTTAACTTGCTATTTAGGATATTACGCTTCAAGCTATAAAACATGAACTTTGCATTCTGAAGAAGCAAGCAAGAGATTTTCCAATGATGAAAACCTATTACTTTTCCCTGCTTCAGGTGTGTATTCTTATAATGACTATCTTATTATAATTTCTTCATGGTATTATGAATACACACAAACATATGCACACATTTCTCAAGAGTTTATGTCAAGAAACAGTGCTTTTTCCATATTCACAAAAGCATAGGAAACAGTTTAAAATCTAAACTGATACACTAAAAATATTTGATTTTGGCTGTAGTCTGCAACTACTCACTCTTCCATGTTTGATGTACACTGTTTCAGTGACTTCAATAAAACTGATCTAGTCAAAATCAATTAACATGGGCAAAATTGGGCTATGCATCTCAGAATGATAATTCTAAGGAAGGGACAAACAACCTGAGGCCCCTGTATCACTCAGTCACAGTACTTTGCAGCAAAATCACGTATCTGTTGTTGGCAAAGCATCATAAAAAACATAAGATTGTTAAGATTGTTAAACCTCTGCAACTTGCAAGATTCCATTATTTTCTTCCAACACTGATTTTCTTGTAGAGGGCAATGGCCTACCAGAGCAGAAAGGGTAGAATATGGCCACTAACTAGAAATATCAGATAATATTACAATGTTTTATGTTGCCATGTTTTATTCTTTTGAAAGAATATACAAAGAATACTTACGATGCTCTTCCTCAGCAAGGGCTACAACAGCTGCCACTACCTTTATTCCTTCTTGCACAACTTGAAGTTCGGCAGAATTCTCTGGTTTAATTTTTTCTGTTTCCTGTAGTTTGGCCACCACTGAAGATACTAATGAATGAATGTAAGGATATGAGACAGCTTGGTTGGGACACTGGAAAATGGAAAGCAGCAGCTGGTAGCATTTAAGTTGCACCTAAAAAGAAAGAACTATTTAAAAAAGATAGTCCATCCAAATGTAAAAAAAACAACAAGTTAAAACTGCCACGGTGAACTGTGATTTGTATAATTACTTTATGCACTAAGTATTACAAGTTTCTACAAGTTTGTTTTAAGCCAATTTAGCTAAAGTTAAAATCCTGAAGTTAACTCCAAAAGTTTATTGCACAGGCTCCCCTTAGATATAAAAAAATAGAGGACACGGTAGAGGAAAGAAGAATTAATAATTGTTAGGTAACAATATAGGCTAATCCCAGGATCTTTCCCCACCCTTTTTCCCTAACTGTATAAATTAGGAAAGACTATTTGCTTAAGGATGTCATACATCCTCAGTAAAAATACCAATGCTGAGATCTATATAGATGCCTTCACAACAAGAGGAAGAGTATATAGATTTGAAGCCCAAGATAAGCATCTATAAGGAAGTTTATATAAGGCAAGCTTCCTGTCTTGTAACCACTCGCATTTCCCCAAAACCTTGGAGTCATTCCTGAACAATATGGGATGAAGCAACTGGACCTGTTAGGTGGAGAAAAGTCTGGGAAAAATTTCCATTTGTGAACTTCCTTATGTTAGAAATCAAGTGATATTTTTCAGAGTGTCTCCAAAAAATTCAAAAAGATGGAACAATGTTTTTAGACACAGAATGTCAACTTCTGTGAAGATCCTAAGTTCTTTTAATCAGACATTTCAGATTTCCTAAGTAAATTGTCAGAATAGATACACTGTTGAAGTTTCAACATATATTGACTGTGTAAAGTAGAATCAAGTTCCAAATGGCTGATTCAGGTGGTGGTTTTCATTGACAAAGCTATGGGCTAACAACAGGATGGAATCATAGAGGAAAATTTACTGTATAGTCATCCATCTCATTTTTAGTAGTGGGAGGCATATGTATATTCAATGAAAAGAGCTAAACATAAGCACATAGCAATGGTAGCAAATCTCAAAACAAATTTAAGTTGTACTTACAGTGGGATCTTTAGATTCCATTGCTGATTTAAATTTCTCAATGCACTGTCTCTGAAGACATTCCATGGTGCTAACTTCCGGACTTGCAGACAAAATAAATACGGTGATTGCAGTCAGCAGACTACTTTCGTCCAATTCTTGACCCATATCATCTACCAATAATAAGACATTTTAAAATATCTGAAATGGGACTAATTATAACGTCAAAATATTAAAGTCAAGTTCTGGTATGGTTTTGAACCAAATTGTATAATAAGATACCGGTATTATTAAGCAAATAAATAATCCTTGACTTAAGAGCTCAATTGAACTCAACATTTCTGTTGCTCATCAAGACAATTGTTAAGTGAGTTGCACCCCATTTTACCTTTTTTTGCCACAGTTTTTAAGCAAATCACTGGATTTGTTAAGGGAATCATGCAGTTGTTAAGCGAATCTGGCTTTTCCACTGACTTTGTTTATCTAAAGGCAGCTTGGGAAGGTTACCAATGGTGATCCCATGACCCCAGGCCAGTGCAACTGTCATAAATACATGCCAGTTGCTAAGTGCCCGAATTCTGATTATTGACTATGGGGATGCTATAACAGTTGTAAGTGTGAAAAAATGGCCATAAGTTATTATTTTCAGTTCCCTTATAACTTTGAATGGTCACTAAATGAATGGTTATAAATTGAGGACTACCTATTTCTATTATGGCTAATACAGATTTGTACGGACAGTCTTGGTTTAACAACTGCCTTATTTAGTAACTGAAGTTACCACAATGCTGAAAAAATAACTTCATGAGTTCAGGCTGTGCACTCTTCACAACCAGTGGGAGTTTATGACCACTGCAGCATCCCACAGTCATGTGATCACCATTTGCATGCTTCACAGCCAATTTCTGACAAGCAGAGTCCATGGAGAAGCTGGCAGTAAAATCACAAATTGCTGTCAGGTGATCTCTTGCTTCATTACCACGTTGCTTAGTGACAAGAGTTGCTTATTCCAAGGGGTTAAGCAGGGACTAAATGTACTACTGAAATATTTAATGTCAGGCAATAAGATTTTTTTTATTAAACTGCTTAGAATTTTAATCTTGTATTAAAGCTGTAACTGCAAAAACATTTTATAATGGTAGGATTCTGGTAACACTTTGAGAACTTGCAGTGATGGTCCTCATACTATATTAACCACATGGGGGCAGTGGAGTGCAGGTGGAGAATTAAAGGTATACTCCCTGTTCCTTTTGTCGATTAAATTGCAAATCTCTATGATATATAGAATAGAAAGTAACAGACTTGGAAGTGACCTCTGAGGTCTTCTAGTCCAACTCCCTATATCATTTCAGACAAGTAGTTATCCAATCTTTTCTTAAAAACCTCCAGTGATGAAGCATCCACAACTTCTGGAAACAAGCCATTCCACTGGTTAATTGTCCTTACTATCAAGAAATTTCTCCTTAGTTCTTTCTGCCTTCCTTCTCTGATAAACTGTAGGTACTCTTTGATTCTCTGGTAGGATATGGTTAGCCAGGTGCCAGGCTTTACCTATTGTTATGATCTATTCCCTGTACTTAAGTTCCTTTCTGTTATAAAAAAACTGTTTCCTTAATAATTGCTTTCTATATTCAGGAACAATCACATGCACACATTTCAATCTCCAGCATTGATCATTTCTACTGCTGTTGGAATCCCAACATTCTTAATAGCGCAGCATTTCTATCAAGCCAACTTCCATTGACAAAATAATGTGCTTAAAATACTTCGGACTGTTTCAGGCATACAGTCTATCCAACAAAATCAGAATGTCATATACAGTAACAAGGAAACCAACATTTGGATTACTGAGATACTCAGATTTAAATCACAAATGTATTTTTTTCTAGGTTTTTCTGCTAATAAATTCTGGATTCTCAGTCTTAAAGCTTCTAAAGATTTTCTATATGTGAAAGAGATTAAACTGGTATCTGGGAATCTTAACTTTGAGAAACATTTATTCGCTACTTTATTGGGACCTATTATTTCTTGCAACGTTGAATGTCGAGAAGTCCACAAATTTGGGGAGGGTCTCTCCAAATTTGTGGACTTCTCAATTCTAATTCTGTGCTTTTCTATAGTTATGAACCTGCTACATTCAACATTGCAAGAAATAATAGGTCTGAGTAAAGTACAGTGACTACCTAGCCCACTTAGGGTAGGCAGTCTGAAACTAGTGATTATGCCAAGGTTAGACAAAGAAAACGGAAAAGAAATATTTGTGACACAGTGTGTGCAAGATAAGATTCACAGAAAAAAATACCGAGGGGAATACAAAAAGTGAACACAGTTAGGAAAGGAACAAAGCAGAGGCTATGATCATAGAAAGGGGAAAAGAGCAGGTTTGCTGAAAAGAAGAAACTTGCGCCCTCCAAGAAACTAGAATTGTTTTTAAGCAGCAGTAGCTAATTATTTTGTGCCCAGTAGCATATTACTGGGCTGAGTATAAAATTATTTCTTAATGCTCTATATTATACTTATTATTATACCATGTTATCTGAGCAAACCTTTTTCTTGCCATTTATACTGTACCTTGATCCCAAAAATTAAGAATGGTGACCAGAGCACTACGGAGCAATTCATTCCAAGCCATTTGGCTCTTCTCTGCCTGAGCCATGGGTGATGTTAAGACTCCTTTAAGAGCTTGCAGTGATGCAGAAACAGTCATGGGTAAGTGGCCACTGGACAACTTCACAGCAGTTTCTCTGAGGACTCCAATAATCAGATATAAGATAGTGGGAAGAACAGCAATGCTTCCTGAAGGATATAGCAAATGCACAGTATAAATATGATTGTTAAAAATCTTGCATCGTGCGTTAAACAAAACACGAGTTCCATCATGCATTTATTAGACCTCCGTTATTTCAAGCTCAGTGTTGTATTTAATAAGAATTGTTACTTCTAAATTAAGCATCAACTTAATGCTAACACAAATATTTGAGATGAGATTAATTTAGAAAAATAATTACTCTGCAACTCTTAACATAAAAAAACTCATTGATATTTATTCAACCTCTGATCAGTATGAAATATTTGGAATTAGTATTGATCAATAAAATTGACTCAGATGTCAAGTGCTGGCAAAGAATAACTAATATTTCTCTTCTACTTTGGTGAAAAAAGAACCTTTTTTTTCTTTAATAATTTTCAAAGCACCATTTTTTCTGTGTATGGACTACAATCTCCAACAACTTCAGTCAGGATGGCCCAAGCTAAAGGATGGTGGAAATTTCATTTCATTCTCTGGAGAGCATAGCTTCCTGTTGTTGACTTAAATTTATTCAGAGGTGCTACTTTACTGCATAAATACTTTCAAATATGAAAATTAAAAAATAGTACTGAAAGAAGCATGCAGTAATCAGCCCCATCTATCTGAATCAGCCCTGAATAATTTAAGAAGTCGTAAAAAAATGACAACAGATCAATACATAGCTCCTATAATTAATCTGTATAAAGATAGTAAACGGTGGGTTTAAAATGTGGTTTGTCTTTTTGTGTGTGTTGTTTGTTTAAAGATTGAGAGTATAGTTAATATGTTTTACTTCTTTTGTAAAATTGAAGTAGTAGTTTCACTGATGTGAATCTAATATGGAATGCTTATGGCAGCTAGAGCTGAAATCTGAAGCTAGACAGTATACAGAATATTTGTATCTCAGGGTTGAAATGAGGAATCTTTGGTGCTCTCTGAGCTTGGTTGTTTTTTTGCAGATGTTTCATTATCCAAACCAGGTAACATCGTCGGTGCTAGTTTGGATAATGAAATGTCTGCAAGAAAACAACCAAGCTCAGAGAGCACCAAAGATTCCTCATTTCAACCCTGAGCTACAAATATTCTCCTTTATTAGTATACAGAACTGTTATGATATTATGTTTCATTCAAATTGTTATATTCTAATAAGCACACAAAAAAGAGAATTATAAATACCAATTTTAATTAATAATGCTGATACGTTAAGAGTTGACTTCCATATGAATACCTTTGTATAAGATGGCTATTTAAGTCAGAATTGCAAAAGATATGTTTTATTTATGAAGACCTTTTATTGTTTTTTAAAGCACACATCAGTTGCTTGAAGTTGTCTGAATTTACTTTCTTGTCCCTGTTTTAGTAAATTACTTTCAATTCACAAAATGAGGAAAATAAATTAAGGCCCTTCTCAGTCCATGGCTTAAATATATCTTTTTCACTTCACACATTGCTTCTTTATTTCTTTTGCAAATACAATGTATAGCGGAATTTCATCCTACCTTCTGGTGAACAGACTGCAGGAACACCAGAGAGGATTCCCAGGGCTGCTGCTACCAGTCTATTCCCGTCTTCTGATAACAATTGAGGTTTTCCAGCTGTAATTCCAGGGCCACCTGTTATCTTCAGGTTTAGCTGAGGTAGCTGCCTTACAAGAATACACACACACATTTCCAGTGTTGCAAAGACTAAAGACTTTCCAGGTATAAGTCCTCCTGTATCTTTGCCTTCTCCAAACTCTGGCAATGTCTCCTTTTCTTCAGCCCCATCATCAACTATAGTGAAATCAAGATTATGTTTTATTGACAAAAATCCTCTTTGAAGCTTCCTAAATAGCTTCTGGTTGTCTGTGTTCTTATTTGGTTGGACAGAATACATCCCCTACAATCCCCTATTTGGCTGGACAGAATACATCCCCTGCAGCATGGATAACCCACGCATCCAAAGAGACTTTTATTCTAGGCATTCCATCTCCATGCAAGGCAAAATAGTAATTTTGGTCACCACGATGTAAAAAAGATGTTGAGACTCTAGAGAGAGTACAGAGAAGAGCAACAAAGATGATTAGGGGACTGGAGGCTAAAGCATATAAGGAAAGGTTGAGGGAATTGGGTATGTCTAGTTTAATGAAGAGAAGGACGAGAGGGGACATGATAGCAGTATTCCAATATCTCTGGGGCTGCCACAAAGAAGAGGGAGTCAAGCTATTTTCCAAGGCGCCTGAAGGCAGGATAAGAAAAAACGGATGGAAACTAATCAAGGAGAGAAGTAACCTAGAACTAAGGAGAAACTTCCTGACAGAACAATTAACCAGTGGAACAACCTGCCTCCAGAAATGGTGAATGCTCCAACACTGGAAGTTTTTAAGAAGAGACTGGACAGCCATTTGTCTGAAATGGAATAGGGTTTTTTGCCTGAGAACTAGATGACCTCCAAGGTCCCTTCCAACATTATTATTATTATTATTATTATTATTATTATTATTATTATTATTATTATTATTATTATTATCATCATCATCATCATCATCAAAAATCTTTTATACACCATCTAGAGTTATGCATATGGCTCTTCTATAACGATGATCTGCTATATAAATAATCTATGCTATCAGAAGAATTTGGAATACTGCATCCAGTTTTGGTCACCATGATACAAAAAAGATGTTGAGATTCTAGAAAGAGTGTAGAGAAGAACAACAAAGATGATTAGTGGACAGGAGGCTAAAACATATGAACAGTTGTGGGAACTGGGAATATCTAGTCCAATGAAGAGAAGGACTAGGAGTAACATGACAGCAGTTTTCCAATATTTGAGGGACTGTCACAGAGAGGAGGGGATCAACCAATCGAAAGAACCTGAAGGCAAGGCAAGAAGCAATGGATGGAAGCTTAACAAAAAGAGATACAACCTAGAACTAAGAAGAAATTTCCTGTCAATGAGAACAATTAATCAGCGGAACTGCTTGCCTCCAGAAGTTGTGGGTGCACCATCACCATAGGATTTTAATAAGAGATTGGAGACCCAGATAAATGGCTGCTGGAGGGCAAGAGAGGGTGCACAAGGGGCTAAGATGGCATACGTGCCCTGAGTCTTGTGGTGACTGAGTCAGGCACAGACTGATCCGGCCAACTTGTGACCTTCCGAATCAACTTTGTTTATGGGAAGCTAGCAGGGAAGGTCAGAAATTGTGATCACGTTGCGCGCACTCCGGTTGCCAAGCACCCAGATCATGAACACATGATTGCTGGGGTGCTAGCACAACCAGTGGTCATTAATTGTAAAGTTGAAATCTTCTGCAGAAAAGTATTTGAAAGCATGGATGACAGATTTTTCTATCTCATTAACAAGACAGTGCATCATTTGTTATTATTTAAAATACCCCTTTTATGTACATAGTGTTTTACAAAGAAGTGTTATCATCTATCCTGAATGCTAGAAATTAATTTTGTAAAGATGCTGAGAATTGTTTGTTGAACAATTTAAAGTTCCTTGAAAAATTACAATGTCCACAGTTATTCATAAAAGAAGCCATGTCATTTAATTTGTTTGGGATTGTAGAATAAAATAGAATGCCTTTTGATCAAACTGTGTTTGATAAGATTTTGTTAAGCTCAGATGAGAAATTAATTAAGAAAAGGTATAATTTTTTGTTAATTCTAGATATGGAAAGTGAACAAGTGAAAGAAACAATGATAAGATGGGCAAAAAAATTTGCTTATAACATAGAATTAGAAAAATGGCAAATGTTATGGGAGAGAAACTATAAATTAACAATGTCAACTTCATACAAAGAAAATTTGCATAAAATGTTTTATAGATGGCACCTTCCACCAGCAAGATTAGCAAAAATGTTTAAAAATATGTCAGATAGATGTTGGAAATGTAAACATAATATAGGCACGTATTATCATATTTGGTGGACATGCGGGAAGGCAAAGGCTTATTGGAAAAATATACATATGTGGTTAGAAAAAATATTGGATGAACAAGTGGATTTTAAACCTGAACTTTTTTTACTAGGCATTATGTCTGAAAAGACTAATAAGCAGAAATTATATTTAACCCTACATATTACCACAGCAGCAAGAATAATTTTTGCACAATATTGGAAGAACGAAGGATTGCCATCAGAGGAAGAAATAATCAGGAAGATATTGGAATGTGCAGAGATGGACAGATTAACTATGAGGCTGAAAGACAAAGAAGATACAGACTACTATCAAATTTGGAATTTATTTTATTCTTGGTTAGAGAAAAGAATGAAGGACTAGGAATTGAACATGTATTAGCTTAGCAACTCCAGACAATTTGTTGGTTGGAAATATTAACATATATTGATGGAAAAAAAATTAATAAAAAAGATTGAAAAAAATAAAAAAAAAATAAAACAGAATGCCTTTTGTTAAAATTAACAAAAAATTAACAAAAATGTTAACAAAAACAGAATGCTTTTTGTAGTCATTCTATCAAATGCTTACTATATTTAAAAGGTAAGCCAGTGATGAAAGTAAAAAAATGAATTTGTTAAACTACTCTCTGCTAAAATTGTCCTCCCCCATCCTACCCTCAGTTTTAATCTGAGACAAAAACAGAAATGATTCAAAATCACAAATTCAAAATATGCTACTGTGAGTAAATGAAGCATTTCTTCCATCTAAAATGGAACAACTGTCGTAAGAAATTTGATCAAGTCTACTATACAGCTCTACCTTCTGCACTTCTCCGTTTTTCCTTGATGTGCTCCTGTGCTGCAAAAAGAATCCGCTGGACAACTTGTAAAGCAGCAAGTTGAATGTCTGGGGACTCTCTGGTCAGTATAAGTCGATGTAAAACATTCAACAACTCCACACTCAGCTCCTGTATAAGGGAAATATAGCAGACTGTTTACTTAAGTTTTAATACAGTACATTTAAGGTAGATTAGCATGAGTGGAAGAGAATTGCCCCCAAATATCTGTTTTGATTCAAACCTGAAGAATTCATGTTTTCAATGTCAAACCCTATAAAAATAACATAACTAGGACACATGTTGTGTTAGAGATTCTTTCATGCCTTTGCACAGGCACAGCTTTTAAAAATAATTTTCATCTTCTATGTAGTGAGTTCAGTAGGCATAAGGAAGAACTGTCTGAAGGAAAAACAAAGGCAAAAATTTTTTAGCCTGTGCTTTAAAAAAAAAAAGTTTTTAAGAGGAAGGTTGCAGGATTCTATGCCATGATGAATTTTATTGTTCACTGCAAATTTCAGCTTCGTGATATTGGAGAGAGCCAAATCAAAATAAAGGGGGCTCAATACTGTAGGTTGTCTACACTTGGCTTAATTGCTTTCCTGTTCGTGAACAGGAGATATTTTAATTCTTCCCATAGTCCAAAAGTAACTAATAACTTTTCACAAGTATCTTCTCACTATTCACAGATAATTATTTTAAGACAGAACAATAACACTCTAATATGTATCTGTTGAAGGTATAAGAGTAGTAAAATAAAAAAAAACCTTGCAAGCCATGCAACTATATATTTCATAACAAAACTGGAAATGCATAGTATAGTGTTCTTTGAATAACTAATGAACAAAACTGCTGTTCTTGATACAGATGTCATAGATCAATTTTTAAGTGCCTTCATATAGTAGATGTCCCATTTGAGTTTATTAATTGGTTATTAATTATACTCTGCCCATACTTAAAATTATCGACTCCCCTATTGTTCACAAAGGAAAGAAAATGCAGTTGAAAGTGAATCTGTAAGCTAAATACAATTCCTACATAAATTACTTTGTCACAGATACTATTCAAATAACTGTCACATTATGCCCATATCACAAGGTAAGAGAGACATAAGGGAAGGTTCCGTTTCTACAGACATTTGGCAAAAACATTTATATCCAGCTGAACTAACTCAGAAGTTTTGAATGTTACCTGATCACTTCCAATCTTAGCTCTTGGCCAGGAAACCTCAAGCAGGACTTGCAGGGCATCTAGACAAGCAGTAATATTCTCCATCGTTTCATCTGACCGGGGAGAACAGAGAAATTCCACACTAATTCCTAAAGAAAATGGAGTCAGGGAATATTAGATGAATTAAATATAACATTTAAAAGTATAAAATTTATATTTAACTTTTAACTGAGAAAGCAAACGGTGATATCACTAAGTAAAACAATTTACAATAAAGTTACTGTCAATGGCGTTCTCTACAAATGCCCACAGTGCAGTCAGAATAATCGGAATAATGAATGAAACTTAACGTGTAGCATGAAGTTGAACTAATGGCTTGAATGAACTAATAGCACCTTAGTTGGCACCAAATTCCAGATCTTGTATCTAAATTGGCCTTTCTTGCATGGTCTACTGAAAATGCTTAGCCAATGTGTTTATCTTAACCATTTAGAGCATGGGTATCAAACCCGATTGTGTCACGTGATGTATTGTGATGTATTGTGACATCTTTTTCCCTTTGCAGAGCCGGGGTGAGCGTGGCCTGCGTGTGATGCACCCGGCCTGCAGGCCGCCAGTTTGACACCCTTGTTTTAGACTGAGGACAGAATAAGAAAAAAAGATACTTTATAAGATATCCAGGCTTTAAACATGGTAAGACTTTTGATATAGCTGGAAAAGTCTATTTACAGTAATTATAAATAGAATTATAATTCATTTACATTAATTGTTGTAAAAGATCCCAGATTATGCACCTGGTTTTTCAGAGGAAATGCACATTTGTAAGAAGCAGGTTATTTATTATTTTTTTAAAAAAGCTACCCAACTCAGAAACATTAATGCTCCTAATTCACAAATCAGAGAATTACTAATTCAGCCTCTCTATCTTGGCAGGATTTAGCCTCATTCTATCGCACCTCATTCAGTCAAAATAATAATGTTTAACAATATATAAGAACTTTCATAAACAAAAATAAGACACGACAGCAGAAATTCAATTAAGCATGTGTTGTACGCGCTCATAAGTCATTTGTCTGATTCAGTAGAATGGATCTTCTGAACTAATTCCATGCAGAAAGGCAGTTTTATTGTGGCGTATAGTCATTCTTGATTTAAGTGCAGCAATTTTCAGTGAACCTGGCAAAAACAGTCTGCAAAAAAATATGGTAAAGATAAGTTTACATACTTACTAACCCAGAACAAGATGAAATCTATCAGTATTCACATCTTCAGGTGATTTTACCGCGGCCCTAGAGGTTGAATCTTGACACATACTAGTTGGAGTAACAGGTCGTGAAAGATTAGTTAGACCTTCATCTGAATCACCAACTAGAAAACCGGTGCTAGTAAGCCATAATGCAGTAGCATGAAGAATCTGAGCCCAGGCATTTTGATAATGTGGCCTTGCATTTTCAATTGTTTCTGCAGCATAGAAAGCACCACCTATACACAAAAAAAATACATACTTCAGCTTGCTTCAAATCGCTCCAAATATTTTTACTGTTTATAACAAAGTGATAAGAAGAGTCAAAGACATAGTTCGTATCATTCGAAAAACAAACAAAACTTAAATAGGCTTTCAGTAAGCGTCCTTGCTTTCCCTCTGCAAGCTTACTGGCAGCTTCTGTTGATATATCTTTTATTACTCTAAAAGTTTATATTTTATTTTTGTTCTCTGTGTAGTAGCAACCATACTTCATGTTAGGAAATGAAGCTCAAATTCTGCAGAATCTCTACCTGCCAAGTGGATTCAGTGGAAATATTTGCTTTATTTGACTTCTTACCTTCAGAGGGAAGTTGAGAAGCAAATTCTGAAGGCAAAGTTAAGAGAGCAAAATCCTGAAGCGCAGCAAGCCAGAGTTTGCTCAGATTCCCTAGATCCACTTGGACTAAATCCAGAAGTTCATCCACTGAAGAGGATGGATGCCGGACACTTTCCTCTGAAATGTTTTTAACCAAAGGTGGACTATTGAGGTAATTTTGTTTCTTTTGTCTTTGTAAGGCAACTATATAAACCTGTTCGAAATAAGAAGAGCAAATGGAACTTTAAAGTGGTTACCAAATAAAAATTTGGATAGAAAAGACTAACACCAGTTAGATTGCTAGCTGCTGGTAGTAGTAATAATAATAATAATAATAATAATAATAATAATAATAATAATAATAATAATAATAATAATAGTAATAATAAAGTTGGAAGTGACCTTGGAGGTCATCTAGTCCAACCTCCTGCTCAGGCAGGAAACCCTATACCATTTTGGACAAATGGCTGTCCAGTCTCTTCTTAAAAACTTGCAGTGTTGGAGCATCCATAGCTTCTGGAGGCAGGTTGTTCCATTGGTTAATTGTTCTAACTGTCAGGAAGTTTCTTCTTAGTTCTAGGTTGCTTCTCTCCTTGATCAGTTTCCACCGGTTGCTTCTTGTCCTGCCGTCAGGCGTTTTGGAAAATAGCTTGACTCCCTCTTCTTTGTGGCAGCCCCTGAGATATTGGAATACTGCTATCATGTCCCCCCTCGTCCTTCTCTTCATTAAACTAGACATACCCAATTCCAGCAGCCTTTCCTTATATCCTTTAGCCTCCAGTCCCCTAATCATCTTTGTTGCTCTTCTCTGTACTCTTTCTAGAGTCTCAACATCTTTTTTACATCTTTTTTACATTGGTAAGCAACAGTAGAGAAAAGTTATTGCTTTCAAACTGTTTATTGATTTTCCTGAAGTTATGATTTCCTTGCATTATTTTGGTAGTACACCTAGCTACAAAAACTAGTATCAAAAGTTTCTAATATTAATAACAATAAAAGAATTAATTCATGCTCAAGGGAGCTGAATTGTTTCTATCTTGCTAGACAAAGCAAAATGCTGGATTGGTGTAATGTAAGGCAGCCAGCTAGAAACAGAGAGACTGTGAGTTCTAGTCCTGATTTGGACACAGAGCCAGCTGAGTGACTTTGGGCCATTCACTCTCTGTAAGCATTAGGAAGCAGGCAATGGCAAACCATTTCTGAAAACTTGCAAAAAAACCTGCAGGAATTTGCCCAGGCAGTCATCAGGCGTTAACACTGACTTGGAGACACACATACAAAGCAAAATAGAACAAATCCAACTATTTCTCTTATTTTTTTCTGAGACAGGTTGAATATGCCTGTCCCTAGAAGAATGAACAACAATATAAGTAATGCCGGAATAAAAAAATTGGAAAAGATTCAGGATATTGTTTTCTCTGTTAGCAGGACTAGGACTTCTGTAACAAGCTGAAAATAATAAAAATGCTTATTCTTTTGTTGTACACTATTGGACAAAAGGCAGGAGAATTGTGTTTCCAATAAAAGGCTTTAATTTATTCTGCATACGTTTAATGTCAAAACCATATTTTATTGCATATAATAGATAATTTATATAAATTTAAACCTATTAAAAATAGCACGCATTTATTATCCCAACTTGAGAACAAATGGTAGATAACGTACTTCACTCAAAAAAAGTTCTTTAATTCATAAAGTTGTTATGTTAATATTAATTTCTAGCTAAGAAAGTTACTGTAAAATGCCTAGTTTGAAATCAACCTGTAATTCCAGTTTTTAAATTCACAGTTCTTTTCTATAACTATTAATTCCAAAGCACTGATGAAACCATCTTTGTTAAAAAATACCTCTGCCCAAGCTTTTAGTACAGCGAGTATTTCCATAGTAGATGTCCCTTCATTGTATAGTTGATTTTGTGCTTCTTTTCCAGCCTGTACTTTTGTCAAGGATGTCACAAGCAAATGATGAACTCTTTGAAGGTCATTAAGATCATTTACTACACCACTTGCTATCCAAGCACTGCAAACCTACAATACCAAATGATGTGGTTACTTTTTCTCTAGTGCAATAAACTCTTTTATATTAGTTACTGAAATATGGGTGGAGCTATCCTCTTGTTTTATGTCCTATTTGTGGGCTTCTAGCTGGTTACCAAGCCTATAAAATGCTGGATTAGATGGGTTACTTGCTCTGATCTGTATTGCTTGTTATTTCTAATGCAATGTTACAGAGCATGTATGTAAATTATCTTATGTTCAGACATTTTGATTTATTTATTATAAAGTTTTCCAATATATAATCCTTCCCTGAGGGAGATGGGTAGTTCTTAAATGTGATAAATAAGTAATGCAAAAATAAAATCATAATTATAATTCCTTTAAGCAGATTAAACTAATAGCATCTACAAATGAACTGAACAAAGGAGTTATTAGAAATAATTCTAAAAACGAATAGCAATAAAGACAATAAAAAGTATATGAATATGTGGCCTAAAAATCTTCTCTCTGACCTGGTGATCCTAGTTCTTATGAGACAAATATTTCATCGTTGCCATTATCATGTTTTATCTGCGATTGGCCAAGACTTTGAACACTTACATTTTAAAGACAGGAGGAGGAGGAAGAGGAGTAGGAGTAGTCAGTAGAAGCGGTGGGGAGAAACAAATTAACTTGCCTGACACGCTTTTGCTGTTACATCAGGTGGTGCTTCTGGTGTAAAGGCTGGTCTAAGAGCAGCACCAACCTAAAAAAAATGATTTGATAAAATGATACACAGTCTAACATCTGAATAACTATTCTTTAAGGAAGTTAATTTATTTCCTTAAAATAGTTATAAGAGAATGTGGAATAATAACAGTGATTAAATATCCATCCATTTTTATGCTATAGAATTACCAGCACATTTCCAAAGAAAACTCATTTAGATTTATCATGCATTTTGTGGCATATAATCAAACAGCCAATTTTAAAACATTAAAACAAACATCTGTTGCCTTAAATACTAAAAAGCAATAGTACGTAATATGATATTTCTTTTTTGGCAAACTCCTCTCAAGATTTACTTACATTGGCTTGGTATTGCTCCAGTATTACATGACCTGGGAATTCTGGCTCTACTACAGCAGCAAATTTTCGAATAAGAATTAACAACATTTGAAGTCCGGAAAGACGAAGTTGGTTGCTGTGATCAGTGGCAGCCATAAAAGCCATACGAATTAAGTCAGCTAAATATAATACCAAGAAATCATCTGTATGTGATAAAAAGGAAATGCTGTTTTGATAATATGAAATTAATATTATTAAATTCTGGTAATTTAAATTATTTATGCCCATTACTTATTCTTTTCCTATAATAAGAAAAGAAGAGCAGGACTAAATGGAGAATTTTCAAACTTGAAGAGATATTCAAGGTGACGTTTCTAGAGATTGGTGTAGAAACAATATTTTTTAATTTATAAACTGGAGTTATGGATAATAGTGAACTCTATTGATCATACCAATGTGTTCAGGGTAATATAATGCAATGAAAATGGGATTCCAAAGTGTTACAAAGTATACTTTTAAAACTCGGTGAATTTGCTTAAATACCCCCCTCCTCCATAAATATAGGCATGGCAATGTACATTGACATAAAAATTCAAACTTTACATATTAATGGGCCCTGAGCTAAAAAGGGATTAAATCATAAAAGGGATTTTGAAGACATGATTCAATGGTCAATGCAGGAAAAGGCAGTGTTGGTTCAGGCTAGAAAAGACATGCTTAGAATCATTTTCAAAGGAACTAAAAATGCAACTGATAGTATACTAGCACTCCAACAAAAATTTATAATGCAATTCTCCTCCTATCCTTGGCATATTGCTCATTGTTCTGATAATCATGAAGAGCTAGTGTGGAGCTGGAAAAAATTGCAAAAACAGGCCAACCAAAATAATTGGAGTCTTGATCAGATTCCCTAGAAGGAAAGTCTGAGATTTTTAATTCAGAATGAAGAGGGGAAAGGGGAGACATGATAAAAATATATAGAATCATATTTAAAAACTAAAAGGGAATTAATAATATTTAAGTGGGAAAATCAGGGGCTAGCCGTCCTAAGAATAGTATGTTTTGAATAGCAACACTTACAAAGCATCACCAATTCTATAATATAATTGGCTGTGCCACTAAATCAAAAATTACAATTGTAAATATAAACATCTGTGTAGAGTCTATACATCTGTGATTTGTATGTTAAGATTACATTCAGCGTAGTAATATATTCACATATAATATAGTTCATATAATACACAGAGCTGTCATGTATGTCCAAAGACAGCAACACATACAAATAATAAACAATGCATCACGCAATGTAAAAATTATAACCTGTAACAAAATAGGTGGGCAGTCCATCTTTTGTCTTTAGAAGTGCTTCAACAGTTAATACGGTATTTAACAGAATTGTTTCATTGAGCCAAAGTAGTAGCAATTTGTATCTAAAAACTTACAGACTTCTTGTCAACTGTGATAAAAATGATAATGAAAATGATTATTTATCAAAATTAAATTTATCTGTGCATGGAATTCCATGATATTTTCCAGTTGATATTTAAGTCAACATCAGCACATACCTCTTGAGTCCCTTTGTTTCATTTCCTGTGCTAAAGCTATGTCAAAATGAGCACTGCCCGCATTCTCACACTGGGTGATAATTTTACAAACACATTCTGCAGCAAAAACTCTAGTAGACCATCGGGGATGTGGGAATGGGTGCAATTTATCCTTCTTTGCCAACGTTAATGCCAATTCATCATCTACTTGAGTGCCCTCTTCTTCTTGGCTTGTATCCACTGAAGCTATAGTTGTAAAATCTGCATTAAGATACAAAGTAGAAAGCAAACTGTTTACTGAGCTCAGTAATACGGTTAAAACAGCAAGATGAAGTCATAACCATGAAAAGGTCAGGGTGAATAACCAACCAGATGTGGAAGGAAGCAGGAAATGGAGAGGAAAATGAATAGGAAAGGAAAAGATATTTACCGGTAAGTTGCTATGCTCCCCTACAATGTAACTGTTTCTTCTGACGATAAAAAAATACTAGGAAGCCTTAACAATAAAAAAATTAGCACCATTTATATAGCATACCAAAAAGAACCACTCCACTGTCTTCGTCATAAGACCAGGATCATGTAAAAGTAGGACCTTGATAATGATGTTAGCATCCATACAGGCTGCTAAAGGCAGACATTATTTCAAGTGCCTAGTGGCCAAAAAATTAAGGCTTCTTTCTTCCCTTCTATAATCCTCCAAAATAGGTGACTTTATGAATCACATTATAGCCAAAATCACTTTATTATATCCGAAATTAGTTGTGAGACCTTTGAAATATTGGATATTGGAATAAATGTCTCCTGAGATCTCTTCTAACTCTATGTTTCTATGATTGGATTATTCTCCTTTCTGATGAAAATAGTGTGATGCCATTCTGGGCAGAAGGTATGCATACCAGCAGAAGCAGCCAGAACATCTTTGCAGAGTTTCAGCCAAAAGGATAGTTTTCCAACAGCCATTGATATGAGCATATGAGTCAGAGTTTCTCTGGTATCTTGGCACAGTTTTGGGTCCAATTCTTTGTCCAACAAGCTCAGCAAAGCTCCTTCAAGGCCTATTTCACCTATATTAACAACTGCGTTTTTAAATAAAAAAATGAATATGATCAGCACATTTCAGTTCAAATCAAATAATGAATTATTGCAATTGAAAGCTTTCAAAATTACATACTGTAATAAAATAATTTTGATACTGTTTTAGAAGATAGCTGCTGATTTAACGTCTATGGAGATTCTCAATCATCTACTGTAGGTCAGGGTTATCCCAAAGGTGCTTTTTCCAAAAGGCAACTGAACTTTCTTGTTGTTTTTTTTCCTTTGAAACTTTTTTGCTTCTCATCCAAGAAGCTTCTAAATGGAAGAAACCTCTTGGATGAGAAGCAAAAACCTTTTCAAAGGAAAAAAACAACAAGAAAGTCCAGTTGGAAATAGCACTTTTGGGACAATGCTGATTTAATATTTCTTATATCCATAATCCCAAAATTAAACAAGAATTGCAGAACCTTAGCTACTTACCTGGCTAAAGTATTACTCAAATATTTCCTAGTATTGTTTTAAAAAAACCCTTTAAAAATGTGACTCTGTACCATCAAAAAAGCTCAGCTTTGTTTAGAAATACTACAATATCTTAAACGGACATATTTAAAAATTGTATGAGGCTGTTTGGTTGTTTTCTTGATTAATGCCAGCTCCATACATTATCTTTCTTTTAGTATCTAGATGAGATAATAACAAAAGACATAAAGCACATATTTCAGAAAAATAATAATAGGATTATGCTGATCTGTTTATCTAAACATCAGGCTACAAATCAGCATTAATACTGGTGACATATTCCAAATGAAGCATTGTTTTATAAATCCTTGTTATTGCTATTGTGGTTTATTTTCAGTAACTCCCTACTGCTGTAGTTACTCCATTAGTTTTATTTATTTTCTAGCAGAAATTAAGTCATGGATAAAGTTGCTGTTTCAACAAATCATGCAAGTTTCAGCCCAGGCTGCAACTTGAAGTGAGAAATGCAGGATATTCCTTTGTTTGAAAATATAATATGGAGATTACTCTTAGATTTTTTTATGGTAAATATTCATTCATTCTCTCATACATGTATCTCTCGCACACTTATACAAGTACATTTTGCAGATAACCAAACTCAAATTATCATGTTTTGAAGATATAATGTGAAGACACAGCTCCCTTGAGAAGTTCATAATACTGGGCTGAAGGAGAAAAGGATGACCAACAGTAAGGGTGGTGGGCTTTATTACAACGATGATGGGTGCACGGTTAAAAATCTTAAGGGCCAGACTGGCGACAGGTCATCAGGGAGAAGGTCTATCTACCGGTATATGGTTGCTAAAAGTTGACATTGATGATATCACATAATCAGTCAATACTTTGCAGGAAAACATGCAGATTGTAAGATTCCAGTCAAATACAAATTATGCATTTGTTACACTAATTTAAACCGGCAAAATTTACAAATTGGTAATATCTTGTTTCTGATTTTTTGTTGTTGTTGAAAATATAGATAAAAATTAAAGGTTTGACTTCCTCATATATAACATAGCCCATATATTTCAAACTAGTAAATAAGAAGGATGCCCCAGAATAGTATCTATGATGGAACTATAGACAAAATGAGCAATTCACGTATTTCTTCTTGAAATATAATTGTTTTATATAAACAGTGGGTTTCTGATACCGGGCAGAAATCATATCAACCATTTCTGCTATGTTAAAGGTTTATTATATGATGGGTAAAAAACCCAATACTCTTCTCTATTGGTAAAATATTTTCTATCAATGGAACAGGCAATTCTCTCTTTTTTTTTCATTTTTCTGTTCTTGGGGTTGAGCGATTCTCCAAGGAAAATCAGTTAGAAAAGTGAAAAGTGGAAATGAGAAGGAAAATAAGAAAGATTGTTGCCAAGAGGATTTCAGCTCGTGTGACAAATGGATTGGATCCTATATGTCGGTGTTTTTCAACTTCAGCAACTTTAAAATATGTGGACTTAAACACCTAAAATTGCCCAGCCAGCATATATAACCTAATGTTGCTGAGATTAAGAAACACTACTATAGGTTGTTTGCTTAGAGCAGGTCTGAAGTGTTCCTCAGTATACAGAGTGAAAAATACAAATACTGCAATGGTCTATCTGAAAAAAAAAAAGTAACCTCAAAAGCTCAGTATTACCTGGAGTAAATTCTTCTCTACTGTCTTTAGCGAGGGCCACTGCATGTTCAGATACTTCAACTGCCTCTCTCTGCACAAGCTGATGCAAACAAGCTAGAACTGCACGTCTCAATAATAGATATGAACTAGAGAGATTCACCTGAAAAGTATACACAAGAAACAAATTTAATAAACCAGATGGCATCCTTATTATTGGCACTCATAGGCACACTCAACAGTAACTCTTCAGATTTTGAACTCTTAATTAGCTCTTGGTTAGACTTGGCAGAAGATTCCCAGGCATGATTCAGCTATAGGTAGTTCTTGACTTACAACCATTCATTTAGTGACAGTTTGCACTACTGTTACAATGGCATTGAAAAAAAAACCTTATGACTGCTTATGACTGTTACAGCATCCCCATGGTCATGTGATCAAAATTCAGGCGCTTGGCAACTGGCATGTATTTATGACAGTTGTGTTTTTCTGGACAGAACAGCCAAAATCAATGGGGAAAGCCAGATTTGTTTCGCAACTACTTGATTCCCTTAACAATTGCACTGATTTGTTTAACAATTGTGACAAAGGTTGTAAAATGGGGCAGAATTCATTTAACAACTGCCTCACTTAGCAATGAAAATTTGAGGCTCAACTGTGGTTGTAAGTTGAGGGCTACCTGTATCCTACAACGTTCAATGCAGAGAAGTATAATGTGTTAAACAAGTAACTCAGAAGCATTTCTAGATCTATATTCCAGACTTTAAACTCCAGGCATTGGGCTGAATGGACTTAGCATCATTGGCTCTACCTTATTCTTTTTTGGCCTTACACAGTGGGAGGCAGGTGATATAAAGTTTACCTGAGGGGCCTTTCTACCCTGGGATCCACTTGTTCCTGCCTCACCTGTATCACACCTCTATTTTATCATCCTCCCTCTCTCGTCATAGAAAACAAGAAAGTATTTATTTATTTATTTATTTTATTTATTTTGTAGACTTTTATACCGCCCCTCTCCCGTAGGACTCGGGGCGGTTTACAGCCAAATTTAAAACGTAACAATAATAAATATTTAAAACAGAATTAAATAACCCAGGCTGTACTAAAAACCAAATTAAAATCCCATATTAAAACCCTAACTACTTAATTTAAATTCCTTTCACCCCCATTTCTTTATTACCTGGAGCTAACAAGGAATTTTGCTTTCAAGCACCTCTTCCACTCACCAACCTCCTTTTGACAAAGAAGTACAGAAAGTAGGGGCATTTCCATGGTTCTTTTAATCAGGAACTTCTCCATTCAAGAACACTTTTTTCTCATCCTCAGGAATCCTTGTTTCTCTTAGAAATGACACAATTGTTTCCTGCTCTCTCCTAAAAAAAAGTCTCTTTCCTCCTGAGGTGGAAACTTGGATTTGTGAAGATGTTACAAATGGGACAGTTGGAAGAGATATAACACATGGATATTATGAGGGTGAAGGTTCGTTCTCCAAGCTTGTGGGTTGGTTTCCAAAATTTCGTTAGGTAACATCTGTGTCAGTGTTCTTCTATTTATAAGGCTTCAGGTGTGGATGTGTCAAGTGAGGGTCTTGTGATGAGTCATCAGAGAGAGGCTTCTGATGCTGGTAATGAAAGAGGCTGGTAACGAACTGTTCGGAAACCAACCCACAAGTTCGGAAGAACTTCACCACCATCTTACACCCAAGCTACAGATATTCGCCACATGGATATTATTTTCTGCTTCCAAAGAGTGTGAAAAGTTTTGATGGATCTTCTAATGAAGTAAAAGATTTCAGGCTGTCCCTCCTATGCTGAGAGTCCAAAATATATTCTACCTTCCTCCCAGAAAGAGGTATGCAGGGCAAAAGCACCAAAGATACGAGATATGGGGAGGGGGGGAGACATTCCAGGACTATTAGGGGATTTTGGAAAACTGTTTAATTGTGCCTAGAAGCTATGGCAGAAAGTCCACAGGACTGACTGAGAAGAAACCACGGCAGCCGGTCTTAGATCATTATGTACCAAGAAGAAAACCGAATGAAAGCCAGATGTGAGTTTCAGCAGAAGACAGAACACAGACATTTGTAAGAGGTGTTAGCATAATGTAGTTAGTCCTTACAGAGTTGCTTGAGCAGCTTAAAGCTTATTGAGAACATGCAAGCAAAGCTCTGCCCTGAGAAGTATTTTTTAGTAGGTACAAATATCTATAAATAGCCTTAAATGGCAGCATCTGATTCAAAGTCTGAACTGAATTATTCTAAGTAAACTCAGCCAGTAAAAAGATCAGGCAATTTACCTGCTGGTGGTTTAGATAACAACAATGGTATTAATGTAAAGTGGATTTTTTTTCCTGTTGTTTTTTTTTATCCAGCTGTGGACGATAGGCAGAAGTGGGATTTTATATCTAACACTGTACTACATTAGTCCTTTCCAAAAACTTGCTGTAAATTGTGGGCTTCTGGCAGAAAAGAGTTGATTGAACAAACCACTGTTCTGGAAAGTTTTGTCATGTTGTCTTGGAAAAGGAAGGACAGGCCTTCCCATGCTGGAGGAAGCCAGACCTATTAACAGCCAGCAATAAATACTCTGAAAAGACCAGGTATTTAAGGAACAACCTGGGTTTAGCAATATCACTACAACAGTGACAAACTGAGATGGTTTCCAGTTCTAGAACTCTTCTGATTCTCTCTTTTGCAGTTCTTTTAGATCAGGGGTTCTCAACCTTGGCAACTTTAAGACTTGTGGACTTCAACTCCCAGAATTCCTCAGCCAGCTTTGCTGGCTGAGGAATTCTGGGAGTTGAAGTCCACAAGTCTTAAAGTTGCCAAGGTTGAGAACCCCTGTTTTAGATCTACTTATACTGGTAGTCCTTGACTTATGACCACAATTGAGCCCAAAATTTCTTTTGTTAAGAAAGACAGTTTTTAAGTGAGTTTTGCTCCATTTTATGACTTTTCTTGCCACAGATGTTAAATGAATCGCTGCAATTGTTAAGTTAATAACATGGTCATTAGGTGAAACTGGCTTTCCCATGGGACTTTGCTTGTCAGAAGGTTGCCAAAGGGGATCACATGACTCCGGGACATTGCAGTCGTCATAAATATAAACCAGTTGCCAAGCGTTCAAATTTTAATCACATGACTAATGCTGCAACGTTTAAGTATGAAAAATGGTCATAAATCTTTTTTCCAGTGCTGTTGAAACTAAATAAATGGTTGTAATTGAGGACTACATGTATATGTATGAAAGGTGGGGTGGATTTACAACTACCATCGCAGATGAACAGCTGTGTTGTCCAAGACTGTTGTAAGACGTTGGGCATCAACAGTCATTTAACAAATTTTAAAAGTCATAATTATATCACCATTTTCCAACACTGGTTCTTCAGTCATTATGCGTCAGAAGATATCAAAATGAGATACTGAAAACATCACTGAAAGCATTGAGATTCTCCTCACTCTTAATAATGTTCCTACTTATGCATTAAAAATGTGCACAATGGTTGAAAAATAAAATTACATATTTTTGCTCCCAAATACATTAATCATCCCAGACTAATGAATAGGAAGAGATATTTGAAAAAGGTGATATTAGAATATGAAAGTAATAAAGACACATACCCAGCCCAAATCTTAAAAACTAATATTCAACCTTCAACTACAGCTTAGAAAAACATCAACATTACATTTGCAAACAGTTGGGGGAAAACCTTGCTTTACTATATGGGTGCAGACCTGAAGACTCTGGATCAGAAATTAGTGATTGCGAAATACAGAAAGCTAATGAAAAACAAGCAGCAAAGAATGATGTCTTGCAGTGGTCAGGAGTGACTGAAAAATCTAGATCAGGGGTTCTCAACCTTGGCAACTTTAAGACTTGTGGACTTCAACTCCCAGAATTCCTCAGCCAGCTTTGCTGGCTGAGGAATTCTGGAAGTTGAAGTCCACGTCTTAAAGTTGCCAAGGTTGAGAACCCCTGATCTAGATGATGATAAAGAGCAGCAGAAGCTATGGCTGGCAAAAAGGAAGAGTGATGTAGCTGGGGAAACAGAACTGTCAACCCGTAAAATCAGGTTACTGTATTGGTTTTTAGGGCTTGTTTTGATGATCTCTTTCACTGGTTCCTCCTCTGAACTTGGAAGTTCCATCTCATTACCCCAATTTACAACTCATTAGGAGATTATCACAGAGAGGCAACATGCCTGCAAGAATAAATTAAAATTGAAAGGTTCCTTTCTTCCAATAAATATGTTATACATTTCTCATGTGCTAAAAACAAAGTTAAGCACAGTGTAGTTAGTTTTCTCATGTACTGCTAAATGCATGAATAAGTAACATTAATTGAAGTTGGCTTTTTTCATGTACGAGTGTGTGTGTTTTGCCCTCATTTTGGTAAACTTTTGAGCTAATGAATGTTCAAATTTAATAGACACTCCCTTAACTGTTAAACAAGTTTTACTTTAATACACAGTTCATGAAAATTACTACACTTTTAATTTGTGTCCAAAAGAAAAAAAAAACCTAACAAAGGATACAGTATGTATCAAAGTACAGGACAACACAATTTAACATTTATTAATTTACCAAATAATTTATTGAAATGAATTATTTTATTTAATTAACTTAAATGCACTAATGCTATTATTTTATTTATTTTTTCAATAGCATTTATAAATCATATGTTATATATATGTCTCTCACCTGAATTTAAAAAGCTCTAAGTGGCCTACCGGATCATAATATAATACTACAGGATCACTTACAAGTCCTCATAATGGGCCAGAGTCCTGATATAATCCTACAGTTTCCAACCACTTTTGAAAATCCAGAAAAGAAGGGCCAAGGTGTACCTTGGGGGGGGGAAAGGTAGTGTATCCCCATGGTTCTTAACCTGGGTGATATTGCCCCCCAGGGGGCAACTTTGTTTTTCAGGGGGGTGATGGAACGAAAAGGGGCGACACGGGGGTGAAGGAACAAAAAGGGGGCAATATGGGGCGATGGAGCGAGAAGTTTTGGGGACACTTTTGAGACTTTTTCATACAATGAATCACTGTATATCTGTCGTACAAAAATATCAGATCACTCGCTATTAGTGGATTGAATTGTGTTTTCAAATGTTTCTCCAGCTAGCTTCAGTACAGAATGCTGTACATATGTGAATATGCATCGCTTATCTTCATGAGCGTTGCGCAGCAGCCTCTACCCATACAGTGACACGCCATTGGCCAGAATGGGCAGTGATGGAGGGGGGAGCGCTTCTTTCGAAACATCGCTTGCTGAGTGACTCTGTAAAACATTTTGTGTGTCTCTTTGTATTGTACTTTTTTAGCGTGCATTCCAGTTCGATATTATATTTTCTTTGTGTCTTTTTAATCCTTTTTACAGTGTGCGTGACTATAAATACTTTCCTCAAATCTTAATTTTAGTTTCAGAGTCTTGAAATTCTTAGTTCCTGCATTGTGGTTTGTTCTTATGCCCTTTTAATATTTCTTTTTGCGTCTTAAATTTCACTTGTAATTCAATCACTAAATGTTACTGTTTTCTTTTTGGGCATTTCACTTTCTTGCAATTGAATTTTGTTTTCAGTGGTCATTACATTTAGGTGTCTTGAATAAATAAGATAATAATGAAATACATGTATCACGGTTTGGGAATAAAGTGACGGGTGGCACCAAAATTTTTCACACAGTTGAGATATGGGAAAAAGACTGGAAATAAATTATTTGCATCGATATGTCCTCATGACAATTTTAAAGAAAACAAAAAAAGTGTTTGCATACGTTGAAGAATTATTTCCTATGTTGTGATTGAGAGGTTATGTTGGGGGAGGGGGGCAATGACAACTTCCTCATTGGCTCAAGGGGGCGATTCGTTCAAAAAGGTTAAGAACCACTGGTGTATCCTATAACAAGGACCACTACTGAGAATTGTCTCCTTGTCTACCCTACTTAGGTGGTACCTTATGACAATTATGTAATACATCCTCAGGAATACTTTTGAGTAATAGTAACTCCATTTTCTGAATATCTGAATATCTAAACAACATTAATATTATCACTCTTCAGGATTGAATCTATGTGCTGAAAATGAGAATGGAGGAAACAACTAGTGAATAGGAAACTATTACTGTTAGTTTTCTTTTTGATATGCAAGAGTCAAAAATGAATAACTTTAAGGTGAGTGGCTCATGCAAAGGTGTCTGTTTGGACAATAAACAATAACCAGTGCTGGTTACTGAGACATCATTAGCGTGAAAGAGAGGCAAAAGGAGTTAGAGCAGGCACTAAGAGGAGGTACTACAAAATCACAATTTGATAATCAAAGGAAATGTGATTTAATTTTCTACATTTTGTTACATGCACCCTAATGTAAAGAAGTTGCTCAATACGTACAAAAATATGTTCCCACATTTCTAAAAAATATACCAATAAGCTGAAAATATACCAATAAGCTGAAAATTAACCATTTAAATAAACATAAATATTTTATACATTTATTTAAGCTGATGTTGAGATTTAGGCATGCTTTTTAAAAAGTCTTCTGCTTTTACATGAAAAAGCCAGAACAAATAAAGCTCAACTGCAAGACAATGCAAAATGCACATTTCCAATTTATTTCATTCTTCGTATTTTAAAAAGGAAAAAAAGCAAACAATAACACAGAAAAAGCAAGCAATACAGATAAAGTATACACACATACAGACAATTGAAACTCACTCCTTTTGCACTAATATGCTATATTAAAATAAGGCAAAAATAAATTACATACAAAGTTAGAATGCCAGTTGCCGTAAAAAGATGTTAAGAGAGAATTTAGTTCAGCTCAAACAACACATCACCCAACATGCTAAAAATATTTTATTTTTCATTAATGGTTAACTATAGAAATAAAGGAAAAAATTAAAATACACACACACACACACACAGAGACTGAACATTGCTGAATTGTTAACAATGCACAAAGACCTACCAACACAGAATTTTCCAACAAGATCTCCTGCACAAAAACAAATGATAATCCAGTCATGATAAAAGCTAGATATTAGAATCCAGTGATCCTGACTTCAGCAATACAAAATAAATTTACTGCATCACTTTATTGCAATAATGCAGTAATAAAATATTTGCTTATTATTGCTTTATTACTTAATATTTTATTTAAAATTTAGAATGCTATTATAAAAGTTGTTCAAAGCCAAATGTTAAGTACTATTTGAAACCATACTGGAGACTATGTGCTTTTTGTTTAATATTAAAAACATAAATCATCCTATGATGAAAATTCATTGGCTTCAGATATAAAAGGGCCAATTTCACATCAGCAGTGGCAGATTTAATCAGGTGGAAATAATATACTGTAATTTATATCTATAGTGTTGGATAATACATTCAAAAGTATTTAATATTGACGGTTACACCTTTCCAAAACCAGAGCTAAACAAATAGCCTCATCATCATGAAGTTTAGTAGAAAAGTATAATGACCACTTCTCCAAAGGCTTATTTTAAAATCACTAGTATATATTTTTTTCTCTTTAATATTATTTAATTTCAGAATTAGTCCGTAACTCAAGAAGCACTAATTTCAGTTTGATACTCGCAATATCAATGCTTTAAATGGCAGTGATGGTAAAAGTATTCACTATTGGTTCCCATGCTAGCGTAGGCAATACAGGTAGTCCTTGACTTACGACCATGTGTTTAGTGACCATTCCAAGCTACAACGGTACTGAAAAAAGTGACTGAGCATTTTTCACACAAATGACTGTTGCAGCATTCGATTGTCACATGATCAAAATTCAGACACTTGGCAAACGACTTGTATTTAGGACAGTTGCAGTGTCCCCAGTCATGTGATCACTTTTTGCAACCTTCTGACAAGCAAAGTCAATGGGAAAACCAGATTCACTTAACAACTTTGTTATTAACTACAGTTACCAACTGCAGTGATTGACTTAGCAACAGTGCAAGAAATATCATAAAATGGGGCAAAACTCACTTAACAACTGTCTTGCTTAACAATAGAAATTTTGAGCTCAATTGTGGTCGTCAAGGACTACCTATATTATTTCCAAACCTCTTCGAGAAGCATCCACTCCCTTGTATTCCCCCATAGGATTATACAGATATATCAACACCTAATAACGTTTTCCTTCTGCTATCCAACAGGCCAACTTTTTATACAAAAAACAAATGTATGCTAGATATTAAAGCACCCTTTTAAGGAAATGAGTGAATGTTTTGTCTCCCATATTTAAATCTGTTAATAATTTACATTTCACCATACTTAACCCCTGCGAGCTCCCCAAAAAAACTTCACAGGAAGGCTGTTGTATGAATTTGCTGAATTATAATTACTCAATTTCATGGAATTAATGTTTGTCATAATCAGAACACTGAATTTCTCATGTATTAAGCCAGTTTGGCATAGTGGTTGAGGCATTAGCCTAGAAACCATGAGGCAGTGAATTCAAGTCATGCCTTAGCTTAAAAAGCCAGCTGGGTGCTCTCTCTCAGCCCAACCCACCTCACAGGTTTGTTCTCATGAGGAAAAAAGGAGGAAGATGTGTTAAATATCTTTTCCACCTGGAGTTATTTGTAAAAATAATGAAGGCAAGATACAAATAAATAAATAATAAATTAAAACAAAAAAAAATATTCCATGTCTGGAAATTTATATTTAGAAAATGTATTTTCTTAGAAATATTTGGTAGAATTCTTGATCCTGTTTTTTTTTAATTTATTAATTTTCTCTCTCTACTCATGAGACTGGTACAAAATGTCCTTCACCAACTGGTAAATTAATTCCAGAAGCGAAACTGAAAAAGAGGATTTCACCAACTTTAAGAAGTAAATGAAAATTCACAGACTGCTTGGTGGAGAGTTTGTAATGCAGTACTGAAAAGTGGCTTTGTCTTCTTCCCATTGCACTTATGCATATGTGTATGATTGTGTTTTTATATGTTTGAGGTGTGTGTGTGTTTGTGTGTGTGTGTGTATGTAAAAGAGAGAGAAAAAGAGAGAATAGGAGACAGAAACAACGTAGAAACTAATTCCCTAGTCAGTTAGCAGATCAGTCAAGTAACTAACATCCCGCTTTTTAACCAGCAGAGAATAATAATCCTACTCCTACCAAAACCAGATGACCTGCTGTAAGCCTACCCTTGTCCTTAGGCAAGCAGGAAAGAGTCATGGAATATCATAAGGAATTATATTCCTTCTCTCTCAGAATATTTTGCACTCTTCCCTACCTTCCTCCTCAATGTGCTGAACTAATTTAGTTCATTCAACTAGAAAACAACACTCATATATGTTTTACATCAGCGGTTCTCAACCTGTGGGTCGCGACCCCATTTGGGGTCGAATGACCATTTCACGGGGGTCGCCAAGCATCGCAGTCTGCCATTTTTTTAATTTTTTTTTTGGTCGGCCATTTTTTTTCCTATCGCGATGCGGGCCGTCGCGCTGCGCATGCGGGCCGTCGCGCCGCGCATGCACGGTGCAGGCCCACCATTTTTTTGGGGTCGGCCATTTTTTTTCTATTGCGATGCAGGCCATCGTGCCACGCATGCGCAATGCGCCCCATCATTTTTTTTTGCACGATGCAGGCCAGGGTCGAGCCCTGGAAAAGGTTGAGAACAGCTGTTTTACATGGACACCAGTAAGCGCATGTGCACACGTACAAACACACACACACACACACACACACACACACCACTATACACATGTGCAAAGTAGAGGGTCATTTTGTAATATGGTGCTAAAATCAATCATGAGACTTGGCTAATATAAAGTTTATGTTCACATTTCTGAAAGCAATGGATTGTATTATTTCAAAAGATTCTGCTGAATTAGGTACACAAACCGCTTTTCTTTGAAACCCTAATTTGAACATTCTGATTCTAAAGTTGCAAATAACACTGAAAAAAGATTTATAACATACCTATGTAACTATAGAGTCATATAGTTGTGTAATTGTATACTTACACAAAGGCACTTTACAAGACTAGACAGGTTTACGTGATGAGGAGCAAACATGTGAAGTTGCTGAAGGCAAGAGATAGCTTGAGCCTGGACGAGGCAGTCAGGATGATCTTGCATCACTGCACAGCCAAGGAGACAGGATGCCCTTAAGGCTGAGACTGCAGCACTGCTGCCTACACATAAGGCAAATAAGGCAAATGTTCATTAGTCAAAGAACATTTCAAAACAATAAAAACCAAACTACAATAAAGACATTCCTCAAATTATTAACATATGTTTTTAAAATCTATTTAGATCATGCTTTACTAAAACAAAATGTACAATTATTTCCACAGCACCTCTAGGATATCAAAAGAAGGGAATATATGTAGTTCAGGATTGAACTGTGGGCTCCTTAGGCCTCCCTGAACTTGCTTGTTTGCTTGCAGACATTTCATTACCCAACTAGGTAATATCATCAGTGCTAGTGAAAAGCTCTTAAAAAAAGCTCTTTTGCCTGAAATGGTATAGGGTTTCCTGCTTGAGCAGGGGGTTGGACTAGATGACCTCCAAGGTCCCTTCCAACATTATTATTATTATTATTATTATTATTATTATTATTATAATAAACCAGAGCACATCCATGAATACCAACTAGCAGTCAAAACACAGGACAAGAACTCCTTAATTTCACAGCACGTTGGCAGAATCAATCATAGTTTCAATTGGGAAACTGAGAACATTCTAGGTCCAAAAATGTTAGGGAATTCCTGGAAGCTTGGCACTCAGACTAATCAGCCATCAATAGGCACATACAGATAAACCACTTTTACATAGCACTCAAAAGAGACAATAAGAAAGCTAAGAAGGAAACAAAAAGACCAGAACTCATGTTCTCCAGCATTCAATACCCAGATAAGCAGGAATTAACATGAAACAAACAAGCAGAAAACAATACCCTAATCAAGGAATTACTGAGGAGAAAACCCATACCCTCACCAACATGGCTGGGCAAAAGCTACTGTATTTAAACAAAAAGTAAACTCCACATTGATTAAAACTGATCATGTCACCTAGATGGATAATGAATGTCTGCAAGCAAACAGCGAAGCTCAGAGAACAGCAAGGACTCCACATGTAGAATAATATTTTATGAGCAGTGAGAGAACGCTAGTGTTTCTTGTAGACAACTCAGTTATAATTACACAAAATAATCTAGTAATCTAGTCTTTATGTATATGTGTGCATGCGTGCATGCTCAGAAGACAGTACTCCATCTTTGTCTTGAACACAAGGACAATTACTTTGATCAGAGTCCTTCTGATTTGAGAAATATCATTTTTATTCTTCACTCTCCTAATTATAATAATTTGTTAATAACTTTTGGCTACTAGAAGTTTTATTAAGAGGGAAAAAAGAGCATTTCTTTATTTCAAGATCTCAGATAAATCACAACTCAAGTGAAAGACAAATAAGATTGTGCATGACTTTGTAAAAATACAAATACTCTAAAGCTTTTGTCATGGTTTTCCATGCATATTTTGGGAGCAAATTAACTCAATGATTATTATCTTGGCTCCTAACTATCATTTGCTACAAATGTATGCATACCTTGCAACTCAGGACCCAAAGTGGCTATAAGTGCATTTAAACAGCGACCAAGGCTTTGATGGACTTCAGTATAAGCAGGAGGCACAGTCAACAACAACATAAGAACAAGAGAGAGGGTAGGTTCCACATGCACATGATATAAAGGACCAGCAGAATCAATGATCAGTGACAGAGAATGCAGTGCCCACGTCTGTAAAATACCAAAAATGTAGTGTTGTCACACACAGACACAGACACAAAACATGTGTAATGGGTGTGGAAAAAAAATGAAATAATTTGCTAAGTATGATAAAAACCAAAGTTATGTGTAAAGTAAGAGCATTTAAATGAAATGGTGAGAAATACTATGCCAACAACACAGTACAGTATAACATGTAAAATACATATACAGAATAAAACAATCTAGGCCATGGTTGTCCAACCATCTGGGGGCTCTACTCTGCATAGATCATCTTCCTTCAGTGTACTCACACCTGCCTAAGTTGGCATCAGGATAGATGTGGGAGACATCTGTGTCTGTCACAGTAGCAATTGTATCACTATCAACTCAGGGAATAAATACTGTTCTTAATTATCTGAGATTTAAATTTCTAGCACATGTTGTTTTTCCTCTCTCTCCATATTGTGGAAGAGGTAATAGAAAGAAGGAAAAATAAGGAAGGATAGTTCACCAGAAACTTTGCCAGAGGATTGTTTATCACTCATGATTAGTCTTTCTGCCATCAATTCTGCTATCACTCACGAGTAGGCTTTATGCCACCAGTAAATACCAAAACAATAAAAATATGTTAAAAGTCCAAATAATATTTTGCAATGTATTTTTTGAATAAGACAACATAAATGTTAATTTTCATTCCATAGAACAGGAAATGAATTGTGTCTCTGTGTGTGTATAGATAGATAACCCTTATTGTCATTTTTTACTGTGGGCACAATGGCACACATTAAAAATGAAATTTAGTTGCTTGCTCTCAAAGTGTACACATACATAACACACATTTAAACATACTATATACAACGTATGTATAGATTTACACCCTTACATATAAGTACATCTTGAATACATAACGGAAGGAAGAAGCTTTAGAGTTTACAAGGTTAATACTGTATGGAACAAAACTGTGACTGAATCTGGATTTTCTGCTTCGGATACCACGAAGCCTCCTCCCAGAAGGTAACAAAGAAAACAGGTCATGAAGAGGATGTGTAATATCCAAGACAATCTTGCAGACCCTGCTCAAGCAACGCTTATGTGCTATGTCCTGGATGGAAGGAAGGGAACTGCCAATATCTTTTCTGCCATCCTCACCACTCTCTGCACCGCCTTCCTGTCTGAAGCAGTGATGCCTCCAAACCAGACTGTGATGCTTTATGACAGAATGCTCTTGATCGTCCCTCTGTAGAAAGTGGTAAGGACAGGGAAAGGAAGATGTGCTTTTCTTATGTGACGGAGAAAATGCAGGCGCTGCTGTGCCCACTTCACCAGTATCTCGCTGTTGAGTGACCAAGCCAGCCTACTTGTGAATTGCACACCCAGGAATTTGATGCTGGTAACCATCTCCACAGGTGAATCATTAATGCACAGTGTGGCTGTGCCTGCCTTTTTTGAAATCGACAATGAGCTCTTTGTTTTTTTTCAATGTTTAAAACATTGAAACGTGTGTGTGTTGTGTATGTGTGTAGGGCTTTTTTTTGCTTAGACATTTATCATCATCATCTTCATCATCATCTTTATCTACAATACATACCTGTACTTCAGGTGAAGTGTTATCCTGAGATAAAGTAGAAAGTATTCCAACACATGCAGTAAGATGATGAGTGGAACTGATTCCTCCCGTATACTTATAAAGAGAGCCCAGAGCCAAAGAATGTCCTGTTCTTGATATCACATCTCTTGCAGATTTTAGCCTAAGAATTGTAAGACAACTGGATTAAAATAAAATGACAATTATAATTATGAAGTCTAGCATTACAAAAGTCTACAGAAAACTTTTTAATCAGCCTTCTTCTCACATCCAATGCCGTCTAAGTGTGTTAGAATTATAAAGCTTAACAAGATGCTAAGAACTGTAGTGCTTGAAGACAGCAGACTTAGAAAGATGTTGCAGAATCACTATTTAATTTTTAGGCCTTAAAGAAGGAAAGGGAGAAGAACAGGAGAACAATGGACTATATTCATATCATCATCACCATCACCAATTAATCACGCAATTGTAATAACTCTGAAGTTCTCAAGAGGAAGATAGCCTATTGAATTTTGGCAGCTAGAGTTTTTACGACTGCTTTGGTTTATAAAGCCAGGATTTCTGTACAGTGAGGATGATAAACCTGATGGAGATATATATGCAAGGTCTATCAGTAGGTCAATAGTAAAAAATATTTCAAGCCTACAACAAACAGCATTTGTAAGCAGCTCTAAAAGAAACTTCATAATTTATTGAAGCATAAGAAGGGCAGGAAACACAACAGAATAATATTTGCAAGGTTTTGTTATTATAGTTAATCTCAATAAAAGTAGTTTTAGTCATCTTGTGGAGTAGATTTCTTGATTTGGTCTATCTGAACGGAACTCCATAATACTTCAATATTTTTGTATAGTTTCTACACAAATTACCAACTTAAAAAAAATGTATTCCTTCCTCCAATCATGAATATGCCATTAGTTAAATTTCAATTACTGAAATGCATATGAGTAAAATTAGACTGATCTCTTATTTGTGTTTACTTAAATCTCATTATAAATATCTTCAAAGTTATCCCCAATAAATATGTTCAGAATTATTGTAGATATAATATTTTGCTGCCAGGAAAAACAAACCACTCTTTATGATGCTATTTTAATGACTGTTTGAACAATTCCCCAATGTATTTTTGGGTGGCCAGGAAAGCAAAGTGGAAAATATATTATTCAGAGATATAAAAGAAATGTTTTTATTTCTTAGAAGTTACGTGCAAATAATATATATCTAATATAGACTATAGTAGTTGTAATTATAATTTGTAGATTTTATTGTGTGATATATATTTTTTATTTCAGAAAATTTCAAACAAATTTCAATTCAACTGCTAAGTTATTGATGTATAGTTTTCCGATATGAATTCTAAAGAACTTTATATTTACTAAACTGACATTTATAGATGTTTGGTATAAGTGCTAATGAAGGAGAGAAGCAGTGATTCTCAGCTGACAGAGAATCCTTATGTAACTATGGAATGAACATTTCTGGCAGAAGTGAATTCTGTAGAGGGGCAGAAGAGAAAAACAACAAGATAGAACAGGGGTTCTCAACCTTGGCAACTTTAAGACTTGTGGACTTCAACTCCCAGAATTCCTCAGCCAGCAAAGCTGGCTGAGGAATTCTGGGAGTTGAAGTCCACAAGTCTTAAAGTTGCCAAGGTTGAGAACCCCTGCGATAGAACAAGGTGTGTGAAAGAAAGATGTTGGCTGGAGAATTCTGGGAGCTGAAGTCTACACATCTCACGGTTGCCAAAGGTTGAGACACACTGTATTAGGTGTTTGCTTTTCTACCTCCGCTCCTTAAATACTTCCTTTTTATAAATTAAAAAAAAATTGTTCAGAATTGAAATCTGGTCAACCTGATGGCAGGGTTACATAGGCCCAAAGGGGTGCCTATTTTTGATACAATGCAACAAAACCATATTATGAGAAACTGCTTACTTGTCAAAGCTAATTTGTGCCAATCCAGCAGTGAAGGTAGTATCAGCTACCACCTGTGCGAGTCTGGCTAAGGCTTCAGCAGCAGAACATCTTAGAAGGGGACTGTTACTTTCCAAGGCACTTAGGATCAAGCTCAAGGTGCAGCTTTGGATTTCTTCATAGCCTAAATTCCCTTTATGGCTAGCCAAGTTCTGGAATAAAGAAGAGTTTATAAATAACATCATTACTGAACAGTAAATATTTTCCTTCTTTCAACAGACATGCAAATAGGAGAGGAAATGAAAATCAATACACTTTTCTTTATATTTGTATTCTGCCCAAGAACAAATGCTCTTAGAGCAGCTCGCAACATGAAGTTTAAAAGCATAAGCATTACAAAAAGCCATAATAGGCTTTTAAAGAAATCGGTATAATTACATAGTAGATCCAAAGTAAACTCTATCTTGGGAAGATTTTAAAAGAACATCAAAAACTACTACTGTTTCCTACAGAACTCTCGAGGGATTATATAAACTCTACATTTATTATTATTCTACTGTTCTGCTCTACTAAAGGAGATCCTCAATAACTAAAAATATGTAGACAAATACGTTAAGGCTAAAGGGAAATTAATTCTTCAGTTATGTCTGGGAAGATAAAATTATAGGCAGGCTATAATTTCTTCTTGATACTAGATGCCAAATTATGTCGATCCTAGATGCCAAATTACATTCTCAATCTAAAATATCTACATCTACATGAACATTGCCTTCTTTAGGCTTTATAAAGCATAGAACAAAGTGGTATCTTCTATTATCTCAGATTTCTCCATTACAATTCAACAAATGGCTATTCTACAACAGTATCACTATTTATTGAAATGTACAGTCACCTTTTTATCCTCAGGATCCAAGGCTTACACAGTTCTGCTAATATTACCGTATATAATATAGAGAATAGAACCAGAAGCTAAGAATTATTAAGGAGAGGCAATATACCGCAAGTGGATTGAATGCTACACTTTTTGTTGCTAGTTGCAAAGTCATGTCCGACCCATCGCGACCCCATGGACAACGTTCCTCCAGGTCTTCCTGTCCTCTACTATCTTCTGGAGTCCATTTAAGCTCACGTCTACTGCTTCAGTGACTCCATCCAGGCACCTCATTCTCTGCTGTCCCATTCTTCTATTGCCCTCAATCTTTCCCAGCATTAGGCTCTTCTCCAGTGAGTCCTTCCTTCTCATTAGGCAGGGTGATGTCTCTGCTTTTTAGTATGCTGTCTAGATTTCCCATAGCTTTCCTCACTAGGAGCAAGCATCTTTTAATTTCTTGGCTGCAGTCCCCATATGTGGTGATCTTGGAGCCCAGGAAGATAAAAATCTGTCACTACCTCCATTTCTTCCCCATCTATTTGCCAGGAATTGAGAGGGCCAGATGCCATTATCTTGGTTTTCCTAATGTTGAGCTTCAAGCCAACTTTTGCACTCTCCTTCTTCACCCGCATCAAGAGGCTCTTCACTTTCTGCCATTAGAGTGATATCATCTGCATATCTTAGGTTGTTGATATTTCTCCCGGCAATCTTAATTCCAAGTTTTGATTCATCTAGCCCTGCCTTTCTCATAATGTGCTCTGCATATAAGTTAAATAGGCAGGGCGACAGAATACAACCTTGCCGGACTCCTTTCCCAATTTTGAACTAATCAGTGGTTCTGGAATGCTACACTAAATTTATACTAAATTATTTGTTTAGCATAAAATGCTTGAGATAAAAGAGCCATAGGGAATCTGCAAACATGCATATTGTCCTCATTCACTCTTGTAGTTAAAAGGTTTTCAGAAGTTTGTGTCATTAATGAAAAGGAATAGTACTTTATTACATCATCTAAAGCAACACATTGTGAAGACTGTGTTTAACATCAAAGCAAGGCAAGTTCAAGTTATTTAATATATAGTAGTCTGTTGAAATAACACTTAGAATGTCTTTCAGATGATAAAGTTTTTAGGGGAGCAGAAAATGCATTGACTCTTGATAGGATGTATTTTATGCATGTTATATTAAACCAAGCCTGCTGCATTCATCTATAATGCTAAACCATACAAGGTGGTTCACCTTTTATTTGAAAAGCAAACAAGCATTAGTGTTATGTATGGAAATAAATACCTTGGAAAATGAAATAGATATCATCTAGCTATAGATGCCATTCAACAGACTCAACTTTGGAAGCACAACAAAGATATAACAGTAGCTGAATTCATCTACTTGTTTTTTAAATTACATTTTTTCACTAATAGATAAAACAGACAACAAGATTCAGTAGTAATTTCAAGGAAAAGACAGCAAACTTGTTTTCAGATTCCCCTTAAATCAGTGTTTCTCAACGTTGACAATTTTAAGGCATGTGGACTTCAGCTCCCAGAATTCCACAGCCAGCGTTGCTGGCTGTGGAATTCTGGGAGTTGAAGTCCACATGCCTTAAAATTGTCAACGTTGAGAAACACTGCCTTAAATGATTATGGTGGATATCATTGACTTTCACAATAAACTGAAGGGAGGCTCTTACCTTTAGGACACTGCAAACTGCTGATATAATATTTTTCTGTATTATCTGTTGCCGTGATCCTTTGGTTTGTTTTATGGATGCCAATAACTGTTCCAGCACTTGCAGCCTTAAACACATGCAAAGTCAAGAGGAAATTGAATAATTAGCCTTTCTCCCATTTCATATACTGTAAAGGCTCTGTTTCATATACTGTAAAGTCTATATAATATGGCTCAGCAGAAAGCTGTTTATTTCTTAGTGCTAATCTCTAAATTCTCTCTTAACATTTCTCTATATTTCTTTGTCAAGGTTATCGTTGCCTCTCAAAAACATGCAAACAGCTACTGTGGCACACATACAGTATATTTCAGTGCGTTTCTTATATCCATAATCCAGGGATATGTGGCTTGAGGAAACTAAGAAAACTTGGGAAACATGTCAGAGCTTTTTAATTAAAAAACACACACATGTTGATAAAGTTGCATCTACAATTTATTTCAAATCATATTTATGTTGAATATAAACAAAGTTTTTCTAACAATCTCTCATCTACCAAATGAGAAGATTACTAACTGAATACAGAGTTGTTAAAAAGATCTATGCAATAAACACAATACAGCACTTTTCAGATTCATATTCATATTCCAGTCTTTGCAAATATTATACAATAAAACTAGTTCATATAAAAAGTGCAGGTCTATGACATTATTTTATACAACTCCACTACTGACAATCCATCAGCTTTCTTAGGAGCATAATTACTCTCACCTAACATTCAGCACACTGCTATACTGCTCAGAGGGAAACTCTTGGCCCCATAATACGTATGTACATACACATAGTATATAAATTAAGACAGACAATTCCTATCATGATTTAGTTCATATGGCAAAAAAGAATGTTTAGATAAAATGCATGCTTTTGAAAAATAATGTATTTCCCATGAGTAACTAATCTGAAACTGAATTCTCAACTGTACTCTCTTTACCTTTGTGTCTCTGTTACTTGTGAAAATATCACTCCAAAAAGACGGGTTGATGCACTGATAATGGATGAAGTTGGAGACAAAGGCTTAGGCACTGAATCTCCATGCCCAGCCTTCTCATAGATTGCAAATGGGTCAAACTCCAAGCTTCCCCCAGCTGTATTGTTAACTAAGAATAACTGCAAAGACAGAAGAAATACAATTGTCATTGCAGGACATGGTTTTTGTCCTCTGTGTGCATAAATAACCACTAAAATATAGTACCTGCTCTTCAATAAATCTGTGTTCTGTCTCCCGCAGTAACGGATCAAATAAGGCAAGTTCGCAGTGGTGGGAAAAGGGCGGAAGATACGCAGCAGAGACAGCTGCCTGGTTATCAAATTGAGTCAAGTCTTGCACTAGTTCTTTAAGAACAGCAGAGAAACTTCCTGTAATTTTAGAAATGAAAGGAAATGTTTTTTAATGCATAGCTGGTACCCAAATACACCACTGCAACAGTATTTTAAGGACCAGAAATAGGTCATGTGATTACTGATAAATGTGTGGATTGGTGGATCATAAACCTGAATGAGTTTAACAATCTCAAATGAAATATTCTATGCCAAAAAATGAAAGGCTTTCTAAAACAGTGGTTCTCAACCTTTCTCAAGTTGAGACCCCACTTGCCCCGCCCATGTGCGCCGCGCCCCCGACCCGGGCGGAATAAAAAAAAAAATAATAAAATAAAAAAATGGTGGCCGCGATGGGTGGATCCACGCATGCGTGGATCGGCCCGTCACACGCGCCACGCATGGGCGCATCTGCCCGTCGCGGGCCGCCATTTTGTGTTTTTTTATTTTTTATTTTAAAAAATTTTAAAAAATCCCAAAAAAAACCAAAATGGCGGCCGCCACGGGCGGATCTGCACATGTGCGGATCGGCCCATCGCACGCGCCACGCATGCGTGCATCCACCCGTCGCGGGCCACCATTTTGTTTTTTTTATTTTTTTTATTTTTTTATTTTTTTTTAATTTTTTTTATTTTTTTTTCTGGCGCGACGGGCGGATCTGAGCGTGCGCAGTGCGCACGCGCCAAAAAAAATAAAAAAAATTTAAAAAAATTTAAAAAAATTAAAAAAAATTAAAATAAAAAAAACAAAATGGCGGCCGGCGGTGCCCGGCGACCCCCGCAAAATGGTCGCGCGACCCCAAATGGGGTCGCGACCCCAAGGTTGAGAACCACTGTTCTAAAACAAGAATGTAGCATATCACAATCAACTGTTAGAAAGAAAAGCTGAAAGAATTTATTTCTTCCAGAAATTATTGCAGTAGAGTAAAAATTCTTTTGAACACAATAATAACTTAATGAAGAGTATTTTCTTTTTGGCTATTTATTAGAAAATAGATTTGGCAGTACCAAACATTACGTCTTTTGAAATAAATTTGATATTGAAAGATTGATACTCTGGTGAAACACCAGATTCAAGATTACAAATATCAAGAGAACTATTTTTTACAGCTGGAATTTCTTTTCATTTTCAGTGACTGGGTAGTCTACCTGAAATTAAAATAGGAAAATATAGTTCATGGTTCTAACTAATTAATAGAGAAGGGAGTATAATAGAAACAAAAAAGAAATACGTTAGCCTGTAATACACTACTTCCATTACAATGCCTTATAATACATTATGTCAGTGGTTCTCAACCTTGGGGTCGCAACCCCATTTGGGGTCGCGCGACCATTTTGCGGGGGTCGCCGGGCACCGCCGGCCGCCATTTTGTTTTTTTTATTTTTATTTTTTTTAATTTTTTTTAATGTTTTTTAATTTTTAAAAATTTTTTTATTTTTTTTGGCGCGTGCGCACCACGCACGCTCAGATCCGCCCGTCGCGCCAGAAAAAAAAATAAAAAAAATTAAAAAGAATTAAAAAAAAAAATTAAAAAAACAAAAAAAAAAACAAAATGGTGGCCCGCGACGGGTGGATGCACGTATGCGTGGCGCGTGCGATGGGCCGATCCGCACATGTGCAGATCCGCCCGTGGCGGCCGCCATTTTTTTTTTGATTTTTTAAATTTTTTTAAAATAAAAAATAAAAAAACACAAAATGGCGGCCCGCGACGGGCAGATGCGCCCATGCGTGGCGCGTGTGACGGGCCGATCCACGCATGCGTGGATCCACCCATCGCGGCCACCATTTTTTTTTATTTTTTTTATTTTTTTTGGGCGCGCATGTGCGCGCCCGGGTCGGGGGCGCGGCGCGCATGGGCGGGGCAAGTGGGGTCTCAACCTGAGAAAGGTTGAGAACCACTGCATTATGTCATAGGAGAAAACTACAAATTAGCTATGAAAAACAGAAAACTCTTGGTTATTACAGTAAGACAGAATAGTTGTATATTTTTAATTGTTTACTCTGCAGTTTAAACTGACTTTGAGGGATAGTCTAAGATTAGAAATGTTGAACTACTGTGTGGTCTAATGTCTGTTACTCAGTGTTACAGCAATACCTTTATTTCTGAATTTCACTGCACAAAGGGATACATCTACAGTCTCTATGTGCCAAATAAAAATACTGAAAACAAAAAGCAGAGGAAAAACCATAGAGCAAAAAGTTCACATGATCAGTCAGATTCTGAATTATAATGCACACCATTTATGCTCTGTTGTCATGCCTGAATTTATAAAGGCTACCAGCATTTTTATCCCTTCTTGAATACAATACACTGCTTTTTAAAATCTTAACCTTTATTCAAATTATGCTCTCTCTGTCTCTATTTTTTACTAGTATTATGCATGGAATTTATTTGGTACAGGCTTTTTAAATATTCTCTGTTAAGTCCTTCTCTTACATACAAATTAATTATATTCTGTGTTACAATGCTTTACTTGTCCTTTGTTATTACAGCAAGACAAGCTTGAGGGAAGTCTTTAGAAATATTTTGGGAAGACGTATACATACCTTCATAACTCCTGGGAGGCAACAAAGCAAGCAGGTCATAAAGTCTTTTCCTATATGTCACTGCTGATAGTTTTAAAGCACTGCCATACATTTTATTTAGTGAAGGAAGCCTTTAAAGGTTAAAAAAAAAATCCTACTGTTACAATAAAAGCTGTTCAATTAATTTAGAGTCATATATATAAAACGGGCAGCCTGTATAATAAATAAATGAATAAATCTGCTACTGATTTCATACCCATGGAAAAAGGTGATTCAGAGCAAGGAAGACAATTCCCTTAAAGAAACTGTGGCCTTTCCTTTGCTTGCTCAGCAATAGCTAGCACCTGATCCAAGAAAACACTCAGGATTTAAGGTGGTGCCAACAGATAAAATGCACACTCCATATGTACTCCAGATCACCTTTTGTCAGCCCTATAAGGACTAAGATATAGATCTAAAAATACTTTTATTAGAACAGTTATAATAACAGAATCTTGTTCATGCTCCTTTCCTGCCTCTTTTATTTTCAGGAGAAGGGTGGGGGTGAGGGGCTACCAGAGGCATTTTCTCAAATTACATCCTTGATCTGGGCTCAAGTTTCATTTATTGACTGCTGCCTCAGTCCTTCAAGGTCATCCTCTTTATTCCCTGTGCCTTTCCCCCTTTCAGTCCAGTTCACTGTATCAATCCTGATAAACCCACACATGCGTTATGACCACTGTCTTTAAAACTAAAGTGGCTGCAGATAGCAGTCACTTATCAGCCACAATTGGGATTGGCAACTCCATCATTAAACAATGCAGTCGTAAAGTAAAATCACGTGACTATGCCAGAGCTATGTCAGTTTGTCAGTTACAGTCATAAGTGAATCACGGCAGGTCACTAAGTGCGATGTCACCTGATCATGACTTGTGACTTTCTGCTGGCTTCCACATTGATTTCTGCCTGTCAAAAGCCAGCTGTGAAGGACACAAATAGCGGTCAAGCAATAGTGGGATACCATCATAAATATGTGCCAGATTCACAATGACATTAACCATGAGGATGCTGTGATGGTTGCAAATTTTAGGATTGGCTGCAAGATTCCTTTTTCAGCCTTAACTATACATGAACATTCAATTTATATAAATTATACTATACTGTACTCATTCTTATCTTCATAATATTCATCTTACAATCTTAATAATATCATGCTTTTATAGTTTCCTTTAGTAAATTAAATCTTAGTTATCATATTATGTAGACTAGACTATAACAATGGGATGGCTGTAATTTTATCACTGAATGCTACTTCATGTTAATTGAGGATGAAAATAAAAATATTATTGTTTACCGTGTCAGTAAATCAACAGCACAGGGGACAGGAGGAAGCAGTCTTTCAATCACTTCGTCTGTGAGCAGTCCCCCACAATAGAGAATAAAGCTTTTGACAGCTGAGAATAAAGCATATTGATTACATATCAGTCTACATACACAAATCATAATACAATCTTATTGTGTTATAGAAAGAAGTAGAAAAAATAATAAGAGAAGAATGTTATAATAAATTATACTTAATTGATATATCTGCAACAGTCTTGAGAGATGGATGGTATATAAATACATGCAATTATGAAATAACAAATAATACTGTTGTACTATGGAATATAAAGGATAGCTATTCTACATACTTAAATATGTAGTCAGATGTTCACTACTTTTCAGTCAGAAGTAGTGAAAGAGATAGATTATCTCCAATGCTTGAATAATGAATAAACAGTCTGATGGTCTAATTAATATATCAGAGCATTAAGTCAAAAAATATGTTATGTAAAGACCTGGACCTGGAATTGGAAATCAATGAAGCAAAAAAAAAAAAAAAGACCATTCTTTACTTTTATTGCTATGACTTCTAAATGTTCAAAAAGTATAAAGAGCCACGATTTTCACCCACCACAGAGAGCACCTGCTCGGCTTTCCAATGTCACTTGCCAGGTAAATGAATCACCACGGTTCTTCTCAGTTTCTAAGTCTTTAGGAGATACTGGAAATGCACATTTCCATAACAACAGCACTCTAGGAAGATGATGCTGGACCACGGCAGGACCTATTATTTTTAAGATTGGAAATGTTGTTGTTTTTTGTAGGTGGTATTGACAGAAACATTTTCTTTAATGAAAGTCTTTTATTCCCTCTTCATCCTGAAGCTCTCATACTCTGAAAAGTGAAGGGACCTTTCGAAGCAAACTTTGATGGGTATGAGAAATTGCAAAGGGGAAAGTGGAAATGTTCCGATGTGTGAAAATATTTTATCTATGAAACACTGATTTCATCTACTATGAATGATTATATAATCAGGTACAGATAGTCCTTGGTTATGAAAGCAATTGGGACCGGAATTTCCATCACTAAGCAATGTGGTCATAAAGTGCAACATCATGTGACTGCACTGCTTAGCGGCAGCAATCTTGGCAATTCTGATTGCCACTGTAACCCCAGAACTTTATGGGTTGTTAAAAAAGAGGCCCAGGCAAGATTGTACAGGTGCCACAGGCAGGTGCTAAGGTGCCGAGGCAGATGCACAGGTGCTGCAGGGAGGTAGGGACAACATGGGCAGTTACTATGACAAAAAATGGTGGGAATGACTTCTAATTTGCTGTTGACTTCCCCATTCCCCATTGACTTTTTATGAGCGAAGCTAGCAGGTAACATGTGATTGTGCTAACATAATCACGAGCCATACACTGAGTGCCTGGATTGCAATCATGTGACAATGGGGAAACTGTGACAGCCGGAACTTCAAGGACAAGTTGTAAGTCCCCCTTGTTCAATGCTGTCATAACTTTGAACAGTTGCTGGTGAGTGGTTGTAAAGATTACCTGTATTAGCTATACAAGAAGAAAATGAAGATCATTGGTTATTCTTCCATTGCCCTATCATTGGAATTCAGGAAAACTACCCTAGCATCCCAATCAGGATTAAAATTCTCCTCTGTATTGTTCTCATGTTCTACACTTTGGAAAACAATACTTTATAGTCCCATGTTACATGAATGTTCTACAAGGGTTGGAGAGAAAGCCAAAATTATCTCTAATCCACACATTCATATTTGTTTTTAAAACTGTTTACTTCATCCTCAAAAGTGTGGTTGTTTGCTTATTATTCACATATAACATAAATGCTATTGATATAGTTTGTGTATTTGTTACACTGGAAAAGATAATTCCCTATGGTCTATGACAAGGAAGTAATAATTTAAGTTAACTATATTTTTACAGCTATGAAACAATTAGAACTTGTCATATATATTGAAACAGTGACATCAGACAAGAAGTACAGAAGTGGTCAACTTTTCAGCTGAAAAGAAATAAAGACATATAAGTGAATAATCTTACCTAATGTCATTAAAGCTGCTATCAAAAGCCAACCTGACTGCATCCTTTGTACTGAAATTCGACTATTCTGAGAAGCCGAACGCAAAAGACCCTCAGCTACCATCATGACAACCTATATGAAAACAGAAATCTTCACTATTTCAAGAGATGAAATACAAAATTAAATTCTTATGAAGAGAAGCATATATACTTCTTCTGCATATGTCATGGCCCACAAGTTAACGTTCTCGTGTAAATAAAATACATGGAATACATTCTAGAATAGTTATTCCTTTTGAGCATAAAACTGAAGATGATAATATGTTGTGTGGCATAACTTTTTGTGAGCTAGGCCAGGGCTTTTCAACCAGTGGTACGGGTACCAGCTGTGGTACATTGGCACCTGGCAGGTAGTATGCGACCATCCTAGAAAAGTGGTAGCGGGAGAGGGGAATGAGTTGAACCATTAGCAGCACCTCACAAGCCTGAGCGAGATATGGCTGGAGCTGCAGGGCTGTCAGGGCTCAGCAGAAGCACCGGGATCAGTGCTGCTTTCCAGCTGATTGGCGCTTTTTCGGGGCTGTCAGGGCTCAGTGGAAGCGCCAGAATCAGCGCCAGGCTCCAAAACCCTTGTTTTGTTTATATAACCCAGGGGTAGGCAACCTCGGCTCTTTTATGCTGACTCAGGAATTCTGGGAGTTGAAGTCCATGAGTCATAAAAGAGCCAAGGTTGCCCACCCTTGATCTAACCTAACCCTTTTATACACACATTGTCACTTGCTTTATTCACTTTATTGCTTTATTCACTCCAAATCTCAGGTTTGCCTGGCTCTTTCAACTGCTGTCCCTGTGTATTTGCATGTGTATATACTTTTACAATCACTTTACACATAGTCCTTATAAGCAAATGGTGCCAATTTATTATAGTTGTACGTTATAATGGTCATAAAATAGGTCATCATGTAACCAACCCAATTTTAGGATCTTATGTCATTCATTAAGCGAATCGCCATGGTTGTTAAATGAATCCATAATTGATAAGTGAACCCACTGGGCATTTTTGCCAAGCCCCAGAAATAACAACAGGTTTTCAGCAAAAATGTAGTAAATCACGGTCATGTAATCAAGAGACACTGTACATATGGGCCAGTTGACAAGCACCCAAAATACAGTTGCTCTAACTTCAGACGTAAGTAAAGGACTATCTGTACTTGATTAGGAACCCAATAGAAGTTTTGCCTTTGCATTCTCTTTCAAAACAAGTGTTAATGTTTTGAAGGGGGCTATTTCACTATGACACATTCTACAAATCACCTCTTGCAAATGTTTCACACATGACTAATATACAGATGGAGTAACTAGACGTATTTATGATTAGTTCATGCACGCTATGAAAACACAATTTGTAAAACTGAACCAATTGAGCTACAGTTATGTGAAATGTTACACGTTTCTGAATACAGAACCTTTATCATAAACAGATTTTCTCTGTAGAATTTGATACAGCAATTAAAAAAGTTAAGGAACATAAAACAAATAATTCATTTATCAAAATAATAACATCACATTATTTAAATATGTATTCTAGCTGCACGGAAGTGACAAAAATAATTGTCAAATGCAATGAATACCAGACATACTGTTCTAATACTCACCTTCCCCTTACCATGCGGAATTCCTAAAGGACATTCTCTGACAGCTCCTAACAAAGCAGCAATGGCAAAACTATAGCCAGTCACTGCTTCTGGGGAGGATTTCATTGCCGTCAGGCGCTCAATACAGGTATCCAGAAATGGAGAGAGATAGCAGGGTAATGCTACAGCAATACATCGTAAGCACCATGCTGCTGCTAGCTGAACTGAAATGCAGGGATGAAGAAGAATGGAGATTACTGCATCCAGGACTCCTGGAAAATCAAACATATTACAAGATTAGAAACTCATATGTGAGAATGCTTACTGAGACAGTAAATCAACAGAGCTTCCACTTTTTTGCCCTTGCCCTTTGTCCACTGTAAGCTAAAAAAAAAAAAACCCTACAGAATTGTCAGAATTTTCTGGGAGACTGATAAAAATAAAGAAGCTTACTCAGTGCAAACCAGGTGTCCAGGTTCTCTTAAGCCAAAATGGACACTGGGGGCAATGACAAGTGACAGGACAGGAGGCATGCCAAGAAGAGCTAGGCAGATTCTTGTTCCTGACTAGGTCATCACCAGCCTTAGAGTATTTGTAGCATGTATTGCAAAAAGAAGGATAAAGCAGCAAAACTGCCAATTTATACAAACATCTCTTAAAAAGTGTTCCCAAGAATTCTGCAGTTAGTGAATCAGGATGACACAGAACTGTGGCTTTAATTGTATGTAAAGCTTCCTTTCAGTTGAGGCGTTTCTTGATAATTACTTAGACACATTTATATTGTTTTCTTGGCAAGATCATAAAAAATGGTTTATTAAAGCTTTCAGGAAATTATTCAGCTTCTTAATCCACCTAGTCCGGGATTTCTTGCTTGTCTCTCATTACTAATTGGATACAATATTCTTGGCTTTTTAATGAAATTAGCTAAGTTAGACTAACTGCTGTCTCATTGTGACACAGTCCTTATATAGCTCTGTGAAACACTCTGATACCTCAACATGATATAAAAATGCAGTCTTCCCCCTCATCGCTAAACTAAGAATTGATCCAAACAACATATTCCCAATAGATTTCTGATAATAATCTGTGATGATTCAGAAGCTATCCAAAATATTTTAACATTAAAAGAAAGACTGGAATTATTTGAACATCCTCTTTTTGTACAATACATCCTGAAGCAGTGTGTGGTACTACCACTCATTTTTGTTTTATTTATCCTATAGCTTAAGACTCTATAAGGATATTTACCTGTACTAGAATCTTGCAAAACAGGTGCAGCTGTAGTACCTAAACCATATATGAGGTTTCCAAGCTCTTCTAGAGCACATATTAACATATGCTGGTTTGCTATTACCTCTGTTGTACCAATATGGGTTTCGACATTACAGTTACTCACTGCAGCATCTGACAATAGAAAATGTTATGTTAATAAAAGAAACGAATAAAAGACAGGGATAGGTGTCTGATACATATAAAATGAGACTCCAGGAAAAGAGCTAGAGGGTTATACTTTAAGACTAGATATATTGTAAACCACAGATAAGTTATTGGATAATAATTGTAATTTCCATCTATCATCTGCAAAATCAAGATAACAAATAAGACTGCAACAACTTACCTTTTTAAAAAAGCTAAACTTTATGATCATGGTATTAATAGTTGTACAACAATAGCCACTACAGAATCATGATTCTAGAATCTGGCTGTAATAATAAGCAGTTTCCATTAACTGATCTTTTTTGACCTTCTTGTGCTGCCTGAGTAAGCTACATTAAAGAAAACCTAGACCCAGTCGGATCAGATTCAGCAAACTTTCCTGGTTACATCATCTAGATTTCAGCCAATCTTCCAAATTGGGCAAGACGAATGGGATCATTTAATTTCAGCGTTACTTGCTAAATGCAACAGGAAAGCTCGTAATTAGTGAGAATGTTGTGTCTGTGATTCCATCATCAGATATACATGTTAGTTGTGTATAATATAAAGTTGTGCTGTTAAGGCTATACTTGGCTACCGTATCTACTTTCCACATATTTATGTAAAACTAAATCACGGGAAAAATTCAGGAAATTTTAAGCTTAAAAATTATTTTAAAAACCCACAGAGAGACTTGGTTTGTGTGTGGGATTAAATTAGTGTATGACTAGATTAGGAAATGATTAAAGCATTGCTGGAACGGAAGGTGACAAAGGGAGGGTTAGCAAATAATCTTATTAGTCCCATACCCATAACTTTCTTCAGTTTCCAGATGGCTTGACAAATTTCCTTGGCAGTTGCAATTCGAGCTTTTTCCCCGAGAAGGCCTCCTACTGTAGCTCGGAGGATAAATGAAATACAACGGCGGCTACAGATACTGTCCATTTGTGTCTGAATAGCCTTAGGGTGAGACTGAGAGACCAGATCCAGAATATGGGAAAGCAAAGCAGAAAAATTCCTCTCAAGCCATTCTCCTCCTAATGCGGAAATGAACACCACATATGCCTGAAAAATGATTGATTAAAAGGAAAACATTAAAATCAGTTTCATCTTGCACATAACAATATGTCACATATTACAAAATAATAAACCATTTTAATGTATTTATTTAATGTATTTATTTACACTTATAGCTTCTTTAAGTAAGGTGAAGTGAAAAGATTTGGCAGTAGTCATTTGAAAAATAAACTTCATTAAATTAAATTAAAATTCCTTCTCTCAATCAAAATACCAATAAATATCAAGTTAAGATTAACTGCAAACTTAATATTCCAGTGAAAAATAAGAACAATATCAGTAGAATTTTCTCTATATATTTATATTTAGGTAACATTGAATTTCAAGAACAATTAAGTTAAAACTGCCATTCTTACCCTACAAATTTGAATGTCATCTTAGTAATTACTGAAATAGTCCCCTATTTTCTAACTTGGTTTTACAACAATGGAAACCAGAACATAAAGGCAGTGAACAGCTTGAAAGATTACATGTCAATCAATAAAAGCTTTGTCAGTGTGGTAAGCATACAGAATACTGTCCTACTTGCTAAAAACAAGTAGTTTGTTGGTGACCTTTCATATTTGTAAGCCACTCAATCTACGTGTGATCTAGGCAGCCATAAAATTTGTTTACTAAATAAATAAATACATTTAAAGAGACTAAAAATATTTTCCATGCCTTTAAAGACAGAAATGGGGATAATCTTAAAGGGTCTGTAGATAAAAAGTATAGTGATACTTTCCACCTCTAAAACAGAACATTTAAAAGGAAGGCTATGACATAAAACAGGGGTTCTCAACCTTGGCAACTTTAAGACTTGTGGACTTCAACTCCCAGAATTCCACAGCCAGCAAAGCTGGCTGAGGAATTCTGGGAGTTGAAGTCCACAAGTCTTAAAGTTGCCAAGGTTAAAACATGATTTTAGGCCAAAATTAACATTTTGTAGGGGAAACAAAGAATGATTTATGTCATGCTTTTTTGCCTAAATTATGAGGCAGAGCAGCCTACTTAATTGCCCCAGTAGTTTGCAACAATTCATGCACAATTTCCCCATATGATACATACAGATAGTCTATGACTTACAACAGTTCATTTAGGGACTATTCGAAGTTACAACAGCACTGAAAAAAAGTGACTTATGATCATTTTTCACATGACCACTGCAGCATCTCTATGGTCATGTGATCAAAATTCAGAAACTTGGCAACTGACTCATATTTATGACGGTTGCAGTGCCCAAGAGTCATGTGATCAGTTTTTCAACCTTCTGACAAGCAAAGTCAATGGAAAGCCAGATTCATTTGACAACTGTATTACTAACTTAACAACTGCAGTGATTCATTTAACAAGAAAGGTCATAAAATGGGACAAAACTCACTTAACAAATGCCTCACATAGCAACAGAAATTTTGAGCTCAGTTGTGCTCATGAGTCAGGGACTACCTGTATAAACTATATTCATGCTTTCTAAACCATAAACTATTGTTTAAAAATTGCTAAATCAAAAACTAAAGCACATTGGCTTCCGGTGGCTCCACCGGCGTCGCTGGAGTCTCTAACGTGAGGCTCCGATCTCTGTGTCAGTTAGCTGTCAACAACAGCGCTCACCAGCTGTTTGTTGCGGCGAAAAAACTCCTCTTCGGGCAAAGAAGGGGAGTAGAGCCTCAAGAGCCGGGTTGAGCCCTTCCAAGACCCCTGGAACAAGTTTTCAGGGGCAGAGAAGGTGTGCTCCCCAGGCACTTGAAATGCTCCTGCTCAGAGACGCTTCTGTCGGCTGACAGAATTAGACGCCGTGACCGCCTCTGCTCTTAAGATTGACTTACAAGGACTTTAAACAGACGGACTGAATACAGGAGTCTTTTGATTATCGCAAGTATATTGCTATTTTGTTTCTGCCTTTGTATTTATAAGTTTTCTTGAATCAACAAAAACTTTTTCAAAATGGCGATCGCTTTCTCTACCTAGTGAAAGTGAAAAATGTAAAGTGTGGATTGCGCAGGAAAATGAAAGTGAAATCTTTTTCCTCTTCCTAAAGAGAAGTTTGAGTGACTATTTGGATTGGATTTATTTGGACTTTAAAAGAAATTGATCTAATTGGATTTTAAAAGAAATTTAAAAGGGAGGAAGTGGCAATTTTTTTTTTAGCTATTTTTTTTCTTTTTTCTTCCTCTCTTTTTTTTAATCATGACAACGAGACATAAGGCAGCAGTTGCTAAGGCGGCTATGCCCTCTCCAGGGCAGCTTGTAAAATCACAGTCTGCTCCTTTAGAGTCTCAAGAGCCTGTACAGCCTGCTTCAGAAATGATTACAATTAAAGATTTACAGACTGCTTTAACAGTAGCATTATCCCCAGTAAGTGCTGCATTATCCTCACTTAAGGACAGAATGGATAAAATGGATTATAAATTAGAGGAAAAGATGGCAGAACAGAAAAAAGATTTTAAAGCTATGACGGAAGTATCTAACCAGGAGATGAGACAAGACATTGTGGAGGCTATTAAGGGTGTCTGGGATTATACCATCGGTGTTGAAGAGAAATTAGAGAATATTGAACAGCAATTTGAAGAAAAATTAGAAGAAATTAAAAGTGATGTACAAGATCAGGCTACTTTGACACAATATCAGCAGATGCAGTTTGCGGTTAGAATCAGGGGATTTAGAGAAGCCTCAAATGGGAACCAAGAGGATTTAAGAAAAATTGTTATTGAAGCTCTATCAAAATTTTTGGATGATTCAGTTGAGAATGTGGACTGGCAGATTGAACGGTTGTTTAGAATGAACTCACGTATCGCAGCACAAAGAAATTTGCCTAGAGATATTGTGATATATTTTAATACAAGAAAATACAGAAATTGGGTTCTTTCAACAGCCTACAATAAACAACTGAGTGTTGCTGGTCAAGAAGTACTGGTTTTGAAAGAGATACCTCCCAAAATGCTGAGGTTAAGGAAAGAGTATGCTTTTTTGACAGAGGAGCTTAAAAGAAGAGAGATACAATATAGATGGGAGGTTCCAACTGGACTTTCCTTGTTTTTTAAAAATAATAGATATCGTCTGACTACTGTTGCCAAAGCAAAGGATTTCTTTGACAATATATTGATGGCTGATAGATCTACTTCCCCAAAATCTAAGAGGGCAATTTTGGTTAAAGATTTAGAATCATTGCAAATTTCGGAATCTCAACAACCTCGAGCAATTCCTTCGACGGATATGGATAAAGCAGTTGAACAACCAGTGCAGTTAATTGATATTTTTCAACCTCTGGTAGCTGATAAGCCTAAAGATCCAAGGGGTCCACGTGAATTAATTCAAACCAAGCAAGCTGATCTGACATCTTTGGAAGCCATGGGAGCAAGGCCTAAGAGGAAGGAAGAGGTAGTTTCGGCCTTGCAGAAGCTTTCACGAAAAGATCATGTCAAATAAGTATTTGACATGGAATGTCAACGGTTTAAATTCTCCACAAAAAAGGAAGAAGATATTTCATTATTTGAAGCAATGTAAAAATGACGTAATCTGTTTACAAGAAACTCATATTAGAACTTTGGACCAGAAATATTTGATTAATAACAAATTGGGTACACACTTTGTGGCATCATCTTTAGACAAAAAAATGGAATTGTTATTTATGTTAAAAATCATATAAAAGCTAAATTAATAGAAGCAGATACTCATGGAAGATTTTTAGCTATAGAAATTTTATTGGATGGGAAGAAAGTTTTGTTGGTGGGTATATATGCTCCAAACCAAAAACAAGGTATATTTTATAAATCATTGCATAGAAAGCTAATACAGTTGGATTATAGATCTTGTATTTTAATGGGGGACTGGAATGGAGTTCTTGATGCTGGTTTGGATAAGAAAAAGATCTTATCTGTTCCTCAAACGCGTTCAATATTGCCTAAATCTTTTTTTTATATTAAAGATGATTTTAATTTGTTAGATATATGGAGAGAAAGACATGGGAGGGACCAAGAATTTACTTTTTTCTCTGATAAACATCAATCATTTTCTAGAATTGATTTTATTTTAACTACAAGTGATTTTATGTTAAGTTTAAAGAAAGCTAAAATCTTACCTAATGTATTGTCTGATCATAACCCAGTTATGATGGAACTAAGGACTGGTCAATATATATGCAGATCCTGGAGACTTAATGAAAATTTGTTTAATTATGAAATGTATGTGGAAGAATGTAAAAAGGCTATCAAGGAATTTTTCAGGTTAAATCTGAATATAGGCTTACCAATAGAAACGGTGTGGGACGCTAGTAAGGCCCATATGCGTGGTATTTTAATTGAATTGAATGCAAGACATAGACGTAAACAAGAGGAAAAGAGAAGAGTTTTAGAAGCGGAGATAAAAAAGAAAGAGTTATTATTAATAGATAAACCGGATGATAGTAATATTAAAGAAGGGATAAAGGTTTTACGGAAACAATTTGATATTTTGATGACCGACCAGGTTGCCAGGAACATACAATATGCTAAACATAATACTTTTTTTAATGCTAATAAACCTGGCAGATGGTTGGCTTACACATTAAGGAAAAAACAAAAATCCCATTTAATTGAGAAGGTAGAATATAAGGGGCAAGAAGTATTTCATCAGGATGCTATTAAGAAGGCTTTTCTAGAGTTCTATACCAAATTGTATGCTGAAGAAAAAGTTCAAGAGCAAGAGGTAGATGCCTTTTTACAAAATCAAAATGTTATGGAAATCACTTTGGAACAAAGAGATAGATTAAATGCTGTGATTAGATCAGAAGAAATTATTGACGCAATTAAGCAATTGAAATTGGGAAAATCTCCAGGAACTGATGGTTTTACTATGATTTATTATAAGTGTTTACAGGAGGAAGTGGTCGAACATTTGAGGGAGTTATTTGTGAATATACAAGAAGGTGGTCGGGTTCCACCCTCCTGGAAAACGGCTAATGTTTGTTTGATTCCTAAAGAGGGCAAAGATAATGTACAAGTAGAAAACTTTAGACCTATCTCATTGTTAAATACGGATTACAAGATTTTTGCAAAAATTTTGGCTAATAGATTAATGACAGTTTTGACACAGAGGATACACCCGGATCAGACTGGTTTTTTACAAGGGAGACAGATGAAAACCAATGTTAGACAACTTGTTAACATACTGGAATACTTGGATAAACATATTCAAGTGCCGGCTGTTTTAATGTTTTTAGATGCAGAAAAAGCTTTTGATAGATTGAATTGGACATTTTTGCAAAGGCTTGTGGTAAGGATGGGAATGGGGGACCAGTTTATTAATTCCATAACAGCTATATATCAGAAACAAACAGGACAGATTATAGTAAATGGTCAATTAACAGATTTGTTCAACATTGAAAAGGGTACTAGACAGGGCTGTCCCTTATCTCCTTTATTGTTTGTCCTAACTTTAGAGGTTTTATTGAATAGGATTAGAGCATCAGAGGAATTAAAGGGGGTACAAATTAGAAAACATGATTATAGATTATGTGCCTTTGCAGATGATTTACTTGTGACATTGACTCAGCCAATGCAATCGGTTCAGAGTTTGATGGAAATTATTCGAAATTATGGAAAAGTATCAGGTTTTAAATTAAATTTATCCAAGACAAAGATGTTGGTTAAAAATTTTGATAATAAATTAAAACAAGATTTGGAAAGAATAACGGGATGTGAGATAGTTAAAAAAGTTAAATATTTAGGAATTTATATAGAAGCCTCAAATGGTAAATTATATAAGAATAATTATGAGTTCTTATGGAGTAAAGTCCAAAAAGAAATGGAGAATTGGAAAAAACTACAATTATCTATCTTGGGTAGGATAGCCGCTATTAAAATGAATGTATTACCGAAATTTCTATTTTTATTTCAAATGTTGCCAATACTTAAAAAGGATGGGAATCTTGATGAATGGCAGAAAGGTATAAACAATTTTATTTGGGATGGCAAGAAACCAAGGGTTAAACTTAAAATCATTCAAGATACAAGAGAGAGAGGTGGAATGAAAGTGCCTAATTTCAAATTATATTATTATGCAGCAGTTCTAGTGGCAATAAGTGATTGGATTAATTTAACAAATGAAAGAATACTGAATATAGAAGGATATGGGTTAGTGTATGGGTTCCACGCCTATTTAGTTTATGATAAAAAATTGGACAGGGGTTTTAAGGAGCATATATTAAGAAACTCTGTGATGCGTGTCTGGAAAAAGTATTATTATAAGTTAAATGGTAAAATTCCTTTATGGACTGTTCCCAGACATGCAATACAGAGTGTGGGTATACAACAAATTCAAGACGTGGAGCCCTATGATAAACTTTTGAATAAAGATGGGAATAGCTTAGAACTGAAATCACTAGACAGATTAAGGGAGGAAGGTATAGCTCATAATTGGTATCATCATGCACAACTTCAAGCCAGATGGCAAAAAGATGTTAAGATGGGTTTTTCTTTAAAGGATGAAAAACTGATTATACAAATTAGAGACCAAAGAGCGATGCATATTAAAAGAATATATGATGCTTTAATTGAAATTGATTCTGGAAAGGAATTAGTTAAAGATTGTATGATTAAGTGGGAAGGGAATTTTGGACATTCAATCAGGATGGAAACTTGAAAAAGAATATGGGTGAAAAATGTTAAGTTTACACAAGCTCAGCATTTAAGAGAGAATTTTTATAAAATGTTTTATAGATGGCATTTAGACCCAAAAATTGTCGTTTATGTATCCAAATCTGAAACCCAAATGTTGGAGATGCGAATCTATGGATGCAACTTATTTTCACATTTGGTGGACATGTAAAAAAATTAAGGCTTTTTGGATAAAAATATGGTGGATTCTTCAAAATATTTTGAAAAAGCGTATTGAGTTTGTACCACAGTTATTTTTGTTGGGTATAACAAAGGACTGTTCCACCACAGAGACTAAGTTGATCTTGAACTTGACTACGGCTGCAAGACTGTTGGTGGGTCAATATTGGAAGTCATCTGAAATACCATCTATTGAAGAATGGACATTAAAAGTTACCCATCTGGTGGAGATGGCTAAGATATCAGCGTACTTGAAGAACCACTCAAATGAAACATTTTTGATGGATTGGAAAAAATGGATTGATTATATGCAAAAGAAATATCAACTGAAAGAATTAGATATGATATATAGATAAATAGTTACTAAATAGTAGATTAGCGGGGTTTCTTGCATTTTTACTCTGTATTCACTCCGGGAAGCCTGGGGGGAGGGGGGAGGGAGATAATAAGTAATAGATTATGTTTCTCAACTGTAGTTGGGGATATTAAGGGAATAGATTTTTTCTTTTTTTCTTAGGGCGCTCGGGAAAACTCTAGACACCGCATTGGATGGTGAGGAAGGTGGTTTGAAGGTTAGGGGTTAGGATGTGGGAGGATGTGGTGGTGGGGGGGTTTCCGAGCAGCTATTTGTATTGTTTGTTAAATTTGTTATTTGTTTGTTATCAGTTGAGTTATTATATTTCTGTGTTAAAATTTGTTAAAACTTTATAAAATTTAATAAAAATAATTAATAAAAAAAAACAAAAAAAAAACTAAAGCACATTATGGAATAGCAGGCAGAATAAACCAGGCACTCATACTAAGCCATAATAGGCTTTATTTAAGGCATGTGACTGGATAGCAATCTTATGGATTAGTGTGTTACACACACACACACACACACACATACATAGCCAAATGAAGATTTCTATTTTTTTGTAGTGCTTCTGATGACAGTGACTGCTTGTATTTGATAACATGATATCTTAAACATACATCCAAACCAGAAAATCATGCAGCAAAGCTTTGTTGATTCTATGAGGAAGCCAATGTGCTGTTTCAAGAACCAACAGGTTCTTATGTGTAATGCCTTGTATTTTTCCAATTGTGTTGGACTTGAATCCATGTTCCAAAAGACAAGCTGTAAATTCACAACTACAAAGCTCTGGAACTGACTGGGGTTAGATTCCTTTAAGCAATATCTTATTCTAACAGTTAAGCAATTACCCCAGACAAGGCAACAACTATAAAATGTTTGCTTTAGGTATAACAGGTTATTTAATCAATGAGGGCAACTGAGTATTTTGTGAAGACTATTATTTTATTTTGTGAATTGATTATGAAACTGAGGAATTCACAGCATTCTAAGAGACAGAACACCGTAGTTTTTATATAAGCATTTTTATGTATGTTAGAAGCAACATATGATGTAGTCTGGATAATGTGACTAGGAAGGAAGTATGCTTAGAATGGAGAAGTCAGCAGCTTTCCAAGGTGTTGATTATATAGGGAAGTACGGGGGGGGATTTTTTTCCAAAGAGATGTACTGGGAGATTTTTTTCCTTCCCCTATCACACCAAATTTGATCCAAATCTGTTCTGTTTTCAGAGGCTTATGCTGATGACCTTTTACATAATTTCTGTCTTGGGTGGTCAAAGTATTTTTAAATTTTTTTCTTCATTTTCTTATTTGATTTATGCCTGCCATTTTTAAATTAAAAATGTACAAGTTTTCATTAATAATTGAAATAAATGCTCATCAGTATTAAAATAATTCAGACTTCTTCAGAACGTTGAAAAAACCTAACTGCAACATAAGCATATTCAACAGGAACTAGTACATAGTACAGTAACAAATTAGTCATTGTACAGTAACAAATTACTCACACAAATGAAAAAAAGCTAAAACACAACATAATATAATATAACTCAAACCTGAGTAACTCCGACTCTGACATCCCTGCTGACTGAGCTGGTTCCTTTCAGAATATCACCACCAGTTCGTAGAAATCCAGAACTTCCACGAAGAAAACCTGTCCCAAGCAGTTCCAAGGCTTCCATAAATGACATTTTGCGAACGTGTTGTCTAGCAGATGCTTTTTCAATAAAAAAATTACATATAATCATATGCCATATATACACACACCACAATCTTTCATTTACTTTCATCTTTTATTGTAGGGCTGAAAGGTTGCTGAACAAGGTCGTTAACCAAGAACTATTGTGCTTTTAGTTTGTGAAGCCAACCAAAGCTGTTGGGCAATTGAACAGCCGATAAATATGGCAAGTAAATAACTAAAGAAACAATCATGGATAAAATACTCAAATCTGTGACAAACTACATGTCATTTTATGGAAAAGTCTTTCATAACCAGCAACTTTCACAGATCTTTTCTTTTCTTTTTTAAAATACAACTATCACATGAGACTCAATCACATGAAAATAAAATATAAGCAGCAGAAAGGTTGTTGCAGAGAGACTCTGCTTTGCAACCAGACTTGTACTTCATATTATCTATAAAATAATAGCTAACAGTCTGAACTCAGTCTATATATTGGTCAGCTAAGCTAAATCAAGTCATGGTTACAGGCAAGGGTTGAGAGGTCTGATTCACTGTCTAGAACAGACATGTCAACCTCACAAAGTCACGTGACATTGCGCAATGTATCGGAACAGTTTTGCCATTGCCGGCAATGGGGTGGTCGTGGCTTCTGTGTGACATGTCCGGCCCTCGGGTCGGCAGTTTGACACCCTTGGGCTAGAACAATGTGTTTGATAAACAACATTATCATGGAAACAAGGTGTTTATGAACATAATGATTAAATGTGTCAATAGTCCATTGATCCATTGGACGGCATGGAGGCCCAAGAAACACAAGTGTTTCTGCATTACTGAATACTACTGGTAAAGGGCAAATACTATTTGGCAAAGGGCAAATGTTACTCTAAATTCAGAAATATCATTAATAAAATGACCATGTTATTTCAGTATACCCATGTATGCAACTTAATACAACCTGTTTACATCGTGTTAACCAAATGAAGTCAAGTTAGCTTTATCCTCATTAAATTACATAATATAATTGAAAATACTGTAATTCTTTAGATAAACTACCTTTTCTTTATGACAGAAAAAGGCTAGAGTAAATTTGCTATTATTAATAGTAATTAAATTGGTACATTTAATTGACAAATCTTTCAATGTTATGAATTATTTTCATCATCATCAAAATAGAGATAGGACACATCAAATAATCCATAGAATAGAGGTACATCAATGAGATGGGGCTCACTTCTGTAGTGCAGATTATTAACATTAAAATTAAAATGAATGGGGGCGACTAAAGTACTAGATCGGCATTTCAACAACTAACTCTAGATAATTTAAGTAATCTTTACTACATGTTTCCTCATATGCTATTTCCCCTTCCATCTGGGTATTATTAAGTTTAATTGCCACTTAGTTGATTTATTTCCCCCTTTAATGTTATTTTTTTTCTACTCTACCACTGCAGAAAGTGGAAATATTTTCTGTCACTATTTTTATTCTGATCTAGTACACACCATGACCATGTATTTTCTTAAATATGGTAATGTTTTGACATAGTTTAGACAAAATATTCATATATGTGTTTGTACTGACTGAAGTTCTGACTGAAGAGAGTTAAATAACTCGAAATAGCTATCTCAGAAATCCCTTATTTCCTTGTCAACAATTTTAAAAACATATATATATATATATATTTGTGCTTGCAGATGGCTCTGGGTTGAGCTGAAACAGGCAAAAGGAAAGAATGATTTCTTCCTCCCATATTTGGGTTTACAGGGTGCTATCTAAAAAAGAAACACTATATACACATCTTCCCTCCCTGATTACTGACAAAGCGGGAGAGAGCCTGTGGCTTAGAGGTTTAAGCTTCTGCCTAGCATGCAGACTGCCCAGGTTCGAATCCCGGAAGGGTGAGTTCTGACTGAAGAGAGTTAAATAACTCGAAATAGCTATCTCAGAAATCCCTTATTTCCTTGTCAACAATTTTAAAAACATATATATATATTTGTGCTTGCAGATGGCTCTGGGTTGAGCTGAAACAGGCAAAAGGAAAGAATGATTTCTTCCTCCCATATTTGGGTTTACAGGGTGCTATCTAAAAAAGAAACACTATATACACATCTTCCCTCCCTGATTACTGACAAAGCGGGAGAGAGCCTGTGGCTTAGAGGTTTAAGCATCTGCCTAGAGTGCAGACTGCCCAGGTTCGAATCCCGGAAGGGTGAGTTCTGACTGAAGAGAGTTAAATAACTCGAAATAGCTATCTCAGAAATCCCTTATTTCCTTGTCAACAATTTTAAAAACATATAGTGTATGTAAGCTAGTTGATATGTTATTAGTTATTATGTTAACATATTAGTATGTTAGCTATTGTCATATGCTAAAATCCTTCAGTGATTAATTCTGAAGGGATTTTATTACTGGCAGGTATAGTGCTTACAATTTCCTAAGCCAAAGTGAGGATGGAAAAAAAACACCTCACCTGTGGCTTGTTTTGATGTTGCAGCACTAATCAATACAAAGCCTAAAAGCTTAGAAACAGCCATTCGCACATCATAGTTGGATCCTTCAAAGGATTTAAAACATAGAGTTACTACACTATCTATGTCTGTACTCCACATAAAAGTTGCTTCACTCTGAAGTTCAAGAAGACACTATATAAAAAAAAAGGGGGGGGGGAGAAAAGGAAGACAAGCAAAATAAACAAATCAAATAATGTATGCACAATTATTGTATAGCTTAAAAAGTACCTAAAAAATGAGTTGCATCCAACAATGTCTGTCTGGCAGGAAAATAACACCTATCACGTAAATTCATCTTCTCCCCTCAAATCTCACCCAGAAACATGTAAGATCAACTAAGAGGAAGGAAAAACCTTGTTGTAGAATGTAGCCATTATTATTAGGACTCTGAATAGCATCAATTTATCTGGGGGGGGCTCATTAGTGGGGCATTCTATTTATTTTTACATACATACACTCACACATATAAACACAGACACATCCCTTTTAGGCCATCACTCTTTCTTAGGCCAACCCACCTCACAGGGTTGTTGTGGGAAAATAAGAGGAGAAAGAAGCATTATGCATATATGCTGCCTTGAGTTATTTATAAAAAAAATAATAAAGGCAGGATAAAAAATCTTAAAAAATCTCAAACCTAGCTTAATATAAAAAATTCACAGTTAATTATAAAGGAAAGAAAAGGAAAGGGAAAAAAGCATATAAACCTAAGATAATTAAACTTTACAAATGTTCAGCTCCTTCAGATGAAGTAAATAAAATATTTCAATCATTCTTCCATTGGAGGTGGTGGGGGGGACTTTGGTACTTTGCTCAATTTTCTTTTTGTCATTCCAGAAAGGATCATAAATTGCTGGTTGTATAGAATAACTATTCCAAAATGAATATGAGATCCATTTAGGAAGAAAAAACATAAAATACTTAGCGCTAAAATGCCAATGTTAATTGCCAAAATATGGGAATATTTACTTCAAATAACACAAATTGAATATCCTAAGAAAAATGTATATGGGTAAAGAAGTTACTTGATCTGACTTGTAAATTATTATTATTTTTTGAGTGGGGGAGGGGAGATGGGCAGTGCCTCTAAGTAATTGTTGACTTCTGGTGACTACCTGCAGTTTTCTTGGCAAGATTTCAGAAGTGGTTTGCCACTGCTTCTTTCCTAGAGTTTAGAGCGGCGGTTCTCAACCTTTTCTGGGGCTCGACCCCGGCCCGCATCGCGCATGCGCGGTGCAACGGGGCGCATCGCGCGGCGCATCGCACGATGTGACGGGCCGCATCGCGCATGCGCGGCGGCCCACATCGCAAAGGGGAAAAAATGGCTGACCCCAAAAAAATGGCCAACCAAAAAAAAAATGGCCGACCAAAAAAAATGGTGGGCCCGCATCGCAAAGGGGAAAAAAATGGCCGACCCCCCAAAAAAATGGCCGACCAAAAAAAAAAAGGCAGACTGCGGTGTTTGGCGACCCCCGTGAAATGGTCGTTCGACCCCAAATGGGGTCACGACCCACAGGTTGAGAACCGCTGGTTTAGAGAGAGACTGACTGGATCGAGGTCCCCCAGCTGTCATTCTGTCTAAAGTGGGAGTAGAATTCACAGTGTCTTTGTTTCTAGCTTGGTCCCTTAATCATTACACCAAACTGTCTCTCTGTAATACATATACACATTGCTATTGTCAGTGAAACTTTAGAGATATAAGATCACGCTGCAAAATGTATATAGTTTTAATAGAAATAAACTAATATACTGAATTTATTTTCCATACTTATATAGACCAATATTTTCCACACATATAGGCCAAAATCATCTTGGTAATACAAAACAGCGTTTGCAATGGATGTTACTTTATTCTTCATGTAACATATAAGGTGGTATACAAGAAGATTAATTACAAAAAATGAATAATATTTTACTTTTGCAGCAGCACAACGAACTGCCATTGATCTATCTGTCAAACATGTACGAGCAGCTTTGTAGATATCTCTGTGACAAGGAATAGCAGCAGCTCCCAACCCTTTCAGTATGTTCTGCAAACTTAGCATGATCTCGTATCGTCCTTGAGACTGACAAGACAAAAAAAAAACATCTTATCATAGGACAAAAGTACCAGGTTTGTTTTCTATTTTTACATTTTTATTTTGCTACTCTTCAACAAACAAAACTTTAGTAACATCATAATCATGTTAGGTGAATTAGGTCAAAAATTCTGCCAAACGTCCCACTGTTAAATTCATGGCAGAGAAATTATGGCACAATACTGGAAGCTGATTGTCTATAGACTCTATAACAACTTTCAGCACTTTATTATTAAGTATTGAAAACCTAACTGAATTCATTTTACAAAGAATACAAAGAGACACTTCTAGACCACTTCTGCATTAATGAAGATGCAAGTGTGACAACTTAAAATAACAATAGTCATCATTTTTAGGCAAGTCAATTGTTTCACTTAAAGCATTTTCATCATATCCTTCGGGCAAAAAGGCTATGCCATTATCTTTAACATGATTACTATAAGTAAAACAAGTCAACACTAAAGATTTCCAATAAACACATGACAATAAAAATATAAAAAAACAGCAAGAATAAAAACAAGAAGCAGAGGGAACGGAAGAAAAAATTAAATCATGGCATCAAATGTTCATGCTTAATGTAAGTTTTAATAAAAATTAAAAAGAGAAGAAAGGTCTTAACAAAGACTCATCATACTTTGTAATTATTATTAGTCTATTTATGATTCAAAGAAGTTCTGCAATTCTATCTAGCACGTCATCCTCAAATGTCAAAATATCATATGCATTAGACCTTCATTAAAATTGTTTTCTTCACTAAACTTTAAATCAATATTTTATTTCAACTTTGAACACTTGCTCATTTACCTCTGCATTCTTCATTGCTTTAAGAATATTTCCCACAGTATTCACAAAGCTGTTGCCCAAAATTCTTCCCAGTTTTTTGTATAAATAGCCCAAACAAACCACTGCAGCACTTTTAAAAAAGAGAAGAAAAATGCAGTCAGACAACCTTTAAAAAACATTATTAATATTACGCTATACTGCATTTTATTATAAACAGATGAGATTCTGAATAATCAATAGCTATTAATAATAAAAAGCTTTTAAATATTAAATTATTCAGGAAAATTTCCTTAACCTATGGTTTCTAGTTGTATTAGGTTGCCATGTCCAGCAGTATGTTGACTGGTAATTCTGCACAACAAAACTTAAAGATAACCAGTTGTATAAGGTAGGTTTAAGATATACATTTTAGAATCACTTTATTTAAAAAAAAACTAAACTGATTCACAACCTGGTACAAAGAAACATCTTGGATTTGCCTTTGCAACTGAATTTCTTACTTACAAGTAGTCCTTGACTTACAACCATAACTGAGCCTGGTAATTATGGTTGTAAGCTGTGATGATCATAAAGCAGATCATCATGTAACCCATTCATTTTAGTATTTTTTTTGGTGGTAGTTGCTAAGCAAACACCATAGTTGCTATTGTTTATTCTGGGTAGTTTTTGCCAGAAACCAGAAGTAAATGCTAGTTTTTGACAAAAATATTGCAAATCATGGTGAAATGATTGCAGGATGCTGTGTTGTAAGCCAAGCATTCCTTCAAGCGGACTATAAAGTTTGCACAGAAATATAGTTTGTTAAAGAGCATTCCACCAAATTCCAGTGGCTCAGTTATAGACTGAAAAGTCAGCCTTTACTAGTAGAAACCTATCTGTGAAGTCCTTGACAGCCTCAAAAATAAAAAAGCACAAGTATAAATCTCAATGATAAAAAAGTTACCTATGCCAGAATATACATGCAGAAAGTCCTAGTATACTTGAAAGAGGCAAGAGTTTGTGATAACTTTGCCATTAGCTGGTTGTTTTGTTTTAATCTAGCCTTTTTTCAAACTTTCTTACTCATCTCTGTAAAGTATAACTTTTATTGATTTATTTTTGGCTGGCACTACCTGGTATCTGATGAACTGTGATAAGAGTTTGATAGAAATTAATAATAATAATAATAATAATAATAATAATAATAATAATAATAATAATAATAATAATAATAATAATAATAAAGTTGGAAGGGACCTTGGAGGTCATCGAGTCCAACCCCCTGCTCAGGCAGGAAACCCTACACCATTTCGGACAAATGGCTGTCCAGTCTCTTCTTAAAAACTTCCAGTGTTGGAGCATTCACCGCTTCTGGAGGCAGGTTGTTCCACTGGTTAATTGTTCTGTCAGGAAGTTTCTTCTTAGTTCTAGGTTGCTTCTCTCCTTGATCAGTTTCCACCGGTTGCTTCTTGTCCTGCCTTCAGGCGCTTTGGAAAATAGCTTGACTCCCTCTTCTTTGTGGCAACCCCTGAGATATTGGAACACTGCTATCGTGTCCCCCCTCGTCCTTCTCTTAGTTAAACTAGACATACCTAATTCCAGTAACCGTTCCTCATATGTTTTAGCCTCCAGTCCCCTAATTTTTATTTTTATTTTTTGTTTTTATATGTATCTGCTTTTGTCATTTTCTGAGATTGATTAAAAATCAATATGCTATTTCACACTTTTAAGAAATTCCTACAGAATATCTTTCCTTTTATAATAGAAGAAGTATAATAGCATTCTCCTAACTGTCAGACACAAGTAATTCCACTGATATTCAACATTCCCATGCAAATGTCTCTCATACTATTTCTAGCATAAATAAATACATTTCTCATTTCAGTTATATTCCGAAGTATTTATTTTTATTTACAGTTTTATTGACTCAATAGAGTCAATAGAGGTTTCTTGTTTAGTCTTCTTCACCCATCTCCAGGCAATATTTATTTTCATCAAAATCACTTATTCGTAATGAAACTCACACTTTCACATCAATGCAGGTACTCATCAACTCCTCTCTCCAAGATCAGACATTAAATTTCTGTTTGTTTATCTGCTTTTTCTTTCATTCGTTAATTCATGCTCATTACCATTTACACCATTTACATTCAAAGTCATGGTTTATCATATACCATGGTCATAATCAGATGAGTCTACAACTTTCATTCCCTATCATGCCTTTGGCCAATTTAATCTTCACATGATGCTTTTTTTAGTAATGCAGAGAAACCAATCAGGCTACCACTCTTAATAACACTAACATAATTCAATGAAGACAGTAGTAATCAGTTCTGCCATGGATAGTACGCCATAAACTCAGGCAAAACTCAAATTTTCCCAAGTATGTTCCTGATATTTTATTGAAACTACAATTTCTAATTTAGACACTACCTTGCATTGCTATTATTGTCCACATGTCCACAACTGGGAGCTGCCTGCTGTGAACAGACACACTCAAGATACAAAATGAAACAGGAGCAACCTGTCTTAATCTGTTATCTTCTCTCTCAGCCTATCTGAATTGTTTCCTCAACATAAAGCAAGTCTGAGTTCTAAGTAGGAGCCACCCACTAGACTTTCATAAAATAATTGATATGAAGATGCAATTATTGGTATAATAAATTTATAGAAGATAATGCAATAGACATATGTTAGAAAGCATTTGCAAACATGTTTATATTAAGAGAAGTTTCATATAATGAAAAGTATGAATTGTTGTGCACAACAAATTTTATGCCCACCTTTTTAAAAAATGAAATTGTGTTTCGAACATATAAACATTAAAATTAAAGCATTTCTTCCATCTGTATCCAGAAAAGAAACACCCATAACTGAAGAATTAATGATGTTATATCCTGGAACTTGAGTTTACTTGAGGTTAAATGTTTTTCAATTGTTAAAGCCTATTTTTAGGTTATGCATACCTCCTATTCCTTTGAAAAATCTTGTGCAATCCTCATAAGATATAGCTAAAACTTCATCTCAAAAATATTGTAGGCCAAGATTTTATGTTAGAGGCAAAGGCAAGGGCTTCTATCTGCTAGCAGCTCACTTGAGAAAGGATGGAGCATTATTGGTGCCAAATTGGAGATTGGAGCTGTTTATTTGACTGTAATTCTTGACTGCCTATGTTTAAATGCCCGTCTAGTTATCCACTACAACATATAAATGTCAATCCAACATTTCTAGGCATTACTCCAATTGCTGTGTTTTCACCAGTCTCTTTTTCTAAACTAAATTATTTTGATTATTCTGTTCCCATTATCCAACTAAAGACTCATTCCTGACTCATTTCAACTAAAGACTCATACAACTAAAATGAATAGGAGCTAAAAAGAAAAAAAATTGCCTTTGTGTTGTGCAAATGGGCATTGCATGGGAAAACATAGGGAACTATGGCTCTGTTACCAGGCCAACGAAAAATTGGATGCAGTCCTACTCTAATCTTCAAAACTCACACTGTATGCAATTTTGTTATTTTTATTTTAGACTCCATAGGCTCCATGATGAAAAAACAATACTTTATTATGACCATGCTGGACTTTTAAACTTACAGTTTAGTAGGTAGATAGCTTGGTGAATCATCTTTACTGAGAATAAGTTCATTGCATTTGTCAATTGTTTGGTGAACAGAAAAAACATCTCCTGTGCTATACAATATAGCGAGGTTCTTGGCAATGAGTTGTCTAGCAGGCGGTCCTGGTGAATTGGTTAATAAAGATATCAATTGCTCAACAAGTTTGTTCTGTTTTTCCCTTATATCAGCCTGGAAATATAGAATATATGGTTAACAAGATAGACATTCAAACTTTGAACTATCCGAAAAGCTTCAGACCACTTTCAGCTGGATCCAGACTTATTCAAGTGAAGCCTGGCTCAAAATAGTATTCAATTTCCATTTCTAGTCACTAGTCAGTTCCCTATATACCTCTTATACCCCCCCAGGAATAAAAGGGAAGAAAACAGGAAACAAAAATATGTACTGTTCTAGTTGTATCATTCTTACCTGATTAGTTGCTGGTAAAAGTTTTTCCAAAAACCTCAGCCATTCCAAAGCAAATTCTGTTTTCTGAAATTCACCCAGCTGATTATAAACTTCTTCATTAAATAGCAAGCTGCAAGCCAACTCCATTCTTTAAAGCATCTCCTTTTCTCTATGTGAAAGCCACTCATGAAGGCACACAGGAATGTTGCTGTGTGATGTCAGCATTTACTGGCTGAATGAAAAAGGGCACCTGGATAAATATATAATAAATGTATTTAAGAGTGGAAATGACATATTTTAATTTCAACATTTAATCTCAGGGTGCTTTGCTGCATTTTAGAAGTATTAATAATTCTTGAACCTTAATTCTTAAAATCTCTTAAAATTTGGCAACTGCTTAATGTTGTAATATCTACAAGAAGCAATGCTAGCATACAAGAAAGATCACTTATAGACTGTTATTTGTTTAAATTTTATCCTACATTTCTGTCAAAAATTTAAGGTGGAGTACTTCCTTGTTTGATTTTTCCCCATAACCTCTCTATGACAATAACTTACCCAAAGCCACCCAACCAACTTCAGACAAAGTCTGAATATGTACTTGGGTCTCCAAAATCTTAACCACCACACTACATAAGAGAACTGTGTTGCTATCAGGGTCCTTATTTTTTATACAGCACAGTGTGGTATTGACTATAGAACATGTGTTTCATCTATAAGTTATTCTCACAATGATATTAGTAGACAATAGATGTATCTTGACCCTTTCAACAGAAAATATATATATATATATATATATATATATATATATATATATATATATATATATATATATATATATATATATATATATATATATATATATATATATATATATATATATATCTCTTAGTCGAAACTCATTAGAATTCTTCTGCTGCAACAATAATGCCCCTTTTAATAAATATCACTAATAAACATCACAGGACCCTGAAAGAATTGTTCTATAGACCAACTATTTCCAGTTCAGATTGCTAGGAGGGAAATTGGATCCCACCTTGCCCTAGAAGTTTTCGTTCAGGAATTCTCAAATTATAGGTCAGGACTACAGGTAGTCCTTGACTTATGACCACAATTGAGCCCAAATTTTCCATTGTTAAGGCGGTTGTTTTGACTTTTGCCCTACTTTATGACCGTTTTTGCCATCGTTGTTAAGCCAATCACTGCAGTTGTTAAGTGAATAATGTGGTTGTGAATTATTGCAGGACAGAGCAATTGTCATAAATACATGCCAGATGCTAAGCGCCCGAATTTTGATCATGTAACCATGGAGATGCTGCAACAGTTGTAAGTGTGAAAACTGGTCACCAGTCACTTTTTTTAGTGCCTTCATAACTTCCAAAAGTCACTAAACGAACGGTTGTAAGTTATAGACTACTTGTACCTGGGACTTTCCCAGCAATAAGGAAGGGTGCCATAAGTTTTATTAACTCTTATCTGATGAGTCTTCCACAAACAAAACAGAAGCATTGTCAAAACTCACTCCAGGTTTTGCTCCTTGATATACTTGTGCAAACCCACAGTGAGCACTTCCAGTACAATATTTTAAAGTCCAAGAACCCTTGGAACATATAGGTTAAAATACAGTGATTAAAAATGGAATGTTTATTTCTTGCCCAAACATAAACTCAAAGAATAATTAGTTGTATTCATTTGGGAATCACATGGATTCATTTATAATTTTAGGGAATTGCATTATGTTAGCTTTTGGGAACTGCTGTTCTAAAAACCAAACATTAAACATTCTCTCCATATAGGATTGATTTAATAATAATAATAATGATAAAGTTGGAAGGGATCTTGGAGGTCATCTAGTCCAACCCCCTGCTCAGGCAGGAAACCGTATACCATTTTGGACAAATGGCTGTCTAGTTTCTTCTTAAAAACTTCCAGTGTTGGAGCATTCACCGCTTCTAGAGGCAGGTTGTTCCACTGGTTAATTGTTCTAACTGTCAGGAAGTTTCTCCTTCGTTCTAGGTTGCTTCTCTCTTTGGTTAGTTTCCACCCGTTGCTTCTTGTCCTGCCTTCAGGCACTTTGGAAAATAGCTTGACTCCCTCTTCTTTGTGGCAGCCCCTTAGATATTGGAACACTGCTATCATGTCCCCCCTCATCCTTCTCTTCATTAAACTAGACATACCCAATTCCAGCAACCGTTCCTTATATGGCTTAGCCTCCAGTCCCCTAATCATCTTTGTTGTTCTTCTCTGTACTCTTTCTAGAGTCTCAACATCTTTTTTACATCATGGTGACCAAAACTGAATGCAGTATTCCAAGTGTGGCATTACCAAAGCATTGTAAAGTGGTATTAATACTTCATGTGATCTTGATTCTATCCCTCTGTTAATGCAGCCTACCTAGCACTGTGTTGGCTTTTTTGGCAGCCGCAGCACACTTAGAGTTTTCCTCTAAGAACATGTTTATTAGCTACAAAGCATCTGCACGGTCAAAAGTGAAACCAAGACTAAAGTTTCCTCCAAAAAGTTACAATATTACAAATTAAACTTCCCACCCCAGTACTATGCAATCAACTACATTTCTAACAAAATGCCCAGCCCCCAGTCTAATGAACAGAAATGACCTTGGTTCCCATGGGAAAGAGAATTGTTTAGATTAGCATAAAAACTCCTATCAGCCTCCTCCCATGCTCCTGGGGCATATTTGTAAATATAAAATAAATCATAAGGTGAAGTATTGAATGTTGTTTGGAATCAGAAATGTATTCGGTTGCATAAATAG